>OY751316.1:18492243-19092243 GCA_963564615.1 Rhorus exstirpatorius | reverse complement strand
CACTTTATGATGTAAAAAATGTTATCACAAACTCTCAATGCTACGATCTACACGATGTGGCATTGGGAGTTTTTTTTTCTAAGGACCATTCACCGTTGATCATTGCATCAAGTCATTGCTCAGATATAATATTTTCTCCGTAAACAATAATATAAAATATATTTCGTATACTTAAGATTGGTTGTTGTCAGTAATATTGTCAATATTTCCATTCGAACAGCGATCCAATGTGAACCAATCGCCCCCTGCACACGATTGTTGTGTTAATTGCAAGAAAAATAAGCGGAGTAGATTGTAATATTTTACGAAATTCAAAATTATACGATTAAGATGCTTTTGAGGAATACAATAATAATGCGCTCTCTCGATCATCCGTTGACCCCCGCACGATAACACACGAGGTTCAACCGATGATACGTTGGTTTTACGTTTGCTCGTACACGATAAATGTGTGACGTGTGTCTTGGATAGCATCGCCATCGGGAAAGAAAAATTACGAAAATAAAAGAAAGAAAAAATAAACATTGAATTCTTAGAAAAAATTACGAGTATTTGAATAATTGATCACATTTATTATTTAAAAAAATTAAAAAAGACATTTGGACACATTACGTTCGTGATGCGTCTTTGATTCGGGACATGAAATTTCGGTACATTATTTTGATACTCATCGATTCATCTTGTCCTGTTCAGTGTATAACTCAAGATTCGTAAAAGTTTAATAAAATCCTGTCTCATAGCTATGTCGATCATTGAGTGACTTGAAAAATCAATATTACGAAATCAGCGATCGCCAGAGAGAACGGTCCACGAACATTATGCGTTTAAATTTGAAATTGTCTCAAACGTGTAATCGGTCTCGGATTTATCATTGAAACAGGGTGTGAAATTTCATTACGTCGAAGCCGGAGATCGTGCGAATCCGCTTCTTCTATTGCTTCACGGATTTCCCGATTGTTGGCTCACTTGGAGAGAACAGATACCCGTGCTGTCTGAATATTTTAGGTGAGAATCGTACGAGTCAAAATAAGTCAAGGGGGAGAAACAAAAATCCAGAACGATAGAAAAATCATTGTTAATCGGAAACGTATATTGGGAAATTTGAATCTTTAAGTGACTTTGCCCTAGAGTGGTGGCTCTGGATCTCAAAGGTTTCGGCGACAGTGACAAGCCATCGACCAAACGATCCTACAAGATCGAGATTCTGATCGAAGAACTTAAGCAATTTGTACTCGCACTTGGCGTGAAAAATTGCTGTATTATCGGTCACGATCTCGGTGGTCTACTCGGCTGGTATATGCTCGCACTACACGGTGAACTGGTTCACAAATTTATCACAATATCGAGTCCGCATCCCAATCATTATTGGCACGGTTTGTCGAGAGACGCTGCCTGTGACGAAAAGTGAGTAAAATTCATGAGGATTGTATGTGTGTGTGAGGCATTCCGAGTGAGCTTTACATTTCGAAAAACTCAATATTTTTCAGTAACCCGATTTTTTTTTATAGCGTTGTACATTCAAAACAAGAGGATATATACGTATTGTTTGTTTTTTCGATTGAATTATTTTTTCTTTTTTTTATCGCTAAGTGATTTTTTTAGTTTAACCGATTTTTGAATTAATCATTTTATAAAAGTCTCACTCAATAAATCTCGAATAAAAAAATTTACTTTCATGAAAATCGTGTGATATTACATGAATTTTACGAAAAGAAAATGTTGGAAAATTTCTCGACCCCTCCATCGACTGATTTTTCATTTTGCGTTTCAATTTTTTAAATTATTCTATAAACAATAACGAAAGTGTTGAGCCGTGAATGAAAGTGAAATGATCTTTCCTGTAAAATTTATGGCTGTTTTACTTTAGTCAAGTAACCAAAAATGATAAAAAACAAAACGATTTTCAAAATCAATTAGCCGCTATTATACGTCGATTTATAATAGATGATGATAGTACAATAACGATGTTTATAATATCACGCCTAGCTGATGTTCATTGAACTAAAATTTTCTTTTTTTTTTAAATTAATTTACGAAAAGAAGTTCGTCGGATAGCGAAGAACGCTTCGCTTTATGACTAATCAATCCTGAAGCAAATTTATATCGAGCGAAAATGTCGTTCGTTAGCCAACGAATGTTTTCTTTGGGAAATCCATTTTAAGTGAATAAAATTTTAGTTCAAAGAACATCGAACAATCGTGATATTATAAACATCGTTATTATTCAGTCTTAATCTATTGCAAATCAGCATAATAGTAAATACAATTGATTTTGGAAATCGATTTGTTTCGTATTTTGAGTTACTTTTGTAAAGTAAAAAAAAAACAGTTGTAACTTAAATAACACAAAATCGTTTCACTTTCATTCATGCTTAAAATTTTCGTTATTTTCTGTATAAAATTTGAAAAAAACATTGAAACAGAATATGAAAATGGCCTTCTTGGAAAAAAATCGAATTTTTTTTATTTAAAAAGTGAAAAGACAATCGATGGAGAGATAAAATTTTTCAACGTTTTTTTTTTCGTAAAATTCACATAGCGATAAAAAATCGAAAACAGAAGAAACAAAAAATACGTATCCTCTTGTTTTGAGTGTATATGAAGGGTTAAAAATTGTATGATTTTTAACCCTGAAATCGAAGACATGATTCATTTCAACAATAGGGTATCCTTTCAACCATTAAAATCCCCTTTTTTAATTCCCGAAGCCTACCATATTTTTTTTTGTTTTCTGAAAGTACATCAGCTCAAGTAAAAATACCTCAAAGGCTTTTTCAAAAGAAGTTACTTGACAAAAATTATGAATTGTGAAAATTATGAACAGTGTGCATTTCCTGCATTTTTATTTTCAACGATTAAATTAACAATTCCAAAATTAATGTTATGATATTATTAATGGTTAAATTTATAATTGAAACCTAAAAGAACACTTGTAATTTTTTTCAGAATTTTTTGTAATATTTAAGGTTTGTTAAATATGTCGCGGATGCCAATGACCCGTGTATACTGCGTTGGAAGGTGCCAAAAAATAGTATTTATTTATTTATTTATTTATTTATTTAAATTTATTTATTTTTTTTTTTTTTTAGATGGATGCATTTCAGTCGATTGCCTTTTTTGCCTGAGATCGATGCACTCAAGGAAGATATTTCCATTATCAATGATACCTTCAAGCATCTTCATATCAATCAATCGAGCGAAAAAACTTACATGGAAGCGTACAAATATGCCTTCAGTCGAACAGGTGAGTCGTTCGGTATACTTGAACAATGAAATTGGTCAGGGGACAATTTTCTCAAAGAAGATAATCTCATTTATTTTTGGCATGGATATCTCGCTGACCCCGTTTTGTGAAATCTCAACGAAAAACATTGAATCCCAGCTATTTATTATGAGCAAGCGATATGCGTGAAACGATATCTCAGCCTTGACGACATCGATCTCACTTACGGATGGTCTATCGAACAAGTTTTAGGACTTGCAGCTTATCGGGCTGGCACTCGATGATTGCAAGTGCCCGGAAAACATTTTTTTAACGGTTTCCATCGATCGCAAAAATAGTCTTTTTCGTAAATTTTTTTTTTTTGAGAAATAAACTTTTTTTTTTTACTTCCATGGTGTTATATTTATCGAGCATACTTCAAGGAATAATCCGTGAAATTTTTATTAAAAAGTATAGAAAATTCTATAAAGTACGCTGTAAAGTACGTCGACACATTACGGATTTACCGAGCAGTCATATAAAAAAGGAGTAATTTCTTTTCGAACTGTTTTTCCAACTTTTCGTAAGCAATCCACATTAATATCCGTTGTTTTTTTCTAATAAATTCACAGTCATAAATATTCATTGATTTGCATAGAAATTTTTTTTTAATTTGTCACAATTGTCCAGGAGGTTAATATTCATTTCGACTTTTTCATCGAAAAATATCCAATGTTGGTCGAATTGTCATTTTAGATGACTTTTCCTTTTTTTTTTTTTTTATTATTATTTTTCCAAAAAGTAACGAAGTTATTGAGAAAACCGTACGCTCAATGATGGAAGAAATAGCTTTTGAAAAATAACTATCGTGAAGTCGTAAAAAAAAAAATTTCATTTTGTGAAAAAGTCATTTGAAATTTCAGCTCAAATTATTTTCTAGACGATAATGAAATTTTATCAAAGAAAGACTGACGAGAAATGAGATTCAACGATTTTGCACTTCAGCAAGAAAAAAAAACAATTTTTTTGTAAATTTCCAACTTATAAATTTCGATTATTTGCATTATAAATAAAATTACGATTCAAAATTCCTGAAAAAAAAAAAAAAACAAAAAAACAATTTCATTTTGTGAAAAAGTCATTTGAAGTTTCAGCACAAATGATTTTCTAGACGATAATGAAATTTTATCAAAGAAAGACTGACGATAAATGAGATTCAATGATTTCGCACTTCAGCAAGAAAAAAAAACATTTTTTTTTTAATTTCAAACTTATAAATTTCGATTATTTGTATTACAAATAAAATTACGATCGAAAATGCCTGAAAAAAAAAACGTACACATGGATTTCATAGCGCAAAAAAAAAACGAGATAATTTATTCGTTCGATTATATCGGATAATAATACATTGTCGAATTAATAATTATTGCATTAAAATATTTAAGTATCTCGAGGAGTCAACGAGTTATAATTTCGTCGCGTCTGTCAAATAATTTCCAGAGGACTGGACGGGAGCGATAAATTATTATCGTAACTTGCCGTTCATACGCCTGAACATGACGACAAGTGAGCCAATATGCAATCAAACATTGTTAATAGTCGGGAATCTCGATCCTTGTGTAACACTGGAAAATGTCGTAAGGAGCACGGAGTATCTCGCGAGATTTAGCATCAAAGTCGTAACGGATGCACAACATTTTCCCCATCAGGAGTCACCGGAAGTCGTGAATCAAACGATTCTCAAATTTCTCATCGGTACTTCATAGAAAATAATAATAATAATAACAACAAAGACGTGTACAGGCGTTTAGAAACGAACGAACAAAAAAAAAAAAGAATAAAATCATAAAAATTGTTTCGTATCATGTTTCAGCAATCCAATGCCACTTTACACTTGAAAACTATCGAGGAGTTTGTTTATCGAGACTTTTACTCGCGTTTAATTGAAATATTCAGGTCGCATGAATCGTCAAACGTGCACGTATTCGCTAGGTTGCATGGCCCATGATTATATACGAGCCAGGCTCGACAGTCAGCGCTCTTGGTGGCGAAATCTGGCGAAATTGGGGACATCAAAACTCTGTTGCGGGGCTGTATGCACACGACTCGTGTGATATATTTATGAACAAAGTTTTTGGAGGAAAAATTTCTATATTTATCGAAATTTCGAGTACTGACCATCCATTTCTGTAAATAAATATTGACTCTGGGCCTTTTACTGTGTGTGAAAATTTTCTATCAATGGGCATAAAAAGACTGAAGTGAGCGGAGCACATAACCTCAAAACGATCGTGAAAATTTGTCGGTAACATAAACGATTTTTTCTATCTGTTCGTTCGTAATAATTCGATATATCTTCAAAACTAAAGAAACACACGTGGTAAATTCTAATTCAAATAAACTTTTAACCACGATTCATAGAAGATGAAAAGGCTGGCAGAAAAATTTCGAGCTTTTAGGCTCAAACAGTACTGGAATACCATTTTGAGGTTCATCGAGCTATCAATAATTATGAAAAATCGTATGAAGTTTAAATAATCCATGTATGAGCCTGTCCTTTTTTTTTGCGATAAAAGTTCGCCAAAATTGGCCAAAAGTGACGCCACTTTTCCCACACGGCTAATAGTAACATGAGGAATTAACAGATTGCGTTTACGCGAGATTTTTTTTTACACCAGCAAACTCGAGTAAATAAAAAAAAAAAAGAAAAATACGCTAGTAAAATACCGTCTGAAACTAAACCTGATCAAAATACATTATTATTATTTAAATTTCACGCTATATCAAGATACAAAATTTTACCCAGAAAAATCTTTGTGTGTATCCTGCAAAAATTTCATGCGCTTCACGAGCAAGAACATTTCAACATCGATTCTTTGTTTTTTTTTATAAGTCATTAAAAATTTGAATCTTCCACGTACTCTCTGGATCATATATAATTGTTTTTTTTTTCTCTTTCTCTCTTTCTCGCAGGTTCGAACTCGTTGAATACAGAAAAATCACCCTCGAAGAGCATCGTTTCGTCGTGGCTTGGCTCTCTGAGCAGCACAGTCAAATATGGCAATCAAATGTTCGACGCCGTGCACAAAAGAACTAATTGCGTTGTCGCAGCATTACCGAACAAAGTTCTGTACTTAGGACAAAATACAGAAAAAAAAAGAGTTGATTAATTGAATTAATTCAACGAGTCGACACCGTCCTCATTATTACTGTTATTATTATTATTATTATTATTATTATTACTATCGTTATTATTATAGACGTTAATGTTAATGTTATTATTATTATGGACGGTGAAGGATCATTTCGACGATCGTTGATTCGTGCGAGATGTCAACAAAGGCTGATTTATCGATTGTTAATCCGTAAAAACTACACCTCTATTGAGCATACATACATGCCACACTAGTGCGATTTGGGATTTTGCATTTTCAATGTACTACAACTCTCGTATAAATAATCTAAAACTATTCGATAACCAGTGTTTTTTTGGGGTAATAGTTTCTCAGAAATCCGAAGGTCATAATTTCAAATGCGATAAATATTATTCATTCGGTGAAAATACGACAAAATCGGAACAAGAATGTTCAAAAATTCACAAAAAATAAATTTTAGGTGGTGCAAATTTGCACTAGTGTGGCGTTTACGGGTTAATATTATACTTGTTTTTTTTTTTCTTTTTTTTTACACACAATACTATGTATTATCGTGCATATAGTACGTCTATTCTAATGTCCAGCATGAATTTCGCTGATTTCCCTGTTGCACAATCATTATTGCTTGTATATATGACTATCAATATGATTCTTCGATTGTAAGAAAAATTTATCATTTTTTTTTAATACAAAAATTATCGTATAATTTGTCCTGTTGGATAAAATCGTGTTCAGAAAATATTTTTATCGTTAAGTAAAGTTGTGATTTTATATGTATCTGAGTAAAAACATCAATTATCGGCTGGGCTTCACTATCGGGGATCTTTTTTGTAAGTTGCACAGCTTGGTGTCTGTGTTGAAAAACAAGTGCCATATAATTTTTTCAGATTTTTTTCCTTCATTTTTTTTAGAGCTACCATTGGGTATCGAATTATTTCATATGAAACTTTTTTGTTTTTTTTTTTTTTTCATTTAATTTTGGCGGCTTGAATTTGAAAAAAAAACCTGTTCTATATATTGTTTTTTGTAAAAAAATCTCAACTTTACGAAAAAAAATATAGCCCAATTAATATACGCGTAGAAGACTCTCAAAATCAAGATAAAAATCTGAAAAGTTGTTTTTTCACCATTGCCCAAAGTTCAGAATAGTTTTTCATATTTTTTTCCGAAGGCTGAGAAAATTTTACACAGTATGCGTCATTTTTAAGCTGGAATCTCGAAAAACACTCCTGGGATTAATAAGAATGTAAAAAAAAAACATTATGAATCTCATTTATTCTAACAGTTTTAATATTTTTCTTATTTTTTGGAGCGGCTGATGAAACGAATAATAGACAATTGTTGCGTACTGGTGTAAATACTGGGGGTTATTGTTTTTATTATTTTACCACCACGACAACGTACAAAAAAGTTGAAATACATGTGCTAGAGAAAACGTTTCTGAGCTCGACGCAGGTTCGAGAATAAACTGTTCCCAAATTATTTGGTACAGGCGAAATCGAATGCAACGATTGAGTACCTTTGACAGTCTTTGTTCAATTTCAGTCTTTCATTTCGGATACTCAATATTTTTCATAAACTCAAAAGTTACATTTGGTATTAAAATTGTTAGAATAAATGAGATTTATAATGTTTTTTTTTTTACATTTTTATTAATCCCAGGCGTGTTTTTAGAGATCCCAACTTAAAAATGACATATAATATGTAAAATTTTCTCAGCTTTCTGAAAAAAATATGTCAAATTTTTTGGAACTTGAGCAATGGCGAAAAAACGACTTTTCAGATTATAATCTTGTTTTTGAGAGTCTTCTACACGTATATTAATTAGGCTATATTTTTTTTTTTTGGAAAGTTGAGATTTTTTTACAAAAAAGAATGTAGAATTGTTTTTTTTTTCAAATTCAAGCCACTAAAATTAAATGAAAAGAACAAAAAATTTTAATATGAAAGAATTCGATGCCCAATGGTAGCTAAAAAAATGGAGGAAAAAATGTGAAAAAATTATGGCACGTGTTTTTCAACACAGACACCAAAGCTGTGTAACTTACAAAAAGATTCCCGATAGTGAAGCCCAAATTTGGCCGATAATTTATGTTTTTACTCGTATATATAATGCAGACTCATACGAATACTGTTCGATTAAGAGAAAAAAATGGGACTGCTTCGAAAAAAACAAAAGTTAAATACTCGTCGAGTATGCATGATGCAAGATTGATTGGCGAAATTTTGTCCATTACAAGTGATGAAAACAACGACGATTATTTACGTGAAGAAAAGGAGAGAAAAAAACGACTATGACTTGTGGTACAATACTGGACGGATTTTTGTTTGAGCATCGATGATTTTCGTTCGTCATTGTGAGGTAGATTTCTCGGTCGAGTAACTTTCCCAATGCGTGTCTTTTGCATACTGATTATTATCTGCCTGACTTCTCGCCACTTTCTTTCTCTTCGTTCAGCTTTCCACTGCAGGATTAGCCGGGTTTTTCGTTTTCCTGTAAAAAAAAAGAACAAAAAAAAAAAAACAAAACAGAGATCAATGAACACGATGATAATGATGACTTATCATTATTTTATTTTTTATTATTCAGCTTGCATATTTCGCGAATTTTTTTCTTATTTCTTTCTTTCTTTTCTTAATGTTCGAATAAACGCTGAGTACAGTTAGTTGGAAAGTACGACAAAACATTACAGTTAAGGCAACAATTTTTTATTTGTTACGACTCGTATAAATAATTCAAGCTATCAGCCAAAAAAAATTCGTAACACATCTGGGCTATTTCTTGATTCGTGACTTTCTTCAAGATCGATGTGCATAAATTTTAAGGAATTTTTCAAATTTTCGAAAAAAAAAAAGAAACATTCTTTTATGGCTGAAGCTCAAAGCTGAGCCGTCGAGCTAAAATTTTTATTATATAGACTTGGATTATAAATGGATTATAAGGGACCAGGGCATTTGATAGTTAATTTCGGGAGAGCATCATTTGCTGGGTTTTGATTGTACGATATTAAAATAAAATTTTTTTTTTCTCAATATCTACAAACGCCCTGTTTCAGCAAAAAAAAACTTGAGCTATGGAATAAAAATTTTATGCCAACAAGGCATAGAAGATCGGGATGTTAGGGTTTAAGTTTAGCGATAATCGCTCCAGGGGGTCGACTTTTGTGATTATTTTAAAAATTATAGCTGAGGCGGAGGTGCACACGTACCACGTGACATTGAGGTTCACTTTTTTGTTCGTAAAAAAAAAACTCAAAAAATCCAACGAAATATGATTGATTGGTGCATTCAAACTTATCTTCGATTTCGATCGATTTAATTCGCGAGAGAGAGAGAGCATAAAATATCACATAATTCGATATGTATAAACGAGACGGGGAAGATGCTTGTTCGTTTCTCGTGTTACGATTTTTTCTTATCACGAAAAATTCGATAGAATTCAAAAGTCGTTGCCGCAACTTCATTATTATTCTTAGATTTAATGGAAAATATTTTACAATAGAATTTTATGTAACACGTCATCGGTCTTACATTCCGCGGATGTTCGAAGATCCGGCAACGAGTTTCCTTTTATTTCTCATTAAAAAAAAATCGATAAAAAATCATTAAAACCAGTAAAAATATATTTTCCATACAGCATAGAATTCGTCATAGCAAATTCTTCGGCTCGCGTCATTTCTCCGATTATGAGCCACCTTAAATAATTTCAAAACTAACAATCCGACCAATATATCTCTCACAATATCTGCACATCTTTCCAATTTCTTGTGCTCTATTCTTTACATCTATTTCTAATCCTTCTCTCTCTCTCTCTCTCTCTTTTTTCTATCTCACCGACAAATCTTTCGAGCATACGTTACTCCATTTTTTCCCCATTTTTTCCATTTTTTTTGGAGTATCTATGCTACTCCAAAATCAATGGTACATGGTCGTGTGGTAGAGTCCGCTGCAGTACGATTGCCAGAGCCAACCACAAACAGAAGAAAAATAATAAGAAAACGAAGAAGACGAAGAAGAAGAAGAAAAAAAAGAAGAAGAAAAAGTTCATTTATGGGAATCATTACAGTCCCGTTGAGTAAAATTCCGGGACTTTCCGGTGCATTATTAGCTTACTTTCTAAAATTTTCACCGTCCTCGATAGTCTCCGGTAATTCGCAGTTCATCGTTTCCGGCAACAAAAAACACAGAGCCGCTCCTAAAAGTGGACCAACACCGAAGAATAACGGTGGTAGCCAGCTTCCCTGCGGGAGAAAAACAATAAAATCCAATGAGCCAACTTTTTTTTGTTTCAAGTTTAAAGCTCGAGGCTATCGTAGCTGCTGCAACGTGCTTGAGGCTATTATAAGTATAAAGATAAAAGTGTAAAATTCGAATTTGTTGTTTTTTTTTTTCATACAAAATTACATAAAATCGAATTTACCATGGTCGCGATGAATGGTGCGATCATACTGCCAACTCTTGCGGCAACGCTGCACATCCCGAGGCCGTTGTTTCTCACGACAGTAGGAAAAACTTCGCCCGTGTAGAGATAAATGGTTGGAAAGCTTATCGCCATACCGGCAAGACCCAGACAGGCGAGGCATACCTGAACGATGGAATTTTCAACGAGCATTATCAGCAGGGAGCAGCAGCTCGACATTAGATTGCCACCAATCAGAATCTTCAGACGCGAAACACGTGATATGAGAACGAGAACGACCAGCGTACCCGGAAATTGAATAAAAGCTGGAAAAAACGAGAAAAAAAAAAACATTTTTTTTTTTTTTTTTTAAACATACCGAGATCGATCAGGGTGAAGAAGGGAGACGCGACAATTCAAAATGACAAGGTGACTCACCCGAAATGGCAACATTCATGAATATATTGCCGTCCAATTGACCTATGTACTGTGCCAAACCAAAATAGCATACTCCAAGAACGAACCAATTGATGGCTATGCAAATGCTCTTTATTCGCATATTCGGTGTTCTGAACAAATGGGTTATATTGTACTTTTCGTTATTTCTCTGCCCCGTCGTTCTACTGTGATTCTCGTGTGAATTTATGGCAGCCGTGACTTTTTCCGGCGATATCCTGTTTCTCTCGGCTGCCAGAGTCAATATGTCGTGTGCTTTGCCGACTCGTCCAACGGCGAGTAACCATCTCGGTGATTCGGGTATCAACCTATGCAAATTTCGTGCACTGTAAGTTTCTTTATTTCACGGAACTATCGTTATTTCTGATGTTTTTTTTCCGTTTACGAGCGAGCCGAGATCCCAAAGATCCCCGACTACCGAGTTTCATTCAAATCGAGAAATTTTTTTTTTTCGCATTTTGATCCGCCATTATGATTTTCTGAATTTTTCGTTCAGATTTTTAATCGGCATTCGCAAAAACCTCCGAGTATCAAGTTTCATTGAGATCAAAATACTTTTTGCATTTCAGGCCACTATATTGGATGAACTGTTTTGAGGATCTAAATTTTTTAGTTCAGATTCGTAATCAGCGATCCCAGAAAATCCTGAGTATCGAGTTTCATTGAAATCAAAATATTTTTTTTTTTTTCATTTTAATCCACCATATCAGATGATCTATTTTGAATTTCTAAATTTCGAGTTCAAATTCGTAATCGAGTTTCATTACAATCAAAATACTTTTTACATTGCAGTCCACCATATTAGATGAACTGCTATTTGGAATTTCTAAATTTTGAGTTCGGATTCGTAATCAGCGATCAAAAAAAATCCTGAGTATCGAGTTTCATTAAAATCAAAATACTTTTTGCATTTCAGTTCACCATATTGGATTAACTATTTTGAATTTCTAAATTTTTAGGTTCAGATTCGCAATCAGCGATCCCAAAAAATCATGAGCATCGAGTTTCATTAAAATCGAAATACTTTTTACATTTCAGTCCACCGTATTAGATGAACTATTTAAAATTTCTAAATTTTGAGTTCAGATTCGTAAACGGATAACTCCAAAACTCAACAAAGAAGCCTCTATTTTGAAAATAATTTCGACTTGCCACGTTGAACGTTAACTGTTATTGGGAAACATAGGCGAAAAATAAAATTATTTTTTTGCATAAGCATGGAATTCGTTTGTACGGAAATAAATTACTCTAAGCAATTCTATACAAGTGTTTTTGTAGAACTAGATTTTTTTTTCAGAATTTTTAAACGACAATACAGTCTCGATCTCTTCCTCTAAAAAAAAAAAAAAAAAAAAAAAAACTAACAAACAATCGGACGCTGATGGGTCGACATTACCTCGGCTAATGTCTGGATTATGATATTTAATTAGAATTTAGCTCATCTGTGTCAAGCGAAACGATAATGCGGTTACGTATAAAAGATGAAAATTGAGATTCGTTTCGAAAATGAAAAAAAAAAAAAAACATATGCTGTACGAATTGAAACTTGTATTTTCTTACCAGTAGTACGAGAGCAAAAGAATCGGTGGTAGAGATACAGCCAGTTGAAAACTCTGCCAGGATCTTGTGAAATACGATATGAGAGGATTGGTCAAGTGTCCGAGCAAAAATGGTATGTGGAACAATACGGATAGCGTTGCTCGCCACTCTATACCCACTATCTCCATAACTGCAATTAATTGCAATGGTCTTAATTGACTCCTCCTTCCAATTCATACGGTTCTAATTGACTTCAAGTGTCACACGGGGCCATATAGCAATGGAAAATCATATTAATACATATTTTCTTTCTACTTACGTAGAACGAAACTAATGAGCATTGTGCCACCAGTCGCGACAGCCGAGACGAATTTCAATATCACAAACAATTCGTACCACGGAACGAAAGTGCTCAATAGTCCCGTTAACGATTGCACCACCACGGCTATCATCAACGGAATTTTTCGACCGATTCTGAAATAGCAGTTAACGGATCAATGGTCATCGAACTTTCAAGAACCCGTGTAGCTCTGGAAACCAATGTCAAAGTATACACTCGGCAACATTGAATAAAAATTAAATTAAAAAAAAAAGTTTTAAACGAAAGAATTCGATACCTAAATGGTAACTAAAAAAAATTGAGGAAAAAATCTGAAAAAATTATGGCACTTTTTTTCTCAACACAGACTGTGTAACTTGCAAAAAGATCCCCGATGGTAAAGCCCAAACTTGGCCGATTATTGACGTTTTTACTCATACATACATATATATATTTTTTTAAAACAAGAAACGAGAGGCGCTTCCAGAAGTCCTGAGACAGCAAGTTTCCGCACTTTCTGAGTACATTGGCATATTAAAAAACACGATTTTCGTTTCATGAATAAAAGCTCATTTAGCGAGGGAGCAAAAAATAATGATTTTCTGAACGTTTTTGTTTTCTTTTATCAACGCCAGTGCATCCTCAATGATTAATTATGATTACGATATGATTAATTTTAATTTTTTTGCATACCTGTCGGCCATCATACTGAATATCATGTTACCAACGAGAATTCCAAACATCGTCCCGGACTGTGCGAGATTTGCTAATTTTCCACGATCGCAGACCAAATCCCACTGGAATCATGTTTTTTTTTTGTTTAAAAATTTTTAATTCGCTTCTCATTATCGCCTCGACTGGACGATAAAAAAAAATTTTAGTCGTATACGCGGGTGTTAAATTTAATTTTCTTAGCTCGAACCTGCGTTATAATTGTTTCCAAAAAAATACTCCTGTCGTACTCGAGTTCATGACACTTTTCCAATGTACCGTTGCCAACGCGAACTTCGCATTTCATCACTGGTGTATCATTGTAGATCGATTTTGGTGACAAACAGGTGAAATTAGCCGGTGGTGCTAAGAATGCTATTGACAATTGATTCCAAGCAACGGGAAAATTGACCAACGAGAGAGCGACGGCTATTATCACGTGCCAGGGTCCCATGACTCCCATGGCTTCTTGAATCGGATCGAGAGACTCGTAATCTGAAAAAAAAAACATGATTATTCATTGGTGCCATTTTTTATTGACCAACCAACAGCATTTTGATGCTCGGTAGAAACATTTTTTTTTTTTTTACATACATTGTCGTAACTCTTTGGAGACACTTACGATAATATATAATTGTTCTGACATCGAATTATGTCAAAAGTGGATAGTAGCGGATTGTAGGGGGGAATAGGGATAGGAAGAGGGCTGCAAAATATCTTGGGGAAATCATATGAGAATGGGACCCGATCGATGGCCAAAAAGTGCTTCCAAAACGAGGCAAAACTTACTCACTTTTGATAATGTCTGATAGACACTTTTTTGGGGCTCGTCGCGGTTTTGCTTCACCCTTCCCTAGTTTCGTTTTTGTTTTTGTTTTTTGTAGTTTATCGCTGATAGCGAAGCTATATTCGTTTCATTATACCCTAGACACGTTAAATGCTACAGACGATTTTTTTTTTGGGTGGTCGGTTTTTCCACGCACCTTCCCACTATAATGTTCTGGAATCTTCTCAGAACTTTTGGAACTCGAAAGTGTGGTATAAAATTCATGGAATCGTTTATAACGATTCTTGGATAACGTTAACCAATTCATGGCTCACAAAAAAAAATTATTGGATTTTTTTCTTAAAAAAACCAATGTAAATAATTTCGTTGTTTGTTGCTCCTCATTTTTCGACGGAATATTAATCACGGACTGCGCCAAAAGTACGTAAAAATCATTTGAAAAAAAAGAAAAAAAAAGATGGAAACATTGTAACAATATACAATTAACGACTGTGGATTAATTAAAATAATTGGCAAATCAAAGAAATATCAATCGACCGAAGAATTGATAATTGAGTAAGAAAGAGATTACGGGGTTATAGTCTCGAGGTCACGAGGAGTTTGTTCGTGGGTTTGCTTTGCGAGCAAAATTTATCATAGCGTGAGTAAAATCGCGGATCAAGCACATGGCCAACCATTTAATCGCTGAGATTGCAGTGCAGTCTGTGTGTATATGTGTGCAAGCACAGCGTAATTACCAGAATTAACGAAGAGAAGAATAAAAATAAAATAAAAATAAAAATGTCAAAGTCAGTGCGGAACATGTGATTGTATATGCTGTGCATAAACCGCGTGTATATATGCGTAATATAAAATATCATGTTACGAGAACGAGTATATCGTCTTACCATCTTATTACGCTTTAATGTACAAAACTGATCACACGTGCGAGAACCTCCGAGCCTTATTCACGCGGTAAACGAAATTGAAGAAAATTTTCAGAATTGTTTTTTTTTTAGCTACGAAAAATAAAACTGTACTATCCAAAACATTGAGAGAATGATTTATCGTATAGTTTAAGGGATGATTTCTGGTTTATGACTTTCAAAAAATCGAATTTTTTTTTTTTACATTGTTCGAAAATATATTTATCTAAAAGTATTGTGCAGGCATCGCTGATTAATTTTTCATTAAAAAAAAAAGCTTTAAACGCGTTTTTCTCAAAATAACGATTTTTTTTAAATTGGCGGTGGTGATTTCTCCGGAACAACTGAACCGATCCTTATGAAATTTTAACCACACATTCTACCCGTAAATAGCTTCCGTGCATTCTATAACTGTGTTAAAATTTCAATTTTACTTTTTTGCCAAAAACAGTGAAAAAAAATCTCGTTTTTTGTTTCTTTTTTTTTCTTAAATCTCCGCCTTTTTGTTATTTATCAATGAATATTAATAGCTGTAGAATGCACGAGAGCCACAGTCATACCGAATATAAATATTTTTGATTTTTTCGTTTCAGATGAGCCGTTTATCGAGTTATCAGCGCCGCCAGCGACATACCTACTTTTCGAGAAGTTACGTTTGCCCGTCATTTTTGCGTATAAAAAGTGTTGAAAATAATTGAAAAAAAACTTTTTTATGAATTTCGAGAGTGCATCTATTGAGCCCAACAAATTTTATATCAACAGCTATAGTATATATATAGTTATATATATATATATAACTATAGTTATGTGACTTTTTTCACGTTTTTTTTTGGCTTAAACACTCCTTAAAGTACCCAAGAATGATAAAAAAAAGTCGATTATGAGAGTAAAAAACTTTTAAGGGGGGGACAAGTCGTTTTTACGAGCGCAGTCGTAAAAAAAAATATCTCGGACGGTCGACATGGGTGTACGCGCTACAGGTCAGAATTTTAAATCTGGAACCAAAAAACCAAAAAGTTTCTTAAAATATAGTCCAAAATTTAGTGAACGTCGTAGGATTTTTTTTTTATAAATTGATTTTTATAGATTTTATAAGCGATTTTCGGCCGATTTTTTTCGAAAAAAAAAACAAGAAAAAAAAGGTTCAAATTGACGCTATTTTTTTTTAAATCAATTTTTCGAAAAAAAATCCTAAGACGTTCACTAGATTTTGGACTATCTTTTAAGAAACTTTTTGATTTTTTGTTCCAGATTAAAAATTGTGACCTGTAGCGGTACGCCAATGTCGACCGTCCGAGATATTTTTTTTTTCCTTGCGTGCGCTGCTATGGCACCATTTTGTATCGTAAAATTAAAATAAAATATGTTTTTTGTCGTTAAAGATTAGTACCTTCATATGCACAAAACCTCATATCTCTATCTTTTTCCTATCGTTCGTGGTACGTCTCAGAAAATGACGTGAAATTTAGTGAAGACAGGGTGATATTACTCCAAAAAAATTTACAAAATAGCCCTTTTTTTTTTTGAGCATCTAAACCAGAATGATCCCTTAAGGATTTTTTGCACTTACATGCCCATTCGAATGTAAAAATCAGTGTAAATTTTAGTGGATCCCGATAAATTGAAATTTCAAAACAAAAAAAAAATCACCCACCTCGAAGACACCGAGGATATCGAGTTTCAAAAATAATAAAGTCGAAGTGGCATTGATAGCAAATAAAAACTCTTAGCGAAATATTAAAAATAAATTATTATTCTTTCTCATTAATTGGGATATATGATTTTTTTTAATCACAGAATTTTTCTCATAAATTTTCCTCAATTCTTTGTTACGTTAAACTATATCAGTATTGGACTCTGAATAGTCATTTTTTTCCACTTCAAGATCGACCTAATTCATGTGTCGGAATAAATATACTTTTTGAAACGTACACCAACGATCTATTTTTTTCCCTCAAAGTGCCCCATTTCGAGAGCGTCACCTACAAGTTTTATGAAAAAATATTGAAAATTTAAAAAGTTATCATTTTTTACGTGAAAAAGGGTCTTGTTTGCAAATTGATGGCTTGCCGAATTTTTTCGACCATGTCGACATGTTATTTTTCAAAAAACAACGATGGATTCTTATTCTAGATAGTTCAAAGTATGTTCTGTATTTTTTTGGTTGAAATCGGACTGGTAGTTTTTGCATGGCCAGAGCCTTTTGAAAACTGATCGGGGTCAAAATTTGAAGCAGTGTGACAACGGCGGGATTTCCCAGAAGTGTGACAACGAGGGGTTAATTGAATTTCTCCGTGAGAAAAAATTCGGTTTCAATTTTTTTCCGTGCACCAATGATATTGTTCCATTTTCAAGAATTTTTAATGATTTTCATCGATTAACCCGTGTGGTCAATGAATCATGCAAGTGAAACTTTTTCGAAAGTTTTAAGAAGATAATATACTACGAAACCGCAGTCAGTAAATGACCTTGAAATTTTGCAAGGGTAATCCTTAGACTTTGTGTAAAAACGTATCCAAAATTCACGCAATTCTCTCTATTTAAAAATTTTTCACGAAACATTCTTAACGATAAAAAATAATTTTCTTTTTTTTTGCTAATTTAAAAACAATAACTCCAACGACAAATTCGCATTTGTGAATCGTGGTCGTGCCTCGACATAGAAGTTGATAAATTGGCGGGAAATGTGAAGCCATTGATTCTTGCTTGAAACAAGAACATCAAATATATATATATATATATATATATATATATATATATTTATCATTTCCATATAATTTTATAGTAGATGAAGATGAATCTCGTAGAACGTTAGAGTTGGCATTCTATTTTTTTTTTTTATAAAGGTCTATTTTTTTGGCTAACTTTTTTGAGAATTGAAACAAAAAGATGCGAAAGAAAGATTAAAAAAAAGCCAACTTTTGAGAATCTTAATTTTGGATTTTAAAAGCCTGAATTTATTTTAACAACTCCGCACTATTTTTTATTTTTATTTTTTTTTTTTTCAAAATTTTCGATTCAAATGGTACCAAAAACGCTTTACATAAATTTCTTCAACACTTTACCCATACAAAGGATATGCTCTGGATTGAACAGAACGAGATTTTAAAAAATTGCATTAATTCGGGCAATGAAAAAAAAAATCTAGAAAAATTTGAGAATTCACTCTGCTGGAATTACGTGAAAATACATGCAAGAAAGTTCCGGTTTAACAAATTATCAGTGCCATCATGAAAATCCCGAGCCATGTACATTGAAGGTGGAATTAAAAAAAAAAAAAATTATTTCGAAAGAATTTTAATTTGGGCCAAGAATGTATTATCGAAGATATTTTTTTTTTATTGGCATTTTATTTTGAGAACTATAACCTGTTACAGGCGTAAAAATAAATAGTTTTGGTCTCGAGGAAAAAAAAAACGTTGATGTATTTATACGGCGCATCCAGTGATGCACTCTGTTCTATTTGTCACTGCAGTTTTTTTATTCATTCCGCGCGGAAACGTTCCCTCAAATCCAGTGGTTTGAATTATCGAAGATATTTAATGAAAAAAAATATATATATGTATAATATATATATTCTCGTTCGTACGAGAGCCGATATAAAGGACCGATGAAATATTTCGTTAGTGTACTATATTTGGCCTGCCGGTGCGGACATGGTGCGCTCAGATGATGCAACAGGACGCGTGCATGGGCTCTTGTAAAATTGGAACACGCACACAAGCGCTGTCGTGCCGAATCTTACCACGAAAATGTGTTAGAAAAGAAAAAAAATTGTATCTATTCACCTCGTTTCATTTTATTCGTCATATCGACAGATTTTGATAACGAAAACTGTCGTATCGTCGATGAGAATGAAATGTTTTTTTTTTATTACAATCGATTATACGCGCGCGCTCTTCGCGGGCCAGACACGTTTCGGAAAGAACGCGCACGAAACGTATGGTAGCTCGAACCGTTTCGTTCGAGGCTCGTGAACGAACTAAAACGATGCGAAGGAAAGAAAAAGAAGTAAGGCTGCTACAATTTTTTTAACAGGCAAAAAAGTTTCCTGCTGTATCTATCGATCAGCTAGAGAAGAAAAAAAAAAACACAAAAAGTAGAGGAGAAAAAGAAACAAAAAAACAAAAAGTTTTTTTGTCCCGGACGTTCCTTCGAGGCTGGAAATTTTTTTATTTTTTATTAAAATTATTTTAAAAAATTGAAACGAAAAATCCAAAAATGGCTTTCTCAGTGATAAAAAAAAATCGAAAAAAGGAACAAAAAATGCGTATCCTCTTATTTTTAATGTAGAATTCTGTAAAAAATTGGATCACTGAAGTTTTCAAAATGTAAATCTCACTTAGGATGTCCCAAATGTATTATGTATTATGTATGTACATGCGGTTATTACAGGCCAAATCGGTCAACGTTGTTCCCGCTTAAAAAGATACTCTGATTTTTTTTTAGATTTTTCCAATCACCCAATTTTTTTACATAAAAATTTTTTCCCCAATTAAAAAATCTGTAAAAATTCTCAAGAATACTTATAGTCGTATGCAAAAAAAAAACGTTAAGCTTTCTTCCAAATTGAGTAGAGATTCGCTTGTATTTTTTTTTTTTTCCAAGCTTTCATGAAGGAAAAAAATTCAAAGTCAATCAAAGTTAAAATTTTAAATTCATTCGAACGAGATTCAATACCACTTTTATATTTCGACAAGCCGTACTTCTTGGATCTTGAGGAGTAAAAAAAAAACAATTGAAACCAAAACACTTTGTTTTGTGACTGTTCAATTGATGAGAACGAAAGATGAGATTGAGAATTTAATTTCGTATGAACGAGGCTCGGGACGACTACACGAAAATTGAAACGAAAATTTTTCGAACCGGACCTAATCAAAATTAAATTAAATTAAAAATTTTAATGGTAAATTTTAAAAAAAATTCAAAAATGGGTCAAATAAGAACTCAAGTTAACATTACTTGGGAACGCGGCTCGGACGACTTTTGTCTCGATAGGTTTAACTCTTTGGATGTTAAAATGTGTTAAAAAAAAAAATACAAACCAAAATATTTCGGTTCGGAATTATTCAAACGGTTACGACTGGTTTGAAGATGAGGTCGAGAATTAATTTCTCGTGAACGAGGGGGGACGAGACGACTTTCGGATTGACCGTTTGAACTCCTTGAACAGTAAAGAATGTTATATATATGTGTGTTGTGTGTGTGTATGTAAATGGGCGACCAATTCGGTGAGAGCCGGGATCAAACTTTGTTTACGTTCATTTGGATTAACTCGTATATCAAACTTCACAGGTTGAATTTTGTTTATGTTCATTTGGATTATATATATATGGGGTATTCCAGGAATTTTCGAACGGTCTCGAACCCTCACGCCCTCCGATTTAAAAATGAATTTTTTTGGTGATAGCCCTAGACCTTTGAAGGGCCCATGAATTTTTTCAGATTTTTTCCAACAGCCGTTCGCTAGTTACAATTTTTACAAAACCGCTAATTTTCATAATTTCAAGACTTTCGTTTAATTTTAGTTTCAAAAAAAAATAATCGTACGAAAATATTATACGAATACAATATTACTGGATTCGAACGTACTTCAAGATGGTAATATTTATCGATTTTTTTAAAAGCCTGGAACTATCAATTTTTTCAATAACAAAGTTAAGATTTTGATTTGCGAAAAAACTCGCATGTTTTTTCTTCAAATTTTTACACAAAATTCTACACAAAAAAAAAAAGGAAACTTTTGAGCTCCATTTCATAATGGGCCGAGCACGGGTTCGTGAGTTCTGAATTTGAAAAAAATTCATGAAATCTTCAAAGGTCTCGGGCTATGACCGAAAAAATTCATTTTGAAATCGGAGAGGGGTGAGGGTTCGGGACCGTTCAAAAATTCCTGGAATATACATATTATATACATATTATATGAGGTAATTCAAATGAACGTAAACAACGTTTGACCTCAACCTTCACCGAATCGGTCATCGATTTTTTTCCCCGTTTCTACTATAACAAAAATAAACATTTTTACGAATTTTTGAGATTTTTTCCACTGGTCATTGGAAGATAGCAATTTTTCAAAATTCTTTCGCGAACCCAATACAACTCCAAGATCTTGTTTGATCGCGAAGTCGTAAAGGACAAAAGTTTTGATTTCTGCCCACAGCGTCACCGCAGCGCGGGCGACGTCCGGGGCAGATTGCGGTTTAACATTTGCTTCAACCGTAGAGAGAGAGAGAGAGAGAGAGTAATAATATTTAAACGAGTCACAGAAACGATCTGATTTTTGTCATGGCGTTTCCTTCCACCGCAATGTATCATTATACTGTATTTTAATTATTTTTTCCTCTAAATTTTTCCTTCAATTATAGCAGCAAGAATACGAGATCCCATAAGAATCTTTTAACATGAAAATTTTCAATGTTTATTCTTCAAGAATGGCGTAGATGAAAGTTGTGAAATAATTCTGATCGTTCAGAGCGTGTAGATATTGAATAAAATATTGAATATTGAATATTGAATATTGAATAAAAATTTCGGATTTTTTTGGTGCAATTTCGCTCTACCTAGTAAATCTCAATAACGCAGAGGGCACAAAAATCGATTTTCCTCCAAAACTTGCGTTCTTTAAAAAAAAAAAAAAAAAAAACGATTTTTATTTCTGAATTTTCTTTGACCAGTAAGGAAACTTTTGCGGTGTATCTAAAATTTCGTTCGAGAGAAACGATTTATCTTCAATCATGTTATCGAAGGAAAAATCGATCCAAGAAAACGTAAAATCGAGCGTTAAAATTTTTGTCGAATTTCATCAAAGTCAAGTACAAAAATTTCCATTCGAATTTACCGCATTGTGGACATTTTTTTTTCTATCTCCACTATCGTACACGGTTCTTAGAAGGTGTCATTAAAATAATTTTGAAAGTGCATTCCGTTCCAGAGTACGCAATTACCGTGCATTAATGGAACACAAAGTGCATTCCATTTCGAAAATTAATGAGCTTTCTCGACGGTACGGAGAAATATTTTCACAATCTCTGCTATTCAAAATGGACATTTTTGTGCTTGAATCATAGAAAAAAAATTGGAAAAAATTTCCGTTTCCAATCCAGCCAGCAGAAAATACCTTGAAATTACGGAAAACGTTTGTTCTTTGTAAAATAAAAAAATCACCAACGATCGGGATTCAAACTTCGAACCGCCGGTAATTTTCGAATTTCACATCATCTCTAATAGCGATCGCCTTTTGAAAAATAAAAACGTGTTTAATGTTTCAAGGGCAAAAAATCGAGAGCTG
Organism: Rhorus exstirpatorius; assembly: GCA_963564615.1. Taxonomy (NCBI): domain Eukaryota; kingdom Metazoa; phylum Arthropoda; class Insecta; order Hymenoptera; family Ichneumonidae; genus Rhorus; species Rhorus exstirpatorius. Next base: position 19,069,480 of record OY751316.1, on the reverse strand, counting down.
CTCATCGTGTCGAATTTGGTCGTTTTCGTTTGTTTGTTTGAGTTTTTGAAAAATTTTCGAAACTCAAAAGAACGTTAAGTATGTTTCTTCGAGATATTTTACAAGAAACTGAGTAAAAAAAAACGAAAATCAGTCCAAAATCCAAAATCAACTTGGTACGGAGACCATAATTTTTAACTTTTCATACAAGTTTTTTCTTTTTTTTTCGATTCCCACTCTCTGAAAGTGACAAACTGGATCTCTCGAATACCTCGCGTTAGAGAATAGTTGATAATTGAGTCTGAGGCGTGCCTCGGACGATAATACGTAAAAAAAAAAAGGTCAAACGAGCCATCTCTTGGACTCAATTGCCAGCGATCCACTTTTGCAAGTTCCTTTTTCAGAGGCCAAGATCCACGCGTTTGGAGCATGGAATTCGTAAAAAAAATTAATATTTAAAAAGGGAAACAATCGGGCCAAAGAAAGAATTCTGTATGAGAAGCTTGTGCGACAGAATCGAAGCACTTTGTCCGATTAACGAGAAGTGCAGAGACGAGGGGGGGGGGGGGGGGGGGCAGTTTCGCGATTGGAGATCGCACTTTTTTTTTTAGCTTTGCCACACGCTCGAACAGTCTCGAGCGCTCGATTTCTCTATCTAATTCGTCTCCAAGGCCAGACACACGGAGAGGCCAACTTGGAATGGGATTTGGGTTTCCAATTGGAATTCGCAGCATGATTTCGAAGAATTCGGGATCGATCCTGCTGTAAAAAAAAAAAAAAAAAAAACAAAATAACAAATAAAAATTAAGTTTCATAGAAGAAGAAAAAAATCCAAATACTTTAATATCACATACAAATTGAATTCCATACCGAGAGCTTGGAGAGTAAAAAAAAATAAAAGTAATAGCTGTAAAAACCTCGTACGAATAAAAAATGTTGCATCATTTATCGCAAAGAAACTGGGACAATTTGCTCGCAGTCGAACGTTTGACCTGACTTTCCTCCTGGGAATCAGGACTCGATAATTTACGTTTTTTCACGTCTATCGAATCCCCAATTTTATCCTCCGACTCTTCCTTGTATCTCGTCAATGCGGCTTTCGAAAATTCGAGCTGACTCAGATCCGGATATTCCTCCTGCAAGTCGGATTTGTTCTTCTCCAACCAGGCGACGAAAGATTGGGCTTTCTTCTTGGTATCGGTCCTGCGTTGCGCTGGCTTCGATGGCAAAATCGGTGATTTCGTTATCGGCGATTTTTCCGGCATCGTGTTCATGCTCGCCAGTCCTGGTCCCCAAAATTGTGAACGTTAATTTGAAACGAGATAAATCGATCGAAAGAGCTATGGGCACGAAAGTGAGCGAGGATATTCAAAAATTGGACGAAATAATTCCCCATGTCTACTGTAGCAGAGTGTAGGAAAAAAATATTTCAGACACAATGCGGGGGGCAGCTTTCGGAAGAGTACGATAAAAATACGACTCTCGTGACCGTTTGTCGATCACGAAATATTTTTCGCAAATGCTCAATTCAAGTTGAATAATTTTTGTACACTTTCTGTGACAATTGCAAAAGGTGGGAAAAAAAAATATTACAAGCAACAAAAACAGCTTTAATCGACATAAAAAACACACTGACTGTTCACAATGTGGACAAATGTGTCCAACAAGTGGACAATAATTTTCGTATGAGAGTTAATTGCGAGTTTAACAGCGAAGATTATAATAAAGATTATAAATTCAATTTTTCTATGTATCGTAAATATAGACGGTACGATTGATCTTCCAAATGCTCCTATGAAAAACGCACAAACTGCAAGTGCCTATAATTTCTGTACATAAGTAATGAAAACCCTGGCAATTGTCCCTGATCGCGTATAATGTCCTGTGAAACAATGCAGATCATTGGAACAAAAATCTTTGTTTTCGCTAATGCAATTTTACTCGCCTTGATCTATGCAACAATTAAACCTGGCAAATAATAATACGAAAGCTGTGTTTTACCGACGCTGACGATATATCAGAGTGCCCGTTAATTTTCGAATCATTCCTGAATTATGAATTATAAAACCGAATGATTTGAATTTCGAACATGTAATTGCGGAGACTTCTATCAAGAGCCTGATGGCCATAAAATGTAAGAATTCATTGAACGTACAGTTGCGGCTAAAATCTACAATTGGACGCAATAATTATTGTATGGCTCAGTTTTCGAAAAATCTGCTCACTAGGCACTAAACGGATTTTTGTATTCCTGTACGTGGAAAATTAGGGAAATGGCATTGATTCAAAAATGTACATGGATCGTGGCTAATTTGCTGTACAGATAGTTCACAAATATTCTGCTGGCGCCACTTTTAGGCCTAAGCGCGTGATTTGCTTGGTTCGCAAACGATTTTCTTGAGTTTTCAATGTGCTGACTGTTAAATTAGGAGCCCAATACAAAAAAAAAAAACATCTGAAAAATCATTTTCGAATCGGGTAATTTTCGAGTTCGATGCAATTGTCCCGAATGTTCTACAAATTACTAGGTGGACATTTCTGGTTTTTTCAGAAAAATTTGGATATGTAAACTAGCATTAGATCTCGTTTTCATCCAACAACATCGAACTCGTGTCGCGCGAGTCGAAAAACCCCCTGAACACCAATTTCATAATGATTCGCCAGATTTTAAGATTTTTCGAAATTATGTTCGCCATATTGGATCAGCCATTTTGAATTTTCAAATTTTGATAAAAAATTCGTGTTTAGCGAGTCAAAAAAAACCCTGAGCATCAATTTCAACTAAATTCGCCGAATTTTCAGATTTTCCAAAATTTTCGGTCGCCCATATTGGATCAGTCATTTGGAATTTTGAAAATTTCACACCAGATTCGTGTTCAGCGACCCACAAAACCCTTGCAGACCGTAAAATCTTCATTTTTGGCACTGGACGCATTTATGCATCCTTGCCAGAAATTTCCACTTCGGTTTAGGACGCATATATGCGTCCTTGCCAGTAAAGGGATTGAGGATGTTTCTCTGGTACATCGACGTAGTAAGTGTCATCGACTTGAAATTTTCACAGTCTATCAGTGTTTATTCCCAAAACGTGTGTGCAAAGATTCAATGAGATTAGGAGTCTCGTTGTCGAGATATTAAATGTTTAAAAAAACATTATTTAACATGCGTTCTTATGGCCAAACATGAAAAACTGGTTCCAATCATTCTGTAATTCACGAACATGAAATGCCAGCACCTTTAAAAAATTGTATGACCTAGTTCTATATATGATAAAACCGTTTGCTAAAGCTCACCTTAATTAGGAGCATTTTCGTTGAGTAATTAAATGTAAAATATTTAAAAATGCTGAAAAAAACAGACGTACGCTGTCGATTTCAGACGCGACGGAGAATATTGCCGAACTCAACTTGTCGTATCAGGCTTCATTTTCAGAATAAAATCCCGGAGATTTTTTTTTAGTATCTTTTCATAGAAAATGGCATAAATAATAACTTATAAACTGTGAATTATTATCCCTCTCTGCATTTTGGCAAAGGAAAAATAGAAACAATGAAAATTTGGCACTTTTTGTGATTCGAAACGCTGCTCAAACTATACTTTATAGAGTAAAATTGCTCACAAATCATTTACTAGGTAACTAAATTCTCAACAAAAAAAAATCCGCTACGGCATATATCTAAAGTTAATAATTGAGGCATGGGAGGCGTCCAAAGTTGTAAAAATAATTTAAAAAAAACTCCATTTCAAGTAGGCAGCTTTATTTGAATTTAGTTATAAATAAAAATTTTTAGGCAGTAATGGCTTTTTCTTCGTGTCCAGTTGACGTATGAATATTTATGCATTTTTAATTAAACGCTGACCCAGCGATATGTAATTTAACAACTGATGGGTCTACTATTCTGCGATTTCACAAAAATCACACTTCCTCGTCACGCCACCGTCGGGCACCTCCTACTCATACGCTATTGACTCTTCATCTATGCTGTCACAGACATTTTTACAGAAAATTTAATTCTCTACAAAATTGTTTCTCTGCAATTTTCTCTATCTTTGATAGTTCGGACAGCGTTTGGAGTTGAAGCTCGGAAAGCGTGAATTTTTAATTTTTTTTTGTAACATAAGCGTTAATATTTTTTAAAACTTACAGAACTATATTGCTATATTTTTATACATTGTTATCAATGCCATTTACTATCGAATAGCGTTGAAAACTAAACCTCACAGTTCTAATTCTGATTTCGAGAACATAAATTGACTGACGGAGATGAGCGAGGATTTGAGTCTGCATGCACGACGATAAAATTTTGCGCCGCTCACGGGCGAGCGGGTCCTTTTTCTCTTTCATTATAAATATTCTAAAATCCGTACTGTCAAAAATTCTGAAATTTTTACAGAATATCCATAGATAATGTCCCTTAAAACATATTCATATTTTTCAGCTTATTGGCACCATTTTCTTGCGAGATATTACGTAAATACTCCAAAAATTGGCAGAATTTATCTATAATGGATGCAGTTAACCTACGAAAAACATTGACTTGCCGAATTTTTTTTTTCTCAAAAACATTACTGCGAATCGTACCCAAGTTTCACAGGAACGCAGGCAAAAGGATCATTATAAATTGTGAAAAAATTTGGTCCGCATGGCATCATTTTGAAGTATCTTCATAAAAACCTTGAGCCCGAATAAAATGAAAATATATAACGATAAACAATCGTGATGTGCTCACCTCTCGAGGCTGGCGAAGATCCAGTCTTGAGAAATGGATTGCTGCGCTTAGCGCTGAGCGTCATAGGCCTTATCTCGATTTCCGTTTTCTTTCTCATTATCGGCGTCAGCATTATATCCTCCTGCGTATCGACAATTTCAATCTCATCGTTGTGACTCGAAAAATCGATACTTTCCTCATCCGGCACTCTCGTCTCGTTCTCTTGTTCTTTTTTATCGGCAATCGACTCCAATTTGTTCGCAAGTGCCGTACGATGAATTCTACCGGCATACTTTATCGCCAGCTCGAGGACCTTTTGCGATGCTATTTGCTCGCAGATATCCACCGCACGAAACTCGACGTTGCCACGACATGCGAGCTGATCATCGAATAACAAACAAACAAAGACAAAAATAGAAAAAAAAACGTAAGAAACAAATATCGTAGATCAAATTTAATGTCGAATCGAACGAGGGGAAAAAAAAAAATATATATATGTATAGTTGCGTTTATAATTACAGCGATAAGGGAGAGAACGGCTTCGTTTTCGTCGTCCGGATGACTACCGATTTGCCACAATTGAGCCTCCTTGCCGGTCTTCTCGGAGTCCGGCTCGCACAGAGGAAGTATCATTGGTATCTCGTTGACCGTTGGTCGGGGCGTCGTCGGTGGATAACGACTGCCCTTGCACAGCACGCAACGTATCGTTCGATCTTTCTCGCTCATACCGATTATAAAGAAATTATCCATTTTGCCCTTGCACTAGGAAAAAAAAAAAAAAAAAAAAAAAAAAACAATTAAAACGAAAAGGTTTCACGAGATAATTAAGGGGCTATACCAGTGTAACCCATGAAAAATTAGGCGATTTTCGCGAATTTTTTTTTTAAAAAAGTACTCGATAGAATGTTTTGAAATTTTTTTGGACATAATAAGGTATATTTTCAGCTATATTTTAAGATTTTTTTTTTTACAAAAATATTGAAAAATAACGGAGTTATGTGCTGTCTTCGGAGGTGCCAAAAAAAAAAGTTCCCCAACTGCTAACATGATTCCGGCCGAATGAGTAGCTGACACAAAAAAAAATCAAAAAGGTTACTAGGGTTGAAGGTATTTCCTGTACAATGACCTACGATTTTTGAAAAATATCAAAAATTAACAAAATGGCGTAGTTCTGAAAAAAAGTGTCGTTTTTTGGGGTAAAAAAATGGTCGTTTTTTTAATGCCAAATTGACAATTTTCAACCAATCAAAAAGATCGTAGGTCATTGTATAGTAAATATATTCAAGAATACTCAGTTTCAATTTGAAGTCGATCGGTCAATTTCTCTCCGAGTCAGCAATGTCATGACTTATGATGTCAGCAATTTTGAAAAATTTCGTTTCGAGAAAAATTCGTTTAAAGTTTATATCTGCGGTTTATACCTGCGAGCGGTCGCTCTTTAGAACGCTGCCATTCAAAAACTATTCAAGATACGACCTTGCCGCTTTCACAGGATATTTTTGAAAGTATAAACTAGCGAATAAGCAAAAAAAAATCGATTTTTTGAAACTGTCACACTGGTATAGCCCCTTAATGTTATATTTATGAAATTATCAATCGTCTGAAAAAAATTCGATTAATTTTTTGTTCTATTGCACATTTTACCTGCTGATCCGTGTCGCAAGCAACTCTCCAGAGGCTCGATTTTTTGTCGTATATCTTTACGAGACCCTCCTCGTCCATGATGGTAGGCGAGGCTAGATCCGTGAGACCGAGCCAGGACAACTCGGCGGACGGGACAAGCGGAAGGCTCAGGGTTTGATTGCGCAATTCTGAACCGCGAAATCTTATCCACATGAGATTCATGTGCTGATCACCCGCTGTCCCGACTCCGGTGTGATACGCGACAACGAGATGATTGCCATAGGCGTTCATGGCTACCGGTGAACCGGGCAGTGCTATTATCTCTCTCTGGGTACCGCCGATCGTGAAGAGTCGCAAATTCCGTCGCGACGTCGCTAACGCCACGAATGTATCGCCAACCGCGAGACAATGCGAATCCTCGCCCACGGGTAATTCTATCGACCATTCCTTGTTCCCAGAACCCCAGCCTAATATCAGGTTTATAAATATTTAAAAAAAAAGACTCTTGTCGAGTGTTTTTTTTTTTTTTTTTGCGAAACTACGTTTTCAAAGCCGGCAAGAAAGATATCTCAAAAACTATACAGGATCGATCTTTCCGAAGTATTTTTTTGCTTTTTTTGCTTCGTCATGGAGGAAGTTTTTCGAAGTTTTCATGGCCGAATGCTCGAAAAGTTCCGAATCGTTCAAAAATTACACTTAGAAAAAATTTCTGGACACGTGGGTGTGTGTCTATGTTGGCTTTGCAAAATTCTGCACACAAGTAGAGCAGCAAAGCCCCTTGTTTATTTCATTTGTCAAAATTTCCAAACAATTTCCGATGTTATGGAATTTTTAATTTTTCAAAATAAAAAGTCCGTGGTTTCTCGAACTTTCGTCGAAACTTTCACACAGATTAGGCGGCAAGGATGGTTTGGTATTAAATTTGGCGATAATCGATAGTGGGGTTCAGATTTCATAAAATGTTGAATTTAAAAAAAAAAAAAATTGTATATTTGCTCTAACTTTCATGAATTTATCACTATCCGATTTTAAAAAATTATAAAAAATCAAATAAAAACGGCACAAATTGAAAATTTTCACATTGCTTCCTCATTTTTTTTTTTTTCAATCTGGCACACATATCTTCCCTACGAAGAAGCCAAAACTCTAAAACTATCTTAGACATGGGGAGGGAGGCATGGAAATTTCCGATTCGCACCGTTATTTGAATTATAAAAATCTTTTGTTTGATTAAAGGATGTTTTTTTTTTCCATTGTATAATTTCGATTTGATGAACGAAAATCGTCGATTTTTGTTTCGAAAAAATCAAGACTCGTTCAAAATTAATATTTCGGAAATTCCATCGATTAATCACAGGACGAACTAACTAACGAAATATTTTTAGCGTTTTGATTTTGGATAAACTGGTTCCGAACGACAGTGCTCGCGGCAAAAGTATTTTTCAAAAAGTACTTCCCTGACTTCAGCTCTAACTTCCTTATAAACGAATATTTTTAAACGAAAAATATTACCGAATGTTACTTTTTAAAATACAAAACTTCTGTACAAATAGAGACTTGTGATTTAAAAAAAAGCAACCCCCGAGTCTAACTTCTCAATGGAAATGAAGAATAGGAGTAAAAACATCAATTATCGGCCAAGTTTGGGCTTTACTATCGGGGATCTTTTTGTAAGTTGCACAGTTTGGTGTCTGTGTTGAAAAACACGTGCCATAATTTTTTCAGATTTTTTCCTCAATTTTTTTTAGCTACCACTGGTATCAAATTCGTTTATTTGAAACGTTTTTTTGTTTTTTTCATTCAATATTGGCGGCTGGAATTTGAAAAAAAAACCTCAACTTTCCGAAAAAAAAATATAGCCCAATTAATATACGTGTAGAAGACTCTAATGTCATTTTTAAGTGGCAATCTCTAAAAACACTCCTGGGATTAATAAAAATGTAAAAAAAAACATTATAAATTCCATTTATTCTAACAATTTTAATATTTTTTTATTTTTTGAAGCGGCTGTTGAAACGAACAATTGACAATTGTTGCGTACAGGTGTAAATACTGGCTTATTATTTTTATTATTTCATCATTACAACATACAATCATTCCAGTCGAAATACAAGTGCTAGAGAAAACGTTTCCGAGTTCGTCACAGGTTTGAGAATAACCGTTCCCAAATTATTTCGTACAGGCGAAATCTGATGCAACGAATCTTGATTTTGAGAGTTTTTTTTTACACGTATATTAGCCAGGCTATATTTTTTTTCGCAAAGTTGAGATTTTTTTTACAAAAAAAAAACTATAGAATTGGTTTTTTTCACATTCAAGACGCCAAAATTAAATGAAAAAAAAAAGTTTCAAATTAAAGAATTCGATACCCAATGGTAGCTAAAAAAATGAGAGGAAAAAATTTGAAAAAATTATTGCACGTGTTTTTCAACACAGACACCAAACTGTGTAACTTACAAAAAGATCCTAGATAATGAAGCTCAAACTTGGCCGATAATTGATGTTTTTACTCATAGATATTTGTTAATTACGATTACAAAGAAATTTGTTGAACGTACCCTGCAGGACCACAACGACGAGTTTACTCGGTGTACCATCGCCCGATGAGCAGCAAAGTGCCAATGCCTGAGACGACAGAGCCGCCATTGTGTGTCGAAGATAATTGTTTATGTGCATCGTATGATGAACCGCCGTATCGTGAAACTCGACCTCGATACTGGAATCCTCGTCGTCCTCGGAAGCGTAACATTTGACGATTCCGGTATCGTTCCAAACCATGAATCGCGAGAGAAGATGAACCGGCGATGAGCCCGGTTGAAAGGATGCTTGCAATTTTATTTCGGGCAATAAATTTTTTGTCTCGCTAATTGGAAAATCGATGGCAGTGCCCGTTCGACTAATCGCATCATCGTCGTCCAATTTTATCGATTTTTTTATTTTATTCAATGATATGACGTTCTCGCCATCGTCATCATCGTCGTTGTCGTCGAAATCCGTGAGGACTCCGTTGGAACAATTGTCACCACCAATTTCCAGATCGTCATCGATATCACGATCGTTTCGTAACCCCAAATCCCCATCAACCAGCGATTTTTCATTTGCCACCTGATTCAATGAAATCATCGAGTCGACAATAAGCGACAATTAAATGGGGACGAGAAAAAATCGTGAACGTTTTTTTTTTTAATTCGTTCGTCACGAGAAACGAATACTCACGACATCGACGCAACCCAGCTGTCCCAGGCTGTCGCAAAAGGCTAATTCGTTAGGCTTCTCCAAGTGCCAAACGAGCGACGTGATTTTTGGATTCTGATGATGCTCCACGTATCCTATTGTCTCACCGCTCTCTACATCCCATACAACTATCTCACCGTGCACGGAACTACCGGCTATCCGAGTTCCGCACTCGGAATATTTACATATGCTAAGATCCTGCAAGATTTTTCTTCAACTCAAGTTGGATTGGGAACCTCGTATGAAGGGCCAGAAAAAAATTGCTGAGAAATGGCTTCGATAACTATTTATCGGGCTTGCATGACGGATTTGCATGCGTTTGCACGAATTTGCATAAATATTTTCCTCATATCTTGAATCTGCATTATTTATCTCTTTGCGTAAAATTGACTCGAGTTTTTTTTGGATCAACGCAACAAAAATTCAACCTGTACTGAAAAGTAGAATAGCCGTTATAGAATTTTGAATATTTTGGAAATTTGATCGCGTACTCGGGAGCACTGTTCCGAAAAATCGGTCGTGGCAGATTTTCAGTATCCTCAATTTTCGTACAGAACAAAATTCGAGAATCCTCGTAACTTTTTTTTTTTGTCTGGGTCTATGCGGCATCTTATACGAGACTGTTACTGCAGAAATACAAAATTTTCTCACGAAAATATAACACGATTGGTTACTTGATTGGCATCAACGTGTAAATTTTGTAGTTCTGGGCTAAATTCAAGGATACTTTTGAAAATAGTACCAAATGAATGATTGTGCAAAGTAATTTAAAAAAAAAAACAAGTGATACAAATCATTGAGTAATCTTTTTCAAATTTTCCAGTCAACTTACCGTTCGTAATTCCGGGCACTGTAAATGAGATTTTTCCTTCCAGGTATCACGTTCGACGATTATTATCTCTTTCCCGTGTGGATAAGCAAGGGTCGATCCATCTTTGGGATTGAACGACGGCGTTGAGTGAGTTTTTGCTGTGAAAAACGAGTTGCACTTTGGCACCACGTTGTTCCAAGCGTGGATGGATTTTTTTTCCTTTATCCTCCATATTCTTATTGAACCATCGACGCTCGACGATGCCTGAACAAATATATTCGATCGTCACCGTACGATCTGTCGGATCATTTGGGATTTTCGAATTACTCACCACATACTCGTCCTTGGGATCGAGCGACAGACCCAGTATAGGACCTTCGTGTCCGTTGAGTTCCGTACACTCAAGAGTCTCGATATTAGTCACTTGTATTCTCATATCGCTGAAGTAATAGAGCCAGCAATAAATTTTAAAGACGCCGTTGCCTCAATGGCACGTCGAAAAATCAAAGAATATTCAAAGCAAACTTCAGCGTATTCGCAATGAAGTTTCAATTTTAAAAAAATTCATTATTTAAAAATTCTCATATTAAAAGTGACGCGATTTGTGGTCGCGATTTCTGACTATTTTCCAATCTTGGGAATGTTACAAAGATTTTTTTCCCCCCAATATTTGGCACTATTTTTGGATTTGCTCGCGGCAATTAAAAAATTATCTTTTTCTATGACAATTTTTTTCATGGTTGTTGCGCATTAGTGACTTAGAAATTCCCTGACTTTTACAGGTTTTCCACACAGGTTTTGCAAATATTCCAGGGAGATAACACGTAAAAAATAATGTTTTTCGTTCAAAATGATGTCAGGCAACCAAAAATTGACGATGTCTGTGTTTCTTGGCTTATTTGAAAGCATGACTCATCCCCTAAACGATGATAGGTCGTTATTCGACTTAGCTTGTTCCAATTATTTTTTTACGCCACTTTTTGATCAAAATAGTCACTGTTTCAAGTTTACAAAGTTTCCAAGGTATCTATGAGTTCAAAATGAATTGTTACAAGTATCGATTGTTCATTCGAATATAAATAATCAATTTCAAAAATTGGTTATTTATTGGTTATAACCAATTCCAAAAATTGGTTATTTATATTCGAATGAACAATCGATACTTGTAGCAATTAATTTTGGACTCATAGCCCTGCTAACACAGAACGTTATAAAGACGTTGTTAAGACGTTTAAAAAAATTCGCAAAAACGTCTCTTTTAAATGGTCGAAAAAACGTCTTCTAAACGTTATTTTGGCCGCAATTTTTTTTCCCCAAAAAGTTTACAGAAGCCAACAAAAATTTGTTAAAAACGCTGTAAACTTTTTGGGCAAAAAAGTTGCGGCCAAAATAACATTTAAAAGACGTATTGAAGACGTTTTCAAGACGTTTGCGGCAAAATAACGTTTAAAAGACGTTTTTTCGACCAGTCAAAAGAGACATTTTTGCGTGTTTTTTTTAACGTCTTAACAACGTTTTTATAACGTTCTGTGTCAGCAGGGAGATACCTTGGAGACTTTGTAAACTTGAAATAGTGACTATTTTGGTCAAAAAGTGGTGTAAAAAAATTGGAACAAGGTAAGTCGAATAACGACCTATCATCGTTTAGGGGATGAATCATGCTCTCAAATATGCCAAGAAACACAGACATCGCCAATTTTTTGGTTGCCTGACATCATTATGAACGAAAAACATTATTTTTTACGTGTTAATTAAATGGGAAACCTAAATCCTCGTTGAGCGACCTCTAAATTTCAAGCTACAGCGCCCTCATTGAACGAGGACCTCTTCAATGTCAAAATCTAAAGTTTTGAGTGGTAGGAGCGAAGAAAGAAAAAAAAAACGTTCATTTTCGACACACCCTAGTGTGCATGGAAAGACGAGCATGTTTACAAACTATACGGGACGGATTACATACATAAAAATAGCAATAAATCGTTTTTGTGAAAAAAAAAAAACAAAAACGAAACAAAACACTTTTAACCCACTTCAAAAAATATTGAGGGAATTCTCAATTCGATCCTGGTATTGAAAAATAAATATTGAACTAGATAACATAATTTTTTTTAAATTATGTTATCCAGTTATATAAATACAAATTTCTTCGTAGTCAACGGTTTTCCCATGCCCCCCAAAACTTTTTTGGTATGAGAGATTTTTAAAACGTACCAAGCGCCCGAAACTATGAAATTGCTTCTCTTTGCGGTAGCCAGTGCCGTAACGGCGGCCGAATATCTCGTCACGACGCCTTCTTTTTCCAAATCGGGAAGCGTGAGAATCTGAACCGTATTGTTGTCATTTGCGGCGTACAACTTTCCATTCTAAAATTTAAAAAAAAATTCAGTCCTGCAAATTCACTCAAGGAGAGCTACGAGACGAGCCTCGATTCGAAAGATTACGAATGCTGACCTTGGAAACGACGGCAGTAGCCTGTTCGGCGATGCAGCTCGAGGATGGATCATCGTCCATCAGATCGAGCCAATATCTCACATCACCGTCAGCTCCGCAGGTAACCAGGCCGCCTCTGGTACAGCACGGAACGGAATTTAGGTAAATTCGTCATAGCCCGAGTAGGGATTTGGTAAAAGTTACAGGAATACCGTCGTTAAGTCAAGCATTGTTGCATTTAAGTGAGAAAATAACAATTTTTTTAAACTTTTAAATGAGCAAAACCGCCGAGGATATCATGGAAAAGATTTATCTTTTTTGGCAGAAACGAACGAATCTTTTACTCGAACGGTGTTTGGGATTTGGAAGAAATAAAAAAACAACAAAACATCATTTTGGAAACTTACTTGTCACCGCTGTAGTAACAAACACCGGTGTGACCCTCGGGGTGAGCGTAACGCGTTGGCTTTATTGTCAATGGCATTTTGTCCTTTGATGATTAGAATCCACCGGTCATTGATCGATAATACGATATTTTCACGAAAATTTCAATCGTTAGCACTGTGACTCGAGATGGGTTTGTCACTTTTCACTGCACAATTCCACGCGACACTCGCACATGTTTGGGTGAGTTTTGGCGCGCTTTCTAACAATTTGTCTCGGGACGTGAAGTGAACCGTAACTTTTTGGCGCAGAGCTTGATTTCACAGATATGCAAAGCAACTGTACATTAAAGAACTTCTTTTAGATTTATAGCAAGAATGGTTTGGAGTTTTTGCTTGTTATAAACAACTTAAAGTTTACGAGCACAAAGTACATTCTAGTTATTTTGCCGGTTTTCGATTCGATTTCGTCCTTTTCCGAGCTTACAGGACAACGCTATTGGGGCAGGGAGGGGGGCGCCGGTCAATCACGTGACTTCTCCACGCTTTCTTGGGGAAAAGTGAGGTAACGAAAATAGTCACTTTTACATTTTACAGAATTCAAAATGTCAGCCGTCGGCAGAGTTTTATCTCGTGAGCTCCGAAAGACTTTTCAAATTTTCAAATCATACGGTATGTTGAAAAAAAAAAATTATCGCCTTCTAACCTCTAATACCATGCACTGTTTCAACTTCATTAATAATCACTGTCGGATATTAAATTTCTTCATACATAACCTCACAATTCACTTGCCCTATTCCGATATGTTTATTATTCTACGAGTAATGTTGGATAAATAAAATTTCCATTGAAAAACATTGTCAATGACGTTTTACGCAGTCGTCTTTTACATTCACGAATTGTCACGCGATATATCGAGATATACGTTGTTTTGCATTGAAGCCTCCCAACGTTCGAGAATTTTTTTGCTTCGCAGCAACGAAGGATAGCCGAGGTTTTTCAACGGTAAGTACAGCGACGGATCAGGAAACATCCGATGTCACGATTCAGAAGAGTCGCAAAGAAATGGTGGAGGATCTCAAATCGCAGAGCGCGGAGGAAATCGTGCCGTCCGAGTACAGATTTATGTATCCTGAATTTTTGCCGGATCCCAATCCACTGTATAGAAATCGACTGAGAGAGAGATTGGAGAGAATGGACATGATGGCGAGAAGATCGATCATAGACATACCAGAATTTTACGTCGGTTCTGTATTGGCGGTCAATTATTCGGAGCCTCATGCGCCCGGAAAATCCAACAGATTCGTTGGTATATGTATTTTGAGAAGCGGCTGCGGCTTAAAAGCTTCCTTCATACTGAGAAACGTCATTGATAATCAGGGCGTCGAAATAGTCTTTGAGATGTACGATCCGAATATTCAAAAAATCGATTGTCTCAGGTAAGATTGGTTACATGTATACTTGCATCAAAAATTGTTATTTGCCAATTTAAATTGGATATTATGCATGCAATGATCGAGGAAAGAATAAAAAAAACTGCTATTAATAAGTATATGAGTAAAAACATCAATTATCGGCCAAATTTTGGCTTCACTATCTTTTTGTAAGTTACACAGCTTGGTGGCTGTGTTGAAAAGCTCGTGCCATAATTTTTTCCTCCATTTTTTTTAGCTACCATTGGGCATCGAATTCTTTCATTTGAAACTTTTTTTGTTTTTTTTTTCATTTAATTTTGGCGGCTTGAATTTGAAAAAAAACCAATTCTATATTTTTTTTTGTAAAAAATCCTCAACTTCCCAAAAAAAAAAATATAGCCTAATGAATATACGTGTAGAAGACTCTCAAAATCAAGATTATAAATCTGAAAAGTCGTTTTTTTCGCCATTGCCCAAAGTTCAGAAAAAATTTTCATATTTTTTTCAGAAAGCTGAGAAAATTTTACCTAACGTATGTCATTTTTAAGTTGGGATCTCTGAAAACACTCCGGGGATTAATAAAAATGTAAAAAAACATTATAAATCTCATTTATTCTAACAATTTTAATATTTTTTTATTTTTTGGAGTGGCTGTTTAAACGAACAATAGACAATTGTTATGTACTGGTGTAAATACTGGATTATTGTTTTTATTATTTTACCGCTACGACAACATACAATCATTCCAGTTGATTGAATTCATAATATTCATACAAATTTTTTCATAAAATGGATATGACTCACAACATTCATTAAAATTAATTTTCAATGAAAAATAAGTACCTGTTACTACTACTAGAGGACTCACGGAAAGCTCATAAATTCATTCTATTGGTGTCTGAGAATGAAATGAAACTTTAAAAAACGACAAAGCTTAATTTCCAATAGAAAATATTAAAATTGTTAGAATGAGATTTATAATGTTTTTTTTTTACATTTTTATTAATTCCAGGAGTGTTTTTAGAGATCCCAACTTAAAAATGACATATTTTATGTAAAATATGGAAATTTTTTTTAAACTTTGGGCAATGGCGAAAAAACGACTTTTCAGATTATAATCTTGATTTTGAGAGTCTTCTACACGTATAGGCTATATTTTTTTTCCGGAAAGTTGAGATTTTTTTACAAAAAAAAATATAGAACTGATTTTTTATTTCAAATACAAGCTTAAACAATTTTTTGATAGTTTTTTCGGCATTGTTATTATTGGAAATCGATATTATTATCATCTTCAATATGCTTGATTTTTTTCGAATTTTTGCTTCAACGCGAAATACTTTAAATTCTCACCAAAATTCTTTTCGACTGGAATTATGTGGCTCGTACATCCCTTTAAGCCTTCGCGAGGATGTTTTTTTTCTATCAAAACTCAAGTTTTGAGGGGTGGGAGCATGCAAAATCCAAATTTTTTTTATTTTTTCAAACACCCTAATATATATATATATATATATATATATATAAGGGTGTTATATATATATATGTGTGTGTATATATATATACATATATATATATATTATATATTATATATATATATATAGTAGGGGTTATGCGTATGGCTCGGGTGCTACGCGCCCTCGCAGGTATTGGGTATTTATAACATATGTTTGGGTAGTTTATAACATATGTTTAGTTTGAGTTTGGGTTGGTCATCCTTTTCAAATTGGACACCCACTATAAGCTCAATTCCTGAAACAGCGGCGGCAGCGGCGATATATCTTTATATTTATATATATATATATATATTTTTTTTTTTTCAGACTCGAGAAACGACTGGACGACCGTTTATTATATTTGCGCGATGCACCAGCGGAATACAGTACATTCCCGTTGACAATGGAGGCTGAATTATTGCCCGAGGGAAGTCCGGTTCCGGTTAACGATCTCAAAGTTCCGTTGAAAGAGAAGCCCTGGCTTGAGAAATGGGAGCGACAAGATTTGCAGGGAGTCCGCGATTTGTACGTAAATTACAGGAGATACAAGAAAGCCGTCGCGGCAAGGAAACCTTGGGAGAAGTACGATCTGATGAAGATATACAGGGAGACTATTCCGGAGGAGGAGCAGAAGGAAATATTCGCCGAAGTTTATTCGGAATTGCACAATCTTGAGATAACTCGTCGTAAGATGAAGCGCAAGCGTGGCTTCGTAAGACCAAAGAAAAACGCTTGAATCGTTCGTCGTCGTCGTCGTCGTCGTCGTCGAGAAATATCACCGAAAAACTTTAGTTATCGAGACGAAAAGAATTTAAAAATAAATGAATAAATAAATAAAAGCCCTTTCGTTGTTCCGTAGAGTGTAGGAAAATTTTTTAAAAATAAATTTACGATACATCAGCGGGGACTCGATCAAAAAAATATTATTCCTCCCTCTTCAATAATAACGGACAGAAATTTTTACGAGAATAACGCGCCAACGGGGGCTGCCTATTCGATCTTTGGGGCTGCGCTCGTGCAATGTTCGATACTGCAAATCATAATTTCGTTAGAAACAAAAAAAAAAAAATATCAACACAAAATTTTTCGTTGCGTTTATCTCGTGAAATGATCACAGGATATCTGATGTTTTTTTTTTTTTTATTATAAGGTAAAAATCCTACAATAAAGTATTGTTTCTTTTTTTCGGAACTGAATTTCTCTCTCTCTCTCTCTCTCTCTCTCTCCCTCATTCTCACTCTTTTGCACGGGTTTTATCTCAGCCTAGTTTCATATATACGGTCTCACGGGATATTATCCTTTGCGCGAGAACTTTCGAAACACCTTGCGACGTCCTTGCGACTGACTGCCAGGGAGGGCCCCCATGGTCGGAATAAACAAATTGTTATCGGAAGAATAAAAATAATAATGACGATTGATCGCGGACAAAAGTATGTCTCGTCGAAAATTAACTGGTCAGCAGTGCAACGTTTATCTCCTTGACCATTTTGACGCGATAAAGCATTTTCACGAGATGTTCCTTGGCGAGAGCCGAAGTTGAGTACCACACGGGACTGTCCGGTACGCAGCTTCTCTCCGGCAAGAGGTAAAACACATCGTTGCGCGTTTTCACGCTCTCCGGACTGTAAGAAAAATTAAAAAAAAAAAAAAAAAAAAACCCCGCATAAATTGAGTCACGCGAGAATTCAATCGGACGGAGCTTCATGAAAATTCGTCAAACTTACCACTTTGACAAGTAAAACTCGTAGAGTTTCACTGGACATCGCAACGGATTATCCTCGTTCTCCTGTTGCTCGTAAACTTTTTTCTTTCGAGAATTCGCTTCTGCGAGGGGAGGAAAAAAATAATGAATTACAAGCATATCATAGGGTTTCAAGCATGAAAAGTATTTTACGTTGAAAAAAATTCTGCTAACCGAGAGCCGATTGAGGCGGATAGAAGCGTAGAAGAACGTTCCGCGTGCCTGGACCTTTCGCCGCGACCGCAGCAGCCTGCGCCGCTGGGTTTCGCTTCCAGTGCTTCATGATATGCGAGAATGATAGCTGCATGTGTTCTTCGACGGTCTGAAGGGGAGGAAAAAAAAAAACGACGAAAAATTATAATTCGACACGCGTCAGCGCGTGAGTAATCGTTATTAATCTCTTTACTGGCAAGGACGCATATATGCGTCCTAAACTGAAGTGGATATTTCTGGCAAGGACGCATACGTGCGTCCAGTGCCAAAAACGAGGATTCAGGATGGTTCTGGTGCGTGAACGACCAATTTGTAGGAGTTTTTTTGGGTCGCTGAACACGAATCTGGTGTGAAATTTTCAAAATTCCAAATGACTGGTCCAATATGGGCGACCGAAAATTTTGGAAAATCTGAAAATTCGGCGAATTTAGATTAAATTGATGTTCAGGGATCTTTTTGACTCGCTAAACACGAATTTTGTGTCAAAATTTGAAAATTCAAAATGGTTGATCCTATATGGCGACCATAATTTCGAAAAAATCGTAAAATTTATCTTTACAGAACTCTCCAATCATATCATAAGAACATAAGGGTTAATTTTGGTACTTAAAGGTGGTTTTGGTATTCGTGGGTGGTTATGGGCAAGTGTAAAATTATGACAAAACGTCTTAGAGTACATTTGTGAATTCTTTCTCTGACTTTATTTTTCACTGCCAGAAATGTCCACCTGGGTCTCAGAATTGTCTGCCAATCAAGGGGTTAAGAGCATGTGAAAGCTCTTTTTTCACCGAATCTGACGTTACAACGGAATGCATGTAATTTTTCGAACAAACAGCATTCCTAAAGTATGAAACGGAATTATTTGAAATTTCAACAGGTAATTTTGGAGACTTCTATCCGGAGTCTGATGGTCAGAAAATGTAAAAATTCAACATAGAAATGTACATTTCTGGCTGAAATACGAGAGTTTTAAAATATAAATGGATGTAATTAATCATCGTGTAGCTTAATTCCGAAAAATAAACGAGCATTTTTTGTTTCTGTACCTGAAAAAGAGAAATGGGATTGTCCCAAAAATTTACATGCTACCGTGGATAATTTGCTGGCACGGATAGTTCGCAAATATTCCACTAGCTCCACTTGCTGGCCTAAACGCGTGACTTTATCTTGTCCAGTTTTCAGTTTTTAGATGATTCTCATGAGCTTTCGAGGTGACAATGGTTAAATTAGGAGCCCGATACCAAAAAAACATTTTAAAAATTGCTTCCGAATTTGGTGATTTGCGAGTTTGATGCATTTTCCCCGAATATTATACAAGTTTCAATATTTCCTGCGTTACTCATCGCCTGTTACACGATCTTAAAGATATAATTTATTCGAATAAAAGTACTATGAAACAATAATAACATTTTTAGATTTCTTTTTTTTCCCATCCTAGCATGAAACCATCGAGGCCCATATCGATAAAAATTCCTTAACAATATTCCATCCTTTTATTTACCGAGATTAGATATATCGAAAATTTTAAACGCTTGATTTTTTCGAATTAGTCGACCAAGCGCGCAATCCTCGAGTCAAAAAAATATGAAAAATAATAATAATTCTCTCCTCGGTATGGATCTTATCAGATCGTATTTTTCCCCCCCATTAAAACTGTAGTCAATTTTACGTTAAAAAAATGTACATCGTATTGAAACATCTGTTTGTACAATTATGAAAAAAAAAAAAAACCAAATGTATCTACCAAGAAATATTTGTGTCTTATTTATTTTTCTTCTTTCCACATTCTTTATACCGTGTAGGGTAGACGTACCAGTTGTGGCCACTCGGCATTTCCCTTGAATTTTTTAAAGTTTCAAGGCTGAAAGTTTCATCGAGCATAATATTTCGATATTCAAGATGTTTCCGCACCAATATCGATTGTTTTTATTGAATATCTGCCAATTTATTTCAACGAAATGTGACGAAATGTGTCAACGCTGAGCGATTTGTGTAGTTTTCTTGTCAGAAGAATGTTAAGGAATCCCGAGGTGAGAAGACTACGGTTTCTCATTGTCTAAAGTCATTCCGGACCATAAAAAAAATGTATATTTTATCAGTTAAAGCTCATTTTGCGGATTGAAATTACAAAAAACTGTCATATCAGCTCAAATACGTGAAAAATACGCGGTGGCCAAAAGTGGTACATTAAAAATGCGATTGTTCTATTTGTGGCCAGTTTATCGACCAATCCCAAATTCGAAGCTCGGTGGCCACAACTGGTACTTCGGATGGCCAAAAGTAGTAAAATTGTGGCCTCGAATGTTGAAAATGACAGCTACAAGATAATTTCTAATTTTCTTATTTATCATGATCGGAAAAGGTTTTTGATGATAACGATTCGATTCTGTGTGCCGTTTTAGGTTACATCGAACACTTTTTCAATTCTGAATTTGCAATAACGCGAAGACTGTTCGTAAATGAATATTCGAAAATGCTCAAAGTGGCCGCAACTGGCGCGTCTACTCTAGAACCTTGAAATTTGAAGAAAAGTAGATCTTACCACGAGATTGAAATGCTTGGTATTGAAGAACATCAAAGTGCTTAAAAGTACGTGAGGCGAGTGAGCACCGAGCTGTTTACACTCCCAAAGATGTTCCTCCTCGACTCTCGTCACGATATACTCTGAAGCAGCGAAATTACACGTCACGATGGATTTATCTCGAGAACGAAAAAAAAATTAATAAATAAAAATAAAAAAAACAAACGAAAAAAATTCTCGACTCACGAGCATCGTTGTAGAGGACAGAAAATTTCTTTGCCACGTCGTTCAGACAGTCGGTGAATTTTTCGTAGTACGAATCCGTGAATATGTTGTCTATTCTATTGTTCTCGAACAAATATTGTTGAATTCCTACAAAAAAAAAAAACAACAACAAATGTAAAACAGAGTTGAAGAGAGAACGGGAATGAATATTTTCGCGTAATTTTCATGATAACGAGACTAACCTAAGCATAAATAGTATATGGTATCCGGAGCGTATTCAGCGCCGTTCGGTTTTCGCACTTCTTTGACGAATAGACAAAGCGTGTAGTTCAATTCGTCCGCGGTAAGCTGAAGAAGATCCGTCTTGAACAATTTTACTTTCCTCGGTGGTGTCACTTGCTTCTCCAATTCCGCGTTTTTGGCAATCACCTGCGGTCGAAGAATCATCGCGGATAAGACGATCTCGAATATATATATATATATTTTTTTTAATCGATCAATTATAATTTTCCTATCTCGTGCCCAAAAAATGGCTTTCAGGCGAGTTCACCGACACAGTCGCGGTGAAAGCAATTTCTCTACATAGACAGCAAAGCGGAGATATACAGCAGAAATAAATCGAGTAACGTTTTAATTGAAATTACTCGGAGTAATTGTAATTGAAAAAAAAATATTAAAATTTGAATTTGAATTGAAATTATTCAGGGTAATTGTAATTGAAAAAAAAATTATTATTGATAGGCAGCAGAAATAAATCGAGTAACATTTTAATTGAAATTACTCGAAGTAATTGTAACTGAAAAAAAAAAATATTATTGATAGGCAGTAGAAATAAATCGAGTAACGTTTTAATTGAAATTACTCGGAGTAATTGTAATTGAAAAAAAAAAAAATTATTACAATTACTTACTTCGAGTAATTTTTAATTGACCATTTGTTTTTTTTATTACACTTTTGTCCAACTCTGCTGAAAAGTATAGGGCAAAGACGAAAAAATGTACTAAATAAAAAGATCGCTGATTCTGATAAACGCAAGTGTTTCGAATTTGCATCAATTCCCTCTCGTATGATCGACCAATCGTATCTCTTACCCATTGTCTCCAAGCGTTAACGCCGAACGTGTATTTTAGTGCCATATTAGCATCAGGCTTCTCGATGGGTTCCATCATTCTTGGTTGTGACGAAGTTTGTGATTCCGGTGGTGGCATCATCGGTACGTCGTGAACTCCCGATATTCTTCGGCCTCTTTTACTCGGCGCACCTCGCGGCTTATAGGGGACCATTCGCTTCTTCCCACGATTCGAGGCTGTCACGTTTCGTTCCGGTTGAACTGGAATTGAGCGAATTATCATTTTTTTTTTTTTTTTTTAATTTGTTTTATTTTCACGTCACGAGGAAAACTCGAGAGATTTTATTTTCAGTAGGAGTCAGAACGAAATGTTTGACTCGATGAAAATTGAGAGAGAAGGCCAGTGCATCCTCTCAACTCCCTTGTTATGGGGATACGCAATTTAAATTGCTAAATCAGGCATTTATCAAACGAACCAAACGGGCGTTCATCTAATTATTTTCGACTTAAAAAAAGCAGGAATAAAACGTCAAAAAAAAGAAAAAATAATTCAAATGAGTTTGCCGCTCTTTTATACGTTCAAAGCTTCGTAGGGCTATTTTTTTTTGTTAGGAAGCGTCAGGAAAAAAATATGTAACGACTTTTGTATGAAATTTTCTTCCGTATTTTCGATAAACCAAACGTCTTTCAGTTCTATCGACCATTATTGTTCCTTTCTCTTATCGGAATGATTTGAGAGTGGCAAAAGTACCGGACAGAAGGGAGGTGAGATAAGAGAGGCTGACAGAGTTGAAATATGTCTAGTGTATTGAAAATACAGAAGAAAATTTCGTACAAAAATTGTTTCAAAAAACAATTATCGATCTTGGGAGTTCTTTGGATGAATCCTAGAGGAGGCGTTAAAAGATTGGGGAAAGTTGGGAAGTTGTATCGGGAATAACACGAAAACCACGAATAAAAGTGCAGAATGTGAGGTTTTAATTTATTATCAAAATTTGAAGCGGGTTGAAAAAATAAATGCGATCTGAAAAAAAATCGTTAATACAGCTCGACCGCTTTTTAAGAAAAAAAAAAAAATAGCACTATGAAGCTTCAAATCTATAAAAGAGCGGGACGCACATCACCAAACACTTTTTTGTTTTGAGACCTTTTTTTTCGTACTTTTTTAGACCAAAAAACAAGTAGACGTACACGCCCTTTTAGATTTTTTTGATAAATTTCTGACTTAGCAATTTTAGATGCGTCCCTTAATATCGTTCCAGAATTACTATTGTTTAAAGCATTATTCTTAAAAATAAGATCAACCACATTGATGAAACCTAGAATTGTCAAAGTTTTTTTTTTTTTTCAAATTTAATTAGATTATCGTATAACGCTGTACTAGCATCTATTTTCCAATGTTATTTTTGTTTGTGATATCCACGCGAGGACTCTTGGATAGTAAAAAAAAAAAATCCGCGAGACGATAATTGAAATGTCGTCTTACCGTCGGTATTCATAGCAGAATCGGATTGAGACGATGTTTGAGTCGCTGTAATTGTATTGGGAGTCAGTGCCGTCTCGAGATCGACCGCTGGCTCGTCCAATTCCCCGGTCGCCATTTTCAATGCCATTTGCAGCATATCCTCGCCAAATGTATTGCTGGAATCGACGGGTTCGGCCGTGTCTCGACTGAAAGTTTCGAATGAGAAAAATTAATGAGCCCGTGGATATTCAGCGATAGCAGAGACCGGCGAGGTATGATCATGCTGGAGGTTTGCGGGGGGAAAAAAAAATTTTAAAAGTCCCTCTTCCGTAAAAAAAAAAAAAAACTATTGATTCTTACGTTACAATAAATTTTGGTAAAACTCTGTAGCTACGCTTACATGACTTTCGCAGTCCCAATTTGATTATTAATTATTTCCAAAATTCTGTATATATATATTTTTTTTTTATCGAAGAATCACGAATACAAAAGTTTTTCTGCATATACTGAATTTTTTTTCACGATTATTACAGATCGTTTGTGATATCTAAGTAGCTTTTCAAGGGATTTCTAAAAATTATCGAAAGATTCAGTAAAATAAATTCTGTTGCGCTGGAAAAATGTTGTATAACTGATTTTGATGTACGGAACGAAAAGTCTACCGCTGAGAACTCAATTAGGAGTATGAATGAAATTTTTTTTTTCAATAATTGGGGCGCATAATGTAGAGTAAGTAAAAATAATGAGGACGTATTTGTTTATTTTTCGTTAAAAATGACAGATGCACCTGTTATTGGCAATTTAATTTCACGGATTTTGATATATATAGATATAGCGTAACATGTGTGACGTCATAATGTTATATTTTTCAATTTGTTATATTAACGGCAATTTTTATTCAAATAAAAAATTAAAAAATACGTACTAAATGTTTTTTCCTAAACTACAAGATTTTGAAATAAAAAAATTTCATTTATACTCCCAATTAGAGATTTCCTTGCTCAGAAATTAATTTTAGCATAAGTAATTGAGGATTCTGGCATCCTGTAGGAAATTTCGGGATTCACTGCCGCGATCCTAGAAGCCAAAGCTTTACACATGAAAAATAGTATAAAATTTCTCGTATGAGATTATTGCTGCATATGATGCTTTTTTTCGTATGAAAAACGGCTCAACGGCAAGGTCTAATTTGTTGGCTAGGGCTTTGGTGCATATTATGTCGTACGATCGTTCTGTAATGTGGAATCGTTTGTTTTTCCAAGACGGTGTTAGCTACTATCGGATCAGTTGATCGTAGCTGTACAAATTATTTCGGGCGTTTGAGAAAATTACCAGAGCACCTTTATTTTTTTGAAAATCATCATTGAAGAATGACGGCACTCGGACAGAGCACATTGTTCCAATTCTTCATTTCTAGACTAGATCCAAGCAATATCTCGCGTCATTTCTTCCAAAAGTCCAGCACGTGGATAAAGGACTAAGTTTTTCAGTCGCGGAGTCCCCGATACGCGAAGGGTCAAAGGTGGCACATCGACCACAGGCTCGGGACAACGATCAGAAAGTACCCTACAGTGTACTTTTATTTTTGCAATTGCCCGCGCATTTTTCGATTAATCTCTTACGAAAAATTTTAGCCATTATTCACAATGTGACATCGCGAGGTCAAAATGGACGAAAGTGGTGGATCCTTAAAGCTCATAATTCTTATTACACGACGAGACAAACTATCGGATCGGATGCGTCTCACATACTTTGAAAAATCGTAACTTCCAGAAAAATGAACATATCGACATCGTTAAGGTGACATTTTGAAGATGAGGGATGCATCTAATCATGAAATATTCGTCGAACGCAAGGGTTGCGCCCCTTCGGTTTTATGCCCTGTCGAAAAGTGCGAAAATTGCGAAAAAATGAGAAATGAGCATAACTTTCAGGTAAAATTTTTTTTAGAGTCGCGATCTCAAGTATGTGCTTTGAAATAACATGGAAAATTTATAGCAAAAAAATCCGGACCAAAAACCACCCCTAACAGTAATAAAATATCGATAACCACCCCTAGCAATCGTGATACGCCCAATAATGCACTTTCATTGATGTTCAGTTCATAACTATTTTTGAAAACGCATTAAAAATTTGTAGCAAGAAAATCTGAATCGAAAACTACCCCTAAAAGTAACGAAACATCGAAAACCACCCCTAGAAATGATGATACGCCCAAAAATGCACTTCCATTGACGTTCAGTTCATAAATATTTACGAAAACGCATGAAAAATGTGTATCAAGAACATTCGAATCAAAAACTACCCCTAACAGTAACAAAACATCAAAAACCACCCCTAGAAATGATGATACGCCCAAAAATGCACTTCCATTGACGTTCAGTTCATAAATATTTTCGAAAACGCATGAAAAATGTGCATCAAGAACATTCGAATCAAAAACTACCCCTAACAGTAACAAAACATCAAAAACCGCCCCTAGCAGTGTTGATGCGCCTGAAAATGCACTTTTATTGATGTTAAGTTCATATAAATTTTTGAAAACGCATGAAAAATTTGTAGCAAGAAAATCTGAATCGAAAACTACCCCCAACGGTACACCCCTCTTCCTTGTGTGCATATTCAGGATGGAAAAAGGCGATGCCCGTCCAATGTGTATCAACTCTTCAATTATTTCAGGGGCAGTTTCTTGCGTTGAGGGTAATATTTTCTCAATTGAGGGGCAGTTCACAAGGATTGAAATGATCCGTAAGTTTCTCAGAATATATTCACGTGTTCCAGGATACTAATATTCCGATTTTAATTAGGATGAAACAATATGAAATGTGTAATAACGTTTTATGCGCTGCGGATGAATTTTTTCCTAACCGAAGGGTTTATTGACAAGGATTGGAATTATCCCCAAGTCCTTGGGAATGTGCTCATGTGTTCTGGAACACTCGTATTTCGATTCAGATCAGGATAAAATAATGGAAAATGAGATGATAACATTTTATCCATCGGGGAGAGTGAATTTCTCTCAATTGAGGGGTAGTTCATAAGGTTCGATTGATCCATAAGTTCTTCAGAATCCCACTGCGTGTTATGGAAATGACTTTTCCTCAATTTCTGGCGGAAATGAACAATGTGAAGTGAAATTAAGATATTTTCAAGCGATTGGGGTAGTTTTTTCATTTGGAGGGTAGTTTCCGAGGGTAGGAAAATTCTGGAATATTTTTTTTTTCTCACATTGGGTACTCATGAATTCAGATTCACCGTGTACCAACTTTGCCAAACGTTCCAAAAAAATAAATTCAGCTCTTAAAAGGTTAAAAGTCTTCCTCCTCCTCAATTTCTCCTACTCATTGCGTTACAAATTAGGGAAACAAAAAAAAAAAAAAAGAAATTTAATCCTCTCGGTTACCCGTTATCGTCGCTGGAGTCCGATTCGCTGTCGTTTGCTTTTTTCTCCGTGGCAACCATTTCCGCCATCATCAGTAATTCAGCCTCGAAGGGATCGGCGGGTATCTTTTCCTGTATCCTCTTGATATCCTTCATAATGCCCTTTGCGCTGTTTCTCGTTGTGGGTATGAATATGGGAACGGGTATCGGTAATGGAAATGGTACGGGTACGGGAAAAGGCATGCTCCACATGTGTACGGGAAATGGTATGTAAATTGGCACGGGTATCGGTATGAGAACGCGCGCCTCACCTTCCGTTTGCGTTGATTTTGGACAAGGATGCGGACGTACCGAGACACCTTTCGTGTGCGTAAGGGGCTTGCACTGCGTTACCTTGTTGTGAATTTTTACCGGACTCGGTGGTCTCGTTATAACCTGCTGATTCACGATAACCTGTGGCGTTTGCGATTGGGCCGTGACGACCGTAGCCGCGACACTCGCGTTATTAATCGTACTTTGTGGCTGCGACGCTTGAGGGGTCACCTGACCGTTTGACGTTAACGAGGCCAAACTCGTTACCGACGATATAACCGGCATTGCTTTTTTGTTCGTTATCTCATTCGTCTTTTGGGCGCTTTGTATGGTTCCCTTTGCCGGTGGATATGTTCTCTTGGGCATTCCCGTTGGTACAGGATCGTCGCTCGATGGTATTGTTATCGGTGATTTCGTGTATTGACTCTGAAACTTCATCACGCAGTTGTACGAACAAAAGTTACGTATCGTGGCGTCCGACATCGTCAGATGATACTGTGCCTGAGAGAATTCTTTACAAAAATCGCAGCTTATCCGTTTTGCCGAAACGGCGTTTACGGAAACCTAAGGGGGAAAAAAAAATCGAGATAATCGTTTTGAATATCCGATCGGTGCTTGGGGGGTTTTTTTTTTTTTTTTTTTTTTTTTCAATTTGTATATACTCTTACCTGGTAAAGTGTCAAACAGTTCAAGCTGCACATCATCAGTGCCTGACCCGTCTTGAGATCTTTCTTTATCATATCGAAATTGTACTTCTTAACTTTGCACCAATTGCACGGTACGATTTTACGATTAGTTATGATGAATATATTGAGACACGTCTTGCTGCAAAAAGTGTGAGCTTCCGTGTCGTAAAAAACAACGAAACTCTTTTTGCTCGCTAGTTCGAAGAATTTTTTGCAAGTCGAGCACTGTTCGGGATCAACTTTATTGACGAATTTGAATGCAGCGAAGCAAGGATCACTGCATATGGCCACGGGTGTGGCGCGATCTATCTGAACCTCGCAGTGAACGATTTTCTCCTAAAACGCGGCAAGAATTAAGCAAATTTGATAAATCGTATCGGATCGGAGATGATGAGACGAAGGAACCCGATTACTCGCTAATCACGATTTCACGAAGAATTTCTAATTTCAGGAAAAGATAATTGCAGCGGAACGTAAAAAAAAAAAAAAAAATAAGAGCCGAAAAAATGGGCCGTTCTTACGGATTTATAAGAAAAAAAAAAAAAAAAAAAAAGAAAAGTAACTCGTAAACAGTTGACTTTAAAAATATAAGATAATTGAGATAATTTTTTTTGTCAAGTTGCAATATATTCTGGCAATGTATGAAAAATATTCTTAAGCTGTCACCGGAAAAAAATTGGCTAAGTCATCAAAATATCTGTAACTTATGTCACACATTCCAAATGACTTTGTCCAGCCAAAAAAATGACTGTACATTAAATTTTCTACAAATCAAGGTTTACCAATACAATTATTTTACCAAGCGTAAAGGGTCATTGTGCTTTATGCGCTGGATTACACGCATTTCGTAATTTCTTCGTTGAACAGAGATATCTCAGAAACGATCCTTTGTATGGGAAAATAATAACTGAAAAAATTTAGTTTCTTATCCATTATATTTACAATAAAAAAAAAAATTTTTTAACTCGTTTGAGCAATTTAAATCCAAATTTGAAGAAAAAAAATAATATATTATTCTCTGATCAAGGTTATTCGTAACGATATTCGTATAGTTTGTGTTATCTCATATTCTGCAGGTGAAACAGAAATTTTGTAAAAAAAATTACATCACAAATTTTGAAAAAAAATTACAAACTGTTTTCGAAAGGTACGTAAGAAGAAAAAAAAAGTAAAAAAAAAAAACCGGCCTAATATACATATATGTACGATATATATTTTATATATATTGTATTTTTATATATCCTCGTAGAAAATTTTTCAGATAAAGTCATTATTTGGCCAGCCTGAGTCAGGGGTAACGTCTCATCTATACTATTTGTACAAAATATAAGTCAATTTTGAAAAAAAATGAATACTATCGCATAGAAATTTTTGTTTCCCCCCCTCAAAAAAAATTAACGGTCGCTTCGTCTCTCCGGCTGGGTTTAGATATCAGAAAAATTCGAGTAAAAAAAAATTGAACTAGTTTGAGCAATTTAAATCCAAATTTGAAGAAAAAAAAATAATATATTATTCTCTGATCAAGGTTATTCGTAACGATATTCGTATAGTTTGTGTTATCTCATATTCTGCAGGTGAAACAGAAATTTTGTAAAAAAAATTACATCACAAATTTTGTAAAAAAAATTACAAACTGTTTTCGAAAGGTACGTAAGAAGAAAAAAAAAGTAAAAAAAAAACCGGCCTAATATAAATACATGTACAATATATATTTTATATATATAAAATTTATATATATATATAAATATAAGTCAATTGTGAAAAAAAAAATGAATACTATCGCATAGAAATTTTTGTTTCCTCCAAAAAAAAAAATTAGCGGGCGCTTCGTCTCTTCGGTTGGGTTTATATATCGTCAGAAAAATTCAAGTAAAACGAGATACGTTACCTCTTGGCAAACGCTGCATGATTTTCTTTCGACGCTCGGTGGCTCGTTTGAATTCATTCGCGAATACTTTTCCATGCAGTATTGCGTGCAAAAATCCTTGAACTGTCCCTTGTCGCCGACGGGCGCTAAGAAACCTTCGATACCCGAGCTAATGTCCTTCTGGCAGTAGCTGCATACCTTGAGGCCCTTCTTGAATTCCTCGAGACACGATGAGCAACAAAATTGTCGCACATCGTAGCCAAATCTTACGCAATATTTGCCCAAACTTATCGATTGAACGGAACCGTTGCAATTACGACAATAACTGCCGTATTTCGTTTGAAATTTTCCCAAACATTCCTGATTACAGAATTCCATTGTTTCCCACGATAAATTTCGCTCATCGCCGGTCTCGACGATCAGCAGACAACTCGCGCATCTTCTTTCCCTCTTGGAATTCACCGCGTCGCTCGGAATGTCCATTGACTTGTCGTTCTGATCGGTGAACGCTAATTTGCACGTTTGCGAGCAAACGTTGAAGCTGTCGTTGCCTATTTTGACATTTATGCTGCACGTTTTTCTCTCGTTGCATTGCTTGCACGTTTCATCGACGATGCTCATCTCATCGATTTCGGAATGTTTCATCTCCTCGTCGATGTCAATTACGTCGGTGGTCGTAGCCAAGGATAAAGATTTTTTCTCGCTCGCTGTTTTATCATCGTTCTTATCGCTTTCCTTGTCACGGCTGATGGGACCGAGCTCTTGATCATTTTGCGGCATTGTTTCGTCAACGCTTGCCACAACTATTATTTCCTTCGTCTTTGCAATCTCTTTCTCAACCTCGATCTCGTTGTCCTTGCTTGCCGATGATTTTTCCATTATCGGATCGATCGTCGGCTCCGCGACGTCCCGAATCGGCGGATCGGTCCTTGAACTCGTTGTATCCTTCATGCTGTCGGGTATTATGCAAAGTTCATCGTCCTGTCCTGGCAAAACTTCGGATTGCGAATCCTCGGTTTCCATGGTTAAATCGTCGGTCTTCTTTTTATCATTATCGTCATCCTCGTCGGGCCCTTCGTTCGAGCTATCTACGAGCATTGCCTCGCCGCTGCTCTTCACGCTCGTAAATTTTTCCGTATTCTCGGCGCTCTTCGCGCTCCTCATTGCGCTCGCGGAATCCAATTTCAACGATGACGTCTCGTTCGCCGGGTCGCCGCGTCTCGTCGGCGCTTCCGAAGCTACGATTTCCGCGCTCGTCTCGATGGGATCGGGTTCCGGATTTTCGGCATTAATTTCCAATATATCCTCGGGATTACCGTCCCCGATGGCAAATTCGCTGGATCCTTGATCCTTCGCGTTGACGACATCCTGAAGATTGACCGCTTGATCGCCCAATTTGTGAAAATTCATGTCATCCGCGGACGATGAATCGACATCGGTCTGTTCGACACTGTCGGCCATGAGATTGTCAGCGCCGAATGGATCCTCGGCGTCGATTATGCTCTGTCCTTCGTTCGCAGCGTCGTCCTGTTTGTCCTGCGATATTTGCACGAATTCCGTATTTTCCGGCTCGACGATTTGCTTCTCCGTTCTTGCCTCCTTGCTCGATGATTCCGCGTCGATGGACGTCGTTTCGGAATCCGATTTCGAATAATCGGCGGACTTTTTCGTTTCGGATTCCGGCGGATTCATGGATTCGGAATGGATTTCCGTATCGACGACGACTCTCGATGGTGTTTCGATCTCCTCGATACACGACGATTCGGCTGAGTTATCCTTTGCCGCGTCCTCTTGCGCGTTATCCTCGCGCGATTTTTCACTCGATAGCTTGACGATCGGATCATCCGATGGGGCTTCCTCGATACAAGGCGATTCGGCCGTTTCATTCTCCGACGGTGATTTATCGATAATTTTCTCGCTCCGCGATTCAGCGATCGGCTCGTCCGATGCTTTCTCCTCGTTTCGTTCATTCGGAGCTGTGCAATCGGCCGATTTTTCGGCTATCGTTTCCTCGAGGGGATCCGCTACGGTGTCCTTCGAAGAATCCGGAATGCTGGAAGTTTGGGATTTTTCCTCGTCCAAGCTTAAATTATCTAGATCCGTGCATGCAACTGAGGGCAACGTTTTTCCTTCTTCCGTGGACGAAATATTCGCCTCGGGACTCTTCTCGCTGTCGCGGGTCTTCGAGGATTCGGGATTTTCGTCGGCTGCGGGACTTTTTTCAATCCCGGGACATTCGTCGGATTCGGGACTCTCGTCACGTTTCGAACTTTTTTCAGGTTCGGGAATTTCGTCAATCGCAGTGTCTTCTAACTTCTCGCGACTCTTGTCGGCTTCTGGATCCTCGCGGTTGCTGGGTTCGGAAACGACAACTTCGTCGTGTTTGTCATCCGTGGTGCTCGTCGCGGACGGTTCTTTGTCACTGCCGTCGAGGGCTTTGCCGGATTCTCGGACCTCGTCCTGAAACGTTTTGTCGACAATATCCGCCGAGCTTTCCGGCACGCTTTCGTCCCGCGGAGGATCATTGTCCTTGACCCCTACAGATTCAATTTCCTGCTCCATCGTTTCGTTTTACTTAGCACTAATATTCTTGGCTGGAATGAACAAAAAAGGTTGATGATACATTATTGAGACCCTTTGCGAATGATTATTCAAAACGGTGTATGATATTTTGATAGCCCTAGAAAGTCTCCAAAGCTGGATGCATGCCAAGGGGAACAAAGAAAAACTGAGCAATAATAATGATGAGTATTAAGAGACTAGATTTTTTGTTTATACAAATGAATGTGGAATTATTGAAGGTTTACTCCAAAAAAATTCGATATCAAATTCTATTTTCCAAGCCTCACTTTATTGGTAATAAAATATTTGAACATATCTTTAAACACGAAACAAAATGGTTATTCTGTAAGAACTCATTTAATTCCATGAGAAACAAAGCAAGAGAGAAAATAATGGGCTTTAATTTTGTACATTGTTCGGTATCTATTAATTTCATTTAATGAAGATTCGAATGGATTTATATGGAAATACTATTTCCCCACATATTCAATTTCTTGATTCATCGTTTCGTTTTACTTAACAATACTATTTTTGGCGGGAATGAAAAAAAAGGTTGATACATTATTGAGACCCTTTGCGAATGATTATTCAAAACGGTATGATATTTGCATAGCCCTAGAAAATCTCCAAAGCTGGATACATGTAAAAGGAAAAAAAAAACTAAGAAATAATAATGATGAGTATTAAGAGACTAGATTTTTTGTTTATACAAATAAATGTCGAATTATTGAAGGTTTACTCCAAAAAAATTCGATATCAAATTCTATTTTCCAAGCCTCACTTTATTGGTAATAAAATATTTGAACATATCTTTAAACACGAAACAAAATGGTTATTCCGTAAGAACTCATTTAATTCCATGAGAAACAAAGCAAGAGAGAAAATAATGGGCTTTAATTTTGTACATTGTTCGGTATCTATTACTTTCATTTCATGAAGATTCGAATGGATTTATATGGAAATACAATTTCCCTACAAATTCAATTTCTTGCTCCATCGTTTCGTTTTACTTAACAATACTATTTTTGGCTGGAAT
The DNA here is from genome assembly GCA_963564615.1 of Rhorus exstirpatorius. NCBI lineage: Eukaryota > Metazoa > Arthropoda > Insecta > Hymenoptera > Ichneumonidae > Rhorus > Rhorus exstirpatorius. The sequence goes on along the minus strand of OY751316.1, from coordinate 19,036,331 downwards.
GAACAAAAAAGGTTGATGATACATTATTGAGACCCTTTGCGAATGATTATTCAAAACGGTGTATGATATTTTGATAGCCCTAGAAAGTCTCCAAAGCTGGATGCATGCCAAGGGGAACAAAGAAAAACTGAGCAATAATAATGATGAATATTAAGAGACTAGATTTTTTGTTTATACAAATGAATGTGGAATTATTGAAGGTTTACTCCAAAAAAATTCGATATCAAATTCTATTTTCCAAGCCTCACTTTATTGGTAATAAAATATTTGAACATATCTTTAAACACGAAACAAAATGGTTATTCTGTAAGAACTCATTTAATTCCATGAGAAATAAAGTAAGAGAAAAAATAATGGGCTTTAATTTTGTACATTGTTCGGTATCTATTACTTTCATTTCATGAAGATTCGAATGGATTTATATGGAAATACAATTTCCTTACAAATTAAATTTCTTGCTCCATCGTTTCGTTTTACTTAACAATAATATTTTTGGCGGGAATGAAAAAAAAGGTTGATACATTATTGAGACCCTTTGCGAATGATTATTCAAAACGGTATGATATTTGCATAGCCCTAGAAAGTCTCCAAAGCTGGATGCATGCAAGGGGAATAAAAAACTAAGCAATAATAATGATGAGTATTAAGAGGCTAGATTTTTGTTTATACAAATGAATGTGGAATTATTGAAGGTTTACTCCAAAAATATTCGGTATCAAATTTTATTTTCCAAGGCTCGCTCTATTGGTAATAAAATATTTGAACATATCTTTAAACACGAAACAAAATGATTATTCTGTGAGAAGTCGTTTAATTCCATGAGAAACAAAGTAATGGAGAAAATAATGGGCTTCAATTTTTTAGATTGTTTGGTATCTGGAATTTTTATTTAATGAAGATTCAAATGGATTTATATGGAAATACAATTTTCCTTTAGACTTCAATAAAATTTTCAAATATTTGTTTTTACCAATAAGGTAGAGCATTGTAAAAAAAAATATCAACTCCAAAATCCATGAAATGCGTTTGGGAGTAGTAAATAAATTTTTCATATATTATTGTTACATTTGTATACCCATTGCAATCTTGCATTTGCACAAGAGCGCTGGGAAACTGCGGAAACCTGCGTGATACAGGCTGCTAAATTACTAAGTTTTAGTTGTATTATGAACTCGGAAATACAGCCACCTGCTCAGTAGTCAGCTCGCAAGCCAGTGCACAGGCAAGCGCTCGCCTATCCCAGTACTGGCTGCGGCTAATACTGCTTAACTTGGTAGATCCTCAAAACCGCATATTACTGTCAGTCAGAATTTTTCATACAATAATTTGGCAAATCAAATAGCAGATCACGACTAAAAGTAAAGGAACTACAAGTAGTCTAGCAATAATGAAATATTCTATAAAAGGCACGAAGAGCTTTGCGGGGCTAATCGTATTTCCATCGATAAATAATTATCGCCGTGGGACCTCTACTGCGGAATATTATCAAAAAAAATGTCTTACTTGCCCTTGCTTATGAAAAGCATTATACATAGATTTGTTCATTACAATAAATTTCATGTACCAAATTTCTGAATGAAAGAAAAAAGTCGCGCTGATTATTTTGTCACTGCGCTGTACCAATAACATGCGAGCAAACGCGCGCCTAAGGTTAAAGTTCCAAAGTGACAAAACGGTTATTTTTTGTTTACTAGATATGAATATACATATATGTATATATTCGCTCAGAATGAGAAAAAAACATGGATATCAAATCGAGTACACCTAATCCGTTGATCGAAACTAACCCAAATATATGTCTTTGCAGTCAAAATTGACAGCTTACCTCACCTGACTGTAAACTTTAGTCTCGGGCCGTACCAATTAGCTGAATTCGTAACATATTTGAATTATTTACAAAAAAAAAAACAAAAAAAAAAAAAAAACATAGCATTTAATGGGACAAAAAGGAGAAAAAAAACACGATCGATAGAGAATCGAAAGCCACGCGTTTCATCGAGATGCGAGATCAGTAATCGGAGTAAAAAGTGAGGTTATGTTGCGAAGAAAAAAAAAATTCACTGCTACCGCCAATTCCACTTGATCGCGTCTTTTTTTTTGTCATTCACGTTACAGTTTCGGAGCCTAATTTTTTTTTCTCCCCCAGACATCTAATTCTTGCGAGAAGATGAATATAGCGCGTATTTGGAAGACCGATCACCAAAAAATGCATTGTCAATTATGAAAAGCGGCAAGCCCCGGCGATTGCATATTTCATCTTGATTCAAATCGACGTACCTCAAAAAATTCAGTCGTCAGATCTTGGATACCGAGAGTCGTCCACCATCAACGGCACATTATGACGGATTAGAAAGTTTACACTTAATTAAATACGATCTATACCGACATAATATCACGAATTTGTGAAAAAATTGCGGCGACTCGCAAACATCACAATTTCGACTCCATCACAGAGCACAGTCAGCACAGAGCAACAGAGCTGCGCGGCGCGCTCTCGGAACACGCTCTATATATGTATGGCGGCAATATTGAACACTATTGCCAATGTAGAGAGAAAAAAAAATAACAAGCGCGTTACCTCCGTGAAATTAGCCGAAGTTTTTAATACTTTTTTTTTTGGTAAATCGTTTTTCGGTCCTTTGCCGAGGATTGTGGAATTAATCAGAACAGAAAGTTTGTCATATAACAAGAAAATTTGGTGTGAAGTTTGCCCATTTTTTGTTATTGCTCATTCGAAGCGCAATAGTTTTTCGGTCACGAATATCCAAAAATTTTGGGAATAATCCATAAATTTCCTACAGGAGTTAATTTTTTTTGTTTTTCGAAAATCCCCTCTGATAAAAATTAAACACAAAATATAGTGACCCAAATACGTTGCATGATCGTTGGAATATTCCGCGCAGATTAATTTCGTCGATGGTTATAGATGGCGCCACGATGATTTTCCCCCGTTAACCGTCAAATTTAATTTTCAAATTTTCGAAAAATAAAATAGAACTTTTGACCACAGACGTCAAGAATTAGTGAAAATATTGGATTAAAAAAGAATAAAATAATTAAGAATACATGCAATATCGTAATAATTGTTAATGATTATTAATGAAAATAATAATTATATTGTAAATATTTTCATTTATCTTGTTCGTTTGAAATTAAACATATTTTTAACGAAAATTTTTCTCGACGTTTTTCACACTGGAGTTTATTAATTTTTGCAACGATCGAGCGGACGATGGTGGTGGGAAGAGAGAATCTTGATGTTGATGATGGTCCTCGATGATTCGGTGAGAGAAAATATATTTGGCGGTGCCAGGGGGGAACTCGAACGCAGTCTGTCTCGTTTCCTGATCAGGCGCGCTAACTGCTGCGCTATGATAAACTTGTTTTTTTTTTCTCATCCGAGTTGGATGACCTCTCGTATATCCGAAAGAACTCTCGAAAAATGTACATCTCCGAGAGATATCATTCGAAGCTGCGTGGGGCTACAAATCATACAAATAGTGAATTAAAAAAAAAAAAAAAAAAAAAAAAAAAGCAGAACACACGACACGCCAGGAGTACTCGGTTTCTTTTTATTTCTCACGAGGTACAACACGATTTGTATATTTATCATACATTATCGCAATTATATTATTATTATTCCCTTAATAATTTCTTTCATTCTCTTCAATTTAATCTCCTGCATCTTTATATTTTCTCATTAATAGTCATATATATATGTTATCATACTTTCAATGAATTCAACAACATATATGCATATGTGTATATATTATATATATATTATATATGCTTACGCGTGTATATACATACAAGTACCAGGTGTATTCTCATACTTTGAGTGAATGCATTTCATCTCGGAGGATATAGCGATTACTTTCGCGAGTCTCACAGTGACAAAACGGTGCGTGTACTCGGGAATTTCTTCGTTCTGCTAATTTTTTTTACACACACACACACACACACACGCACACGCGCGCGTGTGTGTATATTTATAAATCGCACGTTTCTTCTTTTTTTTTTGCTGTCGTGTATTGCTGGTTATTCAAACATATTCGAATACGAGGAACACTATGAGAAATGCGGTAAAAATCAATCAATACGCACTCGATGCGTGCGATTTCATTACGATAATTATATATATATATATATATATATTTATTCAGTTTTTTTTCGATCGCAATTTTCACTATGCGTGTCCATTTTTTTTTCTCGTTTTTTTTTTTCCGTATCTTGCGCGAGGCCCAACTTAAAGTAAGCACGCTAGCCGTGATTATTATTTGTCTAATAACACGCGATGATCCTTTAGGCCCTGCTGTTGAAACATAACTGCGACTTCATTAAAGCATATATCTTTCCTATGGGATTTTTCCTTATTTTTCATTTTTTCCTCGTCGTTCATTCTCTTTTCATTTATATATATATATATATCAGAGACTACTAGTCTCTGCATATAATGTATATTTATTGGTAACGAAGATCACATGAGAGCGCATGTTTATGATTTTTTGAAAACGATCCACGGAGTAAGATCGTCCTCGTGTTTGCTAATGCTTTTTTTTTCTTGTTTTTTTTTTTTCTCAAAGAAGAGGCTGACACGAGCGAGCTCTCTTACGTGCCTCAAGATCCGGAGGGGTCAAATAGAGTACACGTGGACAACAGAGAGAGATTTATCGGAGAGACGAACAATCGAAATTTATACGTGTGACGCCCACATCCGGTTTTTGAAAAAATGTTTCTTTTCTTTTTTCTTTTGACCCCTCGACTGGGAAAATACGACTTTTAGGCCGCAAACACTTCGGGAGGAATCATCGAAGTATTTTACTTGTCTTTTTTTTTTTTGTTTTTCGTTCGATAATCATCGACGATGGAGGAAGAGCTAGAAGCTTTGTGTAAATTAGAAATATTGATCCTCGATGGTGTGAGATATCTCCGTGGGCCCTCATCCCGCTGCTAAAAGTATATGATAAATAAATATATACAAGATATGGATCTCGGATATATTTCGACGAAAGATTCTATTTCTTCGATATATTTTTGGACATATTTCTTCTTTACGGATGAGGGGGGGGCTATCTTCGAAGAATAAAACATTTTAAGGTTAAATCATTCGAGTTCTGGCAATAATGGCGGCCGCAGAAAAATCGAAACAAGATGCGCGCGCACTTTTCTTTTCGTTCGAATCTCTTCCGCGAGTTTGGACGCCCATATAGACAACTGGGATTTGGTATATCAACGTGGCTTTGTACAAAAATTTACCACCAGATGTCACAATCGTTTTGAGGATCGGAAATGATTGAATCTCGTAACTTTGATAACAAAAAAAAAAAAAAAGCATCCATTGATTATTATTTTTGCGATTAATTTATAGCAGGACCTCTCGGCCCGCAAACATTGAGGGAAATAACTTGTGAGAGGTCCTGCCGTATTATGGATTAATCCATAGAAGTGATTCGCAGCATTTCTGTCTGCGTAACTCCGGAGTTCATAACTTTTCACATAACTTTCAAAGTCGCTTTATTTTTCTGCTCATTCGTTAAATATTTGATATAATTTGTTTTTCTTTTTAGTACCCCATCCCTGTCGGTACGAAAATGGTGAAAAAAAATTGCAAACGAAAAGGTGTGTATTTTTCTACGAGATTTCATTGAAAAAAGTAATAAAAATAAAATTAATGTACAACGAGCAATGTAACAAGTAAGGGAAGATTATTTCATCCGCCACTGGGGTTTTTACAGTGCCCTAGGATGAATTCTCGAAGGAAAATTCTCTTTTCGTTTTCGATCAAATATTTGGACATTTTATTACAACAGTAGAGGTGGGGTAGTAAAAAAAAAATGACAATAACAAATTATTTACGGATAAATCAGTCACAACGAGCACAAAAATAATAGAATTAACAACTCTGGCTTTACTCTTTGCTCCATTGACGTAAATCATCATTTTTCTTTCGCACTTCACAAAGATCGTTACTTTCTTCCTTTCGCTCGTTACTCCCTGCGGCATTTCTTCTTTTTTCTTTTTTTTCCGCTTCACACTCAAAACAATCCTTCGTATTATGAATTAGGGAGTTGAGCCGCAATCAACGCAGCATTTTAATAATATAATGAGCAGAAAAAAGCCAATCGGCGAAAAGAAAATTAATGCTCTTTTTCTCAAAGTAGCGATTAGTGGTAAATTTTTTCGGTATTTCAACGGAATCGCTGGAAAGATTGCGAATCAAGATCGATTTCCAATTACACGAATTTCTCACGACACATCGCGGATCTTTCTTTTTTTCTCGCAAATTTCCGACGAAATTCTCCATCCGCAAAATTCACAGCACAAACAAACCCACGTGCGGGCTTTTTTGTGCGATAGTTAAAAAAATCTCAGATCTCGAAGACCGTTTCAATAAAAAAAAAAAAAAGTAAAAAAAAAAATGTATATCTATGACTCGTACAACGACCATCGAGGATCGTTCGATTGAATTTTTTGTTTTTTTTTTGTTTTGCATATCTTTGAGTAAAATTGCTTTTTCTTCTGTCGAAAACCAGTCGTGACCGATAAATTGTATAATCAGCGCACGTAAAAGCGTGTAACCTTTTAACGATGGGCTTTCGAAGTTTCATTTCGTATTGACAAATGTATCTTTGCAATTTAAAGAAAAAAAAAGAAAAAAAAAAAATTTAATCTATACGTTAACTTCACTTGAGATCCTCGTCGTCGCCCAGTAGCTCGTCCATTTGTTTTTCCCAGTCGTCCTTTCCCGCTGTATTCTTTTCCTGTCCCGGTACGACCTCAAAATCCTTGAGTTCGGCCTCCAATTCACCTTCCCACTCTTCTTCTGCGGAGATTCACAAGCAGCGTTGTAGCTATTTTCCAGGTCGGGGGGACCATTGACATCGTGTTTTGCGTGTGCGTGTGTTTGTTTGTCGTGTGTATGTGTGTGTGTGTGTGTGATGTATGATAAAAAGAATATTTTTTTGTGACCGTCTGTGATTGTTTTTATTTTTCTGCTCGGCGATTAATTGGATATTCGTAAAATTGGATTTTTCGAAAAGTATACGTGGGGCATAAAACAATCGATGAGCAAACAAAATAATAATAATAATAATAATAATAATAATAATAATAAAACGATAAACGCCTCCAAATTATTAAATTATAGAGACAATTTTTCCTTTTCGTACGAGTATAATGAATGCTAAGCCTTAAGAATTCTTGTTCGGATTTTTTTTTTTTTTCATAACAACGGTATTCGGACCCCAGTCGAGAGTTTGTTTCTTTTTTTGTCGATTTAAATAATAAATTGGCAAAGTCACACCACGAATATCCGGTCTCCTAATTTGCCTAGTTTCGTCCATTATTCGAAGCCCTCGTTTCTCGTGATTAGCTCGAATACGAATAGAAAACTTTTTCACATTATCTGCCCACGACTTGACCCTCTAATTTTTTTTTTTTTTTTTTTTTTTTTAATCGCGATCTCGTCCTGAGACTTTTCTATCCCTTCTCCATCTAATATTTTCTTCGCCACGTTCTTCTCTCATTTTCAGCGAAGGGCGACCCTCGTTACTTGAAAGAAACAAAAAAGTTCCTCATTTCTATCGATCAACTCGTTCGTTATTAAATTAATATAGAAAAATTACCCACGATATCGGCAAGTTCATATATATATACGTCAATTCTGTACTCCAAAATTGATTTTTTTTTCGGTGCATTGCGTGAAAAAAAAAAAAAAAATTATGAAAAATATGGTTCAACGATCAGTGGAGAAAGTAACGATCGGCAAAGAAAATTTGGCTCACGTAATGATACGTGAGTCAAATCAGAATTTTTTTTTTAACGGTCAATTAACAATTTAATCATGACAATGATTAAATTATTCAGATAAACAGTAATTAATGCATTTTTTTTCTTCGAAGTAACGATAGTTGCCCTCTGCTCTGTCCGTTTCTTTTATTAAAACGTCCTTTTTTCTTCTTCAATATTTTACATTTTTGCATCGGTCCGTTCGAGTAAAAAAAAAAAAAAAAAAAAAAAAAAATCGGTAATGCGTTAATATGGATAAGCCGTGAATGGCCGAGCAATACTCGAATAGCAATTGATATTCCCATGAAATATCATGCTCCTCGTATTTTTTTTTTTTAATTTCTTCAAATTTCATATCCGGTAAAACACGTATTGTCATTCAACAAATTTAATTAGGTACCTATTAGTAAGTTTTATCGCTTTCCGTTCTTCTTCATATTTATTATTATTATTATTATTATTATTATTAGATATTTCTTATAGTTCATCGGTTTTTTTTTACTTACAACTTTTACAACACGGAGAGAACAAAGTGAGGATAAATAGTTGACGTAGACATACGGACAGACAGACGACAGACAAACAGACAGACAGTATAGTCAAATATATCGGATTTTTAATCTTTTTTTTTTTCTGGTTTTTTTTTTTACTTTGGAATTTCGATCTTGTGTTCAATTGCGTTATACACATATATGTATGTATATAAATGTATCTCGATTGAATAAACTCGTCCTTCACACTTCGCCCAATGTCTCGAACTAATATTCTTCGTTCTCTCTCTCTAACAAACCCAAACACTCCCCTCGACCCCCGTTCAAACGCTACAATTCATCTAAATGTATCGTTAAATCTCGAGAAGTTATACCGAGAACTCGACTAGATGCGGTAACGCTAAACTTTCAGCAGTTTAGAAGATTTTTTTTTTAGTTTCTTTTTTTTTTTGTTTTTCAATCTTAATGATTCGATCATCTCTCGTATTACAAGTGATTCGTCGCAATTTTCGCGATCTATTTCATATTTCTTACTTTTTCTTCTTCTTCTTCTAAATAACAAAAATTTCGTGAACAATTCTCAACCTTATGATCATGCGTGTATGTGTGTATGTGTGTGTTTTGTTTAAAATATAACAAATGGAAAATCTATAACGATTTTTAACACGAGGGGGATGAAAGTAAAGAGAGAGAGAGAGAGAGAGAGAGAGAGAGAGAGATGCTAAGCCGAATAAAAATTCGACTTTATAACACGTGATCGTAAAACAATAATATCAATGATAAGTCTGTTGTAAATAAATATGATCGAAATTCGCTATTGAACGGAAAAAAAAAATGTCATTTGGTTTTTGGGTGTGCTTTGGATAATGGTACAGGACTATTCTCCTCTTCTTCTTAGGCTGTAGACAGAATAGAATGGAAAATTGTTGTTGTTTTTTTTTTTTTACTGCATCAACCGTATAGTATGAGATAGGCAATACTGAGTGATTCAAGTCGATTTTTCTCCACTTTAATTCCTTATAAAAAAAAAATTCCACTTCAATTGCTCAGTAAAGGTACCCAATAGCTGGACACTCCGCATGTTAAACTATATACCTATATCCTACATTTTAACATGAAGTGTCCAGGCCACTGGTTCAAGTCCAGCTGCTGGAACGTTTACCTTATATTTAGTAGAAAAAAATAAACACATTCGTCTTTCTACTACGTCGAGATGCGAAAATTGCAAACTCAAGGCTACAAATTGTCTTGCTACGCGCTACGAGATACAGCGAGCTATATATGTACATTGTACATACATACAGATGGGGTACTCCATATCAGTTTGACTATCCTCATTTTTTTTGCTCTCATAGTCTTTGGGATGATACTTTAACCCCAAAAAGGAGCGAGGAAATCATTAAAAAAAATTTTTTCGACTTTCTAAAAAATGCACGATGGGTTGAAATTAAATGTTAATTTTTTTTAAGTTTGAAATTTTTTTTTTTAATTTCTATATTTTATCCCGATTATTAAGGGGGGGAAAAAAGCCCAGAGTAGACCACGTATTTCTTCCATACTTTTCAAGCTTGAAATATATCGCGTGTCTAATGACAGAAGGTCGTAAGCGCCAAGAATACGATTTTGGTGACAAAAGGTCGTATAAAAAATTTTTTTTTTCTTGCACTCGCTTGTAAAAACATGGCAACCGTCTGGATCCATTCAAATTAGCAAGAAAAAAAACGCAAGTGAAAAAGGTCGTATCCACCGAAAATTAATGAAAAAAAAAAGTTACGACTTTTTTCCATTAACCTTCCCGAGCAAAATAACAAAAAGTCAAACGATTTTTGTTTTTTTTTTCTCGAATCGCTCTTAAAACATCTGAAACGCGAAGATCCGTCGAAATTTTGACCAACCGAAAATTTCTAATCGAAAAATAAATTCCATTCATCCGTGGCACATACGACTCTTCGGTTGGACGTCCGGAAATTCAAAATTTCGACAGATCTTCGCGTTTAAAAAAAAAAATTGAAATTATATTTTTAGGCGATACGACCTTCTGCAATTAGTCTACACAATTTGTTCTTTTCACGTTCGTAACAAAAGGTCGTATCTGCCAGTACACACGACCTTCTGCCATTGGTTGACCGGCTTTTTAATTTCAACGTTTCTGGACGTACTTTCGCGTTCTCATTCCAAATACAAACAAAAACAAAAAAATATACGACCTTTTGCCATTAAAAACGACAAAAGCGCTTACGACCTTTTGTCATTAGACACGCGATACATACTTTAGGCTTGAAAATTATGGCAAAAATAGCAAAGTCCACTCTGGTAGGTTTTTTTTTTTTAATAATAGGGATAAATAATATGGAAATTTTTGAGATTTTTTTCAAATAAGAAAAAAATTGACGTTTTTGAGCTAATTTTTAAGAAGTCGTGCAATTTTTTGGAGAATCGAAAAAAAAAAATTGAAAATAATTTGTTCTCTCTTTTCTTGGGTCAAAGACCCAAGAAGATCAAGGTAAAAAAAATATGAGGGTTTTGACCGAGTCAAGCTGACGTGGAATATCCCATATACACATGTATATATTTAGTCTTTTTTTTTTAATGGAAAGGCACATTTTCAACTCAATCCGAAGTATTCCTGCCCAATAACATCTGTACCGGAACTGAGCCTCCTGGAACAAGCCTATCAAATTACAAGGTTCGCCATGAAACAACTTTACCACATGCGAGCAGCGGCTAAAGATGAATGAGGCCTTCGCTAATATTTCCAATCCAATTTCACGTTCACCAGATTACAACTCACCGGAGTGGTCAATGGTGATTTACCGGCAGATTATACTCAAATAATTCATCCTTAACGTGGCCATTAGGCACGCCGGAGAGTTGTAATCCGGCGGACATGTAATTGGGTAGAGAGATGCTCATGTGCGGTAGACTTGTTTCGCGGTAAACTTGTTCGAGGTAGGCTAAATTCTGCCAGAGATGTTATCGGGTCGTGAAGTTTCCGGTAGATTTGCGATTTCTACCTAAAAAAGACTGGGAAAATACTGGGATCCGGTACCATGCTGTCCGACAATAATAACAAAAGGACCCAACGATTGTGCAAATATGTACAATTGGTGCGATTGTTTTATACGTATACTCACGATTTTATCAGTTTTTTTTTTGTTTGTTTGTTCTGTTTTGTTTTTTTTTTTTTTAATTTTTCATCTCTCGTTGCCAACATCCGTGTCTCGTGGAGTATCATTTTCGATTACTACACCCCAGGGACAAATCATATACGTGACATACGCAAACTTGCATGTATATCTTTCAAAAAAAAATTGTACAGATATATTTTACTTTTTACATAAACTATCAGCGAAATATAATTGATACGAATTCCCCCTTAAGTGCAACAATTTTCGTCAAGTCAGTAAATTTTATGCTCGTCGAATAATTTACTTTTTGTTTTTGTTTTGTTACGATTTACAGGCAAACATCGGACTCCCGGGCGTGAAGAGCCATACAATTGTTTTGCCGAAGCAAAGATTTCTATATTTTTGCATATATAAATTCTCGTCCGTCTGGGTATATACGTCGTGATTATCGGATAAATTTATGTCCTCTCTGGTAAATTGCGTCTCAAATTTCGTATGAGAAATGAACGATTGGGAAAAAAGTAACCTAGCTACTGACCTTTGGTATTTTGCATTCCCAGTCTCTTCATGCCTTGCCTGACTTCCCTGATGTCCGTGTCCGTTGCTCTCAGACTGTCGGATACAAACTCATGACTCGGCGAATCTTTTCTCGTTTCCGAACTTCTCGATACTTTTGCCGTTGGTTCAGCCGTCTCGACTTGAACTGCATGGCATTCCCATTGTTATATATATATATATAGTTACAAACAAAACAGGCCAACCCAAACCATCTAAGCGAGAAATTATACGCTAGTCCCATGGCTCGAGTATCGCGACTGTTGGAAAAAACTTTCTCATACTCAAAGGTATAAAAATTATTATTCGCGATGCTCACGCAACGACACGTCACTATAGCGGCCAAAAAATTCAATTCAATTCAATTTCTATTATGATTTACATGAAATTTTCGTTTTATCTCAATTTCAGTTCAAATTATTTTAGGTCCGAGTGTTTGCTTGAAAATTTTGTGAGCTTTACTTGCGCTCTATTTATTGAAAATTTATTTTTTCCACAAAGCAAACATTATTTTCAATTTATATTCTCTTATATCGGATCTGCCGGGGACACCCAAAAATGACACTATGAAAATCCAGGGGCGTATATTTCTCCATGAGTAACTATGTAGCCACCGCACGTGTTTACAAGATCGCGACGCGGATCAGTTTTATAGGAAAATTGCATTTTCTTGATCGTCTATTCATTTTTTTATTTTCAAAATACTGCACATAACGTGTGGAACGATAACATGACACTAAATTGCATTAAAAGGGTGCAGTGACTTTCTTTCTCGTCTGCGTATTTAATTTTTTTTTGCAGCCAACGGTTAAAATTTGGCCGAATTTTAAGACTCTCTCTCTCTCTCTCTCCATAATTAATATTTCTACCGTGGCATACTCTTCAAAGTCGCGTATTTTTTATATCTTGGGGAAAAAAAATCGAGAATATATTTATAAACTTTGAATATCAGGGTAAACAAAGGGGAAACCGTGCCAGCTAGCCTCCTATAGACCACGTGACCAGGCTGCCACCAGCGCCGCCACAATTCAGGACGCCACCGCCGCGTGGCGCTAGTTGAAAATTGACGAGCGATTGAACCAGCGCATACGACTAAAGTTCGAACTAACGAAATTATGTACAGGCTACGGAACGAGCGTTTTCAACAAGTTGTCTAAAGAAGAAAAAAAAAAATTCCAACCGTGTCTAGACATTTTTATTATTCATAACGGATGGCATTGTAACGAGGCGAAACTTTTCTTTTCCCTTTAATCTTTTACTCAAGCTATATAAAACTCGCAGTCCGTACTTTACGCACCCAAAGTCCAAGTTCATTCCACTGTGGGTTTCCAAGTTTGTTGCGATTTAAAAAAAAAATAGAAATGTAAGCTGAACTTTCCAGACAACGTGCGATTTTTTTTATGACAAAACAATGGTCGATTGATGTGCCCTTAGTTTTTTTTTTTCTTTTTGGCAAACTTTAATATTTCAAAAGTAATGATTCAGTAAAAAAATGTCAAGTGAATTAAAAAAAACAAAAGTATTTTAATTTAAAAAAATAAATTTTGCAATGAATTAATTTCGTAGTTGTATTGGGAAGCTTTTACAGTTTAGGAATGATATATTTTTTTTATCGATAATGATTTCAGACATTACGGATTGGCTTGAAATAATTTTCGATCAATGTCTCAGTTGTTCGGGAGGAATTTTTGAAGCTCGAAACTGATGATTATTTTTTTCTTCCTTGGTTCATAAGTATTCGAAAAATTTGCTTTTCGAGCTCTCCAGTTTTAGGAGTCTGGCGCACAGTGCGACGAAGCATTTGGTGGATCATTTGCCAATAATACTGGAGATGCATGTGACAACATTGAGATACTCTACTAAATGCATTTTCACAATTGATAATTAGACGAAGAACGATGATGATAATAATAAAATGTTTACCTTGAGTATGATCGATGCTACCGGTGGATGTTAGCGCTGCATTTGGATTGCTCTCCGCCTGGCTCGCCATTGCGTTTAGTTCATGACTTTGACGGAGCAGGGATACTCGGTAGAAATAGTTGCGCCAGAAATTCTCTTCGGTTATCCTGAATTGGTTAAGGAATTTGGAAAAAAAAAAAAAAAAAAACACTGATTTATCGAACGAAGAGCAAAGTTCCTTAAAAATATTCTCTCAAAACGTTCGAGCTGAATTATGTCGGAAAAAGAACCTCCAGAGCGTATCTGAATTAGTTTTGAGAAAAAAAATCTCTGACCGAATGTAAACGAAAGAATCAGTACATGCAATTACAAGAATGAAATTGTACAAATTTATGAAATTTGTATTTTTTTTTTTTTTTGCGAGTATAATGAAAGTTTGTGGAAAAATATCGTACAAATCTTATGCTAGTCTGGAAGGGCAAACGTCAAGTTTTTTTGTTATAAAATATTGCAAAATGGCGGAGATGCAGGGACAAGATGGTGGCCTCTCAAAAAAAAAAAAAAAAATAATTGTCTCCTTGGAAGCATAACTCGATTTCTATGTAATGGATTGACCTAATCTTTTTTTTTTTACCACACATCGTTTTTTTTTTAATTCGCATAAGTCCTGCGTGGTTTCTCGAAAAATAATTGTTTATACCTGAAAAAAGGCGTTTTTTTTTTTTTGGCATTTCATGTTGTAAGGAAACTTTTTTTCCCCTCGTAGATATATTTTTAATGAAAAATTTGCTACTTACACTTTTGGTACCAGCTCGAACCTCATGTTCTCCAGATTCGGGTCGAGGGCCAGGGTAGCTTGTGCCATTGGCTGTACGGCCTCAAAGTCCCATGCGAACTCGACACCGGGCGGTGGAGCTCTCACGAAGTTGCGTCGATCCTGAGATAAGAAAAAAAAAAAAAAAAAAAAGAGATTAATCGTCTCTTGGGGCTCTTAATAATTGATCTCCGTATGATCTATGAAAAAAGCTTCTACAGAAATTATATTTTTTGTCTGTGTTGGGGCTTACAGTAGAAAGGGCTAAGCATTCCTCGCGAAGTGCATCCTCGTTCGGTGCTCCTGTCCAGGGAGCAACAGCCTCCCCTTTTTCGTTCTGCTTACCAGCGATAAAAGCCTCCTGTTCTTTGTTGAGTTCAGCGATGATTCTCTGAACATGAAAATTTAAAAGATTCACTTATATGTGTGTATGGTGTAGTTTAGTGGATAAAAGCTCGAGTTTTCACCCTCGTCTTTTGTACTCTGCGGATGTATATGGATAGTATTATTGTTATTATTATTAAATTTAATAACAATAATGGTACATGTACCAATTGTACTCTCAAAATCGAGGGTGTTTCGCTGTGGTACAATATTTATCGCAAAATTCAAATAATTGAAACGCTGTCTGATGGTCAATGCAAATGACTATTCAACATCTTAAAGTACATCTGAGAATTAAGAGCATTTTAAAGCTCTGTTTTACCGACTCTGAACGATAAATCAGAGTATATATGTTAATTTTTGAAACAACGCCATTCGTTAACTACGAAACCGAATGATTTGAAACTTGAACATGTAATTTTGGGGACCCCTGGCCAGAGCCTAATGGTCATAAAATGTAAAGTTTCAATATATGAATGTACATTTTTGGCTAAAATGCGAGAAGTCTAAAACGGAAACGGTTGTAATGATTATTGTATAGTTTTATTCCGAAAAATCTGGCCGTTAAGCTCTAAAAGAACGAAAATCCTATTCACGTGATTTTTTTTGTTCCCGTATATGGGCAATCAGAGAAACGGCATTAAATAAAAAATTTGAATGCCATCGTGGATAATTTGCTGTGCAGATAGTTCGCAAATATTCCCCTGGCGCCACTTTCAGGCGCGTGATTTTTCTTGCCCAGTATTCAGTTTTCAGATGATTTTGCATGATTTTTCGAGGTGCTACCTGTGAAATTAGGCGCCCAATACCAAAAAAACATCCAGAATATCGCTTCTGAATTGGATAATTCACGATTTAGACACACTTGTCCCAAATGCTCTACAATTTTCAACATTTCCAACTATACCAGCGAACCATCGTTGTTCCTCATCGTCTTTCACATGCTCTTGTAATATTTTGAATGTTAATTGAGGGTTAGAATGATATTGAACGACAGATCTTAACTATCGCACGATCAAGTCACGCAATATTCGTTATCTTTTTTTTTCCTGCTATTGGCAATGACAAAATATTGTAAATAATTCGAATGTAATAGGATACAAAATGTTGCCCAATATTATCATTTACCAAAGACTGATTCGGCAAAAAATTACCCACACTTGAGTCCGATCTTCCCCTAATGCTATGCGCGCTCTTTCGTTTCCTTACTTCAGCAAACTTCTTTACACATCTTCGTTTCTGCACTGGCAGCGATCGATACTTTCGACACGCGAGGAGGCTTCTACTACGAGCTATAATTGGGTCAACGAGCTCCGAATCAAGAAGGTTTATCGATCCACCAGACACCGTCATTTTAATGCATGCATGTATTGAGCTAACGACGGAAACAAACAAGAAAAGGACCGCGGTTTAAAACGAGCGAATCATCGAGTGATTATTTCGTGCAAGCTGGTTCATGTCATGTTTACGAAAACGCGAAAATTCATGAAAAAAAAAAAAATTAACTCGAGAACTCAAAATTTGCGAAAGTTGGAGCAATCACAGAAATTTTTCGAAATATTCAAAACTTTATGAAATTTTCAACCCTTAGTTGAATTTGACCAAGCTTCAAACCGAATATCCTTGCCCGCTAGACCATTTGCGTGATAAATTATAGCTCGATATTACGAGATTTGCGAAAATTACATTTTCGTTTTTTGTTTTCTTCTAAATGTGATTTTTCGACGTTTCAACACATTCTGAGCACATTCGTATTCTCGAAAACTCGAAATTATTTTTTTTCTATAAAAACTGATGAATCGGCATCTGATGAAATTTTCCTGAGTTCATATATTTAACCTTACTTCATTGCAATCTGATTTTGAGATATATTTACATATGTCGCATGAGTTGTACATATGTTGTACATATGTACATATGTATTCTACGTATGAGTTGTACATATGTTGTATATTGTACATATTTTGTACATATGTACAACTCAGCCACTCCGTTTTTTTTGTCTCGAAAAAATGATTCAGTATGGACATTTCGAAGAACAATATATCCGTGATATTTCACCAAAATTTCATCCCCCCCCCCCCCCCCCCCCCACTATTGTTGGTTCTCGAGATAATGATTAATGAATTCTCAATTTTGTAAAAATCATAACTTCGTAACTGTTGATCGGATTCAAACGATTAATAAAAAGAAAATTTTTTATTTTTGTTACCCTTTTCGAAAAAAAATATGCCTTATTATTTTTTCAAAATATGCTAACGAACAAAAAAAATTTGTGTTCGTCGTTGCATTGTCATCGAATGCAGAAAAAGAAGTGAGCAAATTAGAAAGATGCACATTGCTTTCTCGTTGCTTTATCTCGCACATACAGCTTCCTCTGTGAGGAAGCCAAAATTGAAACAGTCGCTTGCTCATAGAGAAAGTTTTGCGAGTGAGATAAAATTATGAGCAAGCAATGTGAAAATTTCTAATTGGCAGGCTGTTTTTTTTAAGCTCATTGAAATGCAGTTGTTCGAAAAAAAAAATGAAGTAAAGGTCATGACATCGTTCTGGGCTGTTAGGTCCACGCTGTATGCGCAGGAAGGACCACAATTAATGTTTCAAGCTGTTCCGTGATTCATGCCCCATGAACAAGAGGACCTTTAGTCACGGGATTGTTAGACGACGCGGGGTGCAGGTATGAAACTAGCGTAAACCCGGAACTCCATTAAAGCGATTACCAAAGGATCGGAGCCTGTGTAGGAAGGGTCGTCATACGGATATTCGATCGGGTATTCAGTGCCTGACTCAATTTCCAGTCTACACGTGTGCCGGGTTTATACACGTACAGATAGTACGTGTACCGGAGGCTACGAGTAAGCGAAGCGACGTTGAATTGCCTCGAACGATAACCACTAGAGGAGGTAGTCCTTATAGATAACTGCGGCGAGAGAGAGAGAGAGAGAGAGAGAGAGAGGGAGACCGATAGAGAATACTATAGACATGACCCACAATGTCGGATAAACGCGGTTAGAAAAGGTGCACAAGAGGGATTGGGAGGTCAACGTTTTCATCCTCACCTCGGAGTTTTTTTTTTACTGATTCACGTCATGGAATCTCCGAGGCCATAGAAAACGGGAAAATTCTGGGTTCGCAGGAGGGCCAATTTCGGGACTGGGAAAAATTAACGTTATCATATTTGGAGCAGATGTTGAGTAAATGTACCGTTTATAGGCAATTTTTGGATAATTACGTAATATTTACTATCGATTTTTCGCCTTGTCAGATATATCACTGTATACCCCCTCACAACTGTAGCACAACTAACTAATATGGGCCGTAAAAAATCTAGAAATGTACTCTAGGAATCATTGCTCGCAAACAACGTTCGAGGCACCAGGTTTATATCATCGACACAGGCTTCTTCGCTCACGAGAAACGACTTTCGGTTAGCCACCTAACGGCGGTCGAGGTGTACTACAATCTATAGTGCGCGCGGCTATAGACTCAGCCAGTAGTGCATAAGTAATAGGGAGGTATAGAAACTTAACGATCGGACTTGGCCGAATCTCTTCACATAGATGAATTATTCAGGCGTATATTCAGAGTTTATTCAGGATTAATTAAATATATATCTTTAATATACTCTGTATGCCTCTGTAGTGCCTCTGTAAAATTAATATATCTCTACGTGTAGCCAAAAATATCTAAAAATATCAAGTTTTTCGTAAAAATATGTCAGGTATATTAAAAATATATTTTTCGATACATCTCACACGTACTTTATGTCTGCGCTAACGAAAATATCCAATTTAATTTCCTTCGAAAATAAATTTGTCATAGAACAAATTTCAGTGTCATACCCCATGAATCATAAATTCCATAAATCATAATTACTTCGATTGACACTGAGTGATAACGTCTAAAAGATAGTTTTTTTTTTTTTTACAAGCAGAAAACCTAAAATAAAATGAAAATCGATGGCTGAATGGGTGAAAGTGGAACAATGACTTGTCCCAGAAAGGAACATCGCTATTCCATTAGCCTAATTTATTTTGAGTCGAAACTGTTAAAAGGGTGTTATTTACAACAAAACACGACTCTACAAAGTCCCATTAATCCTGTTTCGTTCGGGGAATCGGTACTGAAATGCTTTCCAGCTATTTACGACACCTTCAAATCAATTTTAACTGGTTTGGCGAATTGCAATGAACAATACCGATCGTGTTTTAGAGAAAGAAAGAGAGAGAGAGAGAGAGAGGGAGGGTTGCAGCTAAAGCTAGTAGAGCTGGCGAGGATTGCACGGGCATGACCTCCGTCGCGGTAGGGGCCTGGAAAGGAGAATGCTATCGATCCGGGCTAACGCTGGCTGCCAAAGAGAGAAGAGAGAGAGAGAGAGAGAGAGAGAGAGGAAACGAAATATCCTCTGACGTAATCTCCAACGGTGGAAAGTCAAAGAACGAGGAGAGAGTACGAGGGAGCGTTTAAGATTCATTTGCCTCTAGGGAAATAAAAAATATTCAAATTTTTACCTACAGCAGAAATATCTCGTCTTCTGTAACACGAAAATTGGCAGTGTCGTTTGGGACTGAAAATCTTTTGTAGAAATTAAAATAATAATAATAATAATAAATTCAAACACGCAAGTAAATATTTCTTCCTCGTATAGGCATCTCTTGCCTGAATGTCGATCAACATGCGAGTGACAAGCTTTTCTCGAACTTTTAAAAAAAATGACTTCGATACATTTTGTGAAGGGACAACGCGTTCGCGGATCAAACAATCGCTACTTAATACGACCAAAATTTATATCGATAAATTTAACGAAAA
This sequence comes from Rhorus exstirpatorius, assembly GCA_963564615.1. NCBI lineage: Eukaryota > Metazoa > Arthropoda > Insecta > Hymenoptera > Ichneumonidae > Rhorus > Rhorus exstirpatorius. Next base: position 19,016,460 of record OY751316.1, on the reverse strand, counting down.
AATTTAGTTTATACGGACGATCCACGAGGCATATTGTCGCGAAGTTTTTTGCAAATTAAATTTGGGCTTCTTACCAGATTGGGTAACTTCGATTGGATTGGGTAGCTTGCAACGTTGCAAAACGTTGATAGGAATTCACCCTTGAACCATAACGATAATATTTATTTTTTATATACTGCTGCACGAATAAAAAGAAACGGAATAAAAAAAAAATTGTTGGCTAATCGTAACGATAAATAAAGCGTGATACTCCGTAAATTTACAGAGTTTTCTTCGACATTGGATAACGAGCTGTCATTCATCGTCATCGAACGTTTTTCATAAATTGGACATTAAAAAAAAAAAAAGCTTATGAATAATGCTTTGTGAGTACTGGCAACGAGCTCGGTTATCTTTGTGAACATTTTGATCTTTATTTCTTCGATTTATGCTATCAAAAAAAAAAAAGTTCAACCCTCAAAGTTCCCCGTTAGGTGCTCGCGGCTGAATGACGAGAAATTAAATATAATTTGAGGCGCAAGATGAGTCTCGTATGGGATCGCGAGATACACAAACTTACCGTTCGAACCGTCTCCTCCAGGAGTATCTGCAGGAAAATATTAGACGATAGAGTGCTTTCTGATAATGAAAGAGATTCATTACTATTAATGTCACTCGGAGCTCGAAGAAAAAGCCTCGAGATTCTGATTGGCCAAGCTAGGAAGACCTTGCAGAATTACGGAGACGCGTTGAGCAATTCAAGCGAGGGAAATGAAAATGAAATAAGTGATACAAGCAGAGATAAAAGTTTATGAGAGAGAAAAAGAGATCCTCTCTTTCCTGCAGGCATTTCCAAGTCTTCAAAAAGAGAAAAAGAGAAAAGAGAGAGAGAGAGAGAGAGAGAAAGCGCGAGACGAGTCCTAGAGCTTTTATTTCTCAAGTGTGAGTTTTTCCTTCGGGTGGAATTCTTTGTGGACGCTTAAACTTTGCCCGAAATGGTAGAAAGCGAGAGGAAGAGTACAAAAGGCAAAAAAAAATTTCAACGCGTCAGGCAAAAATCGGAAACATGAGAAATTAAACAAATTTGTAGAGCACATGGCAAATAAAAATAAGACTATTGAACCCTATACTCGAATCGGTATAGAACTAATTAAAATGAGTCATCTACGTTTTCAAGATTCTAAACTAACGACTCTAGACTTTTTACCGAGTCAAAAGCGCGGGGAATATCTGAATTCAACGAGTATTTCGTACTTTGGGGTGCATTCCCGGAAAAGAAAGTCTGATAAACCATCGCTGGATATTATTCGAAATTTTTTTAGGCTGGGCGAATACTTCATATGATTGGTTACTTGCTCAAAACTAGGACATTATAAGAAAATGATATTTCCGATTGTTTATAAGGATTGATGCAAGTTAAATGTGGAAGCACTTGGGGATAATGTGAAAAGAACGCAGAAAATTTCATCGGTGTTTTTTGTCCTTTCTATTTTTCCAGACATGGCTACCACGACCCTTTCAACACCCACGGTACTGCATTCGCCGAGGGCACAGGGGAATAGCGAGAAACCTTTGGCAAACCAGTCGTTGTCCACCCAAGTTATCTTATACTTATTATTATGTCCATGAAGCACAAGCACCAAAGTCTTTAGCAAAAATGCATGACTTCCTCGTGAGTGATCCGATGGACGAACCTGTAGTACGTGTACAGGTGGTCATCATTCGAGTGATGGTTATCATAACTCGAATGATGACTTCGAGAGATGAAATCCGTGATCCTGATTGAACAATTCGATTCTGCTGAATATTATACTATTTTAAAAGCCACATTGACGTAGATTTCATCTTCACGCGTATTGCTACATTTGATGCAATTTACAGAGAGATATCCTGCATTTTTCAGTGTGCAAGATGAAATCGATATTCGCGATTGCACGATTCTGTTCAAACAACGTTTCAAGATTGCTGCAACGATTCTGTTTTGGGGGCTTGTGAGACAACCATCAAAACACTGCATCCATTAACACAAGGTCTTTGAACATTTTCAAGATTCTACCTACCCGGGCCCCATCAAATGGTTTTCATTCCTCAAGGGAGCTTCGTGTATTAACTTTCATACAATTACGATAATATTCATCACTGATCTGAGCAATTTCTTCACGGAGTCATAACGGAAACAACGAAAGTACAACTAAGCCTCTCTTCGTCATTTCGCAAGGCGCACCATTCGCAGAAACAAAATGACCTGTCCCCAATCGGAATCTAATAAGTTTTAGGGTTTTCTTGGAATAATCTTTGTGCGCATTGATCAGGATGATTTTTTTTTTTCTACACGAAGTAGATATTCTTCGGTCTAACCCAGCGACTTTAACCTTACGATTCCCTTTGAAAGATTGCTCAGAGAATTTTTCAAATACCAGTATATGATTGGACTGACTGTACTGCTGTAGCCTCCCTCAATAATCTTGACTAAACTTTGCAACTAAGAAAAAGTGTGTTCAGTTTATTACTGATTATATCCTTTCAGTAATTATTCGGGAGCGATAATCGATCTGAGCCAATAGTCTATAATCAAGCGATCATATCTATTCGATATTGGGGAATGGATGTTAACTAAATGAAATCGATAACTGGCTCGAAGAAGAGTGCTGGATAGAATTCCGCATCGTTCGACGTTTTATATGGTAACATCATCGATTTTCCAAAGACGAAAGAGAGAGAGAGAGAGACAGAAAGAGAGAGAGAGAGAGAGAGAGAGAGAGAGAGAGAGAGAGAGAACCAAGAGTACCTTTGCACCTTTGCCTCTGTCTAAGCGAGTAGAGGTTGGATGATATCAACCCCCTTGGCAAAGTGGCACTTCGATCCTGGGCTTGGGGCCAAGGTTCACGCCGTTTTATACAACCGCTTTCTGTACATGTGAATGGCTCAACGATATATACGTAAGAGCAGTTCGTATAGGCATTCCAGCTGACGATTAACCCGAATAGCTTTTGAGCAAGATCGAGTGGCTTCTTCCATACGAATAGTTTTTCGCGAATGCTAGATCATCAATCCGGTGACATACTATAAGGCCGAACGAGCGAGAAACGTGGAAAGAGCTGCTGGATCGAAGTCTTGGCGCATATATAACGAATGATGACGATAACGGAAGTAGGAGGCTAAAGAGAGTCCAAAATTTCAACTGGGTCAGCTGGACATCCGGAAAATTAGGTGTCCTGCTGGAAGCATCTTTTAAACTATCCAGGCGTCCTTGGGTTTGGGCTCGATGGAATCGTTTTGCTCGAACAAGTACGTTTGCCGAATGAATAAGATATCGAACGACAAATCACTCCAAAAGTTTGAATAACTCGCGTATACCCCCATTGACCCGAATGATTTGGAATTGTATTGTGAATCCTACCGTCCTTTATATTTATAGCTTTCTAATTGATCAAAAAATTGATTTTGCATGGGGGTTTTTGTCCCGGAGATTGAGAATAAAGTAAAAATAAAACATGGCGGTATTATCGAATAACAATGACGATGGGAATCTCGGTGCATGGCAATTGCATGAAGGATCAGTGATAGCGGGCGGAACAAAACGTTTTCGATCAAAGAGCATTATACGGGCTCAAGTTTCAGAGGCACCTCTCGTGATTCGAGAAGCTTCTCGCATATCTTGCCCCGTTCCAAGAACACAGATCAAGGTGTTTGTGTGTGTGTGTGTGTGTGTGTGTGTAGGTGTATGAGAGATGCAAATAAACAGGGAACGAGGGAGAGAGAGAGAAAGATGAATTTATTGGGTTAAGAGGGAAGGACAAAAATCTCTCGAGTAATTTGAGGAATGCTGTACGACATGCGAGAGGAGTAAACATTTTGTCCGCCAGGAGCAGTAGCGTCGCTACGCCAGAAAATTTCGCATATGACGCGTGTATATAGTAAAATGAGAGAGGGTGGCACAGGTAGAGCCACGCGGCCTTACGTACTGTACCGTGGAGTAGTAAGCTGCTCCAATGTAGGTCGCAGAGCTTGTCCCGACCTAGATAATGCCTATGACGTCGCCCACATTCCTACTGAGCGACTGAGAGAGAGAGAGAGAGAGAGAAAACCCGCGATATAGTCCTACATAGCCTACACCTAGAAAAATGGAAAAATTGATAATATTTGAATCAAATAGAGAATCTATTTGAAGAAAATAGAATTTATTTGAATCAGACCTCTACTAGACTGACCATCATTAAATAACTTGATGGCCGGCCTAGCAGGGGTCCATCTGATTCAAATAGATTCTATTTTATATAAATAGATTCTATTTTATATAAATAGATCCTTTTTGATTCATCTAGATTCTGTTTGATTCAAACACTATCAAGCTTTCTCGGTGTACAATCCACATCTTCCTATAAAATACAAGCGGAGCTTGCGAATTTCGTTGGTCATCACGAATACCACAATTTATGGCAACTGATGCGTTAACGAAAACCGAGATTTTTAGTTTGGCATCAAATTGTACTCTTTCATTGAACATTATACGCGATCAGGAGAAATGCCAACGGTTTTCACCACTTATTAACGGAAATAATGACATTTACCGTTTCTCAGTTTTGCATAGAAGCACATGGAGCACGAGTTGTATCGTCTGAGCTTCTCATACGTTTGAAGTATTTGGGAAAAAACTTGAAATTGAAAAAAAACCAAAGATTTTATTAATTGAAATAGGATAAACAATTTTTAAAAATCCATTACTTCAGCACCACATTGAAAAGATATATAGAATGAATTGTTTGAATAAGTTGTCGCCAAAACAGCAGCCTAGGCTATTGAAACTGAGACAATAGCGGAATTCTATGGTGAAGCTCGACCTAAACTCACTTTTGGTGCTCAGTTATTGCAATCAAAGAACGATCGTGCACGCGCAATACATTGTTGACACGAGTTCAGCAGTTTATCAATATCATTAAGTTACGACATTTGACAAATTTCACTCGCGAATAGGACAAGAATAAATTTACTTGCACAATCAGTAATTCGAGCCTTCGGAAAATTAATTCTTATCGTTAGAACGAAATTTCAGAAAAGTGAAAACATGTTTCAACGAGTTTCTCAATATTTTTTTTATCAAAACGTTTTCGGCGAATCGTGGCTTTCGGAAATTGGTACCTCTTGTTTTTTTTTTTTTTTTTTAATAAATAACAGGTATTCCGATTTAAAGTAGTCCAATACATCAACAATATACAATACATAAAATAGAAATTGCGCTGAATAACGCGATAATAAAGACGTATTTATTGAAGCATAAATAAAAATATTTTTTTCGTGACTGTCAATTGACTCAACCGGATTGCAGTGAAACTTCCAATCCTTTAATGTCTTTCTCGATCTCTGTCTCTCTTTTTATATCTCTTAACCTCGAGGGAAACGCTTCTGATTTGCGAGTTTAGAATTTTTTGAAATTGGCATTAAAAGCTCGAGGAAAAAAATTCTTCGCGACAGCGAAGCTTCGTCAATATGTGAAAGTAATACGAAACAAATTTTTTTTTCTATCCAGCACTCCAGCTAAAATCGACTGGTTATAATTTTTTGTTACCGATTAAATATTGCAACGAAGTATCAGGTATTTCGAAAGTTATTTTTATTAAAATTTTAGATGATAAGTTGCTTCATCAGAAATCAACGATATAGATATTTCTCGTGATAAAATTGCACCTCGTTTGCACTAATATTTCAGATTTATAAGTAAGATCATGCAGTTTGTTTCAATTAACTCAGGAAAAAAAAATTGCAATTAAACAATAAATATCATCCACGTTTTATCGAACCTTTTTTTTTTCAATCTTTGGATCAATACAGCAGAGCGACAACTCGAAAGTTGCTAAAAAAAAAAAAGAACGCAGCTGAGAGCTCGCATAGAGAAGTGGGTAATTGAATTTTACTTGGAAAGCTGAGCAGTGGAGTTTTGATAAAAATAAAACACGAGGAAAAAATTGCAAGCAGATGGAAACAAGATTGATTATTTTTTAAGGCCGTAGCTCAGCTAAAAGGGCAAATATACAGACATTAAGAAATTGCAATGCTCGAATTAAAATGTAGCGGATATAGAGCCGCATGTAATTTCAAAAGAAAAAATGAACCGTAAAAATAAATCGTGAAAAGATAGAATAGAACTCAGACGAGAGTAAGCTAATTGATGAGTAGTGAGTAAATATGTAATAAATTTGATATGTAAATGAGAACAGAGAGGGAGAGAGAGAGAGAGAGAGAGTGAAGGGAGGTTTTCTAGGGTATTTTGAGTTCGTTGGAGATTCATTGCAGAGTGATATTCAAAATGAAGGGAATGTTTACTGAACGAAGAAACGTCTCTGTCACTGCCCGGTAAATTAGTCGACGCTGGATTTATCCCGCAATGAGGATTATATAGAACAGGATTCGATTGTAATAGGATTGATTAATCGTCCCCTGGGATTACCCGTTTTTCAAATAGCGAATTAATGATCGAAATAAATAAAGGAAAATCGAAAGGAATTTTTTTTTCGCCCCACGATCGAAGGGTCGTTGTGCGCAACGAATATATATATATATATATATATATATATATATATATATATATATATATATATATATCTGTTTTTCTCATCAGCCGAGATCATTTTTCCTGGCGTTGAGTCGTAATAGAGGGAGATTGAAAGTAAAATGATGAAGGGCTGTTTTAAACGACATCTTGTACAATTGTGAGTGCACGTGACGTTGATGTGCACAACGAGAGGAGAGCCGAGGAAATCATTTACCAGCGGCCTGAGGTGTTTTTTTGCTTAATGAAACGAATGAGTTTCGCACGCGAACTAATTCCTAATCCCTGTCTTAACCGCGATGGAGTGAGAGAAATAAAACCAGGGGGTAATTTATCGTCGAGCCCTGTTACGTATATATTCCTGTCTCCTGTATATTAATTTCGCGCCCGGAAACTCCAAGCCTTGGGTCAGGGGGTAGATCGTCTCTTCCATTTATTACAATAATGGGGTGGATTTAATTATGAGCGAGAAGCGGTTTATTGGCTGAACGAAGAGTCATCACGTGGAATAACAATAGGTAGCGATAAATAAGAGTTTAAAAAAATGTATATTAAAATTAATACATATACGAGTATAGGAAGTTTTTTTTTTGCAGATATCGTCTATGAAATTTCAAATACGGTACTTTATATTGCAATACTCGTATTTTAAAAATGAAGGTATCGAGCAGTGATATTACTACACGGATGGATTTGAAAAGTTCTTAAATTTGTAGGAATTGTCAATTTAAACTCAAGGGATGATGGTGGTCCTGTCTTATACCCTTTATTTAGTGTACCCATATCGGTTTCGGAAGAAATTACAAGATCGAACGTGGCGAATCCAATACGGTGGATCGAAAATTCTAAAAATGCCATAACTTATCAAGTTCCCTTTAAATATATGTTCAAAGGATATTGGTGTGTCGAGTACACTTTGGTTCCCAAAAAAGTTGATTAAAAAAAAAAACAAATATTTATAAAACTCTTTTATTTTTTAAAATTATTTTTCAAACGATAAAACTTTCCACTACACTTATCTCATAATCACTAAATTTCCCACTGAGTACATCGAAAAACACCGAATTTCCGGCGAATCACCAGACCCTCGAATTTTTATGCAATAATCCAAAAGTCTCTAAATTGCAAATTCCATAAAAAGCTTACAAGTTATTGAATTTTCACAAATTCCCATCTACCATGTTGGATTTTCCGTATGGAATTTTGTAATTCTTATCTCAAATAGGTGTTCAGTGACCTAAAAACCATTGAATAGAAAGGTCGATCAAAATTTGATAACTTGTGGCATTTTTAGAATTTTCGATCCACCATATTGAATTTTGTAATTTATAACTCATTGTATATTAAATTTCGATTTTAGTTTTGCTTTGCAGTTTTAAAAGACAATTGTTGTGGATACATTGTTTTACGTATCGTAATGTTCATTTTCACGTTCATTGTATTTTTTCATTCGGTTGCAATTAAAATCCAAAGTTGTCTTGTTTTTTTTTTAATACATCGTTACTGATGAATGAGTTTATGTACAAAAGTTGTGATTATCATTACGAAAAATTGTAGCATTAAATGACGTATTCGAAAAATTAGTATACGGGTTTTCAGTATTCAAACTTGTGTATATTAAATTCCACATAGTGTATTAAAATTAATATCACTCTATTAATTTAGCGATACGATGCGTATGAATTTACATCTCATATATCATATTTGTAAATTTAAATTACTTTGGTGCGGTAAAAGTATTGTAAATTTCATAACATTTTTAACAGTGTAACGAGAGGAAGAGAGAGAGAGAGAGAGGGAGAGAGAAAGAGAGAGAAAAAGAAAAATGAGAAATAAAAAGAGCGATACGTGCGTAAAATTTTGACTTCAACTTTACCTGATTGTTCACCTGTTTTTTTTTTATTTTTTCAAATGTGTAGTTATAAGTGCGCGTGTATGTGTATTTGTACGTGTATGAGGTCCGTGTAAGACATGAAAGGAAATGGAAAAAATGTCATCGAGTTAATTTTTATATTACGCTACAGCATCGCACCTAAACTCGTTCGTATTTCTCATTATTTCGCGGATAAAAAATTCTCTGCTTATTACCGTCGAGCGATAAATTTCGTACGAGTGATTGGACAACGATGAATTTTTCTTATTTCAGGTTACTTGGTAAAACAGACAACACCAGCCAGAAAAAAAAAGTTTCACTTTTACTCGCGACTCAATATTTTCATTATTTTCTATAAAATTGTTTGGAAAAAAAAAATTAAAATGCAAAATTCAAAATTGCCTTCTCAGAAAACAATGGAGACATTTATTGAGTGAAAGTGACAAAAAAAACCATAGAATTATCGGTTAATTCCAAAAATTCACTCAACGATACAAAAAATTGAAATCATTAAATCGAAAGAACAAAAAAATTGAAGCATCTTCTCATTTTGAGTGTTTAAGCAAAATTCAAGTCACTAAAAAAAAATTGAGGTTTTCAAATTGTAAATCTCGCCCTGAATTCCCCATGTACATGTGTATAGGTGCAATAGTAAGTGTACAGAGTGATTTAGACTCGTAGTTTGATGAAACTTTTCAACGCGGTTAGTTAATGCGCGTACGAGTTTCAATTCAGTGGTTTTCGTGGCAAATTAAATTCGGTCGACGAGAGTGCTCGAGGTAGAGAGAAAGAGAGAGAGAGAGAGGTGCCCATTTAACTATCCAACTTTCAGCGAATAAAAGGGGCATGGGACACATAATTTTGCTTACGCCGTCGGATGACAAAGTATCAGACGGGCAGTGGCTAGACCACCGAGTGAGAGGAAAGTAGAGTCGCGAATATAATGTTTCTTGGCATTTAATTATGGTTAATTCCACAAAATGGTCCCATAAAATTCGTGGCTCCCCGAAATTTCGGGAAATGGTATTTACGAAAACATTCGCGAGTTTCGTTCAACGCTCAGTGATGCGATTATCGTTGTACCAGAGAAGTACAGTAGACGCTCCCATTACTTGAATCGTCGGGACCATAAACATATTGCCATGACTCGACTTTTTCTTCCTTTTCCCCCCACTCTTTTCTGACAGCGCATGCGTCCTGTCCTCCGTCGAGCATGGGCGCATGCGCCTGGACACGAGAGACTCCAGGCGCATGCGTCCTACCTTCGGGCACCGCTCATGCGCATGCGTAGAGTACGCGCGGGAAATTCAAACGCAAATTTGTGTTTGCACGAATCCCCGCAAGTACAACTGTCTGACAACGATATATTTTCAAAATTCGTCGAGTTTATGGGACATTTACGTTTCATAAATTCAACGTCAAAGTAATTCAGATAGAAATAAACATTTTTTGGATTCTTTGGAACATCCGAAGAAGGATTTTTTTCTAAATAGTCTCGGAGTAAACGCAGACAATCCGTTGAGGATAGATGGCACGTGGCTGCGTTCTTTGGGTCAGTTCTACCGGGTCAATTCACGATATCGATTTTTCTCGAATACGCAAAATTTCGTCTCAATTAGTAGGGAATATTTTTTGACTGACAAATCGAAGCACAAGGCAAAATTGCTTGACAAGTAACTTTTTATCCCGGGACCCCTTGCTCTCTACGATAAGTCTGGCGCAGCATCGAAGAAACCGATAAACAATGAGAAAAAAAATCCACGTTCAAGCATTTATCAATTTATTTACTTATTTATTTATTTCTTCGTGCGTAATTGAGATATAAGAATGAATATAACGCGATGTCAAGTTTATCGTGAAACGGAGGGAAGTTGTACGTCAGAAGAGTCGAACGAAAGGAGCAAATAGGAAACTATTGAATTTGTAAACACCTTGGCGCGTTTGATCGGCTGGAAAATGCACGTCAGTGAAAAGGAAACGTTTCTTTTTTCCTTTCTAAAGCTAACGGCAAATTTCCACATGGCAGATTGTACATAAAATTTTCGACGTCAATTTTTCGACAATTTTTCCACAATTCGAGAGACTTTGCGGAGTGTACGAAGGTAAAATGGTGAAGCTGGTACAATTAAGATGAACGGAGAAACTTACAAGTTTACTCTCGCCTAACGACCACAAAGGTAATAATGCATTCCCTTATCATTGAAGCAAATTTTCCAGCTTTTCATTTTCATTAAACGCTTTTCTCCGCTATACACCTTGAAAGCTTATCGCATCCATCATCATAAAGTCGTACAATTATAATTCACCCTCGTCGAGTAAAAATAGAAACACGAGAGAGGTAGAGAGAGAGAAATTATTTACCGATTGAGCCTGGGAGGAAATAAAAGCTTTGCATTCTATTTTCACAACGAATTCTTGGATAGCTCGCGTGAAACGATAGCGATCGGTGTGAAAGAATAAAATTTGTATATACACGATATATAAACAACACGAAAGGTCGGAAAGCGTGCGTGGGCCGCGTGCAAATTATAAATTTGTACATTGCTTCCCCGTTATTTTATCTTGCTCACAAAGATCCCTCTATGAGCCAGTAGGTTTTTCTAAATTTGGCTCCCTCATAGAGAAACCTAAAATAATGAGACTGAAATGTGCAAATTTTTAATTTGCACGCTTTTTTTCGGAATCCGATTTAAATAACGATACAATAACGAGCACAAATTTTTCAACGACATTTGAATGAATATTTTTCAAAAATTTCTAAATTTTCTATTCTCCGAGTCCTTCAATCGATTCTCGCAGAATTCAATACCAACCCTTATTACGAACAAAAGTCTATCTGTGTAAAAGAAAAATCTATTGGCTCGTTAGCAAAAAATTAGCGAAAATTAGAGCTATCAGGGATATTTTTTAAAATCTAAACCTTTTAAGCGATTCTTGTCAAATACAATACCAATCGTACTTGTAACCAAGTCCATTGGTGTAAAAAAAAAAAAAATTAGCTCGATAGCTGCAAATTTACGAAAGTTACAGCGACCACAAACTTTTTTCGAAAAATTCCATAAAATCCTAAATTATTGAGCAATTTTGACAAAAATTGAATCAAGCAATGGGGTTTCACTGCTCTACTTATGCGCAAAATTTGAGCCCAATCGCTCGAGGCGTTCGGGAGATACAAGTGTTTGAATATCGCAAGTCCAGCACACACACACGTCCAGACATTTTTTTTTCTAAATATGTGTTCTCGATGTTTTGACACATTCTGATTGCATTGGCATAAAAAAAAAACTCAAAATTTTCTTTTTCTCATGAAAACAAAGCTTCCTCTGGGAGGAGGCAAAAAAACAATAAAAAAATAAAAGGAAACGTCAGTGTTTCACGGGACAATAAGCCGAATAAAAGAATAAATGAAAAAAGAGTCGCGGAGGACGTGAAAATACGAAGCGTCGGACTTCATTCAACGTGTTATCGTTCAATTTTCCAATATGGCATTTGTAGCTTCGTTGATGAATTCACTTTAATGTCAATGAGAAGTGTGGGTAGAATTTCTTTTTTTTTCCACGAATGGGAAATTAAAAAAAAAGAAATTCTACCTACCTCCTTTCAAAATCTCGATCCGAGAAACAATCAAAGTTTCAACGGCGAAAAAGAGCTAAATTGATATTTGTCGATGGGAAAAGTGATAATTCATTGGGATATTCGAAATTTTTTCAATAATTATATAAAATCATTGCGACTCTGAAGTTTCGTAAAAATCGCAGCTAGAATTTAGGATTTCTTATCCCCAAGTCATCAAAATCACTTGAAATCGCTGACGAGGTCAAAATTGTGATGTTTTTTAGAGAAATCATTGACTTCAACGGTTTTTTTCTTCGCGATGACCCAATATGATCCCATTGAGTGGTAGATCGAATGATCGAAATTTCGCAGGTGTGACAATCGTGTAACCTAAACCTCCAAGACATGCTATCGAGGCTACTCCACTGAAACAGTCCCCCGAAGAAAAAAACCCTGCACCAAAATATCTCTCCTACAACAAAAATACAATCAAAACATAAAATTATACAAGAGAATTCAGAGGTTTTTGCCATAATACATGCTGCGTATAAAAAAAAATATTTCAGTACGTAAAATCCAGTAGTGGGTTGACAATAAAATACAGCCGGTACCTTCAAAGTGTCATACCGGATGTTTGGTCCAAGCATAAAATGCTCTCGGTGCATGGATGACGTCAGGATAAACATTTGTTGACAATATGGGTACGGTATAAAGGTAAATATATCGTGTACTGAAAGGGCATCAGCATGCTGGACCCGTGTGGAAGTTCAAGGTCCGAGACGCCCGATCGATTAGCGCCGGGCATCCCGGAGGCCGTGTAATTGCCGAGCCTCCCGGCAGGCTGATCAGCAGAGGAACACGGTCGAGCCTCTCCGATACGACCCTCCCATACTCTCTATCTCTCGCTTGTTTTCACAACGACAGGGAAAATTATGTCGTTGTGCCGCTCTACCCCGAAGCAAATTGATTTACCGCTCGTTCGGAGCGGGCCTCGAAACACGAAATTCGATAAGCGACCAGCCACGCATATCTGCCATCTCTTCCATATACATGGGCAGTTTGTCGTCAACTCGCCAACATAGTTACGGTTGAAATTCTGTCACGTGACCGAGGGTTAAAACAATTGGGAGTTGCGCGAACTAATTTGTCCAAAACCATGGGCCATCGTATCCAATGAAAATTAAGCAAAGTGGATGGACAATTTTTAAAAGCTGATTGCGAGTTTGCAATAGTAAAACCAACCCAAGCGATACGAAATTCGTTGTACGATCAAAAGAATTGTGGATAATTTAATTCCGGATAAATTTCCGAAATGACGGAAGGAACAAAATAAATCTTGGGCACTACGCGAAATGGAAAACGGCATTGCAAGCGATGACGTTTAAGCTCATTGTATAACTGTAAAGACTGCGCTTTTTTGTTTTGTTTTTTTTTTTTAATTGATAGAGAAAAACATTGGGATACCTGGATTGCAACGGAAGTACGGTCGGACCTCGGGTACTGACGGACCTCGAGAAAAATTGTTTCGGGCATTGACGAAAAGACCTAACCTTCCTACCGGCCAATGAGACGAAAGTCTCAGGGTCGTAGTTATGACCGCGAGGTACCCTGGGCCTATACTTTCATGAAATTGCGGGGTTTCAGATTGTACTCGGCACTGGCGATAAAATAACGATTTGTCAGTGCCAAAACCTGTGCCGTTACAGGCGGTTCGTCCAACAATTCCTATCAATGCCAAAACTCTTCAGGGTAGAAAGTTTTTTTTGTTACAAAATTGATATGTATACGAAGCCTCCTTGTCTATACCGTTGGAAATTTCATCCGCACCGATTCTCTGCAGGATGCAGTGATCGGTATATCGAAAATAACAATGAAACAGTAGCAACTTTAATATCAACTGTGTACATAAAATTTACAATTCAATCAAACTCTGAGCACCGATATACACCAGGCGCTGATCTCAGCTGAGCTGCTAGCACTGATAGAAAGGCAGCTCCTTCTCAGGGCTGACTGTTAGCTAAAGAGCCCCATGGACATGGTTTTTTTTTAATTTCAATAAATGTACACCACATTCATATTTGTCCTATTCGAACTAATTATATTAAGCGCCTTTTTTTTTATCAACCCTAACGATTGAAAGAAACATAACTTATCGTTATAAAATTTTGTCTGCTCAAGTAATTTACAAGTTGAGTGTACATATATAAAGTATGATAAATGTAAATGGACGTAGAAGTATAAAAAAAAAAATACTTGCCGAATAGACAAAAATATATTCCAAAAATTGAGGGCTCTCGTTTACCGTGGTATACGCCCCTGGTACTTGGCTCTGATTGGTCGAAGGGGCAGACCCGACGGAGTATCAGTGCCCAAAGTCCAGAACTGTATCATTGCACGGGGGATTCGACTTTACTTAATGGGCCAAAACAATTCGTTTGGTTGGCGAATGGATTGAAACGAATGGCTCCGGATTGGGTTTTGGTCCAAGTCGGAGTTTGGATCACCAGAAGCTTGAACGGGGAATTATTCTTGGAAGAATCTCCCGTTAAAATTAAACCCCGTACAGTATCTGGGAATTGGAACACGGGGAGGGCTTTGTTTTTCTAACAATGGACAACACAAATTCTGTAAATTCTTGGGCAGATGAAGCGTTAAGACGGACGTCCCGCTAATAGGTCGATTAAAAGTGGTTGTAAACAAGGACTGGGCATGGCAGCGCTGCGGTGTCTTCATGAGAAATATGAGAAATAGAAAAGATTCCTGAGAATACGAACAAACCTTCTCACGATACAATTACGATCTTTGAAATCCTCGATTAAGCTGAATTCTGGAAAAGGAGGATACAAAATCGATGATTCAACGAAAATCCAACGAATAGATCAGTTATCCATCCAGGAATTCTCTTGACGATCTTTCTATCATCGAAACATCGAAGATTCGCGAATCAACGCCCATGGAGATGCGACATACTGGCACGAAAAGGTGAGAAACGAGAGGGAGAGAGCTCCAGACGACAAAGTTCAAGGCTTTGGCTGATCGATTCGTCAACACCACCAGATTATTTCGCTCGGGTATATGTTTTCGCGCGCGCGCGCGCGTGCACAACCGTGAGCCCCAGTTTTTTTTTTTTTTGTTGTTGTCAAAGAGCCTTGTGTGTCGTTGGATCATATTCTGACGAGAAATTACATCAACGAAATGAGCCCCGAATCATCCCTTAACGTCTCGAGCTATTGTCGATGGTTTACGATTGAAACAAATGGACATTTTTGCTATAGAAAGGAACCCTGTCAAGGATTCCTCGAAGTACGAGACGAGAGAACGTTCCATTGAGTCTGAATCGTCACGGGGACGTTTTTTAAAATTATAATCAACCCTCTTCATCTGTTACAAGGAGACAGCGAGCACAAGGACAGGTAGCAGCGATTGTCCAAGTTTGTCGAAAATTACAAGTGGAAATTTTTCTTTGGTCATTCGAGAGGACAATTGTCTGTCAGCGTTGTTTATCTGGAGATCGTGTCGGCGAAAGAGCAATCAGAGGGATGAGTTTCTCTTCGGCGTTGCGGGGCGATGCGCCTTGTGGTTTCTGGGCGATATGTGGACGCGCGTGTCGGAAAATGTGTCGGTGTTACGAGGCATAGAGAAAGCAGAGCACGAGGAAGGGAGATATAGGAGAAAGAGAGGGTGTACGACGAGCGGGTCGCGGCGGAGTCTCGATCAATACGAACTGCCCCTATTCTTCGCCCAAACCGTGTGCACCAACTGGCTGTCGTTTGAACCGACTGTGTGCGCGCGTGTGTGTGGGTGAGAGCGCGTGTACCGAAACTTTTTCACTATGTGCGTTCTGATGCTCGGAGAGATTTTTAAATTCATCATCTCTGTATTCTTCTTCCCTCTCTCTCTCTCTCTATCACATTATGGTCCCCCATCATCCCTCTGTTTCTTCCTGATACTGCAAAGCTGCTGATGTATTACGTGCTATCTTTTTGTTTTTTCATGCTCAACTTTTCATCTCAGGCTGGAGATTCGGATACATTTCTTCAGGATGTAACATACGTCATTCTGATTTTGATTCAAAGCCATTCTTAACCTTCAACTTTGATACTCAATCGACTAGATGCGATTGGTTTTTTTTTTTTTTTTTTTTCAGATTCTTAAAGAAGTTCCGTGAAAGGGCACGAGATTTTTCCGAAAAATTCGCAAACCAAGGTCCAATGTACCGGTGGCCGCAGACCTGAGGGACCGTGCAGATTGCTGTCCAAATTTAGGACGCAAAGCCACGTGCGTTCCATCAATGACTTCAAACACCTTGAAGATTATGATTTCGAGTTTCCAAAAACACATGCAGTGTTCATTAAAGTATTGCGTAATTCTCATACGGCGAGAAAGGTGGAAAGCTGGAATGTACCAGTATCCGCGCAGCCCTTGTTCGCTGTGTCACGGTGTTCGGACAATACGACATTCCAACACCAAAAGCCCGAGTTAATGAGCATCGATTCTCAAATCTCGATAGAATTAGCTTTTGGAGCTCAATAATGCGGTCACGATAAAATGGATATCGATTCATTCAAAATACAAAATTACAATTTGGTCGGGAAAGTTAAGGATTAAATTTTGACATCATGTCACCGGTCCGGTAAGTTAACGACACCGATCGCGATACAGCTAAATGTGGTACTGTGCGGCTACTGGGCCTATCGAACTGTACGCGCGTCTGTACCAGTCTTCGAACGGTGTCTCGACAGGGCTACAGCTTATGATTTGCTTGTCCCAATAATAGACCACGATGGTTCAATTGAGCTTTACGGAAAGTTTAACTGCTGCATGGAAAATCCTACTTTTTCTTAAACAAAATGAGCTATAATAATTTATCTCGAATACACGTACACAATCTGAACGATGAGCGTTAAAGATAAAGATCTTTAACGCTTATTCCTTATTATTCCTTAGCATATTCGATAAGAAATCCGTTGATACGGCGTCTATAATACGCGGACCGGAATAAAGTGTGCAATTATTAGAATTTCAATATTAATTATGAAATGTTTGATAAATTTAATTATTTGTGGTGGTGTGCGGCCACTGGTGCATTTACCTTAATGAAATTTGAACTCCTTTGTCGAAATTCAATAGCAACTTCGATAGCTTGATTGTTTTGGGGAACTTGTAGCGACTATGTTCTTTTTTTTTTTTTTTTCGTAAAATTAAATAATTCATGAAATCTGAATACTTGGATCAATTTTTTTGGAATTCGATAGCATCTCTGTAGTGAATTTCAGTTTTGTGCAAAATTCAAGTTCAATATCTCGAAAAAATCGCACAAGCTGGAAAATTTTTTGGACTTTTTTAGAAAAATTCAAAATGTAAATGAAATAAAATTCAGTAATCGCTGGTACTGCAATAGAAAATCGTGTCTGACGGTGATTAATGATTGCTCAACTTGTGTGCGAAATTTT
Source organism: Rhorus exstirpatorius (assembly GCA_963564615.1). Classification (NCBI taxonomy): domain Eukaryota; kingdom Metazoa; phylum Arthropoda; class Insecta; order Hymenoptera; family Ichneumonidae; genus Rhorus; species Rhorus exstirpatorius. The sequence continues at coordinate 18,999,053 of OY751316.1, read as the reverse complement.
AGCTTTTATTATAGCCCAGACTGTTCTTCAAGTCAAAAGGATTCGATCTCACGTATTAAGCGGTTATTGGACGCGATCAATACTGGGATGGGATATCATTTTTGACCATGGACTTGCATGCATCCCCAACTGCTAAGGGGATAGGCAGTTTTTCCGAGTTTTTCTGATTCTTTTCAAAAATTCTAACACCAAACATCATTGTTCCCTAGCCTATTTATTCCTGTGTTCCATCAATTTATATGAAAATTAAAATTTTCAAAAAATCGACTTTCAGAAAGTCTTTGACGTTGCAGCAAATTTTGAGCCGACAGATTGTCATTAAAACTGCAAAAAAAAAAAACTACTATCAGCCTCGTCCATGAGGAAGCAAATGGAAATTGTGAGATTTTTTTTCTATTGAAATTGGCAATTGGACCGATCGAGGATTACTTTCAATATCGAGAATTCTGTGTTCCGCTGTGATCAGCTGATCGTCAAAATTTCTCATGGCACCAATAGAATCTTAATAATTACGTAAAATCACGAAATTTTGTAAATCACGAAAAATCGAGAAAGATAAAAATACTTTTTCGGAGCAGGCACTTTGTAATTATCGTAATGGAAAAAAATATATCGTAGCAGCCTGGCACAATCATAATCAGGAGAACGATGATCCCGGACGCTGCTAAAGCGAATCATTTTGTTTTTCAACTTTTAACCCAAAAATGGAAACTAATTTGAAGAAACAAATTGAAAAAAAAAACTTTTAAACGTATATGGAAAGTATCGTTGAAATTTTTCATTCAAACTGTTGTAAATTATTTCACTCTTTTTTCAAAGCACGAATTTACATTAATTAGTTTTTTTTTTTCCAAATATTTTAACGGTCAGGAATTATTTAATTTTTTTAACATCATTTTTCATATTTTTAAAAGCTTTTCGTTTCATTTTTTTTTTGAAATTTGAATTCCAAAGCTTTCAATCCAAGGCTTGATACATCATTTAGGCTCGGTACTGCCAATATCCAATCAATTTAATTTCCCCGTGGTTCGTATTTTCGTAATGAAAAATTTCAAGAAATTTCGAATTATTATAAGCTCGTGATACGGAGGAAAATTTTTAGTCGAGAGAATTCCGTGGCAAAAATGACATTGCAAGCTAGGTGAACGAGTCCCTGAAAGGGGGGCATGTTATATCGAGTCGATAACACGTCGATGGAGAAATTTTCCTCATCGCTGAGCTGCGCAGGAAACACACGAGAGACGAAAGAGCGCGCGGAGAGAAAGAGAGTTTTCCAACTCGACGTCAAAGTTTCTTGATAAAACGTTACAATGCGAGTGACGGGGGGGGGGGCTAATGAATGAAGAGGTTGGCACGAACGGACTAATGATGAGGGACGTTCGATACAGAAACGTCGAAAGCCACACGATATCACGTTACCCGATGATTGTCACAACGACAAACACACACACACACACTCACGCAGAGGCAAACAAAAGGGTGGAAATTTATCGGTAGAACTTGAAATTTGTGTTTGCTTTAGCCTGAAAGTGTATCGTGCTACTGAAACACGAAGAAAAACTATACTGTGCGATATTAATATCGAAAACTCCGGAAATTGGCGAAAATTGTGAATTTCTGTGCTAGGAAGAGAATTCGTATGCAAAGTGGCCGAGGCCAATTTAGTACTGGAAAGTCAGACTTGTATTCTGAAATAATTCTGGGATGAAGTTCAAACTTGAACAATTGTATTGCAATTATTTAAAAAAAAATACCCCTCATGTCTCCGGAAAAGTGTTGCATTTTCTTATCCATCAGTGTGAAATAACGAAATGAAATCGAAAAAAAAAATTTTTTTTTGCATATTTTTTGGTCGCAAACTTTTTTTTTTACCGTTACAGGGCTGCCCACCTTAAATGACGCCGCTTCAGCTTTTTTCAATTTTTTAAATTGAAAATTAAATGGCATTTTTTTTTATTATGACAGTTTGCTTGAAAAATCATAACTTTTTTGATTTTTAATATTTCGAGCTAAAAATTTGGGAACGTAATATCCAGATATATGTTGCTTCGATAGAAAAAAAATTAGTCCATCAGTGAATCTTTCGGAAAAGATATTTATTTTGGATAGTGGGTTTTTGCAAGTCAAATGTCATCAGGAACACCTTCGCCAGATGACACTTTACTCTTTGAGGATGCTGCACGCATACATCTCCAGTCAAAATTGCGATTTTGTTAGAATTTCGAGTACTTTTCAATGAGAGAAAAATCTTTTTAAAAAAATCAATCGCTCAGGAGATCCAAAAAACTTTGATTTTGAATGATAATAATGCTGAAAAGTTATCAACAAATTGGTCAATAAAAAACGCGTTGAACAAATCATCAGATTTTTTTTTTCCTTTTTGGATTAAATGAATTTGTCGATTTCTCGCAGTAGGTGTGAAGTTTTTTTTTTTTTAGAATGTTCCCTGCTTTTTTTTTTAAATTCCCGTTTTCAAAATTTTTCAAGGCTGTATTTATGAAACTGATCATTCAATGAACCGGAAACAGACGCATTCGAAAAAAATGCAAAAATCCTTTTATATAATAAAAAAAAAAATTTACCGATGATTTGTCAAGCACATTTTCTTTAACCCTTTGAGAGGGGCACATTTTTCTACTGAATAAATTTCGAAAATCATAGGTGTTCCGGGGTCGCTGATTACGAATCTGAAATCAGATTTTCAAAATTCAAAATTTCGGACGTCAAATCGAAAATTGATGGCATTTTTCCATTCGACGTCTGCCATATTGGAGCCACCGTTGTAAATTTTGAAAATCTGATGCCAGATACGTACTAGGCGACCCCGAAAACCCCTGAGAGCGAAATTTCAGGAAAATTGGTATTATTTTTCGATTTTACGTTCGCCATATTGGATCCGCCATTTTGAATTTGAAAAATTCGAAGCCGGATTCGTGATCAGCGACCCCGAAAACTTGCATATGTGAAATTTGGGCTTGATTCAACAAGACCTGTGTTCAAAACCGATTTTTTCTCGAAAAACTAGTGCTTTTTTCACATTAATTATTCATTAATTAATTATTTTCAACCCCTTGGTGGAAAAGTGATTAAATATCACAATAATTAAGTAATCAGATGTCCAAGAAACTTGATTGCATGCATATAACCGTCGTAATACATCCATAATGAAGAAAATACTAAAGATAAATAGGTGTATCATATACGATACTCGATTCGTTCGTTTTTTTAAAAATATTTATTTGAATTTTTTCGAAAAATATTCATTTTCATTTTGGAGTAATTGTTGCTCCAAAATGTCAAGGATTGCTCCAAAACCAAACGATCAAAGTTTTGATAAATTTCGGAAAATTCTTCATTCTTTATCATACTTAATTCGTTTGTACGTACTTAATTTAGCTCTGCAATAATTTTTTTTTTCTCCCATTCTAGTTTGTACTTCTTAGAGTCTTAAGATACTCGAGAATGTCAGCGAATGCTTTAAAATGAATTAATCAATGTTTTAAGACACTCGAGAGATACTATTTCTATTTTTTAGAATTTTCAATAATAAATAATAATATAAAAATAACAATTATTGATATTTTTTGAAATTAATGGGAAATGTTTTTTTTTTTTCATTTTGGATCAATTGACGATTCTTCGTTTATTTTTTACTCCAAAAATTCATTTGGAGCAATTGTCATGATCTTCGAGCTCTAAAATGTTCCAAAAGTTCAGAGAATAATTTTCAAAAAAATTCTCCATAATTAGAATTTAGTTCGATCAACTGTTCTTTGGTTTTTTTTTTAAATCAATTAAATTTTACTCCGAAATAATTTAAAGGGTTAACGAATTTTTTTTATAATTTTTTCGCATTATTATTAAATCGATATTTTAAATATCTTCGATATCGTTGATATTTTGTTTCCTATTTTCGTCACATAGTTGAGTACTAAAATTCTGATGGGATGAAACTTTTGATTGCGAACAATTGTCAAAAAAAAAAAGAATCGAAGTAATCTTTGTTGTCATTGAAATTTCATGGGAGGGGAAAGTACGAAACAAAATTGTGTATTTTTTTTTTGTAAAATTGTGGAAATTCTTGGCTTCGAGTCAGGCCCAAATGACTTTTCACTCATATTCGCTTCACGTTTACGTTTTCTCGCTTGTTACCTGTCGTTTGACACGCGAGAGTCGATCGATAAATCAAAATATGATACTCTTTAAATTCGATCTCGCCAACGTCGTTTGAGCTCCGCGAGCTCGAAGCTTCACAAAGGCAAATTGTATCTGACGATTTGTCTCTTGGCAAACGATCGGAGGGTGAAAAGTCGTAAAAGTGGATAAAAATATAAGAAAATAAGTAACAAGCTTGAAAATATTAAAAATTGGTGCTTGGACTTGCGCTGATTTGTTGACGGAAAGGTCAAACGTATCTGAATTTTTTTTTTTTTCACATAAAATATGCAAATATCACCCACAAATCAGACGTTGAGGTCATTTTATTTTTATCGATCTCGACGATCACACGTTTCGTACGAGATAATAATAATTTCGTAAAATTGAAAAAAAAATAAAAATAAAAATAAAAATTATCCGAGCAATTAAATTCGTTAATTTTTTTTACGAACTTTAGAATTTTTTCTTTAAATCTGTACCTGAATTTATTCTTCACTGTACAAAATTTATTCGTCGAAAAGAAAACTTTTGTCAATATTTTTTTTTTTTAATATCAATGAAATTTTGCAATTAAAGTTTGAAAAAAAATTCTCGGCTCACGTCAAAGTGTTCTTTTGTAAATTTTCTCCGAATTTTGAGAAAAAAAAAAACAAAACTGCATTACGCTCAGCACGAAACAAAAGTTATAGTGCACAAGAGAGTTTCGCGACTTTTAAAAAATTGATTTTCCGTTTTACCGAAGTTGGAAATTCATTTATTTTATGAAAGTTGAAAAAAAAAAAATCATCATCGTTCGTAAATGCGATTTCGATGTCTGAAAATCTTTCAGGTGAACCACAAATATTCAAAGCATTCGATTCATAAAATTTTGTAGAAAATTTTCATTTTTTATCAATAATTTTTTTTTTTTTTCTCCTTCTCCGAGTACTCACGTTTTCCTCGACCGTCTTTTTGATCTTCGCGCTCGCCTCGACCACGGTTTTGCCCGCCTTGTTTACCGCGCTGTACAGAAAACCACCCAGGGACTTGGCACCTGCGAGAGCTTTCGTCGATACTGCGGAAGCAACGAGAGTGCATTCGCATTATTTATCATGAAATATCGGGGCTTTGGATGAAAAAAAAAAAAAAAAAAAAAAACGAGGGATAAAAATGAAAATTTCAACTCTTGGATCGGGAGATGAGAGCGGATTGGATAGGACGGGAAAAATAGACTTTAGTATAAGAGTTGCAAAAAGAAAAAAAAAAAAAAAAGAAAAAAAGAAAACCAATCGCTCATCCTGATCCAGAAATCGAGAATTTCGTTTCACGAAATTCTCCAGTCAGTCTTCGAACGTCCAAGTTTTTTATTATAATTTTTTTTTTCATCTTCGTTGCAATTTTCTCAGCATCATTTCCAAGTTATTTTCCCGGAATATCCGAGATGAGACTCTTCGATGTTTTTCTTGGTCAAAGAATTTTCTCAAGTTTCTCCGACGGACATGAAATTTGCTTCGAGCTGGAGCTTGGAAAATTGGGTCGAGAGTCTCAGGTGTATAGGATATCGTGAAAATGTTCACTGAGAGCTGAATCAGCAAAAATGAGCTGGCAAATGAACTTCAAGTCGGATTAACTGAGTTTCGTGTTACTCCAAATATGAAAAATTAAATAACCGTGGAGAGAACCAAATATTTCGTTTCATTGACCAAATATTGATTTTTTTTTTTTTTTTTTTTTTTTTATGACCACATTCTCGAACACTTTTTTTTTAGGAAATGCATTCAACCGAAATTCAACGTCTGCTCGAAACGGGCAGGATCTTTTTTTCTCTATTATGTGTATCTGTATATAGGGAATTCGACGCTAAATTCAGACATCCATTTTTTTTGTAACTTTTTTCGAGGCTCCAAGAATGTCTATGAATTAATTCAGATTTTTCAGATTCGTTAATTGGGCATTAAAAATAATGAAAGTTGCGGCAAAAAAAAAAAAATTTTTCGACGATATTCAGTGAAAGACAAAAAAGGTATTCTTTACAAAAAAACAATGACAAAGTTCACTTTTTCGAGTGTTTTTTTTTGCATTTTTTTTTCGGAATTAACCACGCTTTTTGTGCAAATCTTTCAAGAGCAGGGAATAATTTTTTCGTTCAGAAATATGGAAAAAAGAAAATTTAAAATTAAAATTGCTGCTAAATTCTTCAATAAAATATTTTTTTTTTCCAATATTTAAAAAACGATCTCTATTTTATTTTTCCGTTTTTTTTTCTTCTCTTTTTTTCCAAAGTTATTTTGGTCCTGTGATAAAATTCTATGAAAAATTCTACTCGATCCACTTCCGTCGATGAGAAACTCTCTTAAAAATTTATTTTTTATTTTAAAAAAACTCGTCAGTTTTGACGAATTTTTTCAACGACACAATACGAAATGGCTGGTGCAGAGAAATCGGAGCACACTGACAAATCTGTGTGATACATAATTCATTTTCATGCTACGTGCACTCGATTCATTGGGACAGAGGGAGAGATAAAAAATTAAAAAAAAAAATAAATAAATAAACTCTCTTCTCGTGTCTTCACAAATGTGCATACATAAATTTGTACCGTAGTTCATGGCAAGTGCTGTTGATATACTGACGAAAAATATCCTTTACGTGCCAAAATGTGTTGGAAATTTTGAAAAAAAAATTGAGAAAATTTGAAAAAAAAAAGGTGAATGTCCCGAATTGTGACTACTTAGCCCCGCTTGCAATTAGCAGAGGAAAATCATTAGCTAAATTTGTCTAAGGGCCCTAAGTATTAATATTATTGGAAAGCACGAAATATCAGCTAACGTAAGCTCACCTTATTTTTTAATTATTCTTTTGATTATTTAATTAATATATTTAAGGTATGCGTACTCATTCAAATGGCCCCCAATAGTGTCCTACCCATTGGATGAACGTTCCTTTTACTGACCTATGCAAGTCCTGAAAGGTGATCTATACCCTTTAAGTAATATACCCGATCAGTGATTCGATCCAATCAGAATTTCAGTGCTTCGGCTATGTGAAAAAAAAATCGGAAAAAGTCAACGCTATTGAAGATATTTAAAACGTGGATTTTAAATGATAATAATAATAATGCGAAAAATATCATTACTAATTTTGTTTGAGAAAAATAATACTTGAACGAATCATCGGTAAAATTTTTTTTCTGTCATATAAAATGATTTTTTTGAATACTCGTGAATTTTTTCTCTTTTGAAGATTTCCTTATTCATTTTTTTTTTTTTTTTAAGAAGTGGATGAAACGTCTTTAATTTTGGATATGTTTTGATTGAAAAGTTATGTATAGCAGTGAAAAAATTTCCGGGTCATTGAGTCAATAGTTTCATAGATACAGCCTTGAAAAAATTCGAAAAAAAATTTCCAAAGGGAAAATTCGAAAAAAAAATTTCACACATTTTCAGTGAAAATCAACGGATTACCTCGATCGAAAAAGAAAAAAAAAGTCTGATAATTCGTTTAACAAGGTTTTTTCTAACCAATTTGTCAACGACTTCTCGTCATTATAATTATTATTATTATTCAAAATCAAAGTTTTCAAGATCTCCCGAATGATTGATTTTTCGGATTTTCATTCCATTGCAGTGTGGTTAAAATTCTCATCAAAATCTCACGTTTGACTGGAAATGTATACCCGAAGGATCCTTAACCCTTCGCTGTGAAAGCGATGCCTCATGCATTAAACGAGACAGTAAAATTAAAAAAAAAAACAATTAGGTTGGAGCTACGATTGCAAAGGTCTGGAAAAAAAAATTGGTTTTCCTTTTTTGGGAATGTCTCCCACAGGATTTTTCAAGCTTTTCAGCCTAAACTATAGTCGTGGTGCATGATCAGCGAGAAATTTTGAATTTTATAAGCCTTTTTCGAGTTAAAGATTTCGGGCTTTTGGAGAAAAGACGGTTCAAGATTTGGCATAAAAAATTTTCGTGCTCAAGCTCATCCAAAAGCTTTCCTCTTGGATAGCACATTCGAGAAGCATTATATCACACCATAAACATTACCGGGCTCTTTTGCCATATAAGCACAAGGACTCAGCTTTCTAGATTGGTGAGACAGCTGACGAGTAAAAAAGAAAAAAAGGTGCTGCTTAACTTTTGGCTCGGCGAGAGCAATAATTCAAAGTATGTAAAGTCGAAAGTATGCAAAAAAGAAAATTAGAAGACTTGTTGAAAAAAAAAAAAAAAAAAAAAATGGTTTCTCGTTGGAGTTAACTTACCACCCCCGAATGGCTGAGCCCCGTCTTTGTCATCGGTGGGTGTACCTCCGAGACTGGCAGGTCCGCTGTCGGCACCCCCAGTCGCGCTGTCAGGAAGAACGAGGAAAGGGAGAAGGGAAAAGAAAAGAAAAACCATGAAATCAATCACGATCTATCGAGATCGCGAATATTGCTTCGCGAATACTGGACTAGTGTACAAAAAAAAAAAAATTCAAAGAATCTTTCTTTTCTTTGTACAGTTCTAAAGAAAAAAAAAAAAGATGATCTTTTTTTTTTTCTTTATTGTTAACAGTAGCGTGTAGTATAGAACCCACATACCCTGCAACCCACCTGCTTGCGTCATCGTCTTTTACGTTATCGGGGCCTGAGGCCTGGACAGAATCCCGCGACGCTAATGCGTCGTTTGCCTCACCAGTGACGTTGTTTTGATCGCCTGCTTCCGGTTGCTCGGCGGTACCGCGTCCTAATCCCGGTATACCGCCGCTCAACCATCCCGTCATTTGGGACTTGACGCCGGCCAGCATCTCGAGCTTGCTGCCGGCTTTCGTGGGACTGAAAAAACGTAGAGAGAAAAACAAAAAAAAAAAAAAAAAAAAAAAGAGATGACGAGGATATGAATAAATCGATTCGAGGCTCGGGAAAAAAAAATCTTAACGTTGTTTCATGTGCACGAGGGAAGGGGAGATTAGTGAACGAGATAAAATGTGCACTGAGAGAAACGTGGAATAATTATCGCAACTAAAAGATCATATGGTACAGGACTAATATTTATTCAGCAATGACAACAACTTTATTGTTACCCGAATTGGGTAAATTTGCTGTAGTATACTTTTTCATGTAGTGCCTTTGGCACTAGAATTAAACGCTTTATCGATACCAGAACTATGGGTTCTGATTTAGTTTCAGCGGCGGCCGCTATGTTGCGCATCCGCTCAAGATCGTTCTCGCAAGCAAAGCACGACGCCCGGCAGTATGTATAAGCGAGCTTTGGTCAAAAATGAACTTTCGACATAACGACAAAGCTCTGAGGACTATTTTGGATACTTTCTGCTCCTGCATGGGGCAGCGCGGCTTCTGCTTCGATATTGGCAACAGAATGCTCGTTTTTCGAGGGGAAAAAAATCAAGGCAACAAAAATTCACTATCCGACAAAAACACACGTAAACCAGATTTTAATTGCCTCTTTGACAACTTTAACTACATACGTATGTAGTTGAAGCTTTTGTAGTCGTCATGACCTAAAGCAACGTTAATCCATGCGATATAATATTGTTAAGGGGATCACAATCGCCTATTTATTTTAACTAAAAACTCGATTTTTTAGATGCTATTCTTTAAACATTGACTTAACTAAAGATATATCGTTACTATGACTGTGCGAGTTCTCAATTCTGATTGATTGGAGTCAAGAGTAAATTTTTGAACGAACAAACGATAGAATTGCTAGACTATATTATTGCGTTGCCGTAACTATATATCATTTGTTTTGGAAATTTAAAGAATTGAGTTGAGGTCTTTTTTAACCATAGAAAAAAATGTTCAGTTTAAGAGAGTTATAAAGACTTATTGTTCCAACAACGACATTTAGGTTTGTTGATTTTGGATAACCTGAGTGCTGAACGACAGTACTCAACGCAAAAGTACTATTCAAATAGTGCTTCCCGGAGTCATCGGGCTGTAATTTCCTCGCAAATAAATATTTTCTTGCGCGAAATAATTAATCGATATTCTTCAAATGTTACTGTTTCAAATCTAAAACTTTTGGACAAATGTATACTTGTGAATTAAAACAAAAAATATCATTATATTTTTTTATTCTAAAAGCTTGATGATTTCGACGATTCGTCATAAATCTATGATAAAACTGTAGCATATACGTATGATCATATCAGTTCAATTTTTCTCATTAGACCCACGATCTTTCGAAAATGGAATCTTCTGACGGTCATTTGATTTGTTGAGAAATTTAACTACCGGGCATCTCATTGATATAATGAATACTATTCTCGATCGATGCGATAATGTTGTAATAATTTGTGTAATTATTTAACAAAATGAGGGTCTAGTTTGGTTAATTTTCCGAATTTTGATGCATATTTTTTTCGACAAAGCACCTCTTAATTTTTTTAAGTGCTTTCGCCTGGAAGTCATTCCCGGGGGCTGGAACGAACATATTTTGAAAGAAAAAAAAAAAAAGAAAACTATGAAACTCGCCAGTTACACAATCGATTAATTTTTTGACGTTTTTTTTTTCGGCGATAGCTCATAGCTCAGTAAACCCTCAAGTTTTCCAGAGTCCCTCGCCTAATTATCATTATTGGTGCTAAAATAATGACTTTTGGCGAAAAAAAAAAACGTGAAAATTCGGAAAAGTAAACAAACTAGACATTTACCAAAATTAACATTCGAAATGTGCAAACATCACTGTAGTATACCGTGAAACATGAATGTGTATAATAGATTGATTGATCAACGAAGTACGGGAAGGATTCGTGAGAGCGTGAATTACAGTGATGTTTATTTATGATATCAACTATACGATCTATAATGCATTTTGCGTAACCCCACTTTATTACATATAGTGTTGTGCGTTGTGTGATACACGTCCCGGTGGTTTCAAGCATATATAATATATATATATATATATATATATATATATATATGTATATACAAGCTTACTCCTCATACTCGCTTCGTTCGTCTATACCGCCGTTAATCAATACATTAATAACGTTTTCTTAACAAGCTCTGAAAGCTTTTGCGAGCACGTGTAACCTTATATAGCTATTCTCTCTTTCATGATGTTTCTATGCCAGCGATAGTTGTGCGTGACTGATGCTGTCACCGGATAGCACACTGACCACAAGAACATTAAAACTTATGCAGCAACGTCAATTATAAAATAAAAAAAAGTGAAAAGTACAAAGGACGAAGAGGAGAGATACGAGAGCGATGAAGTTACGAGATTTTCAACGATATCGTAAATTACTACGCTCGTGAAACTCGCTGCACTAAGCGCAAATTATAATCACATGAGTTTTGTGCATTTTTTCTTTCGCAAAGATTGTGAAAAATTTTCGGTCTCCGTATATCGAAGAACAATGTCCTCGGGATCGGAAAAAAAAAATATGAATTTAAAGGCTTTAAAATTCAGTGTGAGTGAAATTTAATTCAAAATGAATTTAGCACGAACGGATAAAAAAAATAGTACAACGCAAACAGTATTCTAGTATATTGGGGCATAAGTCGCTGACCCGTATAGATGAGGAGCGGGAGGTATCAAAATAGTCCTCAGAACTTCGTGCTCGTGTCAAAGTTTTATTTATGACCGAAGCCATCCTCACGGAAATTTATGTACGTGAAATATATGCAAAAAATATTTATTCAGTCGCTGCCACAACTACCAAAATTAGAACCCACAGCTCTGGTAACAATAAAGCGTTTAATATTTTTTCTATACGGCTACAATCGCCAAAGACAAAATAGTTTACATCGAAATAGTCACCAAAACCAATTTATTTCGTTTCGGTAATAATAAACTCGTTGACATTGCTGAAGGAGTATTTTTATGTAATAAATTTTTATAACTGTGGCTTTTTAGTTGCTATAACTATTCAGATATCTCTCAGTGTGACTAACGGCTCTACCCAATAATATCTCTACGTGAATGAGGACTTCGCTAACATCTTTGCATAATTAAATGTCTACCAGAAGAGAACTCTCCGGTGTGACTTATAAAGTTATATCTGAATGCAGTGTTGGGCAGATTTGTGATTAATCAATTACAAATTATAACTGTAATTGACATCTCTTTTCGAATCGATTACAAATTTAAAAATTGACACTTTTTTCGAATCAATTACAAATTACAAAAGTAATTGACAACCTTTTTTCGAATCAATGACAAATTAAAAAAGTAATTGACATCTTTTGTCGAATCAATGACAAATTAAAAAAGTAATTGACACTTTTTTTCGAATCAATTACAAATTACAGAAGAAATTGACACTTTTTCCGGAATCAATTATAAATTAAAATTGTGATTGACATCTTTTTTCGAATCAATTACAAATTAAAAAAACAATTGACACCTTTTTGGAATCAATTACAAATTACAAAAGTAATTGACACTTTTTTCGAATCAACTAGCAATTACAAAAGTAATTGACACCTTTTTTCGAAACAATTACAAATTACAGAAGTAATTGACACTTTTTTCGAATCAATCACAAATTACAATAGTAATGGACACCTTTATTTAATTCAATTACAAATTAACAATGTAATTGACATCTTTTTTCGATTCAGTTACAAATTACAAAAGTAATTGACACCTTTTTTCGAATCAATTACAAATTTAAAAAGTAATTGACATCTTTTGTCGAATCAATGACAAATTAAAAAAGTAATTGACACTTTTTTTCGAATCAATTACAAATTACAGAAGTAATTGACACTTTTTTCGAATCAATTACAAATTACGAGAGTAATTGACACTTTTTTCGAATCAATCACAAATTACAATAGTAATTGGACATTTTTTTTTAAATTCAATTACAAATTAACAATGTAATTGACATTCTTTTTCGATTCAATTACAAATTTAAAATGTAATCGACATCTTTTTTCGTATATATTACAATTCCCTAATGTAATTTATGTCTTATCAGGCGAACATCAAGAGAAGATACAGATGAAACTCGGTTGAAAGTGCGACGCATTAGGCGCATCATATTTTTCGGTCAGCGTAAAGTTCCACATTGCAAAGTTGCGTATATCTAGATGTGCCCCAATGTAATACTTCGATATGCTTAGATATATAAGGGGCATTCCATGCCAACTCATCTATTTTTAATCCAGCCGTATGCTACGTGTACCCAAATATCCTTATACCATATCTAGTCGTATGTAACTTACATTCATTGATATACCTACACAATTATGATTATTTGCACCCATACATACTTGAAATCACCCGTGTATATTCGAAATGGTACATAGATACCGTTTGAAAATTTTAATTGATTCGAAAAAAGATGTCAATTACATTTTGGAATTGCAATTCATTAGAAAAAGGTGTCAATTACTTTTGCAATTTGTAATTGACTCGAAAAAAAAAAATGTGTCAATTACTTCTGTGATTTGTAATTGATTCGAAAAAGGATTTCAATTACAATTGTAATTTGTAATTGATTTTTTTTTTCAATCACAAGCTACGGCTGTAATATGTAATTTAAATATAATTAATTACAAATAGTAATTGGATTGCTGCCCAACACTGCCTGAATGACACTCGGGGTGGTTTGCCGATAACTTGTCATCAGTCACGCGCCGGAAATAGTCGTAATCCGGTAGACTTGGTAATTTGGTAGAGATGTTGGCAAAAGGTGTTAATTATGGTAGAGATGATATTGGGTAGGGAGATCAGCCGTTGCTCGCATGTGGTAGAGTCGTTTCGCGTTGGACTTGTAATATTTGCTAGCCCTGTTAGAGCTGTTATTGGGTGCTGAAATTTCGGGTAGAATTCTATATGTGTCGAAATTCAATAAAATCGAAAACTCTTTGTCGATTCTCCCAAGCCTGATCAAGCGAATTCGGAAACACGAATATTGTTCGCTGACCAACTCGCAAGACTTTTAGTGATTCGTGAAAAATTTGTCCCAGAGGTTTGCACGTTTTATTTCACCGCAAAAAAAAAAAAAAAAAAAAAAAAAAAAAAAAAGTAACTCATGCACAGCACATATCCGCAAACGTGTTCGCCAATATCGAGCGTGTTAACGTTTGCGTTATAGCGAGATTAAGCACGAACCCAACCTCAAAAAATTTCAAACGCATTGATCTCGAAAACGGCTCGACAGAATGAAAAAAAAAAAACAAAAAGTCGTGCTGCGCGGGACGCGGATGGCCTCATTATTTGTTTTTAATTTCGTAAAGTCGTTTGGGGAAAAATGTATTCGAAATTTTAGCTTCGTCGTTAAAACGAAACAAGGGATTGTTGCGTTTATCTCGGTGTAATGAAATGACGCTTGTGATACAAGTTTTTTTTTTTTTTTCATTATTTTCTTTCCTAATTTATCTTTGATCTTTTTGATGAGTATAGCGAATTGCGCATGCGTGAGATTCATGGAACTACGAAAAGTTAAGGGAAGCGTGAAGATGTAAGATATAAATATGTGGTTACATTTTCAGGAAAAAGCTGTGACTCAGATGGCATTTTGATTAATTACTGATAATAATAATAATTACTATTATTGGAAATATTATTATTATTATACTACCGAGGGATATCGATCGATTACCTTTGTCGTCGACACACATTTGGCTGAGCCTCAATGCAGATCGTTAATTATAACATGCTGTAATAGCTTGCCACAGGAATTGATTTTTTTTTTTTTTTCAAAGAGGGATATCAATGGCAGTGAGATATATTTGACGCGTGAGAAAAAGTGACTCGTGACCTGACGATAATTTTTATCGTAAGCCTCAATGAGCCAGATTAATTCACAGTTAATTTGTCGATTAAGGTAACCAGAATTATTACGAGCGAAATTTTTGAAATTTCACGAAAAAGTCGTGATTAAATTATTGTTTTTACGAATTAATAAAAAATCAGCGTCAAAAATAAAACACGAAGGAGTAAATATAAAATATGCAATTCTCGATTTCTGTAGGCTTTCATGATTCGAAAGCCTTTTATGATTTGAAAAGCCTTTTATGATTTGAATTTTCGTGGTGTATGAAAATAATTAATAACTATTTTTAGGATGATTAAAAAAAAAATCCTTTTGTCCTTCTGTTTTATTGACATAAAAGCACATTTCTAGCAAAAAACGAATCGACAAAAGTTACGATGAATTATCAAATAAATTGGAACAACAAAATAATTTTCGTTTCTTTTGCTCCAACTGCATGACGAAAACGTGAAAAACAGCTGATCGATGTAAAAAGCAATACAAAATATAAAAATTTATTGCGTGATCGCTTTTTTTGCGAAATTTCAACGTGCCGAAGAGAAGAAAATTGAGAGTAGAGAAGGTTGGACACAGGTCAGTTTGGCATTAAATGCCTTGCGTACTGAAAACTGGTGCACCAGAAGCAGAAGCATCGCGAGTGCAACGATGCATAACGATACTCCCTTCCGTAATCGTTGCTCTTTGGCGTGATCCTGCTCACCGGCATCTCGGGTTCATACGTTTCATATACACAGTGTCTTTTACTAACTATATGTATACCGGGTGAGTTTACCAAAGTGTTGCAAATCTACGACTACTGCACGATAAAGAAAAAAAAAAAAAAATTCGAAAAATCACGAGATCTGAATAGAAACTTCGTAATTTGTCAAAACAATTAACGAACGATTATTTATAATTTTTTTAAAATATTGGTCGAACTACCACCGAATGGCTTGCCAATCTTTCTTGTCTCTCTCATCTCGAATAGAAAAAAAATCGATCGTCGCGATGCGGATGTACGAACGTATATTTGGGTCCACAAGGAGGATGCTTTACGTAACGCATCTTATTCGAGAGAGAGAGAGGTGACAAATGAATTTTTCGAGGCTTCTAACGGACCACCCCGGAAATAAATGTTCTATTTTTTTTTTTTAGAAATTTTCTATTTGAGAAACTTTAATCAATTGAATGATTCGAGAGCACGTATAATTGAGAAAAATTGGCACGACGATTTTATGCAAATTTCTCATACATTCACGTGTATTACACTGTACGTAATGAAAATGAATATCAAGTACGGATAATCTCTGATGATAATTTCATTAAGGGATTATGTATCCTGTCGGGAGGCCTTAAAAAACGAATTTTTGAGAACTTTTATCTGAAATATCGCGAGTACATACACTAGGGTGCGTCGAAAATGAACTTCTTTTTCTTTCTTCGCTCCTACCACTCAAAACTTTAGGTTTTGACATTAAAGAGGCCCTCGTTCAAGGAGGGCGCTGTAGCTTGAAGTTTAGAGGTCTCTCAACGAGGATTTAGGTTTCCCATCTGATTAACGCGTAAAAAAAATGTTTTTGTTCAAAATGATGTCAGGCAGCCAAAAAATTGGCGATTTCTGTGTTTCTTGGCTTATTTCAAAGCATGACTCATCTCCTAAACGATGATAGGTCGTTTTTCGACTTACCTTGTTCCAATTTTTTTTACGCCACTTTTCGACCACTATAGTCACTTTTTCAAGCTTACAAAGTTTCCAAGGTATCAATGAGTCCAAAATGAATTGCTACAAGTATTGATTGTTCATTCGAATATAAATAATGAACAATCAATACTTGTAGCAATTCATTTTGGACTCATTGATACCTTGGAAACTTTGTAAGCTTGAAAAAGTAACTATAGTGGTCGAAAAGTGGCGTAAAAAAAATTGGAACAAGGTAAATCGAAAAACGACTCAACATCGTTTAGGGGATGAGTCATGCTTTGAAATAAGCCAAGAAACACAGACATCGCCAATTTTTTGGTTGCCTGACATCATTTTGAACGAAAAACAATATTTTTTACGTGTTAATGAAACCTAAATCCTCGTTGAGCGACCTCTAAACTTCAAGCTACAGCGCCCTCCTTGAACGAGGACCTCTTCAATGTCAAAACCTAAAGTTTTGAGTGGTAGGAGCGAAGAAAGAAAAAAAAAAGTTCATTTTCGACACACCCTAATATACATTTTTATAAAAGTTTTGTATTTCATGAGGTAACATTTGAGGTTTTTTTTTCGTATAAAAATATTCATTTGCAAGGAAGTTACAGCCGATGTCCTGGAGGAATTCTTTCAAAGTCGTTGAGCAAGATTATCTCAAAAACTACTGCACCAATCTTTCTGAAATTTTTTGTCCATTCAGATACGAAAATCTTGCGTTTGATCCTAGAATTTTTTTCGATGTATAATTTTCGATTCGATGAACGAAAAATCATTTTTTTTCACAAAAATCAAAACTCCAACTTTGAACATCCGCTGATTTATTCAAACTCAACATTTTGGAAATTTCATCGATTAATCGCGGGATAAACTGATTTAGCAACGAAATTGAAAAAAAAAAAAATACTTTTCTCAAAGTGCTTCCCGAACATCGACTGTAACTTTTTACACGAACATTTTTACGCGAAAAAAAATCCCGAATTTTTTTTTTCAAACCTTGCTTTTTCAAATACGAAACTTGTGCACACGAAAATATGATTTTTTCGAATGGAAATTGTCAAAAATTCGCTTTTTTTTCAGGCTCCTGGTTATACTCACGGAAAAATGTATCCACTGCATATATAGTTGAGTAAAGTGCTCTTGGGAAATTGGGGTGGGATAATTGAAATAGCGGAGAAGAACGAAAAAGTTAATGGACGAGGAGAAACGAAAAAAAAAAAAAAAGTGTGTTATGTGGAGGGAAAAGATGCGAGAACGAGATGTGAACAAGGGTGAGATTTTTTGGCACGTGGAAAAACAGTTGCTACGACCGCGGGTACGACGATCGATCCAACGAGAGTCTCTGGCCTCTTCTATCACTTTTTTTTTTAGTCTGCAGTTGGTCACAGACAACGTTCTTTTCTATTTTCACGTCGCTTGCAGAACTTTTGTTCTTATCAAATGTCCAATTATCATCTTTAACGTAATGAAAATCTTTCTTTATTATCAATTTTCAAACCGGTTATCAATTTTTTTAAATTATTAAATCATCAAAAAAGCAACATTGAGTTTTGGCTGCCATCAGCTGGCTATCATTCGAACAGCGATACAGTGGCTGTTTCGCGAAGAAAGTTTTCTCAACTTTACGACTGTCCAATCGGATTTTAGCGATTCATCAATTTTTTTTTGTGCGCTAAATTTGCCTGTACGTCTCGATGAGCGTTAAAATATTTCGGCAAATTTAGGGGGAAAAAAAAAAAAAAACAAATTCGTACGATCGAAAATTCGATTATTATCATTTCCAAAACTGTCGAGAGCGTCAAAATTCAATGCAATTTTTATTTTCTTTGGAAATTAATGATTTTCAAAAAGTCACAAGTCTCGAATCGACCCAGAGAAAAGTGTGCGAGCGAATTTAAAACAAACAACAAATCTGAAAATTCGTTCGAAGTATTTTCTTTTTTTTTTTCGTGCTGCTCTTCAACATACCGAGTGGATGGGATTTTTTTTTTAATTTTTTAATGGCGAGGATAGTCAGTTTGACGTGGACAGCCCATGTGTGTGTGTGTATCTGGTACATTCGAAAATCCATATTGAGACTTATTGATTACTGAGACGGTGTCGCGAGGTGTCCCACGAGAGACGGTTTTTTTAGTGTGTTAGCCAAGTTATATAGTCCAGGGTCGAGATAGCATTTGAAATGGGAAAAAAATAAGCGGAAGCGATTTTCTTTTTCTATAATTAGGGGGTAATGCAAATCTCGATTTTCGGGACAAACCCCTCGTTGCGGCTCGTCGCCATCTTGATTTAAGGAATGATTTTTTGTTTTTCAAATAACTCGCTTATTTTAAGCTCAAGAGTGAAAATGATGAGAACCAAAATTGTGGAAAATTTAATTTCTCACAAGTTTGGTCCTTATTATTTTTACCCTGCGATCGATATTTACAGAGTTGGACTGCAAATAGGGGTGAAAAATGGTTTTTTTTTTCAATTATCTCGTTTGTTATCAAGTTTATCGTAAAAATGGCATTAGACAACCAGGTAGGGAATTTTATTTCCTGCAACTTTTGTTATCACCATTTTTACCCTGAGATCGATATTTTCAGAGTTAGAATTATGTCTATGCCCAAATTCACTAGGCCTGTCTCTCTCGGGTCAGAATGTCCAGCCTTAAATTCAGTACAAGTCTGAAAATATCGATCTTAGAGTAAAAATGGTAATAGCCAAAGTTTCAGGAAATAAAATTTTCTACCTGATTACCTTTTGCCATTTTTACGATAAACTTGATAACAAACGAGATAATTGAAAAAAAAAAAACCGTTTTTCACCCCTATTTGCAGTCTAACTCTGTGAATATCGATCGTAGGGTAAACATGATAAGGACCAAATTTGTGGTAAATTAAATTTCCCACGACTTTGGTTCTTACCATTTTCACTCTAAAGTTTAAAATAAGCGAGTTATTTGAAAAATTCTCTGTTTTCGTCGTATAAACAGTTAAAAAGGCTCGCTTGAAATTTGGCAAGCGCAAATTGTCCCTTGTCCCTCGAGTTATTTAAAAAAAAAATATATATATATATATATTCGCGAATTTTTAGGGGCCGAAATGTTCGATATAAAAAATTTTCATTTTTTATATACCGCGGCAAGTGGGGTATCGTTTGAAAAGGCTTACTTTGAGGGTTGCAAAAGTATGTTCGTATATTTTTTTTGATCATTATTTTCAAAAATATTCGTCAAAATGTGAATTTTTTGCCCATTATTGAAAGGCTCGTAAATTCGAAGCTGCTGCAATTGAAAATTCGGAAATTTCATTTTGAGGATTTATAGGTTAAATATGAGGGGGGAAAAAAACGCTCAGAAAGTCATGAATTTTGGATATATTTCCTTGGAAGGACTTCAATGTTGCACGAGAAAAAATTGCACTGACCAGCTCAGGAAATATAATCTCGTGAAGAGTCTCGAAAATCTTTTTTTTTTTTTGACGAAATTTATTGTTCACCCCTTCAAATGAAGAATACGAAAAATTATTTAAAATTCTCTGAGACGAAACAGGTTCCAGGCAGGCCAGATGAAAATATGCAAATTTTGGAAATCATCGAGCGAAATTTATAACCTTTCGATCTACGACGTAAAGCGAAAGAATACCAAAAAATTCTTTCAAAAAAAAATTGCGTGTAATCGAAAAAAAGTAACGATCCTAATGCATTACGAAAAAAAAAAAAAGTAATTATTTTCGAAAAATTTTGGGAAATTTTTTTGTTTTTTTCAACCGAAGTTAACAAATTGTTAATATTATTATTGTTAAAGCTTAATGTTCTCGGTATCTTCGATGACCAGATGGAAATTGAATTTTAAATGTGACCGTATCTCATCGATTGAATCGTGTGTCGAAAAATATAGGTCAGAGGGAAACTTTACTGAACGTAAAAATTTTCTTTTACCGAAAAGAAAATTAAAAAAAAAAAAATTTTATCACAATTTTGGCAATTCTATGAAATCGATTTTTCAGTAAAAAATTTAATTTTTTTTCTTCAAAAAAAAATCCTCGTATTTAATTTTTGAATTTGCAAAAAATACCTCGCGGTCGCATCGATTGGGATTCCCGAGTGAGAGATAAAATGCATAAAGAATGCCTCGCGTACTGGGACAATTTGTAGAAAACAATAATAATAATAATAATAATAATTTTTTCATTGCACTTTCGTCTCATCCTGTTCTCTACCATTGGTAATAATGCGAAGAAAAAAATTGACCCAAAAAGTAGGAAAATAAAAAAAAATGTCCCTACTTATGGATTTATGGGTGATGGAATTATATTTTGAAATATCAAATTCTCCTTTCGTCGAAGAGACGACACTTTTACAACGAAAATTCGATTTTCGTGGTTTTTTAAATCGTTTATTCACGCGCGAGTTGTACAGTTCTCAAAGCTGCAGCAAATGACACATTTTTTTCGACAAATTCGTGGTTATCTTTTGAGCCAATTATAATTGCGACTGCGTCATCATCGTAAGCTACATATTTTTTTTTTCATGATAAAGAAGCAGTGAATTCTCGAGAAAACTCAAAATTGCTGATTCCTGGCATAAAAATCGTGTCAATTTCCCTGAAATATCCTATATATGTATACACATTTGTATACGTGTATATATAGTGTGAACGCGAAGAGAGACTTACGAGCTTATCCAGCGCGACGTCAAAATGAATCGATACGAGAAAAACGTGCGGTTGAAGGCGTTAAAATTTTTTACTTCCTTCGTTATTTCGCATACATAGATGCATACAACTTTTTTTTTCCTCTCGCGATATACTTTCGTCGATGTCGAAATTTTGTATTACGAATATTCCGAATTAAAATTCTCGAGGATTTGAGAATAGCATTGAAAGATATGAAAAAAAATCTCCCCATGACAGATCGATTGAACATCGTAAAATTAACGTGGTCTTGTTTTTTCAAGCTGTATTTCATTCGTTGGGTTTTCAGCGACGTAGATATCGTTGTTATATATAATGTATATTTTAAAAATACATATAAAGTATATATATATACGTACATGGATGTCTACAAAGATATATGTGCTCTGGAATACCTGCTGTCCTTTTTTTCAAGATCGAGCTCTCCCTCGGCACCGGGTGACATGACTTTTTCCTCCGGTGGCAATTCCGTACCGTCCTCGCCCTTCTTGCCCATCCAATTGGACACCTGATTCGTTAAGCCGGAAAACATCGTAGCCTTCGTCTTCTATGTATTCTTCCGAGTTGACTTGTGGCCCACTTTTTTTTTTGCGATATATGAAATATATCTTATTGAACGCACTCGAGATCGATATAGTCCTCTACTGATCTCTCTCTCTCTCTCTCTCTCTCTCTCTCTCTCTCTCTCTCTCTCTCTCTCTCTCTCTCTCTCTCTCTCTCTCTCTCTCTCTCTCTCTCTCTCTCTCTCTCTCTCTCTCTCACCGAAAAGCTGTACTTTTTATTTTTTTTGTATACGAGTTTGCTAAAGAGATTACTCGGAGAATCGGCAGGTAAAACGTCAAACCGTAACTTCTGACGAATTTATCTCAATATACATGTACACGTATACGCTATCTATGGTACGTAGTTTTATAGATATACATATATATGTGTGTGTATGTAATTACGACGGAGCGGACGAAAAAAATGTAGTCTGTACTCACGACTCCAGCACCACGGACTGCGTATGAAAAGCGCGTTCTCGCGTGTATCAAGAGAAGCACGAAGAACGTCGACGGCACAACTCTTATTGCGCAACTCTTGCGCCGATTCGCCCCCCTGCACCGTGCGATAGCGACGCCACGCGGCCGTAAATTTAACCACACATCGTGTCAACCCGACGTGTATGCTTTTCTTGTTTCCGATCGATACGTCGGTCACATATAGGTACAATTGTACTTTTTATATTTTGTACTTTCAATGAATCGGAAGGTTCGTCAGTATAGTTGATTAACCATACTTTCACGTTTTCTTGATTATTCGCATATTTTATGGTCGTACATGATAAACATATACAGAACCGTGCGTAAAAAAAATGTGAGACGGAATGAGCCGGGAAATTGTGATCGATCAGCTGTTTCTCGTTGGGGTCATGGTAAACTCGATGCTTATTATATGCACGCACAATATTGTATGAAAATACGGATATGAATGTTTTGTTACCATATGCACTGGTTGAAATGATTTGAATTTTTATTATTTGCCATTCCTATTTGTTGCTGATCGGATCAGAACTATATGACGTTTAACATTGAACTTGAATAGTTTAAATTATTTTTATCGCCGGATGTTAATAATTATTACTATAACAAGGCAATGTTATAGCGCTTTCCACTGGTGCACCGAGTGCGCACCGACTCAAGTTTTTCGGATGAGAGTAAGTGAGACACATATGTACTCAGTGCATCTTTGTCTCACTCACTCGCATGTAAAAATCTGCACTGAGTTCCCCAGTGGAAAGCGCTATAACTGTCGATGCAGTGTTTATTCCCATCAATTAGCATTTTTTCGTTATTATTTGTTATTAATATTTCCCGGTCCCCGAATATTCCCCCATACAATACCGCAAGGTTATGGCTCGGTTATGCCGTAACCGCGCGTGTATCCCTATGCATGACCTTGACATTTATTCCCCAGCCAGTTTCCCCTCTTGCGGCCGTGCAGCCGGCTACATCAATCGGATTCACACTAGGGCACGGGGAAAGTGCGGAAAACCCGAGTCGATACAGAGGTGATTTTTATTTTTCCCCATTTTTTAAATATAAAACTTTCCGAGTGCGATATTAAGGTATATAGCGTTTTCCACTGGTGCACCGAGTGCGCACCGACTCAAGTTTTTCGGATGAGAGTAAGTGAGACACATATGTACTCAGTGCATCTCTGTCTCACTCACTCGCATGTAAAAATCTGCACTGAGTTCCCCAGTGGAAAACGCTAATAGTCTTTGCATTTTTGCATCTTTTGGAGAATTTTTTAAATTCGGAATATTTTTATTCTGAAACTTTTTTTTTAACTGAACCGTTGTAGACCGCGTTGCCGACTTTTTTCGCAATAAATTTCGGGATACAGACAAAGTCCCGAATAGAGAAAGGCTGCATTCGTCTTGGGCGCTTTACACACGCTTTTAGCGGTCTCGAACGGACAGAATCCCGAAAATCCGTCAAACGTCAATGTCAATGTTTGGATGGTTTTGCACAGCACCGGGAGATGGCGATGATATTCGAAAACTAAAATGTTGTACATTTGAATGAGCGAAAATTGGAAATTTTTTTTTCGTTATTCCCGGGTTTTTTTTTCGTACAAAAATACAAAAAATCCAAAGTATTGGTAGGATAAAGGAATAAGTCTGTACAATTGAGGGTAAATATTCAGAATCACGGCTCCACCTCAAAATGAGTTGTAAATTTTTTTAACGATATCAACGGTATTAGAAATGACATAAATAATAATTTTAAGGTGAGGGAGACCCACGTGATTCTGAATATTTACCGTCAATTATTATTATCCATGATAATTATCATGAATCGACGATTAATACATTTAAAAAAAATTACAACAATTCAAACTGAAGCAAAAGTCAAAGAGGAGGAAATCAACTCTGGGACTTGTTTTCCTTTTCTCATTTTCAAGCTACATTCAACAAAGTATTGGAAATGTTTTATTGGAAATATATTTCCAATATTATAATTTTTTTTTCTAGTGATATTATGTCCTGTCGATAAAATAAAAATAATTATTTAAAATATCATCGTTGTCATTGATTATTTGTTAATTACTATTATTTGTGATAATTGTCATGAAATTTCGAATTAATTGATTTTAAAAAATTATATTAATAATTACAATAATTCGAACACGGGCAAATTTCAACGAAGAGGAAGTAATAAAAATAATTATTTAAAATATCATCGTTATCATTGATTATTCGTTAATTATTATTATTTGTGATAATTATCATGAAATTTCGAATTAATCGATTTAAAAAATGATAATAATAATTACAATAATTCAAACTCAAGCAAATGTCAAAGAAGAGGAAGTAATAAAAATAATTATTTAAAATATCATCGTTATATCA
Organism: Rhorus exstirpatorius; assembly: GCA_963564615.1. NCBI lineage: Eukaryota > Metazoa > Arthropoda > Insecta > Hymenoptera > Ichneumonidae > Rhorus > Rhorus exstirpatorius. The sequence continues at coordinate 18,974,441 of OY751316.1, read as the reverse complement.
TTGATGAATCGTTAACTATTATTATTTATGATAATTATCATGAAATTTCGAATTAATTGATTTTAAAAAATGATAATAATCATTGCAATAATTCGAACTCGGGCAAATGTCAAAGAAGAGGTGGTTCGTTGCTTCGTCATAATTTGCGAAAATTTACAAAAAAAATTCCCACCGTCGTCACAAAGCCAAAATCGAGAAATCATATCTGACATTGTTTTTTTTTTTTCATTTTTTTTCCTCACCTCCAAGCTACATTCGACAATCCACAATTCCTTGAGATTATTAAATTCTGCAATAACTCGTAAAAACGTAGTTTCCAATTGTACGATGACAATGACCGTGTGCAATTTTTGTTGCATCAACGAAAAGTCAGCTGTCAAACGTGATATGTCATAAGATATATTTAACTCTTGCTCTTTAACACGTTTTTTAATTTTCTTTCGTTTTTCTCGAGAAATTTTTTTTTACTGATATCCTAATTTCATCGCTATATTGATCCATTTTTTTCAATCTTTTTTCATTCGATAACTCCCTTAAATGCATAAAATGTGACAAAGCTTTTTTTCGAGGTTTTTGGATAATCTTTTGATTGCGCGCGGGGGCACAAGCAGATCGTTGCTTGTTGCTTGGCATTTTTTTAAAAACAATTACGCGTCAAAATAATTTAGACGTTGCAAAAAGAAGAATTAAATATTTAGCAATAAATATAACGATGATAATTATAATTAACAGCCATAAACATCATGTTAATTACAATTTCATGTGAAACAAAAATATAGAGGCGCGCGAGGCAGTGAACGGGTGAGCGCGTGAGCGAGCGAGAGAAGTGGGGGGTACGCGTCAACGTGCGCCGGCGAGGTGCGTAGCGGGGAGTGGGGAAAGAATGGAGAGAGAGCGAGCGAGAACCACTCTACCACTCACTCAGTCCCGGATCGCCCGTCGCCGGTGTTGGTTGTCGTGTTTCGTGCATTGTCGCGTGATATGTAATAATGGAGAACTGTTAAAAGAATAAAAACGTTTAACACGCGCTCGCTACATGATAAAACAATCGTAACTAATTGAAAAAAAAAATTAATAATCAAATAATTAGAAATTAATAATAATTAATATGAATAATAATTTTATTTTTTATTTTTACGTAAAATTACAATCTGTCATTTAAATTCGAGACAATAAGTAATTAGGATGTATTTACGGGGGAATAATAATTAACGTTAATTATTTTAAAGTTCACCAAGCAGTAGTAGGGGCGAGAGAGATAGGCGATAGTACGTACCGCGTAGTGCCGCGTGCCGCGCAGTGTCGCGTGACGCGTAGTGACGTGGCGAGAGCGTCACGCGTTGCTTGAAACTCGAACAATGCGTATTTTTACGCGTTTCCTCGATTTCGCACAGTTTTTCTTTTACCTCTCAACATTTCGAGTCATCGCGTAAAAAAAAGTGCGTTATTATTCGAGAAAAATTAATCCGCGAAGCACCGCAGTCTCGTGCTTCGCCCTGACGAAATTTCCTCGTGAATCGACTACACGTCGAACATAACCTGCAAGACGTCTTATTCGTGTCTTTTTTTCTCCCCACGATAAGCCGGATTATCGTTGACAGCTCAGGGTAAGTGACTATATTCTCGTCTCCAAGACTCTTTTCATTATCCTTATTATTTATTTATTCATTTATTTTAGAAAATAGCCTTTTTATTTTTTTTTCTCTTAAATCGTACGGCATTTTTTTTGCTTTTACGCGTCCTCAATCCTCTCAATTTCCATATCAGATTAAACTTCTCGAAATCCCCTCGAAATTTTTCATTTGCCTTGTCTCTGCGTCTTTCATGCCGCTCTGCCCGCTCGTAGTCCCAGAGACGGAGATCATCCCTGTTACAATTTGGAGCAGGCTCGGTTTTTTATACTTTCCCTTTGCCGGGAAACTTTTTCGGACATTCCCGAGAATTAACAGAAATGACGATAGGTCTTTGAGCCTAATCTCCGTCTACTCCGTGACTACTTTGTCAAACAAGAGCGATAGAAATTTCCTACGGGGTGAAATCCCAACGGAGCGAATTATTTCATCACGATTATCAAAAAACTTGCTCGACGACATCTACGAGCTTATTCTAAATTTTTCTCATTCAAAAATATTTCAATATTCAAGAAAATAAGAGAGCCAAATTTTATTTTAAAAAATTTCCAAATTTGCAAACACAGATTGGACAAACGGACGCTCATGTTTGATACCGAATTCGATCGGAGATAACCAAAATGTGGTCTAGAATTTTCAGAATTTGTGGATTAATAATTTTTTTTTTTTTTTTTACTAAAATTCGTGGAGTTTTCATAAATTTGTAACTAAACGCGAGAGGTGCGATAATGAGAAGGAAATTTCGAATTTGTACTATTTTAATTTACGATGGAATTATTTTTAATAATAATCATAAAAAATTAATTGACAGTAATAAATTAATTATCATTAATTCTGATAATAATTCATTTAATTTTTCATTTTATTATGCTCGATGGTTTTAAAAATTTTACAAAGCGGGTTCCAAATCGGCCACCTCCGCGCGGTGGAACCTGGAAAATTCATGCTTCGACAATGTTTCATTGTAAAAGCATGAATTTGCTGACGGCTGAATTCGCGTTTGTTAAAATTGCGCCCCAAAGCGCCTGGTAATCATACCATTGAATAATATCATTACGCGGCTCTCGCGCGCTTGCTACTTTAAGATATATTTTGATTGATAGCAAGATTCACATTTTATGTATCATTCGTATTCTGTTTTTAACATTTTTTATTTCAGACAAAGATGTGCTAGCACATTATCACGATTACATATTTCTGTGCATTTTCTATGTTTTTTTATATATTATAATGTGATTCTGTGCATTTTACTAGATTATGCTTAACATGCGTTGATAATATCGATGGGCTAATGCCAAAGAGGCGTATCGGTTCTGTATAAGCATAGCTTATACGCTCCTATGGAATTTAACCATCGATATATTTATATACAAATATATATTGTAGGTTTAAGTTTCACTATTATCATATCACATTTATTTCTCATGTTATAGGTTGTTTATATGTAATGCTTCCATTATTACAGGATGCACAAATTTTTTTCATGCATCATGTCCGTTGTTGAAACAAAATTTTTTAGGTTTTCAGAAATTCTCATTACTCTAGGGACTTTTTATTTGAACCAAGTTGAACCCTTGCATATTAATGTTGAGAGATTCTCATCGTAAATTTAGTGGCTCTAGGAACTTTTTCTTAGATTAAAGTTAGCCCGTTGCACATTCTTCCCCAAGCTTAAGCTAACGTTAAGATTTCTAGTTGACTGATTTCATATAATATTTCTATCCGGATATAGGTAGGTATAAGAAATTTAATCAATGAAAATTTAATTTTTAATGATTGTTCATTTTATTATGCTTTATGATTTTTTAAAATTTTGCAAAGCGGGTTCCAAATCAGCCACCTTCACGCGGTGGAACCTGGGAAATTCATGCTTCGACAATATTATTTATTGTGAAAGCATGGATTTGCTAACGGCTGAATTCGCGTTTTTTTTTAAATTGTGCCTTAAAATGGCTGGTAATCATACCATTAAATAATTTCAATATGCGACTCTTGCATGCTTGCTACGGAAAAAACTCGATATTTTATATATATATATTCCATGTAAATTTCTTGAATCGTTGGGGTTAATTTGCAAATGATTCTATTTTTCAGGTTATGTTTCACGCATTGTAGGTTAATTTTCACTATTACCATGTCGCATCTATTTCTTAAGTTACAAGTTATTTATGTAATGTTTCCACTATTATACCATGCATAAATTTTTCCATCGATCATGTACTTCGGAACAAAACATTTTAGGTTTTCAGGTTTTTTCGTTGCTCTAGGGACTTTTTCTTATATCTAAGTTAGCCCGTTGTGCCCTAATGTTAAGAGTTTGCTATCTAACTTTAAGCCAACATTAAGATTTCTCGTTGATTGATTAAATATAATATTTATATCCGGATATAGGCAGGTATAGATATAAGGTTGCGATTCTCAATTGGTATAAAATACCAACCCCCTATATTTAAGTTAGTCCGTTGCGTATTAAATTTAAGAAATTCTTATCTCAATTTAAGCTAATATTAAGATTTTTAGTGAACTCAATATAATATTTTAATTCAGATATAGGCAGGTATAGATATAAGGTTGCGATTCTCAATTGGTATAAAATACCAACCCCCTATATCTAAGTTAGTCCATAACGTATTAAATTTAAGAATATCTCATCTCAATTTAAGCTAATATTAAGATTTTTAGTGAACTAAATATAATATTTTAATTCAGATATAGGCAGGTATAGATATAAGGTTAAGATATCTTAATATAAATACGAACCCTCTCTGTCGACAGAGGGGGTTGGTATTCAAACAAAGCGGAAGTTTTTTTTTTTTTTTTTGTTAGTTTTGTTAGCACAATGACGAAGAGATTGTTCTGGACACTTGTTGCTTGAGATTGGGTCTAGCGCAGCTTCATAACGTTTCTCTTTAACATTGCTGGTATTTTCGTATTTTGGCGAAAATAGAAAATACCTTTGCTATAGTATACCCTCAATTCCGTAATTACTTCCACTTTGTTTTTGTTTTAAAGGTAGTCAGAGTGGAGTAGGCCTACAGGGGATACCACTTTAAAAAAAACGCGCCCACGTTTGCTCTACCTCCGTGGTGGGTGTGGAAATGAGCAAGTCGCAACTTTCATTAGTTCTAGGGGTTTTGCATTTTTATGTATGAGAATATGAGAAACCAATTTATGTAATAAGAATGTGAAATTATTAATAATGGAATCTGTGTAATAATAGAGCATTTTTAATACAAAATTGTGTTTACATTTTTTTTCAATGGATTCGATGGATATACTATAGCTACATAAATATTTATTCTAATGCATGGAAATTTCGGGCACAGGAAGAATGCTGATCGAACGAGACAGGTTTGATTCAATTAGTACAGCATTACATACATATTTTTTATCTTTTTTTTTCATAGTGATTACTGTCACGTGATATACGTTTGAGATGCAACTGAATTTTCAAGCTGGTAAAATTAATCTAATAATAATAATAATAATAATAATGAATAACTGAATAAACCTATGTGAATGCATTTCGATTTTTATTTCTTTAATTCATGAAAATTAGAAAACCCTTAATTTTCCATACCCGTGGGTGGTTATGTAGAAAAGATTTATGTGAGCTCCTGGCCCGCACAATAAAATGGTCTATTAAAATAAATTTGACTAAAACAAAAGAAAATATGTGTATATATATATATATATATATAAACAAATAAATTAATGAAAATGAAGTAAACAAAATAAAATGAAATGTTGAATAATTATCTTTTAAATAATTTAAAAGTTGAAAATACTGCTCTCTATTATGTTCTCTTTTATGCAATTCAACAAATCTATTAAGTTCTCTATTATGAAATTCAACAAATCCCTTATAGCAGCAAGTTTCTCTCTACTTGCAAATAAACAATAAAGAAAAAATAAAAAAAAATAAAAATGGCTGGGAAAATAGACAGGAAGAAGTAAAATCTCGCAAAGCATGTTTAATATTCGTTTATTTTTTCGACATTTTAGGATGTATGGACAATTTTTACATAATAATTTTATATAATGAGATATTTTCTCGTAGCGGTAGTTTGTAAGTCCCGACTTTTGTGTGTGTGCATTTCACGTTTTTTTAAAATCTCTTTTGTTTCTTATTCTTTTTTTTTTATTGCTTCCCTCAAAAATTTTACAGATCCACTCGTTTCATAGAGACAAATCGATTGATCGTCGCGAACTATAAATGAATCATGAAATACGCGTGCTCTTGCATGGGTTATTAATCGTCGATTACACGTTATTATCATTATTATTGTGATTTGTTCGTTTTCTTCTCATTTTTGTTTTTTTTTTAAATTTTTTAAAATTACTTTTCTTTCATCAATCATTTATCAATATTGTAATCATTATATTACCATTAATTATTATAATTACGATGTAACGCTATAATTAATTTTTTTTTCTCGTTTCTTTTAGTCAATCATTCTATTAATTCATTCGTAATGATAGGAAGTACTTGATCACAAATTTTACTAACATTTTGTTTTATTTGATTATATAATATTCGTTAAACATACAGGCCAAAAAATGCGAAATTAATTTTTTTTGTGATATAAAATGAATTTGTTGGTTTCTTTTTGAGCACGTGTCATTTTTTTTGGATTTCCTTTAAAAGAAAAAAAAAAATTCTCACGATTTATTTAATGTTTTTTTAACGAATTTTTCAAATATTTTTTCAAAATTATTATTAATATTCAAAATCAATGATTTTAAGATCCTCTAAATAGTTAATTTTTTTCACATTTTTGTTCCATTGCCAAGCGCGTAAAATTCTCACCGACTCTCATTCTCCTGAGAATGCATACGTGCTCGCATTTAGGATGCTATGAAAGCAAAAAGAAAGAATCGTGAATTTTGGGAATTCCCTGTGTCGATTTTTAAAAAATCACTTTTTTATAATCCGCATTGGACAAGATTGTATTGAAATATGTTGACGCTTGTACCACGATAGGTGGCGCGGTATGTTTTGTCTTTGGTACATTTGAATTTTAATTTTTCGCAAAAGTTAATAACAATGAATATTAATATATTCGATATGAATTGGAGTAGTATACGGAAAAAAAACGTGAAATTTTTCGAGCTACTTTCTTCATTTTTCAATCATCATAAGCTGCCTTAATTAACAAACAAAAAATAATACGTAATAAATTCTAGAAGCTGATTTTGGCAGTTATTATTACCGTTTAATAAATTGCTGCAAAAAAAGAGAAAAAAAACCCGTGCAAGTTGATTGTTTAAGGAAGTAATTGTAACTGATTGTTCGAAAAAAACCAAATTATAAATAATAATTAAAAATTCATATTGACGATAATATTAATATCAATTAATCATTTATTCATTGTAATCGTTAACGCACCGTGTGGTGTGCGGAAGTAGAGCGAGAGAGGTGGGGGTAACGCGCCTAGCCGCGGAGCGCGCGCGAGTGGTGGGGAGTGGGGAAAGGACCGACAGAGAGAGAGCGATGAGCGATAACCCAGCTGTTCCGAGTTGCCCGTCGCCACTGGCCCACTGGTCGCCAGTCGCCACGTCGCCAGTGTCGGTCGCGCGTGGTCCGTGGTGATAGTGTTAAAAGTTAATAATAATTATTAACATTAGTAATGAATATTAATATTAATTGTTTATTATTATTTTAAAACACACTCGGCAGCAGTGGAGAGAAAGAGTTGAACGAGTAGCCGGGTCTTTTGTGTGGTACGTCGCAGAGGTTACGTCACCCATTCATCGAACTTCGAAAAATACCAACAGGGCATTTCTACGCGTTCCCTCGCCCTTATTGTTTTATACGTGTCAACATTTCGCGCTCTCGAGTGAAACAAAGTGCACTAATATTCAGAAAAAATGTATCCGCGAGGAACTGTCGTCTCGTCCTACCGAAATTTCGTCGTGAATTGACAACACGGTGAACATAACCTGTCAGGCGTCGTTTTCATTTTATTCTCTCCAAGATATTCCGGATTTTCGTTGACAGCTCAGGGTAAGTGACTATCTCGTCTTTGAGACTCTGTTTTTTAATTTTTTTTAATTTTTATTTAATGGATGCTTTTGCCCTAGAGTTTTACATTCAGTTTAATTTACATCACAGTTAAAACAAATTATTTTAATATTTAATATTTTATTATAATTAATTTAATAATCATAATAATTATTATTATTATATTCTTTAAAATTTTAAAATTATTTTTATTTTATTCTTTTTCGAAATTTATTATTACCATTTTAGCCTTTTTTAAAATTCATCATTATATTATTAATTTATTCATTTTATTATTATTCATTTACTCATTTAAAAAAATATCCTTTTTTTTGTCTACTTTGTTCCCCTCCCAATCCCACGATTTCTTTTGGCTGTCAAAATCCCCCTTGGTCTTCTCAATTTTCATACTTCGTTCAATTTCTCGAGATCCCCTATGAATTTTTCGATTGCCTCGTCTCTGTGCGTTTGACGCTGCTTTTATCGCTCGTAGTCTCCGAGACAGAGACCGTTCCCCTTACAAATTGGAGCGCGATCGTTTTCTTTATTTTGCCATTTTCTTAAAAATTTTCTGGACGATCCTCCAAGATTACCACTTGAACCCGAAACGTTTTTTTGGTACCCTCGTAACCAAAATGTGGGTTTTTCCAGTTCGTTTTTCACCAACATAATGCGTTATAAAAAATTTATAAAAATTCATATACTATCTTTGAACCTTCCTCTACATCGCTATAAAAAATAAAATCTGAATTAATTATTTGCAACATCTTTTATATATATGTATATACATATATATTCCACAACCTATTCGAATAATTAAAATTGGCTCGGACAAAAACGACCTATCTTTTGGGTTCAAGGGTTCATAGAAACGACGAGGAGTCTTTAGCCATTCTAGACGCCTAATGTTGCGGCTAGAGGGTTATACGTAATTTTTGTTAATAGCATGATTACGCCGTCGAATGAGAATGATAAAAACGCCTTACAGGGCGTAGTCCCGACGGACATGGGCAATGCGAGTTGTATCGTCTCGATTATCTCAGGGTCGTCTCATTATCTCTTCAGGGGTCTCCTGAATTTTCATTTATTATTTTGCATTCTTTTTTTTTTTTAATTTTGATCTGCAAGGACAAATGAGAGAGCCAAATTTCACCAAAATTTTCCAAATTTGCCTATTTTGTGGGCTATGGGATGAACGTACATATTATCAAAAACTTTGGGCTGGATTTGAGAAGAGAATTAATTTTTTTTTTTTCACAATAGTTTGTAAAACTCGTACATTTGCAACTGTATGAGAGAGACGAGTTGACAATTTCGAATTTGCCCGATTTTTTCGTTATGCTATCATTTTTTATTATTTTCATAAAAAAATAATTAACAGTTACAATAAATTCAGTATAATTACTTTCAATGAATATTTAATTTTTAATGATTGTTCATTTTATTATGCTTGATGATTTTTTGAAATTTTGCGAAGCGGGTTCCAAATCAGCCACCTCCACGCGGTAGAACCTGGGGAATCCATGCTTTGACAATATTTTATTGTAAAAGCATGAATTTGCTAACGGCTGAATTCGCGTTTGTAAAAGTTGCGCCTTAAAGCGCCTGGTAATCATACCATTTAATAATTTTCATTGCACGACTCTTACGCGTGCTTGCTGCTTTGTGCGTTTAACATTTATTTATTTTTTTTCAGATTCCACAAAGCGACAATTACCTGTTTCTTGCTAACAATGTGATTCTATGCATTTTGTTTGATTGCGCTTAAGATGTGTTTTTATATATATATATAAATATATATATATTTGCTTGATATCGCTTGAATCATTGGAATTAACTCGCAAATATTTTTTTTCAGGTGATCTCTCACGTATTGTAGGTTAACTTACACTATTACCATGTCACATGTATTTCTCAGGTTATAGGTTGTTTATGTGTCATATTTGCTCTAGTACATGACGCACAAATTTTTTCATCAATCCTGTACGTTGGAACAAAACGTTTTAGGTTTTCAGGTTTTTTCATCGCTCTAGAGACTTCTTCTTAGATCTAAGTTGGCCCGTTGCGCGTTAGTGTCAAGAGTTTGCTATCTAAGTTTAAGCTAACATTAAGATTTCTCGTTGATTGATTAAATATAATATTTATATCCGGATATAGGCAGGTATATGCATAAGGTTGCGATTCTCAATCCGTATAAAACACCAACCCCCTATATCTAAGTTAGTCCGTTGCGTATTAAATTTAAGAGATTCGCATTGCAGTTTAAGCTAATATTAATATTTCCAACTGACTTAATATAATATTGCTATCTAGATATAAGCAGGTATAGATATATAAGGTTATGATTTTCAATCGATATAACATACAAATCCCTTAGATCTAAGTTAGCCCATTACTGATTCGTATTAAGAAATTCACATCACAATTTAAGCTAAAATTAAGAATTATAGTTGAATAATATAATATTTTTATCCATATATAGGCAGTTTCGAGATAAGGTTAAGGTTTTCACTCGATATAAAATACCAATCACCTCTGTTGACAGAGGGGGTTGGTATTTAATTAAACAAAGCGGAAGCTTTTTGTTAGTCTCCGTAGCACAATGACAAAGAGAATGTTCTGGACAATTGATTCTCAGCTATTCTAGTTCGAGTCCCAGCTCTATAACGTAACTTTTTGTCATCGTCGGTATTTTATATTCCTCGAAAATATAAAATTTCTTTGCTACCCTCAATTCCGTAATTACTTCCGCTTTTGTTTTGCAGTTCTTCCAGGGCAATACACTTTGTAAGTTTAGTGTTTTATATTTTTTTCAAACATAACAACCAAAAACGTTCGGTGCGTATATTTAAGCTAAAATTAAGATTTCTAGTTAAATAATATAATATTTTAATCCATATACAGGCAGGTATAGGTATAAGGTTAAGATTTTCAATCGATATAAAATACCAATCCCCTCTATTGACAGAGGGGCTTGGTATTGAAACAAAGCGGAAGCTTTTTGTTAGTCTCCGTAGCACAATGACGAAGAGATTGTTCTGGACACTTGATCCTCGACTCTTTTGTTGGGGCGCAGCTCTATAACGAGACTCTTTGTCGTTGTCGGTATTTTACATTTCTCGAAAATATAAAATGCCTTTGCTATTCTTAATTCCGTAATTACTTCTGCTTTGTTTTGCAGTTCTTTCAGGGCAATATTCTTTGTAAGTTTAGTGTCTTATCATTTCTGTTCAGGTTTTCTATATTTTTATCAAACATAACATACCAAAACGTTCTCAGTCGTATTTACTTCCGGTTTGTTTTTTTTTTCGGCTGGCTAGCAATGGGCCACGGACTGCCGACCACGACAGTATGCGGTAGCTATGCTAGTGCATTAGTATAGATCTGCTCTACATACGTCGTAGTAAGTTGGACGATGGTCAATTTCCTGCCTGCCTATATGCCACAATCGAAGAGCGAAATATATTCATCTCAGCAAGCTTCTAACTGCTAGTTCGCAACTTGTTAGGCAAACGACATGTCACTGTTTTCCGGTAGTTTTGTAGCTCTGATTCCGCGACCAAATATCTCTCAACTACTAGTTTTGTAGCTGTTTTGCGGGACACAGATCTCAACTACGAGTTGTGTACTTGTTCGACAGACACGGCTCTCAACTTCTAGTTTTGTACTTATTTATCAGGAAACAGCCTCGTAGATTTGTCGCACCCATAGGCGTGCTGCTCACGATGGAACCGTGGCGAAATTTGCACTTTCGTCACGGCACTGTTATACGCATGTCCTGTTTGTGCGCAATGGCACGGGGTCGGCTCCCAACTGCCGGATTTCTATTTCTTGCACTTGACGCGCAGGGGGCAGCAGCCAGGTCATTAGTTCTATTTCTGGGATACTGTAATTCCTCATTGATTGGCACGGCGATGCGAGAGAATTTTTCTGAAAAAGTGGCTAGATGCTCGAATTCCGGAAAGCGGCTACTTGCCGTGGGATGGGTTTACGCATTAAAGCTACCAACTAGGGCCAATTCTCTCTGTTGATCGTCGGCATTTTATGCTTAAAATTTTTTTCTTCAACGTATGTTATGTTTGATAAATTATACCAATCTTCTCAGTTGTATCTAGTTCGGATTACCGTAGGTAGATAGGTAGAGACCGCACTTGCATTGATAAGGTCACGTTTTAACATAAGTGCGACGGCGATGTAAATCTGTCTCTCGCTCTCATGCTAAATCTCAAGCCCATCGGTGCAAAGGTAGTCAGAGTGGATTTAGGCCTACAGGGGACACCACTTAAAAAAAAACGCGCCCACGTTTGCTCTACCTCCGTGGTGGGTGTGGAAATGAGCAAGTCGCAACTTTCATTAGCTCTAGGGGTTTTGCATTTCCATGTATGAGAAATCAATTTATATAATAAGAATGTGAAATTATTAATAATTTAATCTGTGTAATAATAAAGAATTTTTAATACAAAATGTTGTTTACATTTTTTTTTCAATGGATTCGATGGATATACGTATTACTATAGCGATGCGCATATTTATTCTAATGCATGGAGATTTCGGGCACAGGAAGAATGCTGATCGAACGAGACAGGTTTGATTCAATTAGAACAGCATATCATACATATTTTTCATCTCTTTTTTTCGTAGTGATTACTTTGTTCTGATATTAATGTATTTTATACTATGTGTAATACGTACTTCGTTAACTCTGTTAATAAAACACCCATAATTTATTGAAGTAAAATAAAATAACAGGTAAAGTTGTCAAATAAATTTAAAAAAAACTTTCAGTTATCCCCCCCCCCCCCATCCGACGATATCCTTTGGCTTTTACATATCCCCTCAGTCCTCTCAATTTCTATAATTCGTTTGACTTCTCAGGATCCTCCATGAATTTTTCATTTGCCTCGTCTCCGTGTGTTCCATGCCGCCCTTCCCGCTCGTAGTCTCGAAGACAGACACTGTCTTACACATTTGAGCACGATCTTTATTTTGCCATTTTCTAAAAACTTTTCTAGACAATCCCCCCAAGATTAACAGAAAGGACAAGGAGTCTTTAGTCATCCTAGACGCCTAATCTTGCGGCTAGAGGGTTACGGGTAATTTTTCCCAATGGTACGACTACGCTTCGAATAAGAATGATAGAAACGTCTTACAGGACAGTGACCCAACAGAGTTGTATCGTCTCGATTATCGAGATCCTACATGACGTCTCTACAAAGTTTTCCTGAATTTTTATTCATTATCTTACATTCCTTTGTGTGAAAAAATAAGACAGCAAAATTCTCCAAATTGGCGAACAAAGATTGTCTATTTTGTGGGCAAGGGGATGATCGTATTTTCAAAAACATCAGATCGGAATTACAAAGAGAATTAATTTTTTTTTCACAAAAGTTTGTTGACGAGCTTGTACATTTGCAACTATATAAGAGAGATGGGATGGCAATTTTGAATTTGCACGATTTTTTCGCTATGCATTATTAAAAATTAATTAATTAATAGTAACAATTAATTGAATATAATTACTTTCTATGATAATTTAATATGTAATGATTGTTCATTTAATCATGCTTGATGATTTTTAAAATTTTTCGAAGCGGGTTCCAAATCAGCCACCTCCACGTGGTGGAACCTGGAGAATTCATGCTTCGACAATATTTTATTGTAAAAGCATGAATTTGCTAACGGCTGAATTCGCGTTTTTTTTTTTTATTGTGCCTTAAAGCGGCTGTACCGTTAAATAATTTCATTCTATGACTCTCGCTACAGAAAAAAAACTTGATCCAAATTTTTTATCATTAACATATTGTGCATTTAACATTTCTTTTTTCAGATCCAATTAAGCTACAATTACCTATTTTCACGCATTTTCTATGTTTCTTTCTAATAATGTGATTCCATGCGTTTTGTTTAATTGTGCGTAAGATGTGTTTATGTACATTAAATCATTGGGGTTAACTTGAAAATGATTCTTTTTTTTTCAGATTATATCTCACGTATTGTAAATTAATTTTCACTATTACCATGTTGCATCTATTTCTTAGATTATAGATTGTTTATGTTTCATGTTTCCATTATTACATGATGCACAAATTTTTTCATCGCTCTAGAGACTTTTTCTTCTATCTAAGTTAGCCCGATGTGCCATAATGCTAAGAGTTTGCTACCTAAATATAAGCTAACATTAAGATTTCTCGTCGACTGATTAAATATAATAATATTTCTATCCGGATATAGGCAGGTATAGGTATAAGGTTGTGATTCTCAATCGGTATAAAATACCAAACCCCTAGATCTAAGTTAGTCTATTGCGTATTAGTGTTAAGACATTCTCATCGAAATTTAAGGTAATATTAATATTTATAGTGAACTCAAAATATAATATTTCAATTCAGATATAGGCAGGTATAGATATAAGGTTAAGATATCTTAATATAAATACGAACCCCCTCCCTCGACAGAGGGGGTTGGTATTCAAACAAAGCGGAAGTTTTTTTTTTGTTTGTTAGTTTCTATAGCACAATGACGAAGAGATTGTTCTGGACCATTGAAGCTAAGATTGGGTTAGTTCCACCTTCATAACGATTCTCTTTGACATTGCTGGTATTTTCGTATTTTGGCGAAAATAGAAAATGCCTTTGCTACCCTCAATTTCGTAATTACTTCCACTTTGTTTTTTAATTCTAGATCTAAGTTAGTCCGCTGCGTATATTAATGTTAAGAGATTCTCATCGCAATTTAAGCTAATATTAAGATTTTTAGTGAACTCAATATAATATTTCAATTCAGATATAGGCAGGTATAGGTATAAGGTTAAGATATCTTAATATAAATACGAACCCCCTCCCTCGACAGAGGAGGTTGGTATTCAAACAAAGCGGAAGTTTTTTTTTTTTTTTTGTTAGTTTCTATAGCACAATGACGAAGAGATTGTTCTGGACCATTGAAGCTAAGATTGGGTTAGTTCCACCTTCATAACGATTCTCTTTGACATTGCTGGTATTTTCGTATTTTGGCGAAAATAGAAAATGCCTTTGCTACCCTCAATTTCGTAATTACTTCCACTTTGTTTTTTAATTCTAGATCTAAGTTAGTCCGCTGCGTATATTAATGTTAAGAGATTCTCATCGCAATTTAAGCTAATATTAAGATTTTTAGTGAACTCAATATAATATTTCAATTCAGATATAGGCAGGTATAGGTATAAGGTTAAGATATCTTAATATAAATACGAACCCCCTCCCTCGACAGAGGAGGTTGGTATTCAAACAAAGCGGAAGTTTTTTTTTGTTAGTTTCTATAGCACAATGACGAAGAGATTGTTCTGGACCATTGAAGCTAAGATTGGGTTAGTTCCACCTTCATAACGATTCTCTTTGACATTGCTGGTATTTTCGTATTTTGGCGAAAATAGAAAATGCCTTTGCTACCCTCAATTTCGTAATTACTTCCACTTTGTTTTTTAATTCTAGATCTAAGTTAGTCCGCTGCGTATATTAATGTTGAGAGATTCTCATCGCAATTTAAGCTAATATTAAGATTTCTAGTTGACTTACTATAATATTGCTATACAGATATAGGCAGGTATAGATATAAGGTTAAGATATATCTTAATATCAATAAGATTCCCCTCTGTCGACAGAGGGGGTCGGTATTCAAACAAAGCGGAAGATTTTTGTTAGTGTCCGTGGCACAATGACAAAGAGAAATGTTCTGGACAATTGATTCTCAGCTAATTAGTTCGAGTCCCAGCTCTATAACGTGACTCTTTGTCATCGTCGGAATTTTATATTTCTCGAAAATATAAAATGCCTTTGCTACCCTCAATTTCATAATTACTTTCGCTTTGTTTTTTTTAATCCCGTATAGATTTAGTTTCAAAAATTAGGCAGATATAGGTAGAGACCGCGTTTCCATTGGTGGAGTTGGTCTGTGCTTTAGCATGAATGTGACCGTTCGATGATGGAGGAGTACGTGTGCTGTGGCATCATGCTATTGCTACAACCCCATCGGTGTAAAGGTAGTCAGAGTGGATTAGGCCTACAGGGGATACCACTTAAAAAAAACGCGCCCAGATTTGCTCTACCTCATGGTGGGTGTGGAAATGAGCGTTTCGCAATTTTCATTTTAGCTCTACAGGTGTTTTGCATTACGATGCATGAGATATGAATTTATCTGATAAGAACGTGAAACTATTATTAATGAAATATGTATAACAATATAAAATTATACTACAAAATCGTGTGTGGAATTTTTTTCGTCAATTATGTATGGTTATATGTGGCTCGCTGTATATTTTGTCACGGTACTTTTCGTTTAACCGGACTTTAATACCGGGCTAAATATTCACAAAAAAAAATATAACTCATTGAATCGGAAGGTAATTGCTCAGGAAATAACGAATTCACAGATCAAGGAAAATGAGATTTATTAGGACGACGCGTCCACGCGATAAGTCTCGAGCGTGGCGCAAATGCGCAGTACAAAAAAAAGAAATACTAATCTCCAGACAAAATGAAAAAAAAAAGAAACGCAAAAAAATATAGAAAAAGAAAAGGTTGATCGTGCTTAACGCTATCTACTTTTTAGAATTTTAGAATTTTTATTTTAGAATTTTTGGGCGCCAGTCGACACTAGTCGACAAAATTTATATCTCTATAATGACTCGGGTGAAAAGAAAAAAAACGGGGAGGTTACAATTTCTCAGGATCTATGGATTTCCGGCTCGCGGGCCTCTTAATTATTGCCCACCTCGGGTTTTCGTGGCTATGAAAATTAATCGAACTCGAACAATGATCTCAAAAAGAAAGCTACTAATATAAAAAGAAAAGAAAATAGGGGCGACGGTTACGGAAAATCGCGGAAGTGTAAAGGGGAGGGTCGCGCTGCGTCACCGCACACGCTCACGAAATTATACAAGAAAGAAACGGGGTAAATGGTCGCAAAAATGTATCACGAGAATGCGGTAGTTCTATCGCTGCAGACTAGTCAATTAGCTATAAATGTCTAAATGATGATTCCTAAAAATATTGGATATATGGGTTAAAATTAATAAATATTAAATAAGCTTACCCAGGTGAATACAATTAATCAACGGTTTATTATAAATAATTATGTAACTAGTAAAATAGTAATTGCAACGACTCAAGTATTACTAGATCTCGTATGATATTTACGTGCGGCAACGTTGCGTTTTCTTTCTCTTTTCATTCTCGTGCCCTCTCACTCTCTCGCCCGCTCTATCGACGTTGACGCGGAGAGGTTATGTTGTTCGACTTGTCAAATACCGCTTTCGTTTCGATATCGCGTTGCCACATTTTTTCACCGTCACGACATTATGCCATAAGTTGTGTATCACTACCCGGATGCTCGTATTAAAATCAGTATAGCTTAAAAAATTGGTCGACAATCATATTTTTTTTTAGGCCCGTTAGATTTTTACGTGTTTAATGAATCTAAGTCTCGTTTTTTGTAAGAATCTTTTGGATTTTCGATAAGATATATCGTTTTAAAGTGACCGGAAATCGGTTCTTCTATATGCCGAAGCAAATTTGCCTTGAGGAATTGGCATTTTCAAGTATTAATTTCTCTGTAATTAGGTCGATAAGGGGCATTGACGTTTCGCGAAATGAATAAATATATTAAAATTGAAGATATAAAAAAAAATTTTTTTAATCTTATGGATTAGCCACCTCGATAGAACTACCTTAACTTTTGTAATGGAAAGGGCTTACTTGGATCACTGACGCACACCTTCGCTCGATCAGACTCTTGCTCGTGATCCTCGTGATCCTTGATCACGAAAGTGATCGATGTAATAACGTCATAATAACGATCTAAAACGTCACACAGAATCGAATCGTTATCATCAAAAACCTTTTCTGATTATGATAAATAAAAGAAAATAAGAAATTATCTTGTAGCTATCATTTTCACCATTTGTGGCCACAATTGTACTACTCTTAGTCATCTGAAGTACCAGTTTTAGCCACTGCAAGCTTTGAATTGGGATTGGCCAATAAGCTGGCCACAAATAGAACAATCGCATTTTGAGAGTATCACTTTTTGCCACCACGTATTTTTCATGAATTTTAGCTGATATATCAGTTTTTTGTGATTCAAACCCGCAAAATGAGCTTTAACTGATAAAATATACATTTTTTATGGGACGGAATGACTTTAGATAATTAGAAACCGTAGTCTTCTTATCTCGGTATCCCTTCTGACAAGAAAACTACGAAAACCGCTCAGCGTTGACAAATTTCGTCATATTTCGTTGAAATAAATTAGCAGATATTCAATAAAGCAATCGATATTGGTGCGGAAACATCTTAAATATCGAAATATTGCGCTCGATGAAACTTTAAGCCTTGAAGCCTTCAAGAAATTCGAGGAAAATGCGAAGCCACAATTCGGCACGTCTAACCTACAGTGAGGATCTAAATAATATATATACAGCCACGAAGTACAAAAAAGAAAAATTTTTTAAATGATCATATATTTATTTCACCATTATCGCGTAAACGAGATACAATATATGCCCGAATACAGGATTCGTATAATAGAACATAAAAAAAAACGCGTCAAGCGTTTTTCTCGTTTTCAATGGGAATTCGTCGTCAAGAATAAAATGTACATTCTACCTTCGTATAACACGGATATACAATAGTCTCTGTCTGTGTTTTGGACATGGAGGCTCAGAGGTAGAAGTTACAGCGTCTCGAGGACCAGAAGATATACAATTTGGTTCGTCCTCCTTAATTGTATTTCGAAATTTTGCAAATTATATCCATCCGCGGAGAATTTACAACGATATACCGTACTTATAAAACCGCAGAATTAGTTTGTATGAAGACTAAACGGATACATCGTTTTTTCTATATTTAAATTTGAGCTCACTCGTGTGTATGTTTTTTTTTGCATACATTATGAAAGGTTTGAGTCGTCAACAAAACGTCGAACTCAAATGTTTTTTTTTCTTCGTTTATTTTGTTCATTCAATTGAGACATTGATTGTGATATTTTCATTCTTTTAATTGGTTGGCCCTTTTTCCCGTATCACAGTTTGGCACATTGCACCGCGTTGCTTCTCGTATCGACGTCCAACTGAGTTTCAATCATCCGAACGAAAAAAAAATATAATTAGATTGCAACAAGTTTGTCAATCGACTCTCTAAGCGTCTATGGAGGAAGGTAGCACCACCTAGCGGTGAACGAGGCCAAACGATTATTCAATTTTATTTATACGATTTTTTGAGAATCCACGAAAAATGTTTTATAGCTTGTTTCGTTTTAATAAAATACGAGAGTACACCGCGCCTGTATCGATAATTGGAGAATAATTTCACGGATTCGATCGGTTTTTCTCATATCAATAGTAAATCACACGTGCTTTTTTTGATTGAATAGTCGAAACCACAGGTTGGTTTTAGGTTAGATTTACGTACGAATCAAGCGATCTCGCCAGCTGATATTGGAATTCAGCTGATCAAGGCTCACACGCTCCCGCATAGACCACCTCGAAAACGCGAATTGTACTTTCTCCGAGATGACACAATCGATCGGATTGAAATTAGCTTAGCAGCTGCGGTATCATGGCAAAAAGTGGCCACGTAAATTTAATCCCAACCAGCTGTGATCTTTGGGAGACAGTAGCGTTAAGGACTATAGCTGCCATTTTGCTCGCACTCGCGTGTCACGTGGTACATGCGCTAAGCCGCTTTAATGAGTCTGTCGGCATTCTCTCGCTTTGAATTCTCAAATCATCGCAAAAAATCATTGTGCAAGAACGTTCTAGAAATGTCTCAGTAGCGTGGAATTGTTCGCTAGTCGATCATGCGACATCGCTGGGACAATTCTACGACGTTCTTTCGATTTTGTGTGGGGAAATGAGACTCGTTTGGCTGAATCTTCGAATATAAATAATGTAAACCGATGACATGCTATGTAATTATATTATACAATATTTTTCTATTAAATCTAAGAATAATCATCGAGACGCAGCAACGACTTTTCAATTCTATTGAATATTTTCGTGAAAAGAAAAATCGTAACACGAGAAACGAACCAGCATTTCCGTTGTCTCGTTTATAAATATTTTGTGTATGTGATATTTTGTGCTTTCTCTCTCGCGGGCTAAATTTATCGAAATGAATCAGTTTGGACGCACTAATGAATCATATTTGGTTTAATTTTGATTTTTTTGATTTTTTTTTTCGAACGAAAAGACCAACCCGAATGAATGTCAAAATGGTTGATTGGCACTTTGGATCAACCAACGATCAAGGCTGCTGGGCACTCTAAAATGCCAAAAAATAGGCACATTATCATAAATTTCTTCCGCAATTACAAGGGATTTGAATATTTCTCTCGATTGTACAGAAATATTTTATAAAAGTATCCAAGAATGTGAAATAATAATTATGTTAAAAAAATA
This sequence comes from Rhorus exstirpatorius, assembly GCA_963564615.1. Classification (NCBI taxonomy): domain Eukaryota; kingdom Metazoa; phylum Arthropoda; class Insecta; order Hymenoptera; family Ichneumonidae; genus Rhorus; species Rhorus exstirpatorius. The sequence continues at coordinate 18,954,376 of OY751316.1, read as the reverse complement.
TTGCAAACAAATTGTGAAAAATCTTTTGTGGCACTGACCCAAACATTTCTTTTTCTCAGATGAGTAGAAAGAGCCATGAGCCATCTAACGAGACAATTTGGTTTCCTTTTAGACGCGTTTTGTAATTTTATCGAAAAAATTAGTGCAGTTTTTTTTTTTTTTTTTAATTAAAACATTTTGTATCGGGGGGGATTATGAAACAGGTCGAGTTTTTGGCGTTTTTGAGTGTCAGCTCAGTCCACCAGGGCCTTATTCACTTCTCGTCAAACTGATTCACGAAAATTGCGAGAGATTCTCATTTGTCCTAAGCACAATTTTACACTTTACGAGAATTGGGAGTACAAATGAAAATTTTTTATCTCAAAATCTGGTAGTTTAGGAAAAAATATTTGGTACGTATTTTTTTTTTTTTTTTTTTTAATTTGAATCAAAATTGCCGTTAATATAACAAATATAAAAATATAACATTATGACGTCACGCATGTTACGCTATATCTATATATATATCAAAATCCGTGAAATTAAATTGCCTATAACAGGTGCATCTGTCATTTTTAACGAAAAATAAAAAATACGTCCTCATTATTTTTACTTACGTTACATTATGCGCCTCAATGATTGAAAAAAAATTTTCATTCATACTCCTAATTATTGAGTCGATCCTTACTCTGTCCTTGATAATTTTATATAAATATATATGTGTATATATATATATTTGCTATCTAGGAATGTTTAGGTCGTCACCCATTCGTCAATGATCAGTCGTTATCGTCGACGTCGTAGTCATCCCGACTGTTGCCTCTTGAGCCTGTAAATCTCTCTGATATCTGAAACGAATTGTGAATCCGAATTATTTACAAAATCTTGACTAAACGTCACGAAAACACACACGCGTACACGTTTCTCACGAACCACCGTTCAGGAAGGACAATTGAGTCTAATAATACACGAGTTTTTATTTGCGGCGTTCAAGTGGTAGCGTGACAACAGAGAGAGAGAGAGAGAGAGAGAAAGAAAGAGGGAACGTAATTTCTGGCATCGACTGTGAACACGCGAGCCATGCGACACAAAGTTGGCGTCGGTGTGAGCAGGAAATGAACCCGGGGAGCAGAGTCCCGTGTGTCGTTAATCGTGACGAATATGAATTTCGTAACGAAAATCCCACAGTGAACTTTGACCGAGCAAGAAAAAAAATAAATAAAGTCCGCACAGTGACGAGAAAACAGAGAGATGCAGCAGGGGAAGAAGAGAGAAGAAAACGCTTTAAAAAAAGTACTTTAGGGAAAAATGAAGAAAAAATAGTCGTAAATATAATATATGTTTATATTAGGTCCTTATTTTGGATTGAAATTTTTTTTTCACAAATTCACAGTTCGACCCCAAATAGTTAAAAAAAAAAAGAAGGTCTAAAAAAGCTGTGGCCTGTAAGTTAACGGTAAGGGGTGCCCGGCAAGCACGAAATGGTAAAAAAAAAGGCATTTTATGCTGTAGCGATGTTTTTTTCCCCATTTATAAGGCATTTTTTTTTTTACGAACTGTTTAATTATCGTCATAATCATTCAAGATTATTGGAATCGTCAATTAAATTTGTTAGAATTTAAGGATTTATCAAAATTACATGATTGAGCGGTGGGATTTCAAAGGTAAAATGATTAAATATTTATATGCAGAAGAATGCAATTCCTTTGAATTTATTGATAAAAAATTGTTGCATCAATGCACACTTATAACACAATTATTAAATGTAACATTTTTAATTTTTCACTATAGTTCGTTTGTTAGCGTTCATATTTTGGTCCTTATTTTCGATTTCATTGCGATATTCGCTTATGACCTGCAATACAACTTGCTTCTGATCTTCGTTTCTGGTCAGAACTATTGTTGTACTCTTCTATCAGACGAACGGCTCTCTCTCTCTCTCTCTCTCTCTCTCTCTCTCTCTCTCTCTGCAGTATCATTGACTACTCTTGAACCTTCAATTATTCTCAACCCCTCTTCGAAATTTTTAATATATAATATATATAATATAAATATTAAAAATTTCGAAGAGAGGTTTAAGAGTAGTAAATGATACTGCAGAGAGAGCGGTTCGTCTAATAGAAGAGTACAACAATATTCTGACCAGAAACGAAGATCAGAAGCAATTTGTACTGCAGGTGATAAGCGAATATCGCAAAGGAATCCCGAACGCTAACAAACGAACTGTTGTGAAAAGTTTTAAATGTTACATTTAATAATTGTATTATATAGGTGTACTTTGATGGAACAATTTTTTTTATCAATAAATTTAAAAGAATTGCTTTCTTCTGCGTACAAGTTTTTCAAAATTTTGAAATCCCACCGCCTAATCATGTGTTTTTGATAAATCCTTAAATTCTAAGATATTTAATTGATGATACCAATAATCTTGAATTACTACGACGATAATGAAACAGTTAGTAAAAAATAATGCCTTATAAATGGGAAAAAAAAATCGCTGCAGCATAAAATGCCTTTTTTTTACCATTTCGTGCTTGCCGGCATCTCTTGCAGTTAACTTACAGGCTTTTGCAGATCTTTTTTTAAATCATTTGGGGTAGAACTGAGAATTGAATTTGTGAAAAAAAATTTCAATCTAAAATAAGGACCACCCTAATATATTTATATAACACTTACTTAAGAGCTCTGGCAACTTGATACAATGCTGTGAATGCCACAAAGAGATTAACGCTGAAGAGACTCCAATTCTTCGGAGTGATCGCTAACGAGTATCTCGTCCATATAACACCGGTAAGACCCAGAGCCCCCGATTGACTGATGGATATTTTGCTCGCTGGCCTCTGAAGATCACCTATACCGGCCAATACAAGACCCTGAGAGAAAAAAAAAACAGTCCATTGACAAATATACGTTTTTCAAATTTTTTCTACATCGGGACAGACCGGTAACTGCCAAACTTTTAGAATTCTTTGCCGTTACGGAAAGAAATCTGCGTCATTGAAGAAAAATTTGTTAGCAACTATCGGTGAAAAAAGTCAAGGAGTAGCAAAAAAAAAAAATCTTCGATAGTGTCTTGTATAATTATTGTAGATTCCATCAAACGGAGAATAAAGATACAACAGGATTTTATGTATTTATAATTTTGCGATTGAAATTTTTCTTTTCATCAGTCCCCGAATAATAATAGCGAGCATTCTGTAATAATGGCATTATTCAAGTTGAACAGCAAGCATTCGGATCAATAACTACGGGAATAGATGGGACTGCTCTCTGATATTTTCATTCAAGTTCAGTACTTACTATACACAATCGGAATGACATTGATACAAGTTACCATCGCTATCGGGGGAAATGAGTATACTGTCGACTTTCAGTAATAACGATTCGGAATAAAAATTGCATCGACAATTGCAATTACTTTATAAAATTAATGACTATCGCAATCAAATGGTAACTGTTCAAGTTCAATAATGCACTATTGGTTTCTTAAGGTCATATATACTTTATGCAATCATTGTGATAATTATTAAGCACATATAAACCGAGATGGGCACCTGTTCTTACTATGTAAGAAACATTATTCATTTATTTACTTCTATAACTTATCTATTAATTCTGTGAAATTGATCTGCAAGTATTTTCAACTGCGCACCCTTATATTCTTTACTCAAAAATGCATGGATTACTTTTCATTCCAAGCCTATCAAAAAAATGTTAAAAAAAATTAAATGTGACCGTCAAAAGTGGCAATCGTTAATTTATCCATTACTCATTATTTTGATAAAATAAATTATTAATCGGCAGACTAGAAATTTTTCTTTTTCAAATAAATAAAGAATTTTATTTTTTAAGTTACGAGCTCTTTTTCATCGCATGCGCGGTTAACGAAAAATTCAACGAGGATAATTTTCTGTCAACTTTTGAGATGCGCATGGGCTCTCACATGACTCTGAAAAAAAGTCTATGCAGACGAGCTACTCGTTAATTATTATTCCAGGTCATTGTCGTCACTGCATCGTTTGCGGTTTTTTCACGCTAACTCTTTCGCGTTTCGCGAGACTTTTGATAACGATTTTGATCTGAGTAGAGGATTTTTTTTTATCTTTCACAATAATACACCTACGATTGGAATATACACGATTCTCGCAATGTTTTATCGCATTTTTTGGCATATGGGTTGGATGAAAAACGCGTGATTGGTAATATTTACGGAAGCTTTGATATGTGCACATGCGTAGAGATTGGAAAATGTGAAATTGAACGAGAGTTATCGGAGTTACTCATGCGATCTTGGCAAAGCCAGATTGCGTAAAGAAACAAAAAATCTGAGTGAGCAGAGTCATTAGTGGTTATAATGTGGCTGATAAAACAAAAAGCAGAATTACGGAATTACGATTTTAATCGCGGTTCTGATTAGATAACCTTGTGTGCATATCGTCTCGACGTTGAACCTGAATTATTGCGAGAGCGCACTGTTGAATCGATGATGCCTGACAGATTTTGCATTAAGATCTAAGAGCAGTGAGAGGAAAAGGGGGGAAGGGGGGCATGCTTACCCATTTGAAGGCAGGTGCCCAGAAGAAAATCGTCTGCGGACCTGAAAGAAAAAGTGAAAAGATAAAACCGACCAGACGAAACATTGATTCAAATGAACTTTAGGTTTTTTTTTGTTTCAGGGATTCACTTCAAGTTCCGAAAATTTCCAACGATTCAGGAGGTTATTTTTAGATATAAATTTGTCGATACCGAGCGAAGAATGAAATAATGACAATAATAAACGGTTTGATATAAAAATTTCCATTCGTCTGACGGCTGATTTTTGACTTGTCATGGACAATTCATACATGTATATGCGTATTCTCGCGTAGATCTTCGTGTACTCGGGACAAGAGTCGAGAGGGGATTTAACTCGTCCATGACCCGCTTGCGTCTGCCAAGTTTTGCAAACACGTTTGCGAAAATTTGCCCCGACAATCTTAAGCGAGAGATTCAACGACAATAAATATATTTATTCAAATTTTGTTTTTTAATTGAATGATTCAATCGAACGTGCTAGTGTTTATCGAAATAGCAACGATAATAATAATATTTTTATAAAGTCCCTGGGACAGGTATTCCTACCGCATCAAAATTGGTTATATACGTGACTTTTATTGTTATTTATATTTAAAAAATTTTTACGTGCAATTAAACAGGCCTTCGTCGATCTTCGTCAGTATATTCGAATCCAAACCCAACCCAAACGCGAAGCGTTGCAAAATTTGAGAAAAACTCGTGCAAAGAATAATACTATTGACGGAACAATGGTAACTATTCAACTTGAAAAGTTACTTTTGTATTTCAATAGTTGTTAATATCGGAGTGAAACTAGTTGTTGTGCATATAATTTTTATTTCTAGTGGTTATTATTAAACGTGAATAGGTATACGGAGATAAATAGTAACGATTTGTAGTTATTTTAAATATTTATTATTGGATATCAATAGCAATAATAAAATGAAAGCTGTAACAACTATATTGAAATAGTATCAATTTATTGAAGGCAATATTAATATTAAGCAATATTAATTATTGTAACCATTTCGGTACCGTATTTATTCATTGAAAGCAATAGTAACTATATTGGAACAGTTTTTATTCCAAATAGTTGTTTTTGAAGTCAAATAGTACGAACTTTCTAACGACAATGGTAACTATGTTGGAATAGTTTTTATTCCAAGCAGTTATACTGAACGTTGAGTGTTGATTTCGTGAAAGCAATAGTAATTATATTGGGACACTTCTTATTACAAATAGTGACATTGAATACCAATAGTATTAATTTACTAAAAACAATAGCAACTATGTTGAAGTAGTTTTTGTTCCTGATGATAATATTAAACATCAATGGTATAAATTTAGATCAAAATACCAACTATATTGCAATAAGTTTTATACCAAATAGTAATTATTGAACGTCAATGGTACTTACTTTCTAATAGCAATACTATTGGCGGAACAATAGTAACTATTGAACTTGAAAAGTTACTTTTGAATTTCAATAGTTGTTAATATTGGAGTGAAACTAATTGTTGTACATATAATTTTTATTCCAAATGGTTATTATCAAACGTGAATAGGTACTGAGAGAAATAGTAATGATTTTAGTTGTTGTTTTAAATATTTATTATTGGATGTCAATAGCAATAACAAATTGAAAGCTATAACGAGTATATTGAAATAGTTACTAGTAGCAATAGTAATATTGAACATCAATAGTATCAATTTATTGAAAGCAATAGTAACTATATTGGAATAGTTTTTATTCCAAATATTTATTTTTGAAGGTCAATAGTACGAAATTTCTAACGGCAATGGTAACTATGTTGGAATAGTTTTTATTCCAAACAGTTATATTGAACGTTGAGTGTTGATTTCGTTAAAGTAATAGTAATTATATTGGGACACTTCTTGTTACAAATAGTGACATTGAATGCTAATAGTATTAATTTACTGAAAGCAACTGCAACTATGTTGAAGTAGTTTTTGATCCTAATGGTAATATTAAACATCAATGGTATTAATTAATTTAGATCAAAATATATTGCAATAGGTTTTATTCCAAATACATAGTTATATTGAACACAAATAATATTCATTAACTCAGATTGCTAGTACTTGTATTGGAATAGTTCTTATTCCAAATAGTGATTATTGAACGTCAATGGTACTAACTTTCCAATAGCAATGCTAACCACAATGGAATAGTTTTTATTCTAGACAGAGTTATATTGAACATCGGTAGTATTATTTACATTGGAACGATAGTGACTACAGAAATATTATCTATTCCAGATAATTATATTGAACATTCGTTGTCTTGTTAGTTACACGAGAGCAATAGTCAAAATATTTGAACAGTTTTTATTCCGAATAATTATTATTGTACATCAATGGCACTATGAATCTCTCTGAAAGCAATACGAACTAATCGTATAATTTTTAATTCGAAAAGAGTTAGTATTGGGCATCACATGCACCAAATTATTAGGCCCAAGAGTAACTATTGGATTAGCATTTATTTACTTATAGTTATTATTTAAATTTCCGAGTACAATAATAACTTGAACTTTTTACGACACTGTTATTCGGGAGCACTCACTCTTATCATTGCGAGCATGTAAATTTTACTGGCACAACGATAAACATATACAATCGTGCGGTATCATTCTTTTTAGTATATAGTCACAGTGTTTTATTCCATAACGAAGCACACAAATGTGAGTTCTTTGATCTCACCTGCTGGATGATTCCACAGAGGCTGGAGTCTCTCAGGCACCACCTTTCCGATGGCCCTCATCGAGCTCTTGTAGACCAACGACATTGCTCTTTCTTCGATTCGTTCTCAGTTCGTTCGATGAAACAAACTTGCGATGCGATTTCAATCGCGACAATGACACGTGGGATATCACGATGTTTTCTCTTTCGCTCACTCTTATAGCTCAAAGCGAGGAGCACAAAGTCGATATTTATGAGGGCGCAAAACACACCACGAGGAACGAGCAACTGGCACGTCGATGAATCGCGCGACACTGTTCTACAGTTCAACTATGCGGAATGTAGCGGAATAACGAGAGTTCCGCTTCCCTCCTGCCAGTGTCATCCCCTCTCCGTACCACTTCCCTGCCTTACCCAGGAATCATTCCAACTCTAGCCTTATTCCCGCGCAATGCGCCACACGCCGCGCCGTGGCCACAGCTACAGTAAAACTTTCGATAAGTTGAAATCTCAGGGGTGCTTTCCAGTTCTTTTCTTATTCCCACTTTTTTTAACGTGCCTCTTTGTTTTCTCGCCACAGTGGACGCATGAAGGGAAAATCAATTGGCATCGATTAATGGCCCATGAAAAACGCGTAATTTTTCTGATTAACCTTTGCTGGTATTCTTCGTCACAGCGCATGCGTTGACAGTTGACATATAAATAGAATAACAAAAAATTGACGATTTTGAGAATTTCCAAATTTTCAAGCCAAAAAGTATAATTTTCGCACAAAGAAATCTATACCTTTAGTATGAAAGTTGTATAAGACATCGGAGTCGAGATCCAGAAATTATTATCCGCATCTTTACTTTCCTTTTAAGATATCTTCGAAAAAAGAAAAACGTTATCGGAATGATCGCGTGAGAGGTGTTTGTTGTGACCGGTGTGATGCGCCATGCGCCCTAAAGTTGCGGACAAAATGGGCAACACGTGCATGTGCGAAGAAACAAATGAACAAAGCACAGTAGATCGAACCACGCATGCTGCGTGTAATGATGCGATGAATTTTGTTCGTTTGTAAATGTTTTCTGGCAGTTTTTCTCTGTTTATTTACAGACTCGTCGAAATTTGCGTGTTTTTCAATCGCTGTATCGCGAAAATTGTCGAAAAGTGCGCAGGCGAATTAAATTAAAACCGACTAAGGCAAAAGCTTTTGTGTCTTCCGCGCTCATGGTCATTCGATCAGTTAGAATCTTCATTTTTTTTTTCGGGGTTAATAATAATAACGGTTTAGTAACAATTAAAAAAAAAAAGTGAAATAAAAAAAAACATCGCGGATATCCGTGTTGTGACTTAGTGACATTGGCCCTGGGTTCAAAGCCAAATAACTCGGGAGGCCGCAAGTTCTTGCCAAGTTCAACGTTGCACAATGGTGGCCGCCGGATTCTATTTCCGAGGTTCGAACGTAAGATTGCGCATGAATAGAGACGCCAACAAACACGTAAGTTCACGCTAATATCTGGATATTCGTTTTTCGTCATTCTCAGAGGCACGCGATGTAACATAAAACGTTTTTTTTTTTTACTATGTACAGAAATTTTTATTTATTCATTAGATATACATATTTAAATACTTTTAACGGATATTAAAATACAAAATCGTGTTACATATATATATTAAAAACTATTCAAAAAATTGAGCTGTATGTCCGCAGCTCTCAATGCAAACCCTCTTATCTTTTTTTTTTTTTTTAATTTTTTCAAATCATTTCATACTTTTTTTTTTTTTCTTTTCTTTCGTTATTACACTAACCCGAACATCCGGTGGGCGCAATTCGAGACTCCGTTATAACAATCTTCAGCAATTGCACCGTAATTATACAAAGAATATTTTTTATCGATACATTCATTGTTATATCACATGGAAGGATATTTACCGCGTCTTTTGCTCAAATATACACTGGGCTTTATCACTCTTTTGTTTCAAAGCGAAATTTTATAATTCACAAATTAATTGGTTTAAAAATTTTGCGCAATCGTCGAGAGGTTTGGGTAAAAAAAAAAAAAAAATTAACGAAAAATATGAAATGCTCTTTCGGCCGCGCGCATAAAACTTATCATTTATGTATCTATAACGGACAATTGCGCTATCTAGAAAAAATGCTAAAAAGAGTTTATAAAAATGCACTGACATTATTTAAAAATATATGATGTTGAAATTTGCATAGTTGGAATTCAACGAAAAAAGTTTTTTTTTTTAAAATCAATTCCAGTATTGTCTCGACGTTAAACATCGTTTAAACCTTTTTTTTCGGTTTTTTGTTGCAATCGGGGGCCTAAATATGCCAAAAAAAGCGTCAGAAATACTGGAAATGATTTTTTTTAAATTTAAAAAAACCTATTTTCGTTGCATTCCAACGATGCAAATTTCAACATCGTCAAAATATTGCGGTTGCTGAAAAAAAAAAAAAAAAATCTTAAACGGAGAACGCCGTACGGGGCGCGTTCTCCCTGAACTCCGCTGTTTTACTTTTCTCCCAAACTTCTCGGATATTTCTCATTAATCGCTAAATTTTGGTAGCACCCGAGAGCCATTTGCGCGAATCATTTGGAAATTTTTCTTTTGCCGGACACACTGAAAAAGTGCTTGGACGAAAAAAAAAATCTATAACTTTTACAGGATTTCTTAAAAGCGTGTGCAGAGCACGTAAAAAAAAAAATTCAGAGTATAAAGTTGAGATTATTATCAGAGATATACGACTATAGCGCTGCATAATTATCCCTCGAATATGGAAATAACATTTCGCTTCGTAGATTCAGACTTGGATATGACTTTTTTTACTCCTACGGAATGACAATGGCGACTCTAAAAAAAATTTTTTTTTTCGTTATTACGAGTACCGCGCACATTTTCAAAGTTTCCGTAAAATTTGAAATGAAAATCAAAAATGCAATATTTTTGTTACGAAAAAAGTGTTAAAACTTTGTTCCTAAAATCTCAACTCATTTGGTGATAAATGACCAAAGATTCCAGCTTCGAAATTGATGGATGAAATCATTTTACGATGAGATTCACAGAGTCGAGTGAAACTATAAATCGTACGGATAGTAGAAAATAAATGTTTGAGGGGGAGGACTGCTAAGCTCGAGAAGAATGCTTCTTTTAAGAGATCCGAGAAAAATCTACAAAAATACTGCTCGAGCCTTTGCTATCATGATTTCATGATTGAATTATCACGACAGGGTGTCCTGGTGTGCTCAAGTTTCGTCAAACAAACAAAAATAAACCGAGTGAACGTGAGCAAATTGATACCGTAGAGAATAAATCTCTTGAGGATGCGACTTATTCGTCGGTGGCTAATAAATGCATTCGCAGGAAGTTCATGCGTGAGACGTTTCAACCATTAGAGAAAATAAATGACCAGCATGCACCAAAAAAATCACTGTACATTCGAATATTCGAAAAATCGTTAAGACAAAAAAAAAAAAAAAAATAGAAAAACGTTTTTCAAACAAGAGCGTTCTTAAACGCTGAACGAAATGCAAAAATCAAATATCAAAGGACAATAGTGCTTGAGGGATTCGCTGGTCTCAATCGAAGACTGACGAGTCTATAATGAGTCACGGCAATACGTTATGAACTTTTTCGGAAAAAAAAATTAAGACAATTAACGAGGTGCCGATGGAGTCGAGAGACGTAACATCATTTTCTTGGCTTTTGCATTACCAGTCTCATTATTATCATTATTATCATTTTTCTATTTTTCCACAATTGACAAATTTAATATACTCTTCAACGTAACTTCGATACGGAGTAAAATTTTGGTAGAAGCGGCATAATTATTTGTCTTTATAACTTGATTTTCATGTTTTATTAAATTCTGATAAATTTTGAAATTAACCAGTTTTTTTGAGATGCAATATCATTATAAAAATCGACCAAATAAACTGACACATATTCACGTCGTACGAAAAAACAAAAATATGATTTTTCAAACATGCAATTACGATTTTTCGTTTGCAATATAACGCTGTTTAAAGAAAAAAAAAAAAAATAAATAAACAAATGCGAATTTATCGTGATTTTTTTTTACCGATCTCATAAACTGATTCTTCAAAGTCACTTGGAGCGGGGTATATATATATATATATATATATATATATATATATATGGGGCATTCAAAATGAAATCGTAAAGTCATTTTCCCCAGGTTATCAGATCCTTGCATAACTTTTTTTGGCTTTCATTCCACTTCACAGAGAGCCTAATTTTTTGAAAGAATTTTCCCGCTACTCTTTCAGATGTCGCTATGATCGTTTTTGTGTAAAAAATGAAAAAAACTAGAAAAACACGCGGTTTTAAAAATAGTGAAATTTTTTCCACAGATTCTGGGTCATAAATAATATCTATGATGATTGGGGAGTGAGATGCTGCTGCCCTGTATTCTTTTTTATTATTTTTTTTTTTTTCTAAAATTAAAACAAAAAATATTTTCCAATGGCGTTCATAGGAGTAAAAAAAAGACATGTTTTATTTTTTATTTGTTTTTACTCTTATAAGCACCGTTAGAAATTAATTTTTGTCTTAATTTTCGAAATTGAAATAATAATAATAATAATAATAATAAATATAAGGCAGCCGGATCCCACTCCCCAATCATGATAGATATTACCTACTTATGACCCAGAATCTGGAAAAAATTTCAGAATTTTAAAAATGGTGTTTTTCTATTTTTTTTCTCTTTTTACACAAAATAATAAAAAAATTAGACTCTTTTTGAAGTGGAATGAAAGCAAAAAAAAAGTTACGCAAAGATCCGATGACCTGAGGAAAATGACTCCTCGATTTCACTTGGGATGCCCCATATATATATATATATATTTTTTTTTTAATAGGCTGTAGGTGGTGTGCAACGTCTCATGCTATAAGTTGTAACTTTGGCAATGAATTGGCGTGTATACTGTATTAAAAAAAAATAGAATACACTCGGTTTTTACGGAGAAATGGAAACGGAAAGCTGAGCACACTTTTCGAAAAAAAAAACTTATTCTATAGGTTCGAGCACGAAAAAAATAAAATAAAATATAAACAAAAATTCATCCAGCTCTCCGTGTTAGTTGATCATTACTTATATATATATTTTTTAAGGCACGTATATTGCAGAGCGACTCTGGGGTAGCAGCGTACTTAACGTTTATTACAAAAGTGAGCAATTTTTTTTGTTTTTTCGTCTTTTTCGCACACAACCATGAGCAATAGCACACAATTCAGTCTCATTTCAATGAAGTAACAGCCAAAGTGATTTTACTGTAACGATTGATCGTATGGTTAAGTAAAAAAAAAATTAAAAAATTAAAATTAATACAAAAAATAAAACTATGAAGGTCATGAATGCGTGTCATGACGTGTCTGAAATTATTCGAAAAGTTGATATTAATTCGTTGGAGCGCTGCTACGCCATGATCGGATTCGCTCCGTGTTCTATGAAAATTCTAAAATTCATCGGTGACGCAGTCGTTGTACCGCTTATAAGTAGAAGTGTGTGTGTGTGTGTGTGTGTGTGTGTATTTTTGTTTGTTCGATTAATATTTTTTAAATGCTGTTTTTTTTGTCTTTAAATGCACATTATGCCACAATCTCGTTGTGATATTGTCGAGCGAGGGTTGCTTAAATTCTCGCGATACTGATTCGATTGCTCGTTGTATTTTTTTTTATTTTTTTTTTATTCACGATTCCAAGTTGAAATATCCTCCGCGATCGATCAATCTTTATCGCGGAGATCAATAATCGATCCGGAGAACTTTTTTCGACTACGAATCGTAACGACTTTTTTTTTTTTTTATACAAACCCTGCACCATTCCCCCCTAACTATTTTGACTTAGTCACAGCGCCATTGAACTTTATTACTCAATTTTCGTTGGCACCTCTAATAAATCTTATCCATCTTCTCTCTTTTTTTGTCCCTACGTCTTTTATCATTTTCTCATTACCATTGTAATATCACAATAGAATTTATCCTCCGATTCGCCGAAAAATTGTCATCACCTTCGTCAGAGATGAGCACCTCTCGTTACTTTGAAAAAAAAAAAAAAATAATATCTCTCAAAATGAGATCTCGAAACGAAGTGAGATTTCGCGAAAATTTTAAGAACTTTGCGATCGAATAAAACGTTAAAAAAAATCAACCAATCGGGTGATTCGAAAAATTATGATTTTTAATAATAATAATGCCGAAAAGTTATCAATAAATTGGTTGAAAGAAAAAAATTGTCAACCAAATCACAAGAGAATTATTTTTATTTTCAGGATCAAATAAATTCGGTAATTTTTTTTTTGATATTCAAAATTTACGACTTTTCATTCACCATTAAAAATAAGAAAATAAAAAAATCAAAAGGGCAAGAATATTCTAAAAAAATTCACGCGTATTAAAAAAAAAAAATCAACAAATTCGTTGATAACTATTTGGCATTATTATTATTGAAAATCGATGTTTGAAAGATTTTCGATATCGTTGATATTTTTACATTTTTGTTACGCAGCAAAGTATTCAATTTTGATCGGATCAAACTTTTCGTTGGGAATAAATCCTCGAGAGATTTGTTATTAACCCTGAAATCGAAGACTATTTTTCGGCACCTTCCAACGGAGCACATGGCTCATTGGCGTCCGCGACATATTTAACAACCTTAAATATTACAAAAAAATCACAAGCGTTCCTTGAGGTTTCAACTATAAATTTAATCATTAATAATATCATATCATTAATTTTGGAATTGTTGATTTAATTGTTGAAAAAAAATGCAGGAAATGCACTGTAGCGTTGAAAAATTCATAAATTTTGTCGAGTAACTTTTTTTGAAAAATCCTTTCAGGCATTTTTTACTTGAGCTGATGTACTTTCAGAAAAAAAAAATGGGAGGCTTCGGTAATTAAAAAAGGGTATTTACTTTGAGAGTTAATATCATAAAATTAATTTTGGAATTGTTAATTTAATCGCTGAAAAAAATGCAAGAAATGCACCGTAATTTTGAAAAATTTTTAATTTTTGTCGAGCAACTTCTTTTAAAAAGTCCTTTGAGGTATTTTTACTTGAGCCGATGTACTTTCAGAAAAAAAAATATGGGAGGCTTCGGGAATTGAAAAAAAGGTCTTTATTTCAAGGTTTGAAAGTATTTTAAGGGTTTAAATGCCGAGAACACCAACAACTCGTGTCTTCGGTTCCCGGATTAATTGTTCAACGCTGAATACTCACGGTCACCCAGCTTTTGAATTTTCTTCCCTTTTTTTTTTTTTTTTGAGTTGCTCAGAGTCTCAAGAATGTTTCACGAATTAACGCAGTGCCAGGACATTGTCGAGACTCTGAACGAGTCGTGGATAAAATTTCGAAAAATTGGGTGGCCGATTTGACGCGAACATGACCACTAAAAAAAAAAAAAGAAATCACAAAAAAAGAAATCACAAAAAAATGAATTCAACGAACTGCGGTAGCGATCGTTACCTTTTCTTTTTTGTACATGCGTGTACAAATAGCGTGGTTCGCTTGGACGAAATAATTAATCATAAACGAATAAAAAATAAAATTAAAAAAATTAACGAATAATTTTTTTTTCCCCCAAAGTTACTAGAAATGCTTATCTCTCTCTCTCTCTCTCTCTTTCTGATCTTCGTGTTCCTATTAATATTTTGATTGAAAATTCGATCACGAGTAAAATTAATGGGAAATAAAAATCCTGGGCAGAGCCGATAAAATTTGAAGATAAAAAAAAATTAGAAAGCTCCTTTCTTAATTTTTTTTTTCTCTTCCATTCTCGTCAACGGGATACACTTTTCATTCGGCCGAAAATTATATATATATATATATATATATATATATATATATATATATATATATATAATACGTATATTATACGTATTATTACGTGTTGTAATTATAAAACATGAAGTTACTCACGATACCGTGAATATCGACGGATAAAAATTTGCTAAAATCGCCGGAAACGCAGAGCTTCGAGTTGCAACTAGCTGGCAGGGGCACGATCGACAAAAGAGCCTTTCTGTTGGGATGTTTGGCGGTTTTGCCCTTCCAGTAAGCGGCCTCGATACTGCAATTGCCATTTACATTGCCATTTTCATCGCCGTTTATCGTTTCGCGATTTTTCGTCGTATCACCGTTCGTCGCGGGCGAAACGGTCGACGCTCGCAAATTATTGTCGCTAGGGTTTGAAATTTCCGAGCCCATCGATTGACTAGCCGTCATTCTCACGCTCGATCTTGGACTAAAACCGAGGGTCGAGATACTGCGCGACATGCCCATGCGGTTACGACGAATTTCCTTTTTTTCTTCCATCAACAATGCCACGTTCCACCAGGCGAGCTCGTCACAATTTACGGACAGCAAAATCGTTGCACCGATCGTGACTGGAGCCCAGTGCAACTGTCGTACCTCGTTGCAATGAAGCCGCAGACGACTGAACTCGCTGCGTCCCGTTACATCGAAGATCTGCGACAGCAGAGAATTTCTTTGTTTTTGTTTTTCGTTTTTCTCGTTATTGAGGATCGTAGGGGGCGGGAATTGGTAAAATAAATTTGATCGGAAATTTTACACTGATTGAATGTTTTCCTGGAGCTCAAAAATTCGGTACGAAGACGTCCAAAAAATCA
Source organism: Rhorus exstirpatorius (assembly GCA_963564615.1). Taxonomy (NCBI): domain Eukaryota; kingdom Metazoa; phylum Arthropoda; class Insecta; order Hymenoptera; family Ichneumonidae; genus Rhorus; species Rhorus exstirpatorius. Next base: position 18,938,493 of record OY751316.1, on the reverse strand, counting down.
AACAAAAATATTTCAAGTCGACAAAAGTAAGAAAAATATTTCAATTCAACGAAAGTGCCTTGATGCAGTTGCAAATCAATTTTTTTTTTTAAGAACATTCCACCGTTCATCCTAGTTGGCCGAAAAGTTGGAATTTTTAATTTTTGTAATTTAAAAAAATTTTCCCTGACCAAATGAAAAATTCCCTGACATTTCCCGGTGTCCCTGAACAATTTAAAATTCCCTGAAATTTTCAGGTTTTACCTGACCGTGGCCACCCTGAGGCAGCTTTGTGATGGTAAAAAAGAAAAATATCGAGAATTCAATGAAAAATGTGTCCAAAATGTCCCAAAACATCGAAAAATCATATTTAGAAAAAAAATTGCCGCTGTATGTGTGCGTGTTTATGTGCAGATCATGTAAAATTCAAACGTCCATGTCTCGAAAATTACTCAAGCAATCGTGAGCAAAAATTTCCACAACTTGAGCATACGACTCCCTTTATTTTTATTGAAAATTTTACGGCACTATCCACGACGGGTGTCCCATTTTACATGATTTTTAATTTTCCCAACTCTGATTTTCGTAAATTTTTCATTCATTGGCTCGAATTTTTTTCAAGCAAATACGCCAAGTGACGAGAATGCTTAGTATTGAATTTGGAAAAAATCGTTTGAGAGATTGATATTTCACGATTTTTTGAATTTTTCAAATAAACTTTCAATAGTTCGCACTTTCGCAAATATTTGACTGTCGGGCAAAAATTTTGTACATTGATAGTTTATAGGACAAGAGTGCATGGCATTGAATTCGACAAGAATCTCTCAAGGGGTTCAAAGTTGAAAAAAATTTTAATTATACAAAGAAAATCTGCAATCGCTCTCTAATTTTAAGATATCTGGCTTAAATCTTCGACATAAAAAAGTATTTTAAAGGGTAATTGTCATTGAATGAGCTCAATGTAAAAAATGACCTGAATGTTTAAAAAAAAAATTTTTTTTTCAATTACAAATATTGTAGGCAAAATACCAAAAGAATTCTTCAATTTCTTTGGAATCAAATTCTAAAAGTAAGTTTTTGTCGGTAAAAAGTTTGGTTCTGATCCGAAAAATCTTTGAAAAAATTATTTTTTTTTCGTCGTATCGTCGGTCGTACAATAACGGCAAAGGACTCACCGATATATCACCATTTGCCAGACCAATCGCCAAGTAATTGTCATCCTGAGAGAATTCGCAGCATGTCAATTTTTGTTTGTACGAAAATTTGACGTGTTCGTTCGTTCTCAGCATCGCTGGTACGACACTGTCATCTTTGATGATCTCGTGAATAATCATTTCACCGTTTACGCTCAAAAGAGCGAAAAAATTTCCCTTCGAGCTCAGACCGCTGCAGGAAATATTCTCATTTTCGTCGAAAGACTTTAACGCGTGTATGCACGACCAATTTGTCATGTGAACACGCCAAAATTTTATAATTCCATTTCGCACCACCGTTATCACGTGCTCGTTGTCAATCGTGTAGATCGACGTGACATTGCCCGTAAATTCTACGAGAGCCTGAACCTTGCCGAACCAGATCTGTGGCGAGAAAAGAATATTATTTCATTTTTATTCTATCGCGCCCATGAAAATACGTCGGAATTTCCTTGAATCGAGAATAAAAATGACGGGTAAAATTTATTTTACGGTAGGATGAAAATTTATTTTTGAAATTAGTCATCTAACTTGGAAATCGCGAAAGTTTGTGAGAAAGAAAAGGTCAGGCGCTTGGGGCCTGAAAGTAGCGCCAGTGGAATATTTGCGAACTATCCGTGCACAGCAAATTATCCAAGATAGCATGAAAATTTTCGTATCAATGCTGCTTGCCTGATCATCCACGTTACCCAACCAAAAATCTGCTTCGTTCGATATCGAGTTTTCATTTATCCAGAGCTCAATGGTCAAATTTTTCATAATTATACTGTACAATAAATTATTACGTCCATTTTTGTTTTAGATCTCTCCGGATTTCAACCGAAAATGTACATTTATATATCGAATTTTTCCATTTTCATTTAAATTTTTCAATTGTAGGAATTATGGGCTCTTCAGATACCGAACGACGATTTTTTGGCTCGACTCGAAATCGACGAAAAAAAAAATTGTCAAATTGGCAAATATTTCGACAGCCGAGATAATTCTGGTCAATAGTTTTATAGAAAGTATAGCCCATAAATATTCCACATAAATATGCCAAAGAAAAAAAAAATTATTTTCAAAATTTTTTAGGGGTCGCTAGCTAGGGTAGGCCCCGGATGATTGGGAGTTGCGTATCCGAAGAGCCCATAAGAAGCCCATAAATATGTGACCAAAAAGAATTTCTCAAGTATAGTCAAAGAAAAAAAGGTGGCGCCGGCTTAACGTTGAGCCAGCACCTCCGCACTAAAATTTTGATTTTCTCTCAACAGGAATGAGCCCAATTTTTTTTTTCTTACGGATCTCGAGAGCCCATAGAAAAGCCTGTAATTTCCATATACTCAAAAAAAATTTTTGACAGACCTCGCCGGAGTATGCGTGAAACAAACAACGATTACCACTATCGCACTCTTCAGGGAATTAAACCTTTTTTTTTTTTATTTACCATCAAGTTTAATTAATTAGTTTAGTTTATTTACCTGAAAAATTTAATTAAAACCTTTCTTTTTTTTCGTTTCATTTACCTTTAAATTTTCATTTTCACCGCAAACAACGAAAGTTGAGCCACCGACGCTGACGAATGTCACGATACTCGGGGCTGCGGTGAGTCTGAACAAGACCGTTGATGTTTCGGTCGTAACGTCGAAAAGCATAACGAGCCATTTGTCAGTGACATAAAGAATTTTGTCACCCGTCGAATTTAGGCTCAGTCGTGTTATGCTTCCCTCGACCGGTTCGGTCTTCGCTATCAAATTATCACCCCGATGAAGATCGATCATTGTGGCATTGACGCTCGTATGAATTTCCTTCTCTACGGTCGTGTGAACCTCCTTGGCTACGATATTATCCTCGCCCCATGGTTTCATTACAGCATCGAACAATGGTTTTCTAACACTATGAAAAAAAAAAAAAAAAAAAAAATTAGATAAATCCAAATTTTTCGTAACACGATCGGCAAATATAAATGTAAAAATTCATCACGCCCCACCTCACGGATTTTGGCAGCTTCTCCAGAGCCAATTCCCATCGATAAATAACATTGTTTCCACAACCGCATATCTGCAATCGTATCAAAAAAAAAAAAAAAGTTATTATTTGACGAAATATTTTCGCGCTTTCATCGGTGCGCGATCGTGAGGAAAATTTTTCATTTTCAAAAATGTGCCGTTTACGAATTTTGCTTTTTGACTGTACGAAATTTGAAAAAATCGAGGCGAACAAACATGTGAACAAATTTTGGAAAATTCGCTGCTTAAACTTCGTTTTCACAGCTGTGTTCATATTTTTTTTTTTGCATTATTATAAAAAAAAAAAAAAATTGGGTTCGAATTACAATTCGATGAATTATAATATTACGTAATATAATTATGGCGTATAATTATGGATTGACAAAAAAAAAAAATTAAATACCGGTTAACGAACCTTTTTTCAAAAAAATTATGTGTAAAATTCTCAAAAACCCTCCGTTAAATATCATCATTTCGATGATTCATACCAAAGTCGGCTAACTGGACTTTTAATTTTTTTTTTCTCTCGAAACAAACGTTTTTGGTATCGAATATGGTATTTTTGACAATATTTTGAATTTTTTTTTTTTCTTTGACATAGTCGACTTTTTCTTTAACCCCTAGGTTTTCATATTAGGTCACCGCGAACCGGGTCGATGACGCGGTATATATTTTCAGGTCGCTTGAAAATGAAACTGTAGGTGATACCATGAAAATTGAGCTAGCGGTGCCACCTAAAATTAATTTCCGTATGCAAAATATATAGCTTTTTTTGTAAGGTGTCTTTATCGATTAATTTTTTAATTAAAATATAAAACACCTCAAGAGTATAATTCCAAATTTTTAGCTCAAAAATAAAAAAAAACAACAACAAAAAACAAAAAAGTCATGATTTTTTAAGCAAAATGATTAAAAAGGAAATAAAAAAAAATTCAACAATATTTTTCATTTGAATTTTTTCACGATTGAAATACATTTTTCTATGTTCGAACTTTGACAGAATTTTTTTTTTTTCGAATTCTTGGGCTTCAGTTTAAAAATATTTCGCTGGGTCACGGTGACTAATCAGTGTGACAGTTTCGTTCGCAGAAAAAAAAAAAAAAAAAAAAAAAAAAAGTGCGACCATCTAGGGTTAATCCGAGACATGATTTGGGTCGACGCGGAGTTTCTCATATGCACTTCACGTTGGAGAGCAGAATTTTTTTTTTTTTTTGCAAAGTTCGATTTAGAAAAAAAAAAAAAAAGGAACTTGAAAAAAAAAAAACGTACCAGATGATATTCTTCGTCGTGCCAATAAGTATCCAGGGAAGTGACGTGACCGTTGAAAGTCTCGATCGGCTCGAAATCCCCGTCTATGTCCCAAACTTTGACTTGTCCCTTCGAGTCCGAGATAATCAAGTAACGTCCGTCGTAAGTGAGGGCAGCGGATGTGAAACGCTTGTCCGGATCGTCGATCTCGACTCTCGTGCGTTTTATAAAACTGTGAACTTGTCCCACCCAGTTCGGATAATTTCTGTCATATTCCTCTTGCCACTTTACGTAGACGGCCCTTAATTCCGTCACTATTATCAGCGATCTCTCGCTGTGCGGAAGAGCTTGAAAGTATATGACTTTTTGTTTCTGCAACTTTGGATTCCACGTTGAAACGTAGATGTACGAAGTTGTCGCTCCGTCGATTTGTTCGGCGTAAAATTTTAGCACACCCTCGCTATCCATCAGATGAAGCATCGAGCCATCTCTCGTAAAAGCAATTCGCAAGAAAGAATGACTGCAGGATAGAGACAGTAAAAAAAAAAAAGGAATGTTTAGGTCAAATCTTGTATCGAAAGTCGTTAAAATGGAAAATTTTGTGAATTGAAAATATTTCAATTATGAAACACTTTTTTTTTATACACGGGAGTAAAAATATCAATTATCGGCCAAGTTTGGGCTTCACGATCGGGGATCTTTTTGTAAGTTACAAAGCTTGGTGGCTATGTTGAAAAGCACGTGCCATAATTTTTTTCAGATTTTTTCTTCCATTTTTTTTAGCTACCATTGGGTATCATCGAATTCTTTCATTTCAAACTTTTTTGTTTTTTTTTTTTAATTTAATTTTGGCGGTTTGAATTTGAAAAAAAAAACCAATTCTATATTTTTTTTGTAAAAAAATCTCAACTTTCCGAAAAAAAAAAAATATATAGCCTAATTAAAATACGTGTAGAAGACTCTCACTCGATGACTAATGGCAAAATTCATCGCTCTTTCATTGCATTTAATTTGTCTCTGTACCATTGTACGTACGCAATTATGACAAAAAAAAAAAACTGAAAATGTAATTTACTTTTTTGCCAACATTTCAAATACCGCGACTGTAAAGAAAAAAATCTACTCACCCTTCTTCCTTTGTGGTGTAAATGTTTTTTCCATCGATCGTCCATACCTATGAAAAAAAAAACCGTTGTAAAAATTTATAACGCAAGAGAACTTTGAATTTGTCAAATTTATGATCTCTTTTTGTTTGAATTGATCCTTAACGGTCACGGTTCAGCAAAGTTTCATAGCATAGGGCAAAAATTATCCTAACAACTTTAAACGGTTGCTTTCGAAAAAAAAAAAAGTTTCTGAACAATCTTCAAACATTGTAAAATATAGGTAGAAGCAGCGATCGGCAAAAACGATTTTTTCAGCAACGATTTTGCTAAATATTTCCAATTGCTCAAAAAATGGAATTTAAAATTTTTCTCATTGTCAATTATCGAAAAAATAAAAACTAAACGACCAAATAATTGTTATTATTCGAAACAAAAAAAATATTCCGAATAATGTACACGATTTTCTGTAATAATTTAATTTATTCCATGAATATTTATCATTTTTAATATAATCCGTGATTCTGGAAAAATATTTATAATTTATCGAAAAATTAGTCATTACTTTAAAAAAGTTTCTCATTTTCCGAAAAATTAACAATCATATGATAAGTCTTTATAATTTTTTGAAAAATTAGTATTCATTGAGAAAATATTCCTAATTTTTTAAGAAATTAGCATTTACTAAAGTTATATTAATAATTTTCTGAAAAATTAGTATTTATTGAAAAAATATTTCGAATTTTCCGTAAAATCAGTATTTATTAAAAAAAAATACTTTTTAATTTTCTAACAAGTTAGCGTATGCATGTAATTAATTCCCATGGCCAATGATATCTGCTATCATCCGCTAATATTTGTATTACATAATATTGCCAGTTTTTAAATATTTTTTATGGTCTTGGAAATCTTACCCCGCCATAATATTACATTTAATAATATAATTGAATGGCAATGTAAGGAATTTGGAGAAAAGAATTAAACGAGGAGTCGAAATCAAGACGGACCAGGAAATCCAGAACGACTGGAATATAATTAGTAAATCCAGGTACTGTGCGGTTATACAAGGGATAGAAAGAGGGATATAGAAATGGAAAAATATTGGGAAAATGGTCAGATAAGTGGAGCAAGGAAGGAAGTGTGGGCAAGATTAAGATGCGGTAGCGTGGCAAAGGATACAAGGATAAGAATAAAGGTTTCAAAGACTTGAGATGTGGACTCTGCTGGCTCCGAGAGGAGACAGTGGAGCACATTATCACGCGCGAAGTAGAAAAAAAACAAAGCTGGAGAAAGGATGAGAGAGGAGGTGGAGGAATGGATAGGGGAAAGTACAGGCGAAGGGTTAAGGAGAAAAATAAATAGTGGCCTGCAAGGGGAAAAACCCATGATATGTGTATGCGATTTTATTTTAGAAATGGAAAAGATTATAAAGAAAGAAGTGAATGGAAAAATATAAATGAAAAGAAGATAGTTGGAGGATGTATAAATGTAAGATAGAAATGTGAAAACCCTTGGGGGATACTTGGAATAAAACTAACCAACTGATAATATAATTCAGTGATAACGAGCATTAGAAAAAAAAAAAAAATTCCATGCATTTTGATCTGTGCAGTCCCGATTCGATACTTTTACAAAAAAAAAAAGAAAAAGTTAAATCTTAAACTTTCATTGGAACTGAAGATGATCCCCATCGATGAACCATCGAGAGGATCATCAAGAGGGGAAGAACCCATAATATGTGTATGCGATGTTATTTTAGAAATGGAAAAGATTATAAAGAAAGAAGTGAATGGAAAAATATAAATGAAAAGAATAGAGTTGGAGGATATATAAATGGAATAACTAATGTATAAATGGGAATAAAACTAACTAACTGGTAATATAATTCAGTGATAACGAGCATTAAAAAAAAAAATTCCATGCATTTTGAGCTGTGCAGTCCCGATTCGACACTTTTACGAAAAAAAAAAAAAAAAAAAAAAAAAAAAGAAAAAGTTAAATCTTAAACTTTCATTGGAACTGAAGATGATCCCCATCGATGAACCATCGAGAGGATCATCAAGAGGGGAAGAACCCATAATATGCGTATGCAATTTTATTTTATAAATGGAAAAGATTATAAAGAAAGAAGTGAATGGAAAAATATAAATGAAAAGTGAAGTGAGTTGGAGAATGTATAAATGTAAGATAGAAATGTGAAAACCCTTAGGGGCATACTTGGAATAAAACTAACTAAACTGATAATATAATTCAGTGATTTTTACGAAATTTTTACTTTTACGAAAAAAAAAAAGAAAAAGTTAAATCTTAAACTTTCATTGGAACTGAAGATGATCCCGATCGATGAACCATCGAGAGGACCATCAAGAGGGGAAGAACCCATAATATGCGTATGCGATTTTATTTTATAAATGGAAAAGATTATAAAGAAAGAAGTGAATGGAAAAATATAAATGAAAAGTGAAGTGAGTTGGAGAATGTATAAATGTAAGATAGAAATGTGAAAACCCTTAGGGGCATACTTGGAATAAAACTAACTAACTCATAATATAATTCAGTGATAACGAGCATTAGAAAAAAAAATCCATGCATTTTGAGCTGTGCAGTCCCGATTCGATACTTTTACGAAAAAAAAAAAAAAGAAAAAGTTAAATCTTAAACTTTCATTGGAACTGAAGATGATCCCGATCGATGAACCATCGAGAATTATAAATCGTTCTCACGTACCCTGATTGTTCCGTTATCGGTGCAAGCACCGATACGATCTGATCTACCGCTCTGCTGACTGAGCGCCATGTCGCTTATGGCCTCGCCGTCGATGAAAAATTTTCCCTCTACCTTCGTAGCACCGTCACCGAACAAATTCCTCCAATGCGATTGCTTATCGCGGGGACTCTGAACGTGACCATTGTGCTCGTCTTCCCTGAGCGAAAAATATTCTATCCTTCCGTGATCGCATAGCGTGAGAAAATACGTCGCATTGCTCGAAACGATTATCCTCGTTACGGCTTTGCTCTCGTCGTGACCATGAAAAACGTTCTTTACCCGAGTCTTGCGGTCCCACAGTATCACGTGTCCGCGATCATTTCCAATTAAAAATTTGTCCGGATCGTTCGTGAAGTGGGCCGTTCTCGCCTCGGTCGGTATTTCATCGCACGCCGATAGCGCAAACATCGGACCATCGTACGTCACGAATACCTTCGTATTTGCCGAATTTGCCGATTCCCGCGTTTTTTCATAAACGTAATTTTTCGTCGTATAATTCAAACCGATCTGCAATAGATCCAAACAATCGCGTCTCCTTTGCTTGGCAATTGTGCCCGCACGATTTTCCAAAAATTTCTCCAAATCCGCGACTCTTTTCTCCGTCTCATCGTCATTCTGGACTATAAGATTTCTGTACTTCTTGAGATCGATGAAAAGATCACTCAGGCCGGTGCATAAAATTTTTTCTCTTATAAAATCAAAATTGAGATATAATTTTGGAAATTCATCGCGGAGCTCGGCTTGCTCGAGATGATGACCGATGTACGAGTGACTGTAATTGTCATTCGGTAATTTTGAAAAATCGTTGTTGCAATATTTGCGATATTTATCGACGAACGATCTGTGAAGATCGCGCAGTTTGTCCTTGCCGAGCCTCTTGCGCAAATGGCACAGCAAAAGATCGTGAACACCGTAAACGTAGCTCTGAAGATCGACGTTCCAGTGCTTTGCGGCAAGGGACTTGTGACAGAGATCAATCATTTGTTCCTCAACGACGTATCGGTCGTCGTCCCAGAGAATCGCCAAGGTCTGTCGTGAAAAAAAAAAAAAAAACAAAGAAATAAATAAATAAATAACAATTACGGGCACGATGAGTTTGGGTAAAAAAAAGAAGCTAAAAAAATTACAAAAACATTGTATCAAATTTTTCAATGGTTGTGTGGCGGTTTTTTTTTCAATCTTCGCGAATTCTCAAAAAAATATTCAAACTCGAACTTTTCTCGTTTTCTGGTGAAACGATAACAAAATTTTTGACTAGACTTGATTCACATTTACGAGAACTCTCAGATCTCTGCTGTGGAAAAATTACGATTGAATGGCATTTTTATCGAGGTAAATTGAGTCAAATTGAGCCATTAACATATATATAATTTTTTTAAAATTAATATTATTGAATTAATGAGCAATTAATTTATGGACTAAATAAAGAAAGAAAAAAAAATTAGAAAGAGTCGAAAAGTAAATGGGAGGGTCAAAAACTGGTCACGATCAAAGCTTTTGTTCATTAATGAACAATTTAATTAAATTAAAGAAAGGAAAATTTTTCGTTTCTCCTACCTGAGGCATTATATTTACGTCTTCGCTGAAAATTGCCAACATCTCATACTTCGATTTAACGCCGGGCTTTAGTCTGTCGATACACATATCGAAAATGACTTTCTGCTTCGACAAAAATTGCTCGATGACTCTGCAATGAAATTCGAAAATTTTTCACCAATATTTGCGTTTTAGTATTTTGCTTTTTTTTTTCGTTTTAATATTCACGATTTATCTTTTTACCTATTTCTCGGATCTTTAGTACGCAGTGAGTTTAAGTAATACTTCCATCTCTGTTTATTGATCTGCATGTCGTGCTTGAATTCTTCGAAATGCGCTGCGAACATCGCTATGAGAATTGGCATGCCATTGCACTCCTCGTGTATTTTTTTTGCCTCCGGTGGCAATTGTCGAACGTCGATCTTCAATACTTTGGCGAATAAACCGAGACTCTCCGCCTCGGTAAAACCATCTTTCATCTGAGATTATAAATTCATAAATATCGTACATACAATATTATGTGTGGAAATATATATTTTTTTAAAATTATACACGAGTCATGCAAACGCCAATCCTGACGATCACGTTTGACCGTAAAACGCGGAGATTTGGTCCATGATTTTTTATATTATTTTCATACATCGTTTTACATTTATTTTTTACTCTTAACCTCTTTACTGGCAAGGACGCATATACGCGTCCTAAACTGAAGTGAACATTTCTGGCAAGGACGCATATTTATGTGCGTCCAGTGCCAAAAACAAGAATTGAGGATGGTTCTGGTGCGTGAACGACCGTCTGTAGGGGTTTTTTTTTGAGTCGCTGAACACGAATCTGGTGTGAAATTTTCAAAATTCCAAATAACTGATCCAGTATAGGCGACCGAAAATTTTGGAAAATCTTAAAATTCGGCGAATTCAGATGAAATTGATGTTCAGGGGTTTTTTTTTGACTCGCTAAACACGAATTTTGTGTCAAAATTTGAAAATTCAAAATGGCGATCATAATTTCGAAAAATCTTAAAATCAGATCGGGACTTTCCAAGTTTTATCTTTACAGAACTCTCCGATCATATCCTAAGAACATAAGGATTAGTTTTGGTATTCGTGGATGGTTTTGTCGTGATGGTTAGGTCTCAGAATTGTCCGCCGGTCAAGGGATTAAGTGAGGCACGCAAGTTCATCGGTGCGATATATTTTTTCATTTTTAACTCTCCGTTCCGGTCCAGGTTGCTTCGACGAACCAAATTGGCTTCGAAGAGACCGAATCTCTTCGCAAGAAGAGATTCTTTGCAACCGGAATGTAGGAATTTCCATTCGAAGCTCTTGCGCATAAGTTACGGAAAAAAGTTTGGTCGAACGCGACCGCCGAGAGAACAATTTGAGCGCAAGAATGAACATATTATAAGCCGCCAAGAGTTTTTGATGAAAATTTCCTCGATCCGCCTGAATTAAATGTTCTTACAAGGAAAACGAGATCTCACAGAGCTTATTTTTTGTGTTATCGATGGAATTTGAATTTTGCGAAAAATTGAAAATTGACGAATATTTGCAGGCGACAAACTGCGCTGCGAATGAAAAATTATTTCAATTATGAAAGTGACTCGTGATTTTCTCGTTTTTCTAGTAATACTTTTTTTTTTTTCTTTTTTCTTTACAAAGTTCCAAAATTTCGCAGGTGCTACTGTTTTATTTTTCATTATTTTTGCGATGGCACGACTCGCTGGAGCTACAATTTTATTCGAAAAACGAATCGTAACGATATTTGTATACGAGTATACTAGGTCGTTTGGAAAAAAAAAAAATTTTTTTTATTTTTCATGCTCCCACCTCTCAAAACTTGAGTTTTTATGGGAAAAAAAAAATATCCTCGCGAAGAGGGAGCTCTGTGGCTTAAGTGGACGTTTCTAATTATAACAGCCAATTGACGTCTATGACGAACTTTTTGGAAGGAAAAATTTTAGACCATGGGGATTGTATTTCAAATAAAAAGAATCTTCAATTGATTTAAAAATTGTAAACGATATTGCTGAATGAAAAGTAGGTTTGTGCGTGAAATTTAATTCATTATTAACCAAAGATAGAGTTCAAGGGCAATAATTATAGTCCCTGATTTCCACCGAAAGACGTGTATGCCACGTGTAAAAAAGCGTCGTAGGCATCAATCTTTACCGAAAATAAATAAATAAATGAAATTTTGCGGTTTTTTTTGCATAAAGTCATAGCGGAAAAATTGTTAAAGGTGAATAAATTTGCTTATATACTATCGTCCCCGAGACTAATGATATTTGAGTAAAAAAGAAAAATTATCGCGAAAAAAACATTTCACCAGATACGAATTGTTTATGACAATTTGTAAACAATTTTTAATCGCAAAATTATCGTTATGAAGAAAATCGATCTAAATTTTTATTCAGAACACGATGGTGTCAGACAAAGCTGTTCCAACTTGAAATTGTTTAGAATTTTTTATAAAAAAATTAGAAATTAGGAATTAAAAAAAAAAATTATCCAATGAAATTTTTTTTTTCTCAATTCGAAATACAATCCTCGTGGTCTCAAATTTTTCCTTTCAAAAAGTTCGTCGTAGATGTCGGTTGGCAGTTATAATTAGAAACGTTCAATGAGCGGCGGCTTTCATTTAAGCTACAGAGCTCCCTCTTCGCGAGGATGTTGTTTTTCTATCAAAACTCAAGTTTTGAAGGGTGGGAGCATAAAAAATAAAAAATAAAAATTTGTTTTTGAATACCCTAAGAGTATGCGCGTACCTCTATGATCTCTCGTTGCTTTCCTTCCAAAAAATCACTGTCCGTCGTGATGACCAGTGTCTTGCAATGGAAATCAAAAGCGTCAATGATCTTTTTGCTCCAAACATCGTCGAGAATGAGCAGGGCATTGCGATTTTCGTTCTTGCCAAAATGATTTTTCAGCGAGGGTATCAGTTGCTCTTTGAGCGGTTCCAAATGAACACTCGTGCTAAGCGTATCGGTATTTTTCACCTGATGATACAGGAAGTTTAGCTGGATCAAAATTTCGTCATCTATCGATCTCTCGTAACCGAATTTGATCCAGTAAACTTTGTTCTGCAAGAAGGAAAGTAAGAAAGAAAGGGGGAAAAAAAAAAAAAAAAAAAAACGATCGGTGCTGAATTAATTCGTGGTGAAATGTGGTTTTTGGTTTTTTTTTAATCTTTCGTGCACGTGACAGAGTTAGAATGCGAAATGAAAATGTTCTACGATGAATATTACGTACGGTGAATAGGGTTTTTACTAGCTCTGTGTCCTTGAGGGTATTGGCAGTTAAACACGATTTACCAAATCCTTTCATACCGTGCAGTGCTAAGTAACCTCCGGGTTCGATGTTCTCGAGTGCCCGCTTTAACTGTTCCATCTGGAAATCGTGATGATTTTTTTTTTTTGGTTCAAACAAAGCTTGGTTGAAAAAAAAATGCAATTATCTGAGATAAAATATAACACAGAAAGGTGCAAACTGAAATTTGGCAATTTTTTATGTCCCCGCGTATGGGGGGGGGGGGGGGGGGGGCTGTGTATTTGTAAAAATACACAGCCACGCGCAAGTTTTACTTTGAATTTCTTTATTTTTCACCCAACGATTTAAAAAGAGGATTAAATTTTTTTTTTCAAGTCTCAATCGTTTTTTCGATTTTACGGAAAAATTTTGTTGGGACATTCTCGAGAGTCTCTGTGAATGGATGAAAATGAAAAAAAAAAAAAGTTACACTTTGAGAGCTTCACGTTTTGTTCGAATTAAATCGTTATCGGAAAATTCAAAATACTCCAAAAGCCAAAAGAGCCTGCGTCGATTTTGGAAAATTTGACTGGGTGGTAGGGCTTCGGTTTTTGTTTTGAAAATTCGAGAGCTCGATGACTCAAGCGACTTTAAAGTAATATCAATTTCGATTTTTCGAATAACGATTTTTGCAAATACGAGTTGTCCAGGAGGCGGGACTTTTTTTTTCATGAAAACATAAGATCTCCCTTGCGAGGAAGCAAAATTTATTTATCTACGTTATTTTTCAGATCAAAGTTGATCTATGTAGATCTAAGTTTTGGAAAATCGTAGATCTACCTAGATCTCTTTTTATAACTGTAGATTTACGAAAATTAAACTTTTGAAACTTTCTTCCCGGATCGATGTGAAAACAAACGAGTGCTCGTTATGAAAAAAATTAGACGATTGGCATTATCATTATTGTTATTATTATTTAAACTTACGGTATCGTAATCCTGAATGAATGCACGATTAATAAATTATTAATTAGACAACGGGTTTGATTTGATGGAATTAAAAAAAAAAGTCCTAAAGTGGGACAAAGGTGGATCGATTGAGATGGGATTCATCATTGTAATAGGTTTTTATCTTATCAGTTATAATGTCAAGTGTGTGTGACGGAAGGCAAGTTAAAGATGAATCACTGAGGCAAACGGTCAACTAATGATGCAAGGATTCTTCAATTTATATCGGAAATGTAAAAAAAATTTTCAATCTCGCTCATAATGTCGATTTGTTTTATCTCTCACCTTCTCATCTCTGTTGATATTCATCGATGGCTGAGGCGGCAAATTCGGTGAGCCAGGACTCGCGCTACGACCTATGTCGGTCACTTCGATTGCTCTGGAGCTCAAAATCTTATCGATATCGTCGCTCAGCCAGATGTAGTGATGTTTTAATGCTCGATGAAAAATATCAAAGGCATGAGGGCCACAGCTCAAGAGAAAAAAAAAAAAAAAGTAACGAAATATTGTATTACAAATAATGGTAATACAATATTAAATAAAATAATAAATAATAATCATTTTTCCGTGAAGCATTGAAAACTTCATTATCGGGAATTTTTTTTGTCACCGTTTGCCCACACAAATTGAAAATAATCATTTTTATCCATTTTCCAAACAATACGAAGGTAAATAAATTTACATTGTTTTGAAAATAAAAAAAAAAATATTATTTTTTTCGACTTTTGGCAATCGTGTCGAAATAAATTTATTCTGCTGCAAAAAATTGGGAAACATTTTATCGTTAAAAAAAAAAAGCAAGGACAAAAATGATTGATAGACAATCGAGGAAGGATATTTGATCAAAAGGTGAAAATATCGAAGTGCGGCTTGAGCTATAAATCGCTCGAGAATTTTTTTCTTTTTTACTGTCATACCAAATTTATTCAAATTCCTTTGGCATTCGTGCTGCCTGAGTTCCTATCTTTACAGCGTCCCTATTTACATTTCTCCGTTGCGCTATATGGGAAATACAAGGGACACAATATTTGCTTACAGGACTTTCGGCCCCTTGAATCCTCGAGCGATTTTACAGCTGCGGCTTGTTTACCAGAAAATAGAATATTATCAATTTGTGGCATCATAATATTTATTTATACTTTTACTTAAAAAAAAAAATCATGAAAAATTGTTCTGCAAACGAATGAATGAAAAATTATAAATTTGCCCAGTGCTCCCTCGTAATTTTATCTCGCTCACGAATTTCTTTCGTTTTTCAATTTCGACTTCCTCATAGAGCTCTGTGAGCGAGATAAAATTATGAGGAAGCCATTTCTAATTTGTACATTTCTAATTTGCACGCTTTTTTCTGCATTCGATTTCAATAACGATACAATAACGAACACAAATTTTTCAATAACCTTTGAAAAATTTAATAAAATCTGACATTTATTATCGATTTTTGAAAAATTTAATGCCAATTACCCTTTGAACTATTCTTTTTGTGCTAAAAATATAAGCCCAACATTTTATTTTTTTTAAACTGAACCCCTTAAGCGATTCTTGACAAATAAAATACCATGCGCTACTGTTCTATAACCTATCGATGTACAAAGTTTTGACCCGATAGCCAAATATTTGCGGAAATTAGAGCTATTGGAAATTTTTTTTGAGATTTAAATCCCATAAGCGATTCATGAAAAATTTAATACCAAACGTCCTTGTCCCCTAACGTATTTTCGTGAAAAATATCGAGCCGATGAATGAAAATTTACGAAAGTCAGAGTGGTCACAGATATTTTTGAGAAAATTCAAAATCATGCAGAATGGGACACGCGTTATAGAACGTGGCGAAAATTTTAATAAACAAAGGGAGTCGTATGTTTAAGGCAGTCGTCCGGTGTAGAGGCCCAAAAAGGTGATTTTTGGTGATTTTTTTTTTATAAGGAAAGAAACAACGGACCTTTTTGAAAATTTTATTGTACTTTAATACACATTTGAAAAGTATAAAAAATTCTTTTTATTAACTAATTCTCGCAAAATGGCGGAGTATTAAATTGGCCATAGAAGCGCCTCGCCGCTGGAATCTCGAACTGGCGGGCGTGATAGCAAAAAAACTATTTGACCCAACGACCCAAACCAAACTTAATTCTCTGGATTATTAAAAACCATCCTGAATGAACCAAAAATATTCATAAAAAAAGTCATTTTATGCTATTTTTATTGCACGAAGAAAAAAAAAATTGTAAAAATCGTCACTTTTTCGTTCAAGCTTGAAAATTAATATGGTTTCGCGGTTTTTTCTTGAGTTTTTTTTATTTCATCGACAATAATCGTATATGTAAATTAAAAATAATTGTGGTTTTTGCATTCCAGACAAGAGTTAAGCGCACCATCTTTCCCGCCAGTTCGAGACTCCAGCGACAATGCGTTTCTATGGTCAATTTAATATTCCGCCATTTTGCGACAATTTGTTGATAAACATTTTTTTTTCTATACCCTTCAAATGTGCGTTAAAGCACAATAAAATTTTCAAGAAGGTCCGTTGTTTCTTTCCTTGTAAAAAAAAAATCACTAAAAATCATCTTTTTTTAAGCCTCTAAACCAAGTTTTCTACAAGTTTTCGATATTTTCAATACATTGGCATTAAAATCTCGAAATTTTTGTTTGACCATCCCAAAGCTTCCTCCACGAGGAAGCAAAAAAGGTTGCTAAAAAATTGAAAAGGTTCAAAACTTTGAAAATCAAGAAAATGCATTAATTTCGATTCCTGGAAAGCATAATAATAATTCCTCTGTTTTTTTTTTCACGTTGGAAGGAAAAAAGATTCGGGAAATAAATGATCGATGAAAAATTGGCAAATGCGAATTGGCGAAAAAATTGAGTAATTTTAAAAAAATGGACGATGAAGCATCGAAAGAGGAGGAACAGTCAATGCATGAAATGTATGCTTTCTGGGAGGCATGGCAATAATTAATCTTTTTTTTCACGTTGAAAAACAGATTTGTAAAACGAATGTTTGATAAAAAATTGAAAAAGACGAATCGGTGAAAAAATTGAGTAATTTTTCCTATGTAGCGAGCGTAATACAATCAAAAAAATTTCTACAATCCATACAGTCGAATAGAGGGGACATAAATACTTTATGGTCGCTGCAACTATTTGAAATGTTCCGTTGACCTTTTCTACGGTTCGAATAACTAAATTGTTTTTCGCGTAACCAGAAGTCATAAATTTATTTCTATCGTTTTTTTTGCCATATATAACACTTTTCTCTCGCCGCAGCGTGTATTGGGTCAGAAAAAAAAAAATAAAAAAAAAATTGTTGGTCAAAAAGAAGGATTAGCCGAGCGATCCATAAAATGTTATCATGCTTCCTGAAAAGCATGAAAAAATTTCTCCATTGTTTATTTTTGTGAACAAAAAGAAAAAACAAAAAAAAATCATGAAGAATTGAGAAACTGCAGCGAATCGAGTAGTCTTCGACTTATGGCAAATATAACATAATAAAATGCATCAAGCAAAAAAGAAGAAACAAAAAATATGTCGCTATCTACCTTGGTAGTACATCAAGTAGAATCTTTGCTCTGTCTTTTTTCGTTCGTCCGGACTTGATTTTCTCGACGTCCTCAGCACGAAGCACGTATTCCGTGGTCAGCGGATATATTATGCCATTGTAAACGTCCAGATCGTCGATTAGTTTCTTGCTCAAATTTGCGAGAACTTCGCAATGAATTTTTTCCATTTCCGATCACTCTTTGATCTACCAAATTCTCATATTTCTGCGAAAATATAAAAAAAAAAAAAAACGAAATTGGAAGCTAATTGTCTAAAAAGAACACATCCGTTGATACCTCATTTGGGTATTTTTCATGCAGAACCAAGAGGATACGGAGAAAGAAAAAGGTACAAAAATAAAAACGCAACGGGAATTCGACTGATAAATTTGAGGGAAAAAAGGAAAAAAAAAAAGTGACACTGTCCTCCCTACCCCTTTGCACGATAGTGCTGCTCCGAGATCTTCGTCCTAGCGCAGCGTTCTTTCGCCTCTGTTATTCCGTCACAAAGAACGACGAAATTTCATTATTTTTTGTTTTTTTTCTATCATTCACTCACATCGCGATTAAACGGGATAGAGAATGAAATTGACACACGGTTCTTTGTTCTGTGATATATTTCTTCGGGGTGAAAAAAAAATAATAATAACAATAATAAAAATAAAATAAGACAATGAGATCCGTCAACGCCACGGGCAGCGTTGCATTGAGCACACCACGATCGAGGAACTGAACTGAACTGAACTGCTGAATGCTGAATCCCCCCCATAACGCGTACTCCGCGGAGAGAGGCCAATGAGGCCATCGTTCTTTCCCGCGTTTCGAATGCAACGTTGCCGGATCCCCACGGACGTTTCGGATCGCGAACGGCCTATCGATGGCCTCGAAAAGCCTACCCGCAATGTTGTTCGATCGTACGGCCAATGATAGACGATTCGTTTCTCATGTAAACCTTCGTTGCCCATGATACAAGAGAGATATAACACGAGTTTACCGGCTTTTATAATTGTTTTTACGATCAGTGAAATAACCATTTATTCATGAATTCATGGAATATATTCGTCTCTCGGGTTAGCCATTATTTTACGAATATAATCGTATTGTATCGATTTTAACGGAGCTGTCGTTTAGAAATACAGACTCGTTGAAAAATTCAAAGAGGCAACTATTTTTTTTTTTATCATGCTCCATAGAAATACATGTGATATGAATATATAGATGTTTTTTTAAACTAATTTGTGGTCTATGGCTATTTTAGTACTGTATACGGTTTGTGTTGAAGTAAGCAATTTAAGTACATAACTCCATTCTAATATCGACACAACTCCGGTATGGTCTAGTGGCTAGGATACCTGGCTCTCACCCAGGAGGCTCGGGTTCGATTCCCGGTACCGGAATTATTTTTTTCTCTCTCACTACCATAAAAAAAATTTGTTGAACATGTGTCACAAACTTGTTCGTAATTGTAAGTTGGAAATTTTTTTAATATATTGGCGACAAGTAAGGTAAACGTCTCAATAGCCGGACGTGTGTACCAGTCGTCGGACACCCCATGTTAAACTATATCTATATAGTATATAGTATATATTTATATATATATATATATATAGTATATAGTGAATATATATAGTATATATCTATATAGTACATAGTATAGTATATAGGTATAGTTTAACATGGGGTGTCCGGCTACTGGTACACGTCCGGCTATTGGGACGTTTACTTTATGTGTCGAGTGTGTGTGAGAGGATGGGACAAGAAATTTGTAGTAAGAAAAATTTGTTCAACCATGCGTCACGAACTTGTTCGCAATTGTTAGTTGGAAAAAATTTTAATATTGGCGACAAGTAAGGTAAACGTCTCAATAACCGGACGTGTACCAGTAGCCGGACACCCCATGTTAAACTATATCTATATAGTATATAGTATAATATAGCATATATATATATATAGTATATCTACATATATAGTATAGTATATACAGTATATATATATATAGCGTATATATATATAATATTATATAGTATATATATCTATATAGTATAGTAGTACATAGTATAGTATATAGGTATGGTTTAAGATGGGGTGTCCGGCTACTGGGGTACACGTCCGGCTGACGTTTACTTTATGTGTCGAGTGTGTGTGTGTGAGAGGATAAGAAGAAAATCTTAAAAAAAAGTAATGTGCGATGGCCGGGAATCGAACCCGGATCAACTGCTTGGAAGGCAACTATGCTGACCATTACACCACCATCGCACTTGATAAAACATTCATACAGTTCCATATTTATAGATAGGCTACGAAATATGTAACAATTTGGAGTATAAATGAAATTTTTTTATTTCAAAATCTGGTAGTTTAGGAAAAAACATTTAGTACGTATTTTTTTTTTTTTAATTTGAATGAAAGTTGCCGTTAATATAACAAATTAAAAAATATAACATTATGACGTCACACATGTTACGCTATATCTATAATATCAAAATTCGTGAAATTAAATTGCCTATAACAGGTGCATCTGTCATTTTTAACAAAAAATAAAAAATACGTCTTCATTATTTTTACTTACTCTACATTATGCGCCCGAATGATTGAAAAAAAAAATTCATTCATACTCCTAATTCATTGGATACGTGAGGTACAATTTCACTCTTAATGAAAATCACTTTGGTTAATTGAGAAATAAATTATCCACGATGCCATTTATTTAACTTCGTGGGACGTAATATAATCGATAGTTTTCCACGAGTGTAATATTTTCAACATGATAATTGTCATTTTTATACGATTTTACAGGTGATTAATTTTTTAATCAGTCCAGAACCCTCGACGGTCCCGTTCTAGCGATTTTTTCACTGAATCATACACGTGTGCCCGAAAATTTAGTAAATTTGGCACCAAAATAAAAGTGATGTTTTTAAAAGAAAAAAAAACCAATAACTTTTATATTCTTTCAGGGTAAAAATTGAGTTTACAAGGCCGGTTAAATTATAACCAAAATTTTATGGTAAATATAATGAAAAACTTCAACTCTTGTCTCTCATCCTTTTTTGTCTGTGACCTATATTTTTCGACGTATATTTATTTGAAAACAAAATGGGGTATTGAAATATTCTAGAAGGGTAAAAAAAGTGGTTGGTTTGGTAGCGAATGCTTCATGTATGTATACATGGACAGTGGATTCATGGACTCATTTTTACAATAGCAGTTTACGAAAAAAAAAACTTCAAAAAAGAACTGATCGTGTACTACAGCGATAGTGAAATTACATACCAAGTTTTTTTCGTTTCCCTTACTGACATAGAAATATATTCACCTTACAGGTTGGGTTATTTATAATTAACTGTACAGAAGGACCATTGCTTCTTAGGATACAAGGTGTTTTGACGAAAAAATGTAATAAGTTAGCTGACAAAGAAAACGTATGGATACCAAGAGGATTTTTTAATCGCTTTGTTTTTTAAATAGATCGTTACCTTCCCCACCTTATTATCTTCATCTAACATTTCCCGGGCCAATTTTTTTTATGGGTGTTTTGAGATTTTTGGAAAAGCAATATGTGTATAGAATTGATAAAAAAAAATTCGTGACAGTTTGCTTTTTTCCGAATTATGCAAGTCCGTCGGTCTTTCAGATCCCATTAAAGACTGGAGAGAGAGAGAGAGCTCTCGCGGGATACAGACAAAGTCCCGAATAGAGAAAGTCTCGAACGGACAGAATCCCGAAAATCCGTCAAACGTCAATGTCAATGTTTGGATGGTTTTGCACAGCACCGGGATGTGGCGATGATATTCAAAAACTAAAATGTTGTACATTTGAATGAGCGAAAATTGGGAAAATTTTTTTTTCGTTATTCCCGGGTTTTTTTTTTCGTACAAATGAACTATAAAGGGGATCGACACTCGGAACCAATAGTTTCGGGGGGCAACGTAATACAAAATACAAAAAATCCAAAATGTTGGTAGGGTAAAGGAATAAGTCTGTACAATTGACCGGGGCAGAAAAAAAAATATTCTTATTTCGACCTGGGTCAAATGTATATATAGAGACTTTCTGCTTTTCACTACGAACTCTTAGGATTGATTGAAATAATTATTATGTTGCCTTGAAATCAATTGCATACCGCAGGTGATCGGTTTTATGGTTTACATGTACGATTCAAGCAGTCCGGAGTACCGAAAAAAATTCTCATTTCGAGCTATAGGTCAATTGTACAGACTTTGTGATTTTCGCTTCGAAAATTTCGGATTCATTGAAATAATGAATATTTGGCCGTAAAATAAATCGGATCACGCAGGTGATCGGTTTTATAGTTTCCATGTACGATGCAAGCAGTTCGGAGTACCGAAAAAAATTTCTCATCTCGAGCTACAGGTCAATTGTATACAGACTTTCTGCTTTTCGCTTCGAAAATTTCAAAATGATTGAAATAATGAATTTTTTGCCTTGATATCAATCGGACCCAGCAGGTGATCAGTTTTATAGTTTCCATATACGATGCAAGCAGTCCGAAGTACCGAAAAAAAATTCTCATTTCGAGCTAAAGGGCAATTCTACATACTTTCTGGTTTTCGCCTCGGTTTTCGCTAACGAAAATTTCGGATTCATTGAAAAAATGATTTTTTTTGCCTTGGAATCAATTGAATCCCGCAGGTGATCGGTTTTATAGTACACATACACGATTCAAGCAGTCCGGAGTATCGAAAAAAAAAATTCTCATTTTGAACTATATAATAGGTCAATTGTACAGACTTTCTGCTTTTCGCTTCGAAAATTTCGGATTCATGAAAGTAATAAAATTTTTGCCTTGGAATGAATTGAATCCCGGAAGTGGTCGGTTTTATAGTTCACATAAATGATTCAAACGGACTGGAGTACCGAGAAAAAAAATTTCTCATTTTGACTTAGGGCAAATGTACGGATTTTCTGCATTTCGCTACGAAAATTATTGATTTTTGGAAATAAAGAATATATCCGCTTGGAATGAATTAGATGCCGGAAGTGAACGATTTTATAGTTCACTTAAATGATTCAAACAGTCCGGAGTAGCGAAAAAAAATTTTGTTTTTCGACCTAGGTCAAATGTACGTATTTTCTGCTTTTAACGTTTAATGGGGTGTCCCGTTTGACCCAGATCAAAATGAGAATTTTTTTTTTCGCTACTCCAGACTGTTTGAACCATTGATGTGAACTATAAAACCGATCACCTCCGGGATCCAATTCTCTCCAAGGCGATATATTCATTATTTCCAAGAATCCAAAATTTTCGTAGCGAAAAGCAGAAAATCCGTACGTTTGACCCATCAGGTCAAAATGAGAATTTTTTTTTTCGGTACTCCGGACTGTTTGAATCGTACATGTAAACTATAAAACCGATCGCCTGCGGGATGCAATTGATTTCAAGGCAACATCATAATTATTTCAATAAATCCGAAGTGTTCGTAGTGAAAAGCAGAAAGTCTGTAAATACATTTGTCCAAGGTCGAAATTAGAATTTTTTTTTTTCTGCCTCGGTCAATTGTACAGACTTACTCCTTTACCCTACCAATATTTTGGATTTTCCTATTTTTTATTACGTTGTCCTCGAAACTATTGGTTCCGCGAGTGTCGATCGCTTTTATAGTTCGTTTGTACGAAAAAAAACCTGGGAATAACGAAAAAAAAAAAAATTCCCAATTTTCGCTCATTCAAATGTACAACATATTAGTTTTTGAATATCATCGCCATCGCCCGGTGCCGTGCAAAACCATCCAAACATTGACATTGACGTTTGACGGATTTTCGGGATTCTGTCCGTTCGAGACTTTGGCTGCATTCGTCTTGGGCGCTTTACACGCTTTCAGCGCTTTCAACTAATAGTCGGTGCATGTAAACGTGAGCGCTCAAAGCGCGTAAGCGCCCAAGACGAATGCAGTCTTTCTGTATCACGGTCTCGCGCGCGTGGCGCGGCGCTCAAACTCCGCAGTCGGTAACACAAACTGTTGTCGATGCGATTCAGAGAAGGTACACAGAAATTTCGAAGAAAAGTGAATTTTTAGCAAACGCTTAATAAGGTTACCGCAAATAAGTTGCTTTTTTCTTTAAACCTTTATCTTTTCTATATAACCTTAGTTAACATTTTTTGTTACCAACCGAGCTTTGCCCGTTTACCAACAACAGAGGGAGCCTAGTGTTACGTTTGAACGTAACGCGAGACCGGTTATTTCTTTACTTTTATCATTTTTAGATTGTCTTTATCGTCTCATACGGTTGGCGATGGGTTCCTTGATTGATGATTAATATTAACTATTCGAATTCAATCAAATGGTTCAGATTCTATTACAGTAAACTGGAAATAGTATCGTTAAAATTATGAATTTGATAATTACACGCGATCAACGTAGCAAAAAAGGGCGCAAGTTATCTTAAGGCGATGTGTAGTATAACACGGTCGGTAACAAATTAAGCAGTATTGGTCGTGGCCAATACTGTATTGGCCAGGTTTTCCGCAGTTTTCCTGTGCCCTCGTGCAAATGCCGATACAGCAGTGTATTAGGAGGAAGAAATAGAACGAAATGAAAAGAGACACAAAAACCTGAAAAAGGTTATACGACGGAATACACTCACATTAACAAAATAATACTATACTATATGATACACACCCAAACCCATAAAACACAATCTTACTCAATTTACAATTTTCCAATGCGTCTGTACTTTGGATTTACTCCGATTGATGCATCCAGCTGTCGCAAGAAATGCCGGATAGGTTCACGGTTGCGATGAACGGTAGCGAAGGAAATCACTGAGCTCACGGTCATTATAGACGGTCGGATTGTCATTAATTTGTCTTATTCATATTTCGGGCCCTCCGAACTCGTACCTCTACGGTGCGAAAATTGATTCCGATTATACATGCAAACGGATTTACAACACGGTGCGCAGGGAGGTCTGTGAGAATCCCAGATTGACGAGTTATTTTGTCAAATTTAGGCCAAGACTCTGTACGAATATAATTTATAATTACAACGGATTCTTCCGCACTGGTTCAGATTACACGCGAACAAATTTACAACACTATGCAAGGAAGATCCTTCAGAATTGTATGGATCCCCCATTGACGAGTTGTTTTTTCAAGATCTCTTTCAAGACTAATTTCTCCAATGCTCGAAGGAGAAACATATTCTTCTAAGAGCGGTGGGGTAATTATGTTCTCAGGAATTTTCTTGAAAATTTTACTCCATACCTATAAAAATGTTACTGGGAATTCCGTAACATTAATAATGCTATCCGATGGAGATTGTCAAAAATTGAATTGAAAAATGTCAGGATGTAACACTAGCGTTGTCGTCAGGTGATGTACCACGACCCCCCCCCCCCCCCATCGTTTCGAAAACGCAATTTGTTCTTTCTCCAAAATGGCACCCAAACGATGGGGATGAAATTTTGCTCAACAAACCCTGACTATTTTTTTCTTTAAATCTTGACCGTTTGGGAGACATTTGTTTCAAATATTGCAGAATTTAACGTTCGAAAAATATTCTAACCGCAAATCTAAAAATTAGCGATCTCTGAACATTTTTCTATCTCGGGGATGTTTATAATTTGTTTTTTTTGTCTTCATTCTGCACGGTTGTTTCGAGTAGCCAGTGAAATTTAAATGAAGAATCTAAAAATGAATCACCCTTGCGTATAAATGAACATGCACGATACGAGACAAACCTTCAGGCCCTTTTTATCGCAACATTATTAAGGTTACTGAGAATCTTTTTCGCTTCCGGGTCATTGGGGAGAATTCTCGTATATTATACTAACGCATCGTCCAAAATGTGTTAAATTACATTGATAAAATAGTGACACCTGCTGCATTATCGCGACCCTCTAATTAATGCAAAATTGTAATATATTCCACATCGGCAAACAAAAAAGCCGTCGTTTGCGTGGCGATTTACGTAAGCGTGTGCGTTATTAGACTCCATATGGACTTTATATATATTTGAGAATTTGCATATCGCGTGTTGAAACCTTTTTCACGTCTCGGCCATTGGATTATTTTTCGTATATTATTGCATGCATTTGCACAAAGTACACTCTATTTATGTAGTATGCACTTGCGAAAAGCTTGTAAACGGATTTCCGTAATTACTCTGACGATCACCCTCGCTGCTCTCTTCACCTTTTCAAGCTCATGCGGCTATATATACCTCAAGAGACTCAGATTTATTACGCAAACGAAAGATTCGTTTCTTCGCGCCAGCAGACGAATTTATATCTCTCTTTGTGCCAGCGTCGACGAATTTGCGAGATTTGAGCTTGATCGATCTCGCGTGTTCTTGGCTTGTAACTTCTCGACGTTTCTGTATCTTCAACGTATACAGTATATTTACGACGACGTGCAATGACGATATCGCGTTCCTCTTTTCTCCCCGATTCCTTATTTCTCTCTTATCGGCTTGCGTCCTTCGCGCTCAAGAATTTATAGTCTTGTATACCGTTTGTGCGGTGATCCTTTAGTGAATCAACCTGGACACAAATAGAGTATAACCTCAGAAAAGGATCTCTCGCGTGTAGCAATACATAAATATTCTCGTATTTATCGGTCATCCAAAATGAAGTTGGACTGAGGACGATTTTTTGTGCTATTTCTTAAAATGACTCGAGTAGAGTTATAAATTTTTTTCTTTTACAATCTTAATATTCTATTTTAGCGTTGCAACCAACTTTCTAACAAACACTTTCCTATAAAAATTTATTAATAGTTTGATTTTTTTTTCATAAATGTATAAAAAATACTCACGCACAACATATGAATGTTTATCTAAAAATAATTGGAGTAAACATCCTGAATGCTGACAGTTCAGAAAAAATGGTACTATTCGCAATGGATAAAATTTTTCAGGTTATATAAGCTGTGATTCGTTAGCAGCACTCCGACGAACACTATCCGATTCGCTGTGCGGAAGTTCAACGCTAAAAATCGTTTTGCGATAGTTCATAGACCTCTCGGGGAAGTCAAAAGCTCCGATGAGAAACTCTCTATTACGAATTTTTTAAAAATTTAATACAAAAGGCAGGATGTACTAAGAGAATTCGTAACAATAATCAAGAAATGGCCGCCTTTATTTAGAGTTGTAACAGAGCGCGGATACGATATTCTCGGCCGCAAAGTGGATCAGAGCGAAAACATTTTGTCCAATTCCCATGAAACATTTTGCGACTCATCGTTTTTATCTTGGGTGACATTCTTCATGGATATCCTTAGTTTTTCAGCCGTTTGGTAGCAATCAGCTCATTTTTTACATATACACATTTTGTCCCATATATTATATGCGCCAATATATACACACACCTATTTGCTATCATCGATCGAATCGGCTGATAACTTTGTCGCGTTAAAGCTCGCCGCCAGAGCTGAATGACTCGAGTAAAGGTGGAATGTTTTGCGTGGGCAAATATGTGCCCGGTTCCGTAGGATACGGGCAATGAGGAGTAATAGATGGCGAATCTGTCTGGAAGTCAAAAACACCATGCGCAATCGGTTCGAGTATCCTGTTAGCGTAGATTATTGCAACAGCGTCTCTAATTTTTCCACAATAATCCACAATCGTTTGATCGCAAAAAAAAAAGTCCGAATGAATTAACTTTACATTGTATGTCCTGAGTGAAGCTAGCTTGAGCCCCGATAAATATAAGGATTGAACGGCAATCGTCATCGTTGCACTAACCATCGTAATCCCATAGAACCAGAAACATTGCCTCAGGCATTGCATGTCCATTACCAGACTGTCGTGGCTTCCTCTGTCCTGTATGACTTTTACAACTTGGCTATTCGAATGACCGCAAACGGATTTTTACGCGCGTATACGATAATGGGTTGAACATCAAACGATTCCAGTCCATCCTGACGATTACCTATCTCGCTGATGGTTAGGACGGAAGCTTGTTCCAGGGATGGGTTGACCTGCTAGTATCGAGAAATGGCAATCACGTTGATAGGATAGTAATACAATTATCACCTGGACAAGAGGGCCGATACACTGAATCGGGTTGTCGGCGTATAATTAGTGCACGGGAATCGATTGAACGGGAACGAGATGTGCGCTAGAGACGAGGCTCCCAAACCCCCACAGCCCTATGTTGATAGTGGTGGAAGTTTCGTTAGAGGTGGGAGATACAGAGCAGTTCACAGCAGTGCAGAGTGCTTTGGCGTAGTTTGTACTCCTCGTAATATATATATATATATATATATATATATATATATATTGGCTGCTGGCAAACAAAAGGTTGTAACTTCCATCGCATTACGTTCAGGTCCTGTTGGTTACGACCTTTTGTTCACCATCATCCGACATAGCTGAAGGGGGTCAAGTATAATACCATGCAAATAGTATACCTCATCGCTCCTGCTGATGCTCCGGGGCCCAGTTAACGTTGCATACGACCAATAGAGAGCGCATTCATTCCACTAATGCATCCAGAGAGGAGGGTTTCATCAGGTTATATTAGATTCCACGAGATTTCGTTCGGGACACGTTATACCGGCGACGCGAATTCAACCTCCATTGTGAGCATGGTTCTCGCTCTGTGTCCATGGATCCTCTCTGTCTCTCCAATAGGGCAGGTATTTCACCATGCTCATGGCCCTAGGCCACAAATGAGCGACTAATATCGAGGCGCAGTGCGGATGGGAAACGTCCACGATGAATTAAATGAGATTCGATTAATCGTGAGCAATCGAGTAAATAGTTTCATATGGAAATTATATGAAAGAATGCGTGGGAATTTCGAAACAAATTTCAACGGTATGGCCTAAAGTCACTTCGCTACAGGAAAAATAAAAATGAAACTTCGAAAGATTTTGTATTCAGAGTTTTTTTTGTCTTTTGGGATTGAGAAATGGACAGAAAAGTGTGAGCATTCTTGCAGCTTCATTTCCGGTATATTTAATGCCAATCAAAGGCATCTACACATTGACTGCTAGCGAACAAACGACCCGTGCAGAAATTTCGGTCGGGATCCAGGTGGATTCTGAGAAGGATCCCTATTTTCTGATAGGGATCCAGCTGGTCATCGGATCAGATCCCATGACTGAATGTAACGTTTGTACATTGGAATCCGACAGGGACCCCTGACTGGATTCCAATTATGGTATCCAGTCAAAACCCGATCAAAATGTGGTTTAATCTGGCATATATATAAAATCCCGAATAAATATTTATCTTCCGCAATTCAGGTTATAGGCAATTGTTAATTATTATCTGAGCCATAGAAAAAATGTAAACAAAAAGAAACGTCGACACCGGGGTTTGAACCTACGACGTCTCACTAGCCTTCGTTTGCGTATTGGACCCGAAATGAATGACAAAAAACATTATATTTTATGAACATTAATGTTTTTGACATTTTTTATTGATTGTTGTTGTTCCGAGGATGATTCCGGTCGTTGAAAATTTATTTGCTAACCCGGAAAATGATTTAAGGACAACCTACCTATCTATCTGCCTACCTAATGAACTAACGCTCTAACCACGACGCTGTCGAATGCTTGTACATTTACTTTATAAATATCTTCTATACACTATACATGAGGCTGAAGCTAGCAGCGGTAGCGAGAAGCCAAAATTCAGAAAAGAATACGCATGACGGGAAAAATCTGAAAAAATTAAGGAGTATTGTCTATCGATCCTGGAACACGATCGCGTTTCAACTTTTGAGTGGACTGACTCTTTCGTTGATTTGTTTATTAATTAACAATGGCTGCTGATAATTAAAATCGCACACATGACGGGAAAAATCTGGAAAAATTCAAGAGTATTGTCTATCGATCCTGAAACACGATGGCGTTTCAACTTTTGAGTGGATGGACTCCGTTTTTTATTTGTTTGTTAATTAACAATAACGGCTGATAATTAAAATCACACGCATGACGGGCGAAACCTGAAAAAATTCAGGGGTATTGTCTATCGATCGTGACTAAAAGTATATATTGCGCTTGAAACTATCCTTACAATTAATAATGAATTAAATTCCGCGCACAAAACTACTTTCCGTTCAGCAATATCCTTTACAACTTTTGAATCATCGAAGGTTCTTTTTATTTGAAGTACAATCCCCATGGTCTCACATTTTTCCTTCCAAAAAGTTCGCCACAGACGTTAAGTGGCTGTTATAATTAAAAAAGTCCAATGAGCGGCGGCTTCCACTTAAGCTACAAAGCACCCTTTTCGCGATGATGTCTTTTTTTTTATCAAAACTTCAGTTTAAGGAGATGGGAGCATGAAAAATCAAAATTTGTTTTTTTTATGAAAAATGCACAAAAGTGGCTCAAAAATGTAATTTTCGCCACACTGCTAAGTGGTTAAGGTGGTGGAGGATGACGAACATACGAACACACGAACACACGACCACACGACCACACGAACACACGAACACACGACCACACGACCACACGACCACACCACCACCACCACCACCACCACCACCACCACCACCACCGCCACCGCCACCGCCGCCGCCGCTGCCGCCACCGCCACCGCCACCGCCACCGCCACCGCCGCCACCACCACCACCACCACCACCACCACCACCACCACCACCACCACCACCACCACCACCACCACCACCACCACCACCACCACCACCACCACCACCACCACCACCACCACCACCACCACCACCACCACCACCACCACCACCACCACCACCACCACTACTCATTATTATTATTATGCCAATCGAATAATGTGTCAACAAGCTTTATTCGGAATATGACTGGGCATTTCGCAAATTAAAATTCTTCGATCATCCCATTAAATCATCGGAGGATACTCGTCTTGAGGAGCTCTCAACAAATCCTGATTCAGAACAAACGTGAGATTGGGATTCAATCGGTACACCCTGAAAGAAAGTGGCGCCATAACTTACACGGAGAAAAAAGTGTCGTTGTGACAGCCAGATTTCTAGTTCTTGTAGGTATAATCGAGACTTTGGTCACAACAGTACAGTTGTTCAGCTACAGGAACAGAACAGTACGGCCATACGTTATTTACTTGCACGAACGATGCGGTATAGCTGTGGGAGCTGAATGACGGATTCCTATAACAACTATCTCACGTTCAGTACGTCAATTTTAGAGGGCCAAAATCATAAGCATATGTAGCTAACCTATTTCGATGTGGTTTATGATAAATTATAGACAGAGTATTTATCAGAGAAGGTTTCAAGATAATTGGAATATTAAAGTACGTTTAATTTATAGTTTATATATAGTAATAGTAATCAAGGCAACGATGTGGCCTACGAGAGTTAGAGGTTAAGTTGGACGTGTGACTTTAATATCATGTAACAGCGTTATAAAACTGCGTGACTTACCTTCAAAGACGCCTTCGTATTTCTCCAAACCCCACTGTGATAATTTTTCCTTCACCCACTGGTCCATTGTCAATAATTTTCTGCAAATTGCACAATATCCCGAGCATCGATGTCGCTATGCTTGACGCGCGAACTGAGAACTATACAGTTGGGTCGGAGACCCATGCGTATAGTTCCCATAGCTATACGCTTAGCTCGGGGACCCATGCGTATAGCTCCCAGAGCTATACCGGGATAGTTACCGGAACATAACAGAAGGTTCGTTTATGTAACTGACAGTATGTCTGTACGAACTTCGGCGCATCGTTACAGCAACAAATACGCTAAATGCTATACCGTATTGCTACTAGAGCAATACGTAAACTTCGTACAACGAAACACGAGGTTGCAGTAAGGGACCTACAGACAACTATAATCTAGTTTGTTACACGAACCAGTCTTTTTTCTCCGTGTACAAATTTTGCCACATCCACCATTCCGATTACGAGACGGATACCATATAGATTCCTATGGGGATACCGGTTTTGGGGAGTCCATGGACAATCCCGATCGGGATATGGTCGGACTTAGGGTATCCCTAAAAAATTTCTGCACGGGGAGGACATGGCATAAAAACATACACCCTTTAATTTGCTAGCTGTTTATTTTCGTATTTGTGTGTGTGTGTGTGTGCTAAGCTAAAGCGCGTATCCCCGTGATGAAATTCCACACGTCGCGAGAGAGAATTGTCTGACTGTGGGAGCGAGTTAAATCGTTTTATCGAACGAATGCGCTCGGGGCGATGACTGCTGCGTGTATGTGGGAAACGTGCGAGAATCGGGATAAAGTCCCGAACGTGTCCGAGAGTGTAACGAACGATAAATTCTGCACGTATTTGCATGAATTTTGGGCCTTTCGTTCTCCCCTGCACTCTCGACTATCGTAATGTATCTTTCACACTCTCTATTCGAATTTTTTTTTCTTCATATTCGAAAATTCTTGCTAACTCGATAATATATTTAGTCAATTTTGTCGTCATTTTCATGTTTTTTTTTTCAAAACGATCTCGAGTATGCATCGAAGAATACTGTATATTTTTTATTGAAATAAAGTTTATTGAGTCGTGCGATACGATGAAAATTCTTTTCGACGAGTTGGATATTTTCTAATAGCCCTATAAATTTTGTTTGGCTAAAATAAGATTTAGCTTACTCAGGAAGGTTCATTCATGAGAAAATGAACAATAGCAATAAATATTTAACCAATCTATATCAATCTCTCTCCCTCTCTCTCTATCTCTCTCTCTCTCTTTCTACATATACATGTATGAGCACAATGTCGATAGATTTTGACAGAACACGATGTGCATATATACATGTCTCGTCAACGCGTTCGGCGACCCGCAGGATTACTCGCGTCCAATTAAATTTAACGAATTTCCGTGAGTACAAACGGCTTTATTGGTTTCATTAATTACGCATGCACTCGGCGCGATAGGTCCACCAGAGGCTACCATCAAACCGAGCGGTGTGTGACGTAGCTGATGGTTTGTTTCGCGCGAGAGTTTTTAAGCCTGAAACGAGAGTGAATGCATCCCGGAGCGTATGCATTTTGCATTTTCGCAGCTTCCATATATAGACGCCTGTGTTATAGAATTCAGCTCTCGCACCCCAAAATTGACCGACTCTGAGCTTAATGCATCGCGGGCGATGCACTGCATGCGCCCTCCGCTCACTGACCTCGCAGCAATGAAACGGGGGAGAGACTATATATATATATATGACGTATATACGAGGTATATACATGTGTGTGATACATGAGATCTCATATGTCCCATAGGTCGGGCGCTGTGTGCTTTTCCGACCCAAGCAAACCCGAACAATGATCGCTCCCAAATTGGACATCCTTTATGTGGGGAGTGTTAAAAAGCCCAACCCAAACGAACTCTTATAGTCATTTTTTTCAGAACGGATATTTCTTAAATAGGCCTCCACTTCACGTACATACGCAGCCGCGGCGGTGAAATATTTATATAATTCGTGTATATAGTTGCCCCGAGGTATTCGAACGAGGCATTCTATCTTCCTCTCGCACTAACAACGTTGTCAACGTCACGATATTTTGAATTTGGCGATTAAATTGTTATTGGTTCACACCAATAACCCATAGCTCTATTTTGCTATGTTAACGCACACAGATGATGTTGATTTTTCTTTTTGGTATTCACGAGCAGTAACAAATTTGGCTAGCAGGTTTCTTCGTGCACCCAGGGCTCATCTTCCTTTCCTCCAATTCATCTTTTCGAATTCTCTTCCGTGCAGCTTCAGCTGTTTTGATCCCACTGGTATATTGCTTTGCCCTAGGGCCCACGGAAACTGCGGAAAACCTGTATATTGATTCGCGGGCAGTGCCTACCCAACTGTCCTGGTGGCAATGCGACTATAAACTGAAGCACGAATGTCAAACAGCTTCGAAGATAGCTTTTTCGAAATGCTGCCTTCGCTATACAACGAGTCCTACATCAACGACTAGAAAAGATCTCGTTTTTAACTGAATATCTCTGTTGATATATCGAACTACTATAATATGCAATCATTGAGAGTCGAATGGCTGTACGAGAAACTTATAATTCGAATTCAACTGAATTGAAAGCCATTTTTGCTTCAACAGCAATGGGGGTTTGAATTATATTTTATGTCATATTTATAATTTAAATTGAATTTTTGATATTTTGAATATTTTTTCATGACTCATCAAAGGTTCAAAGTATGAAGCATAAATTTGCGCCAAAAATTAAAACTGTCGAACAATTTGTATCGAAAAAAAATGAACGAAATTTGGTGCTTCTCTTGTGTCGAGTTTTCGCATCATTTTTTTTTCCCGCCAAAATGCCTGGCTATCCATCGTTGAGCTTTCGCCGGTTACACAATGGATTACATTAACGTATTCTTTGTTTTTTTTTTTTCCTCTTTTTTTCAACACTGTATGTACGAAGTATATATACAGAATCATGGTCCATCGAGTCCCGGTGAACGACACGGGAGATTGTTCTGGAGCGAACGAGACTTTAATTTCATTTGCAATAATTCGATTCGATCGTTCGACGGGTTGGAAAGCTTGAAAATGCTCGGTTTTTGCCTGTGCCCTCTCGTTGTTGGTTTTATCGAAATATATATAGGTATAGATAGGCCTGTGAATTGCTAGAATGTAAAGGGGCGTAGCTGACATCGATTCGCGCGTAGAATTCCGTTGGTTAGGCCATTTTGTTCGCTGGATATCCATAAATTCATGTATGTAGACAGAGAGGCACAGAGGGAGCGGCTAGCTGATCGAAATCTGTATCCCAAAGTTTGACGTGGTGTGGGCACAAAACGAGGAAACGAGGCAATTATCGAGTGAAATTTCGACGTGAACGAGCATTGTTTTTTTTTTTTCCCCTCCTCCATCCATATGCACGTATAATCTATATTCCGAAAATTTTTTTCCTTCTATTGTCGTTTCATTTTGTTGTTTTTCACACTGCCACTCATCGATGTGAAAAATACATACGACGAAGCCACCGCGAACTCAGTCCGATGTTCGTCCGAGCCTTTTCGATTTCGTTGAAACTTAAGTTCTAGAATTGCTCGACGGTATATTTCACATCATTTTCAAGATCCCCGAGTATAATTCCCAGCGAAATAAATCTAGACGAGTATTTTTCGATTGAAAAAAAATAAAATTTTCACCCCCGATCACTACTAGGCCTTTTCACCGTACGACAAAAACAGCTCAAAAATCGTTAACTTACGACGAAATAATAATGTACAACAAACCACCACGTGAGCAGCAAGAGGAGACATTGCTAATAAAATTTAAAAAAGGACTAGGTCAATATGTTAAGAGGAACGTAGAATTATAGAAGGGTATAGGGGGAAAAAAGCTAACGAAAAACAAGAGAATCGATGGCTAAGTAGGGATAAGAGAATAGAGCAAGAATAGTGTAAGAAGTATATATAATAGGTTCAGAATATGGTATATCAGTGCAAAGATTCGAAGAAAAGTAAAGGCAATCCATCCATCAACCCCCTGTCGCGGCCGCAGCCGTTATTTTTACTACATTATCCTCCTTCTGACGAGGGCATAGGGAAACTGCGGAAAACCTGTGCCGATACGAACGGTCATACTTATTCCTGATCATTTGGTGTTCTCCATCACATGCGTATATAAAAGTCTCGGAAAAAGTGCCCTTCACGCTCGCAGGCGAAAAAAAATTCGCTAAAGGTCTTTAGAAAAATCGTGCAATTCGGTTTTTTGAAATTAAAAGTTTATATAATATTTCAGTGACAGTTATTAATAGTTGAGCAACAGTTATTAACAATTGAGCAAAAGTTGAGTTATTAATAATTGAGTAACGATTGAGAAAAAATTGAGTTATTAATAATTGAATAACGGTTATTTATCAAAAGTTGAGTAAACGTTGCTTAAAGTTGTAATTAAAAAACAAAATAACAAAGCGAGAACTATAGAAATCGTTTTATTTCGTAAATTAACTCTGGCAGGCGATGTAATATTTGCACGTCGAGTTCTGACGAACACGTTAATTTATTAAGCCGAATTTTCTTAAGGTGGTTCACCAGGTAGAACAGAATGCATAGAGAAATCTGATTTTTTTATCAAATATTCACAACTACTGTAGAAATGTGCCTGAATTATTTGGGAATTTTCACCTACACCATTCACATGAAAATTTAGTTTTCGACGAGGCTCTTTCATAATACGCGTTCTTATGACGTAAGCAGAAATTGCGATTTTTTCCCCTCTATAAATCCGGAGAAAATTCAGAGAAAATTTTAAAAAAATATTATTTCAATACGGTATAGGTGAATAAAGCAGCATGACAAAAATCAAATTGACTGTGTACTTAGTTTATGAATACTATTCAATGAATCCACAGAATTCATAGTTATTCGCAGTAAAAGGGATTTAAAGAGGAGATAAGCATGGCAACAATCGCTGTACAGCCGGAGCAGTTGGATTAGGTTGGACGCGCAATTTTCTTGACAGCTCGACTGTTCTCTGGTGCATGTGGCTATGAAACTTGACGGTCCCAACCGTAAGAAATACGCGTCTTGTTGCCAGACTTCTTTGCGAATTATGTGTACTATAAAATCGAATTTCTTCCATTTATATCAATGTAAAATAACTTTTATCCATCCTAAACTGTCAAAAAGGGTTGAGTATTCATTTATCGTTACTTATTTATTCATCTCAATTTCATGATTTTCCGATTCATGATAAATTATTTTCATAGTTGGCTGCAGTGCCGTCGGCCCATGTAGGGTGACTGAACCAGTGAATGAACGCATAAGCCTTTTTTCTATTTCGATAAAGCCGTATAATTTAACTTATTACAAATTTCTTTATGAGCTAATTAGATCTTATAGAACAATGTTCACAGAATATAAAAAAAAATATTCGAAGTGCCCTGTTCGCAAAGATTTTGTAAAAAAAAATTATAATGAACGAAATTACCAATTTCCCAGTGAATGAACAAAAATTCCAATGAATGAACTCATATCTTTCCAGTGAATGAACGTACAATGGAACCAGAGATGCGTACGCATACTCGTGCGTTTTGAGGTTATGAAAAGCCTTTTCAACGCTCGTTCAATCACTGGAAATAGGTTAAAAAGCTGGACCAGTGAATAAACGGCCATATATCGCAAACAATATTGGGTTTTTGACCAATAATTCATTAATATAATTGAAGCTTAGCAATGTATAACGTTGAAAAAATTATTGCATATCTTTTAAAAAGATTTATCGAGGTGGTATGGAATATTCTGGTATTCGATGCACAGTCAGATGGTTATAACAACATGGCTGTCTCTTATGAATATGCGCCCCAAGTACGAAAAAAAATCCATAGCATCGCAAATCTTTCACAGCGTCAAATAATATCACTACTAGATGTTTTCTCAGAATTTTCACTTCATTATGAATACAAAATTCTTCATAATAATAGAATCATATCTCTGTCGTTTAATTAAAATACTAAGCCTGTTCATTCACTGGTAGGTGTTCATTCACTGGTTCGGTCACCCTATATAAGCCTAGGGTTTCCACCGACCCTCTTCACCTCCCGCAAACGCTCTAGTGAACCTCCTTAAGCCTTTTCTTTTAGCCGATATGTAGATTTTTTGCTTAACTTTTATAGCCAATGCACAACATCCCAAAAATCTTCTACTTTTTTTTTTACAATCTCTCGCCCACATTATCCCGAATTTTCTCACTTTCACATCACATGTGTGCGGCATATAACGATATATTATTGTGTGATCACGCGAGTGATCGCTCTATATGCCTATCGGCCACGAATATGCTAATGATAACCGTGGCACACGTTGCTTACATGCTAATAAGCCTCCTGGCATACATATAATACTACGTGTGTATGATTCACCGTCGCGAACATATGCCACACGTAAATGTATATATACCGGTGTACGCCACACCACTTTTCCCCTACCTCACGTCGTTCCCCTACCCTTTGCTGTATTTTTTTTCCCCCCTTATTTTATTATTTCGACCACCTGCGAGGATCTAATTGTCGATGAATTATTAATTTTAACCGAGTGCCCGCATTCGAGAGTGCACGCGATAAAAAGCAAGGAAAAATTGACGCTATATATGATTGAAAAACTGCGAGATGAAAAAAGTTTTTTTTACGTCTGATTCATTTGTCGATATGTGTCACACACTGAAGTCCTAAAAAAAGAAAATGTCAATGGCATTCGTTTTCACTGAATGTATAATTGATATCTGGAGGGAGAGGGAATTATTTAATGTCACACGAGGCTATTGCTCCATCTCGATAACGATAAATCGAGTGACAGGTCAAAATGACAGCCTGAAGCGTTCGATAACAGCTTTGCCGTCTCATATATCGAGAAAAATTGATTCATTCCATTGCAAAATGAATATTTATTTACACTGAGCACTGAGGTAATTTTAACGAAACTCGCAATATAGTTGAATCGATGCATCGGGCAATGGGAACAAGTATGATGGAATAAAACAAATTTTCTTGAATCCGAATAATCCTAATGTCAATTATTTTGCTCGATTCGAACTACATTTGATTGAAAGATGCGCATGGAATCATAAAAATATAGCAATTCGACAAAAACAAGACGTGAGCTGGATTGGTTGGTGACGTCAGCGGGATAAACTACCAGGGGAATATATTCGGTATGCGTGGTACACATATGTATATACGCAAATACATATTGGGTTTCTCGTGTCAAGGGTTGGCAAAATGTGGTTGGCAATGCGGGAGATTCGCTCACGTACAGAGAGCGTAACAGGCGTAAAGCGAAATGATTCCTTGCTGATGCTCTTCCCAGCAAGCTCGTAAACTCGGAAGGGCAATGGGCGATGGGGAGGGCCGTCTCTCTCCCTCCCTCGCTACATATATACGAAAGGGAGTACAGAAAAGCTCGTATCGTCGTCGAAAAAGCGGACGGAGGTCGTCAACGTTGATGATGCGTGGATCACGATGTACTGACGGCTTCCATCATAGATATAGTACTTGCGCTAAAGTAGTATGTGGCATGGTCATATTATGGATCAGCCAAAGCCACAAGGACATCGAGTTTATTCTTAAGCCCGCTCGATACGTCTTTTTGTCACTCAGCCAGCGATGTGATACATAAATATATGTATATCGATAGCTAGCAACAAGAAAGGCGAAATGTCGATCAGTTTACACGATGATTACGCCCTCATGCTTGCTTGGCAGTCAATATACATGTGCATATAGATCTCATATCCATTTCATTTTTTCAAAGACCTCAACCTCTCTCTTCTAACAGCGCATTTTCCCTCTTCCTCTTTATCTTTCTCATCATTTTTGTCCATTCTATTTTGTCACTCTCTTGTCCATTCTATACATACGAGCTATTTTCCTCCTCTCACTTTTTCTCTTTATATTTCGTCTCTCTTCGCGTTCGATGGCTATCGATAATATACTGGTACACCAGCCACTTCTCACGGGAAATTTCCTCCCAAGCATCTCTAGCACGGTGATGTGTAGTATGTTTTTCGATCCTCTTGCTTTATTGAAATACCGATTTCCTCGCGGGGGAAAAAAAAAAACTGGAGACTTTTGGTCTTCCGCAGATGAGGGTCGCCTGGATATAGCGCCACGATAATCGGCGATTTCGAGGAACGAGGAGACGAAATCTCGAGACTGTTTTATCGGTATGTTTATATTTGCGACGAGGATACATATTCAGTGGATTTTTTTTTTATTCCAATTTTATCGCAAAGGACAGGATAGTGATTGATTTGTGATTTTTCCTATGAGTCGAGTATTTTTTACGAATGAAAAAAAAAGAATTTGCGATGTTCCATGAAAGTCGAAAATTATCATCGACGATAAATATGATGTTAATTAATTTTTCGATTGTTTATACAGTGCGCTTGTAAGGAATATTTATGGA
The DNA here is from genome assembly GCA_963564615.1 of Rhorus exstirpatorius. NCBI lineage: Eukaryota > Metazoa > Arthropoda > Insecta > Hymenoptera > Ichneumonidae > Rhorus > Rhorus exstirpatorius. The sequence continues at coordinate 18,899,074 of OY751316.1, read as the reverse complement.
CAATTCTTGTGATTCCTGCAATAAAATGTTGAAATATTTATTTTGCACAATTTTAACGAATAGCACGTTCGTTAATTTGACCATAAGATTTCCAAAATGAAAAAAAAAAAAAAAATGTATTTTACTGACAAGTATTTTTCAATTATACAAAATTAAATTTTACTTCCTTATTGAATCCTTCTCTGTGCTGCCATTAGCCGTAATATCGGAGAATTTTGAGGAAAGAGCCCCAATACCAAGTCCATCGAAGAGTATAATAATTTTTTTTAGGATCTACGTTTTTTTTTTCATTTTTAAATTTCGTGCCTTACCATGCACGGTCAAAACGCATTGCTAATTCCATGACTTCGTTCTGCACGTAACGCTCAAACTCTCCCCATATTGTACCGCTCATAAGAGCGCCTTATTTATAAGGAGCAATGTCCGAGAACGAGAGTATTGCACGGGCGAGACTCGGGCTCGATTAACTCGGATGCAATTATAATTAAACGTCGCGTCATAACGGCTGGTGTGTACGTACCAGCGGGGGGATTGTCCGCGAGTTTCCGGAGAGTCCATATGCGTCTGTGTATATATATATATAATATACAAATGCAATTCTCTATCCTTGGATTATTATAATTTTTTCAGAATTATTCAGAGACGAGGACGTTTCGAATACTCGTATGATAATTTTTTCAGGATTACGTGTGGAATAGGAACTCGGGAAAAATTAGAAATTTTTAAAATTTAATACGCCGAATAGAAATTACTCGATGAATTTCATATTTTATTATGCTAAGCCGAAGAAGAGAAGAAGAAAATTAATTCTGTTCCCCTGAGAACATAATCCCGATAATCGCGGGGAGATCGAAATCCCGGCCACGATTATGTGATGCACGATTAGGTCGAAACGAGACACGCGAGAAACTTGGATATAGCGCATGGCCCCGGGAAAATAAAGAGGATGTTGGCGGGGGTGAAAATGTTCCACTGGAAAAACGAGATTCTCTCTTCCTCTCGCCATATCCGACTGTCGTCACATATTGACGCCTCCACTTTATTCGATTGCTCACACAAGACTACCCCAAAGGCATCGATACTCATATATATATATATATATATATATATAGATACATGCATTCCACTCGGTCTGTAGGACATGTTTTTTCGCTTTACTCATTTCCGCTTCGAGACTGACACTGCGTTATATTTTTCTCTTCGTTTGGCTTTCATGAATATATCGGTTTCCATAATATTGTTTCGTATAAAAAAATTACATTCATCGAATTATTGGTTCATGCAACTTTTAACATCAAATAATACGTTTTTTTTTTTTCTTTTTCCAATCGACACTTTCGTCCAATAGCGGATTCGACCTTAAGGTAGCATATGAGCACAAAGTTGATTATTGGATTAGTTGCGGAATTTTTGAAATGCTACGCGAATAACACATAGAGGAGCCTTTCTGTAGAAACTCAAGCACCTGCTGTTACATCGAAGATTGGAGTTTTTGAGAACTATTTATAATTTTGACGAACTTTACGCTAAATCTGACCTAGACTCTCAAGTCAAGGAGACAGATTTGAAATTAAAAGTACTGTAACTCCTATGTTTTCGGAGCTACGTGAAATTTTTTTTTTCCCGTTGGATTCACCCTATAAAATCGAAAATAATTTCAACATATAAAAACCGTTGACAAGTTGACGAGTTGATTGTGTCTTTCACCGGATATTGACTGCTTTAGCGACAAAGCTGATACTGCAACTATCTTATGTCGAACCTTGAAACGTAACAAAACTTTTGGTAGAATTATATTTCGATCAGACAAATCATTTTTGTCGTATTTCACGACTTTATTTTTGACGCAAGACACTTGGAGAACAAAACAAATATTCGCAACATCGAGCTCTTGCCCTAAAGAAACATACTTAACTTTTTACTTCAATGAATGCCTCGCGAAAGAGGATCTTTGGTCTTTGGTAGTTCTGTCTGAGAGAAGGGCTAATTAGTGTTAATGTCTGATTAAGCGATCCTTAATCTGAATTTTCGCTAGCGTTTTGCTGAATGTTTTTGAGGTCACGATCTACGCGCTTAACCCCTTTGCATTAACCTCCTTCAGTTTAATGCATGTATGCGTCCTAAACTGAAGTGGACATCATTTCTGGTAAGGACGCACGTATGCGTTCAGTGCCAAAAACGAGGATTCAGGATGGTTCTGGTGCGTGAACGACCGTCTACAGGAGTTTTTTTGGGTCGCTATACACGAATCGTGTGAAATTTAAAAAATTTCAAATGACTGATCCAATATGGCCGACCAAAAATTTTGGAAAATCTGAAAATTCGGCGAACTTTTAGATGAAATTGATGTTCAGGGGTTTTTTTTGACTCGCTAAACACGAATTTTGTGTCAAAATTTGAAAATTCAAAATGGCTGATCCAATATCGCGACCATAATTTCAAAAAATCATAAAATCTGGCGAATCATTATGAAATCATAAGAGTTACTTTTGGTACTTGAGGGTGGTTTTTAGCAAGTGTAAAATTATGACAAAACGTCTTAGAGTATATTTGTGAGCTCTTTCTTCAACTTTTTTTCACTGCCAGAAATGTCCACCTAGGTCTCAGAATCGTCTGCCAGTGAAGGGGTTAAAAGGAACTGAGCATAAAGAAAAGTTAAAAGTTGAAGGTGCCAAATCCCAAAGTCTATTTGTCATATATAATACTCAGCTGTAGTCCATTGCAGTCTTCACATTCTTGGTGAGACGTGTTTTCAATTGAATTTTATTAATTGAATTAGTTAGCACATTATGATTAAATTAGTAAGTAGATTTAATCGAATCGCAATTAAATTAATTTCAATAAAAAGATAACTTCACAGTTTTGAATACTTTATTGCTAATTATACTTGTGGTATGATTATTGTTATTTATAATTGTGAGGTGTACATTAAGCATGATTTTGTGGAATTAAAAAGAAACATATCTAAAATTAAACAGAGAGGGTGAGAAAGAAAGAGTGAGAGAGAGAGAGAGAGAGAGAGAGAGACAGAGAGCGAGACAGAGAGATTGTAGTGAGAAATAAGGGTGAAATGGTCGAGCGAACGCCGAGTGGTAATTTTTTCCTCATCAGGCCATTGCTCTGGCGTTTTATTGGTAATTAAAAGCAAGAGCTCGGTCTCTCGGACGATTGAAATTAATGGTAAAACTGTCGATGCTGATGCCGTATGCTGTACGTAGCCTAAATATATATATCGTTGAGTGCCAGAGGGGTAAGAAAAAAAAAAAATCCTGTTGCATAAGAATAATAATAATAGTAATGTGAAAGCGCACCTATTTTTTTTTTTTTTTAACAATTCCACTATAATCGCAAAACTCTATACGTAAACTGGTCATTCATTAAAGAGTTTTCGCAATTTTACTTTATTTCCACTTTCCGAGAGCAAACGACTTTCCATGATTTACGTCCTCTTGTTATAGAAAAAAAAGTCGATTCAACGTTCGTAAAATATTAAATTAGCTCCGGTACTTTTCTCTCTACGACTTTCACGAGTCTCAGTTCATCAAATCTTTACTGACGATTATGCATATAGAGGATTCGGTAGAAATATGGGCCAGAGGTTGTAAAGACATAATAATGAAAAAAAAACCATACAGGATTAATGAGAAATTTCTAAGATTCCTTGTGATGAGAAGCTTTTCGGGAGTTTTCAAAAGAAAATCTGCATCTTATATATGAAAATCATGACTATACACAAGTTGTTCAGTAAAAAAAAAAATTACCTTGTTGAATTTTGTATGATTATTAGAAATTTCTCAAGGGCTCATCGAGTAGTTTAAATCGCGGCATCTCATAATTCCACTTGAATCAATAACTATTTCGAAAAAATCTGCATTCTATGGAAAAATTTTGTGGCAGTGCAAAAACAGCTCTGAATAAAATGGACCATATATATATTGATCAATCCACTTGTGATACATTTTTTTCGAGCGAGTACATACCGAAACTGAAATGGTCGTCCATGTTTGCATCAACTCCCCTGTATGTTTATTAACTTCCCGAAGTGCATGAAAATAATTTAATATTTGATTATCATACACGTGTTTGATGAGAAATCTCTCGGGTTCTTTGCGAGAAGCATTGCGGGAGCTTTGTGAACGGTTTCCTTGAGATTATGTCGACGTTCCGTGATGATCAAGCCAAAGCTCGTACGGGCATATATATACCCTCGCGACGCGATGTACCCCTTCACGTATGTCGACGAGTTTAATTAAACGCACCACTTCTATGGGAAAGCAACGCGACGATGATATAGAAGATGATGCTCCGGCGGCGCTTTCTTCTTCTCCTCTGGTTCGAGATTTTCCTGCTTTGCCATTAGATGCTTTTCCTCGCTGGTATTACCTATCCTCTCTGTATATCATATTTTAACCTGCGGTTCGACAGCCACTTCATATTCTCGCATATCTCACCCAACAAAGCATCACTCTTCCAGAACGTTGATTCAAACTTCCACTCGCAAATTCTCGCCTTTATCGCCGGGTTTATTGTGTTTGCGTTTATATATGACGAGCTCTGGCAGCAAATTTCGACGCTTTTCAAACGTTACGCACGCTCATCAGACTATAGAGAGTGGTCTCGAGTTCCTTTTGGTAGATCTGATCCTCGGAATTTAAGCTAGCCAATCGAGGAAAGCTTTTCCTAGGGGCTTGGAATTTCTTCGGATAAAACTTCACGATCGCAGCTGCGACTCATGGATTTTAGGATTTTTTTTTTAAATCCGTACAGCTGCTATATCAGTTTGCTCGATATGGCGTTCTTCATTTATCTCATCCATTTCACTTTATCGTAGATCTTCATTCGTTGCTCTTCAAACAGTCGACAATGCCGCGTGCCTCGTTTTCAAACGCTTCGGGTAGAAAGCAGTATAAACTGATTGATTGAAGAAAACAAAAATGTTACCGCCTTTTCATTCGGTCGATAAAATCATTATTTTCAGTTTTCAACGTTCCAGCATTATAATCGCATTAATTATCTTCTCCATTCGTGAACGAAGCTTTCAGCTTGTCTTTAACTTCGTAAAATCATCCAGGCAGAAAGTACCCAAGAATAGGAAGATCTTCCACGATATATCGGAATGTCCGATTGAAAATTTCCTGATGTACGCATGGTATATTCCGGTGAAAAATTCAATTTTACGATATATTTCGTTGTAATAATTTTCCATTTTAAATCGATTTACCGGCAAACAGCTGTCTGAGAGTATCCTTATAGTCGTGGATTCACTTTCGAAGCGGAAAAGCTTCGAGCAACGGGAAACTCTCGGACGAGAGGGGGCTGACATTTCCAGTCTTTATTGTCATTTTCCGTTGCCGCTCGGCATTATTAAATCCCGCACAGCCTAACGTTTTTCTTACAGTCTACCAGTTGCATTCGGTTAATATTTTTCCCGTTTCCCCCCCCCCCCCTAAAACGGTAGAGGAATTCTATAAAGCGTTTAAAGAGATTTGCAATGCATTGATATGACATTGTTAATGTCCATTTTTTTTGCCAAAATTATGATCTTTAAACACTTGCCATTTCGTTTCTTCAAAAATTCCAACGATCGATCACGCACCGACGACATACCGACGAAATTCTTTTGGTTTTTTTGATTTTGAATAAACTGATTCCAAACGACAGTGCCCACCGCAAAAGTACTTTTCACAAAGTACTTCCCGGACGTGTCGGCTGTAACTTCGATTTAAATGAATATTTTTACTCGAAAAAATTGCTGAATGTTCTTCAAATTTTTTAAATACGGAACTCCTGTATAAATATATGCTTATAATTTTCAAAAAAAAAGTCTCAAAACTTCACTTTTTTTCGGTAGCTTCACCCAGGTATAATCCGTTAATAGTGACAAGACGGACAACAGTGACGGAAGTACAAAATAACGATCAATTGACACGGAGAAATTGCATTTGAATGTATGGAGTCCATTGAAAAGGGTGAAAAAAAATACCGGCAATTTTGTATCCCTGGTGCGTTGCTAAATATCGATTCTCAAAACAAAAACAAAAATTTGCACTGTCCTATATCTTTCCTGCCATCTCATTTCTACTGGAATTATCCCATACACACGCGTATATATGAGCTTTTGCGTCGCATTACGGTTATAGGCCCTTGTTCTCTGTAGTAGTTATATGTACCCCGCCGTCTATACAATCGTGCACGAAATAGCCCAGAGGGTTGCCTAATCGCCGAGGCAACGCCAAACCTTGCGGAGAAAGTGTTAGTTATATATACGTACATGTAGACCAAAACCCCACGAGAGAGAATGCTCATGCATAATCCGAAATTCTCGAAGCGAGAGACGCGCGTAACGAGGAGGGGTAAAATCCACCGGAAACTCCGAAGAGTAAGTACAAATCGAAAGCTCCTGGAGAGGATCTTTTACGTCGAGTAGTACTTACCATGCTGCAGTAGATAGCCCCTCGCATAGCATATAATACAGTAGTCCGTCGTACATGTCAGACGAAGCATATGTAAAATGAGCTTCGCGAGTCGTGGAGCTTTATTCTTCCGCTGTCGTTTGCCTCCACGTCGTTTCGACATTTCCGCGAGTTGATTGGAATATTTTGGAATGTCTTGCAGGGAGATAATTTTTTTTTTCAAGTCATATTGGAATATGAAAATAAAATTTTGCAATTTTCCCTAAGACTAATTGCTGTGGGTGAAACTACTCTACTTGTATAATATAAATTCAGGGTATAATTTGGGAGAATTGGGGAGTTGGGACGGTTTGATTTCTTTTTAACAAATCGATGAACCCTATTAAATACTTTTTTCGGGTGCTTCTCATTATTATTTTTTTTTTTTCGAAAGAAACCGTGAGAAAAGTATAAACGATGGGGGCTTGAATTGTAAAAAAATGTCGCCGGGGACCTACTTTTTAATACGCAAAATAAAATTTCCACCTTACTATAAGTTCGTGTCGCGTATTTCGGAGATACAATTCGACAAATATCATTTGCATACGCACGTCGTTGTTGAAAACATATTCATCCCTTTGGAAATTGGTCTACTATTAATCCTTTTTCGAGAACTGCGATCCCCCATCTCTCTCTTTGACATTTCGGGACGAAATTGAAAAACTTGACTCAAAGCATTTTTCAACCCTTAATATTTAATTGGATCGTTTTTACGTTCCGTCAAAAAAAGCTTTTCCTTTTTTTTCGAAATGAGGTGTTTGAAATATTCGGAATTTTTTTTTTTCGTACCATATTTATTGCTGTATATTGGGAAGAAAAGGTATTCAGCCGACACGGGATTTTTGCCAATAAAGAATTAGAATTAAAGTTAGGAGTAAAATGAGTTTGTAATTTATTAAAGAAATATGATAAACGCAATACAGAATCTCGATGAGAAATAATTAATATTGCGAGCTTCTATTTTTCAAGACCAACCGATGTACATTTTCGACGTCAAGACGGTTGCAATTTTGGTCAGGGTGACCATATGTATGGTCACATTCGCGCGATTATTGTTTACCGTTTTCGAATAATTGATCTTTGCTTATTCGGTACATTTTTAGATGCTTGCAAAAGCAAGCACTCTCCGCGTCGTGTTTCGAAATACATTCGCTTCTTCTTTCGAAATATCTCTACTCGGATCAATGTCCGAGGATAATATTCCTAATTAACTATTCGAGGAACAAAATTGTATTGGAATGAAAAAAAAAAATAGTTTTTGTAGTTTACTTAAAACTTTTTGCATCTTCATTTCGTCAATAAAGTTCACTAATGAAACTTCACAAATTTTTTTCCCCCCAAGTACATAAAAATTCCATCGGCAGATCAATGTGAAAATTGATGTAGATGAAAATTAAACGTTTTCGCGACTTTTTTTTGTCTCAAAAGTACTCTCGGTGAAATTGGCATTTTCTTTTTCTTTCGTTCCGCAAAAAGGGAGGCGGGTGGACGATTTACTTTGCTGGAGAGCTTTAAGTGAGTTTGAGTTTCGTGGCTGAGACACCGAGACGGGCCATATAATAACAAGGGGATTGCAGAGCATGGGAAGAGACTCTCGGGGGTAGCGACGAAAAAGTATAATATTGATGGACAGTGACTCGGCCCTTATCTTTTCCTTTCAACAATATAATGCCCCCTCTGCAATAGCGAGAGACAGGCATGTATACAGTTTATCATCCCTTAACGAGCGCATTATTCCTCGATTAATCTTCGATATTCATATTATGACTTTACGTAATAAACTGAATTATTATCCATTGCCCTTTTTCTCTCGTTGATGTGGCAGGCCAAGCAAAAGTCATTCACATATAATTGAGACTTCGACGTTTATCAGCTCTCGTCCTGACTGAGCGATCCATTTTATTCGCAAAAATTTCCATTCAAACATCCCGACAAACTTTTCCATCGCCAACTCGCGTCAAAAAGTTTTCGATATTTATGTTTTACCAACGAAGCTGGAGAGTTCTGATACGTCAGATATACTTCTCAGAAGTGTTATTTTATATCATAACTTTGCGATGATTCAGGAAAAGTGGAGAAATTAATTTACTAAAACTAAATGCATGTAGCTTGAAAAAAATAATTAAAAAATAATAAGCGAACATCCAGAGAAATTATTGGAGTAGGTAATATTTCGGATCTTCCATCTCGTCCTTGTAATCATAAAAATAGTAAAAAGACTGACGAAACTTAAGGATCCTGGATACGTGTCATACGTACTCAGAAGTGTTATATTTGACATCGTAACTTCACGAATGGAAAAAAAATTGATAAGTTACCAGTTAAAGCAATTAAAAACATGATACTCGACAAAAATAATAAAGCAAAATGTCTTTGGGAGAGGTGCATTGCTCTTTTTTTTTAATATCAATAATGCATTACCGTAGAATGCACATAAATGAAACACAAGTCTCCAAGACACCGATAAAAGGCAAGAAAAAAATCCAAGAGACGCGAAGAGGTCTCGATGGTGAGTAATTAAAATTCAATTAATTTTTTCAATTTCCCGTTTGTTACTACTCTAATACACGGCATGATAAACCTTTCAATATTACAGGAGAATACATTTTTTATTGAGATTCTCTCCAATGCAGTATACATTTTTCAAAGATCTTTGTTTTTTTTTTTTTTTTATAATTCTTAAATAGAAGATACCGAGGAAAAATATGTCCCCCAGTTACCATGCAAATTTTGCGAGCCTCATGGTCGTATTCTGGTCTCATTTAAGACCCCCTCCCCCATTTTTTTTTATTTCTCCCGTCTCGACTGACTTTACCTGCTTTCCCGTCATCCTGAGATCCCCAAAGCTGTTCGTCACTTCGTGATCCATGGATCAAAACGTTTTGGATTCACGAAACGAGCGATTCGGAAACGATTTTCCGGCCACGACAAACGCGAGGACAATGCTCCAAGCCGCAATAGCGATGGGGTATTTAGGCTCGAAGTTCGAAGAGCGAGAAAAAGTAAAAGGAAATGGGGAAAGCAAAAGAGGGATGAATGTAGGGAGAAAATAAGGGGTTGGATGGCATTGTTATCGAGGATTATTTATGTCTTCGAGGAGAGTTGAGGATGGAAAAAAAAATCTTCCAGAAGGACTGGAAAGTCAGTGAGAAAGGGCATGCACATAGAAACACAGAGAAAGTGTATATCACACGACTTTGTATCGATGAATTTACGAGACGTTCGAACTCGTCATGTCACTTCCCTAAAAACATTTCACAGCGTCTGCTTCTCGTATCGACGAATTTATCGTGCCTCTCGGTCAACCCCGAAACATCTATTGTACCAAAATGTTTCCCCCCGTGGATTCTTTACGATATTGACTATTACATATTTTTATGCTAATAGAAATATTCTCGTACGAGACGGGACAAAAAAACTCGTCACTCAAGTCTTCTGTGTGTGTGCGTGTGTGTGTGTGTGTGTGAGAGAGAGAGAGAGAGAGAGAGAGAGAGAGAGAGAGAGAGAGAGAGAGAGAGAGAGAGAGAGAGAGAGAGAGAGAGAGAGATAGATTTTTCAACGAGGCTTGTAATTCCTAACCGACCTTTCGGCAAATTAAACGAAAGTTAAATTTATAGCAATTCTCCCGACCACACAAAATTTTATTTATTATTATTTTATTCACTCTACTGCTTTATTATTCATTATAAATCGTAAAATGGGAACAAAAGAGCATATAGAAGAATGTAAACATATATTTATCGCGTATAAATTATGATTGCCGTCAATTATCTATTTTACAATGCTGTAATATAATGCAACTAAAGCATCAACCCTCGTTGAAATTTACATAGGTGAAATATATGAAAAAACAAAAATATATGTGAAATGTGAAAGCTTTTGACGCGTAAAATATATACATCACATAATATATTTTGTAATCTGTAACTATTGATAGGCTGAATTTAGTTTAAATTTTGATCAACGTTGGATGAAACAGGTCTGAAGGTTACTTTTCAGGTAGAGTTAAATTAAGTGTATAATGTCTGAAATTTATCGTCATTTTTGCAAACGTAAAGGTTACATTTACATTAGTCACTAACACTAATAGTCTTGACCTTACGATTTACTACAATATATTCTTTATGATATAGATGTGGATTTTACAAGGTTATTGTATTTATCGGTGAACAAAGTCGCGGTAACTTTTTGACTAGACTTATATTTACTGCATAACATGTAAAGTTTAGAATTACTCTTGTGATTGTGAAACGTACATACATACGTCAGCTGTTGCCACTGCATCAAAGTTTGTGCAGTATATTACATTGCAATTACTGCAAAAAAAAAATTCACTTTATGTGAAGTAATTTTAACAGAGAATGAGTATTACGTCAACTGAATATTGGTTTTATTCTGACAACAATAATTTTACTTCCGTCCAGATGTAAATACAAGCAAAGTATTTCTTTTTCCGTGCATACAAACGTATTTTTCTTTCTATTTGTTTTTTTGTTTTTGATGTGTAAACATCTTAGCGCTCGGTCTACGGTAGGGGCTAGCTGGGACTTCGAGCGTCAGATGTAAAACTTCGACCGTCAGCGTAAGATCCGTGTCTATGTGAGCGCGTGAATGTGTGTGTGAGAGCGCCACACGGTGGGGGCTAACCAACACTTCTATGTATAGGACATCGGCGCCGCGCAGGCGTGAGCAGCGTACAGCGCGCACCGTGGTCCGTGTGAGAGCCCGTGAATGTGTGTGTTTCGACAGCTGATAGCTGATGGTACGGGCTAAGATTAAGGAGGTACGACTAGTTCTTTGGAGTAAAAAAAAAGTCTAAATTTATTTTACCCACAGTTGTTCTGATTTATGTTTATTTGCGTTGATTATTCATATTATCGATTATAATGTGAAAAATTTTGTGGTAAATGATTAATTTATTGCGCATGAACTAATAAAAACTGAAAAATTAGATTGTCAACGACTCGATAGTAGTCTCCATCATAATAATAATGACATGTCTACCACAAAAACGGACTAAAAAACATTTTTTAAAATCAGCCGAAAACCTATTAAAATAGACTTGAATTACCTCAGTGGAATTAATACGATCGGTAGAATGATAATTATACATATAATTGATACGTGATAAATAATAAAACTCCATAAATAACATGATGGAATTTGAAGTAAACACTTGGCAACGTCGCATTGGCGATGCTATAAGTTGGTATACGTGACCAACGAATATGACTCTATCTTCGTTGCTAATATCAAAACAAAGCTAGGTTATGTTCGCCGAAACCCATCAGCTGTTACTCGCGACGTTGCTAAGTCTGTGGGTGCTATTTGATCGTTCTGAACATTTACAACCGGAAATTGAAACTTTTTTATGATGTAGTGCCAGAACTACACGGTGAAGAGTAATTTTTCAATTTTTTACAATATCTATTATATCTAATCTATCAAGTTTCAGTTTTTCAACGGGTGTAGTTGGATACGTGAGCAGCAAAACCGTGATCACAGCACTTCCGGTTAACCGTCTCCATAAGACGACGTGCTTTAGTAACTCAAACTGCTCGACTTTGCAATTTTATTACGAATAAACTAAACGGTTAATATAGCTCAAATTTTGGCAATAGGCGCATAAAGTATTCGGCAAAAACATATAAAAAATTCAAGTCCGTCAGTTGGATTCTTCATATACTAGTCGTACCTCCTTAACCAATGCACGACCTCAATTTTCCCACACCAAACTGACGCGAGCTCAAATGTTTACACATCAAATTTCGTGAGTTCCAACGCCAACTCACACGTTTTTTGTTTTAAGTAAGACCTGCGGTTTTAGATTCTTACTTTACTTACTATAGATCTTACAGTACCTCATGCTGGGCGCTAAATGCCATTATTAAAAAAAAATTATTTTAACGTTTTCTTTTACTATACATACTGCAATAATTCGCTATTTTTTTTTACCTCTGGGTCCCATGGACCCAGCGTCTAAGCAGTGCTTGTAATTAAGGATGGAAAAAAATCATTTTTCCGAAAAGAAGGCAAAAAATGGAACGAAGAATTTATTGACGTTGAAGCAGGTGCCAAATCGATAATTATCGTGATAAATTGGACCAAGCGCGGGTTGAAGTTTCGCCGGTATTGGAGAAAACGAGAAGTTGCATTTTACATTCAGTTCTGAGGGAGACCCGCGAGTATTATTATCCCGCAGAGTACTAGGGTTATTGCGTACTTCTCGAGATAAAAGAAAACCACGATTTCCGAATTTTTACGTTCTTCCCATGTTGCGTTTTAAAACGTTACAGCCTATCTAAACCAGTCTGAAATTTATGTTTATGCAAAGAAAAAGTATTATATATATAGAAAAAGTAAAAAGGAAACGAGAAACCGACTTTGATATGTGCGGCAAAAATCGTTGGACGCATGCACAACCGGATCGACGCTGAAATTCATCTCACATCTCGATTTTCTTTTCTCCCTTTTTGTCCCTTCGACTCTCCTCGTCATATCGACAAATTTATCGTCGTCAGAACTTTTCTCTCTCTATCTCTCATTCCCTCTCTCTCTCTCTTGAATATTCGTCCGCACACGCTTGTCGTGTACTATGAAATGGCTCCGGACGTTGATACGTTTCTGGACCCATTGTTGTAACCCGAGATATTGTTTACGATATTGACTCTTCCCTTTTATGTTAATTTCACTCGAAAGTCCGTCGTGTCGTGCGTGAAGCTCGCACAACCCCTTTTTGCAATGTGTATTACATGGATTCCTGCATATACTATATTTGCGTATATATATGTATATGTATAAAGCACATATCCATATATCAACAGCCAACAAACGAAAGGTCCCAACCCACATCATTTTACGTGTCAAATTGTGGGATTTGCGCCCTTATGCTGGTTAGAATTCGACAAACGTGTATGCGAATATCCATTACATTTCGGTGTGTATACAGTTGGGCTGTGCATTGGCATGCGTATGTATACTTACATAGGTATATGCAATGATATAACGAAGGACGCGCCGTTGGCAATTCACGAACGAAATATCGACGAATTTACGAGGAAACGGACGTCGCGTCGTCGTCAACTACACCACGAATTTTCTCCCCCTCTACGCGTATAACGCACTCGCTATGCTAATTGACGACAATTAGCATAGGAAGTGGATTTACCGGACTCGTCTCCAGCCAACACATGCCATATCCACCAGGATATCTTTATTTTTTTTATTCGAGTTTTTCCTTTTTTTTTTATTTATTTATTTTTTTTCGTTAACACGTGCACGACTCGGGAGTTATCACTTTTGCTCGGTGGGATTTTCGACCCTTTTGTGCAGGATAGTAATGCCGGCTGTTTCGTTCTTTTTTCCCATTTTTTTTTTTTTCGTCCAATGAAAAGCCAGCGTGTATTGACTCTGCTAGTAATTCGCTTCTGGGAGTTTCTTGTGACGTGGCCAAAAAAAAAAAGAAAAAGAAAAATACGCTACAATATATAATAGGAGAATAGGATTGATGCGGCGCAATATGTAACGGTGCTAAATGGCTACAGATCTGTTTTTCTCGGTTGGGATCCTCTGCGACCGCAATTACATGTCGTTTATACCTGCTGAGATATGAGGATAAAAGGGTGTGGTCCCGATAATGGTGACCAAATGTGCGTAGTTTTTTTTTTTCCCTCTTCACGCTCGATATGTCCTCTGTTACTCAAATCGTATATAAGAGGAGCGTACACGTTGACTGAACCGCTAAGGGCCCGAATGAACTTTTCGAGGTCGAATTACTTGCATACTTTGTCTGTAGAGAAAAAATGAAACATCCGTACATCAGTGGGACAGAGTAGGATGAAGCGAAGGCCCAAAGCTTAATTAGGGCATAAAAAGTCAAATATTGACCTGGTAGGCTGAATCATTTCGTTTGTATTATGTTGTTTGTTCTTTTGGAAAGTCGTGTACGATGATCGAATCCAATATTTTTGTGAAATTGGTGTATCGCAATGAGTATAAACCAAGCCTGAAAAATTATAACTCTAGCCTGCCTGTATAGGGTAAAGCTCTTCGAGTCTGTGGGGGCACAGTGATAACACCTGGTAAAAATTGAGCAGAAATTTTTTCAGGTATCTGTAGAAGGAATGAAATGGAGCGGTGATGTGATTAAAATAGGTAATTTTGTATATCTGACATTTAACTAACATGGAGTATAAAAAATTGACTTAACATCGCTAAATAGTAGGAAATATAAAAACATGTAGAACGTTTTTTGGGCAAGTGCATCAAACTCGCGAATTACCCGATTTGGAAACGATTTTATACATGTTATTTTTGGTATTGGGCACCTAATTTAACAGTTAGTAAACCTCGAACATTCATGAAAATCGTCTGAAAACTGAGAACTGAACAAGGTAAGGGCATGCGCTTGGGTCTGAAAGTGACACCAGTGGAATATCTGCGAACTATCTTTTAATCTCTATCTTTTAATTTCCCACGTACTGGAACAAAAAAAAATCCCGCTCGATAGCGTTCTAATCCGTATCGTATCTAATGGCCAGATTTTTGAAATTAAGCTATTACAGTCAAACCTCGGGCACTGACTAGCCCCGGGCACTGGCGTCAGCTGTTACTCGGTCACTGCGGAATTTACAGTGCCGCTACAATACAGAACTCCCCATGAACAAAAAAATGTATAATTTTAACGAGTGGAGGGTATACCGATATACGTATGATACGGGCCTGGT
Source organism: Rhorus exstirpatorius (assembly GCA_963564615.1). Classification (NCBI taxonomy): domain Eukaryota; kingdom Metazoa; phylum Arthropoda; class Insecta; order Hymenoptera; family Ichneumonidae; genus Rhorus; species Rhorus exstirpatorius. The sequence goes on along the minus strand of OY751316.1, from coordinate 18,883,896 downwards.
GCTTTATTCTCATTGGTTAGTAAGAAGGTTAGGTCCTTCGGTCAGTGCCCGAGGCTCTTGTGCTCGAGCTCAGTCAGTGCCCGAGGTCCGACTGTATATATACAATAATTGTTACGTCCATTCCCAACTTTTTCTGCCTTCTTTATCAGTGAAGTAAACACGCGACGGTGATTGTTGTCACCGTAGAGTGCTCAACAGCATTGTACTCATTTTGGTTAGTTATATCAGGGCGAGGGGTTGATTATTGCGATGGGTTAAACCAGGGGATCGTCGTTTCTATAGATATATTTATATAGAGCTGTGTGCGGTAGCGATCGAGAGAGTGTTTCCCATGTTCGACCACGAAAATTGAGCATTCGTATGTAAACTCGGGACGAGTTGTTGGCGAGGGCCAAAGGCCGTTTGCCATAGCATGCAGAATCCGCGAGATCGGAGAGAGCTCTCTGCCATCACGTACAGTGTCGTGCTATAATACGCACGCGACGCGGCTGGCAGGAAAATGTGTGATCCCTCTGCGATTGCGCCTATCAAATTGATATGTGAAATTTCGAGGACAGATCGACGAGTTCTTGAGCCCTCATTATTTTTAATTTTCTTTTCTCATTAGTACGCTGTAAGCGCACTTTCAGAAGCGTAATTTTCATTTTTTTTTTTTCAAAATTTGTTAGCTCGTTGTCTCTTTTTTTCTTCTTCCCATAGTTTTATGGTTGAAAAACATAATTTTTTTTTGAGACTCATTGCGGCAGCTTGGTTCTCGTATTTGGGGGTGCAGTAAAAATTAAATGGCTTTTTTTTCGATCTTCTTTCATGTTTTCCTTATTTTATGTTAAATTATTGTATATAAATTATTTTCGCGGAAAAAATCGGTATGATTTCAAAGTACATAATTATTACAAATTTAGTACAGAAATCCATTACCGATAATTTTTCCTTTGAATAATCCAGTATTCTTCTTCATGTCTTTTTTCTAAGCTAACGAGATGGCATAATTTTATATTTCTATCCTAAAACTTTACTACCCAATAACATCTCTACCAGAATTTATGCTCTCCGAACAAGTCTAACACAAAACAAGTCTACCAGAAATGTGCAGCGCATAACATCACTCCCCAAAAACATCTCTACCAGAATGAGGCTTTCGCTAACATCCCTACCAAATAACATCGCTACCAGAGAATCTCCGGCGTGGCTAATGGTATGTCTGATTTTGGATAAAAAAGTAAGCTGCTGGTATTAACGTCGGCCGGTAAAGTTGTAAACAGATTTTTGATACATGCTGCCAGAATTATTTTCTCTGATCTTGTGTTCCGAATGATGACTCGTGACTTTGGCAATAATTAAATATCAAGTAAACGTGCCACGAGCCATCGTTCGGAATATTCGATTCGAGAAAATCATTCTGTAGCACGTTGAAAATTCGTTAAAAACTTTGCCGGCCGACGTTAATACCGACAGCTTGCTGTTTTATCCAAAAGCAGACTTACTATTAGCCATGACGAAGAGTTGTTCTCTGGTAGTGATGTTATTTGGCAGAGGTGTTAGCGAAAGCCTCATTTTCGTAGAGATTTTTCTGGATAGTGATGTGATGCGGTGCAAATTTCTGATAGACTTGTTACTTTAGTAGGCTTGTTTGGCGAGCCTAAATTCTGGCAGAGATATTATTTGACAGTGAAGTTTTAGAGCAGGGATATAAATGTGCCAACAAGATCAGTGAAAAAAATCAGGAAAAAAAATGGAGTTCTGTTTCTACAGATATTTATAACCACATACATATTGATCTTTAATCGTAATGAGTCTTCTTTCAACTTGCCCTACAATATTTCAAAAAGAAAACACAATGTTTGGAGCTGTGGATCTGTCGATTTCATTTAGAATACCCCATATATATGTACATATAGCTGTATATGGCAGGCATAATCAATTCATATAACATATATACCAAAATATATGTATATGTGTATATATTTCGTATACGAAAGGGGTAAACCGTCCAGATTCTGCCTACCACCCCCGCGAAAGCCCTACGTGGTTTGTGTGGTTTATGACACTATATTATATACCACTTGCATATTTATGTATATATATGCGTTACGTAGATGATGATCGTCAAGCTAGCGGGAATGCAGATGGGAAAATAAAGTATATACATCTCGCCTCGTCTGAGGGGGTTGAGACTTTCGACACACCGCTTGGCGATTCTCCGATTTGACACGGGACGTTTCTGGTTCGCCCGGTATGTTTAGTTAAGTCGTTCCCGGGGATTATTAATCTGCCACGGCTCTTATTTTCATCGTCACGCATATATATCTATGGTTATAAGGCGACGAGTTATTTCTGATGAAAAAATAAAACTGAAATTCAGTAAAATATAGCCAATTGTATCCGCCATGTTTTTCATAGTTTCCCTGTGCCCTTGTGCAAATGCCATATACTAGTGCGCTAGCAATAAGTAGCTGCAAAGAACCTCAGGAGGAGGGGGCAGTCCAAGAAAAGAAATGGAATATGGAAATTGAAAAGTTTAAGGGGATGGTATACGTAAAAGGCGAAGGGGTGGAAGCTATATGATTGAAATAACTAATAAACACTTTTTCTTAATGAAAAATAAGGCGATTGATTTTCGTATGTAACGTCACTGAAGAGCACTCTTGAGGAAAATGTAATTCTCCCGTGGCGGTTTTTCGGGGGTTATAAAAAAATGACAAAAATAAAATTGTGATGGAATTGGTCATTTTACCATAATAAAGTAAATGTATGACTGTCAAAACTTTGTGGATAAAGAAAAAAAAATTGCAATTAAAAAAATACTGCTAAAAGTGATGTGATCTGGCGAGCTCGCTGATATTAAAAAAAAAAAAAAAAAGCAAAAGCAAAACCGATTCGACACTCGAAAGCTCTTGCATGCGTGCGATAATTTCTGTTTTCACCACGTCAACACACGCAGAATGACTGAAGTGGGTGGCTTCGACAGCGTCGTGTACATATATATATATATATGTATATGCAATGCTAGTGCAAGCCGAGGTATAAAAAAAAAATGAAACTGAAAAATACACCGAGAGTGCAATGAGAGATGGTCACGATGAGAGTGATCCTCCCTTCCGTGTGTGGATGAAGAGGATGTATTCCGTTGCAGCATGCAAACGCCAGAACCATCCCCGTATATAACATCATCCGTGGCGCGGGAGCTTTCGAAACAGAGAGAGAAAGTTCCACGCACGCAGGCGTTACATTGACTGATTGAGTGGCATTGAATTGAATCGAGGGTGCCCGAGAGAAGCTCTTCTGTAGATGTATATGAAGAGAGAGAGAGAGAGAGAAATAGAGATCTCGTGATGCGTATAGGTGGAAACTGGAAAATGCCCGCGTTCCATTGCGTGAACCATCGTGTTTCATCGTCATGACTCGTTCCCTACAGTAAAATCTCCAAAAACTTGAAAATCTAAAACTACTAGGAAAATAAAAAAAATAAAAAATTTGTTAACGTTCGTTTGGATTCTTTTTTTTATTACTATTAGTAAATAATAATGAATAGGTTTTCGTCGCATATAATGATCGATGTCGAATATTCGTATACACTTTTTTTTTTTTTAACATTGTTGAATCAACCGGGATCTTCTCCATTCGTTTTCTATCGGTGCTTGTAACTTGAAACAAAGAAAATATTTTTTTTTTTCATTATTTTTCACTTTGTTTCCGGAAATTGGCGCAATTTTCATGAGAATGCTTGTTAAGTTGAAGCAAATGCCGAAGAGGAGCTGTTGTTTTTAAACATTTCCTCCTTGGTTTTCTCCAGTTTCCATAATTCCCAATGTCTTCAGCAATTAAATTTACATACAGCGTCTACATACAATGTCTTCAGCAATAGAAATTTACATACAGTGGGGAGACAGTTGGAAGAATGTAGCGCTAGAATACTGGAATTATCTACAGACTAGTTTTTCGAAACGAAATTTCCAAAGATGTCAAATTTTTTCGGCCAACAATGTAGAAGCTTCCTTGAGTGAGCGAGTCTGTAGAAGTCGTTGTGATCAAACTGGCTCGACATTTTTAAATATGCGGAGGAATTTTGTCAAAAAAAAAGTACCTATAACATTCTTCTTGTACAAATGAAATATTGCATGCGTACGATAGAATATATATATATTTTTTTCGAACAAATTTCTTTAATTTACGAGGGGTTATTTTCCAAATTTCGCGACCTTTGACTGTACCGCTGCTATATGAGTACCGCAAAATCCCGTTCTTTCGTTTCGCCCCGATATAAACAACAAGTCAACGGGGATGCAAGTCCACGAGGGGCGTTTCGCGATGTACGCGTTACACTAGCTCGCGTTATTTTTCGTTGGTTACGTTTCGTTGTTTTTTTTTTTTTTCAAAGCGTTGCTGGCCCGAATGCAATTGCACCTGAGTAATAGCGAGCGCGAGGGCAACAGTTCACCGGTTACATGAGATTTTGCCGAAAGGTATGAGGGACGAGAGGAGAGAATGGCAGAATGCTGTTGATAGTAGAAGTTGAACGGTGGATACCATTGTGCGTATACAGCAATGCTCTTTCGCTCGCTCTGTGGATACAGCGATGCAGGAGCGAGCTCGGTTGGTCCGTGAACGACGTTCAATCCATCCGTAAACTGTCCACTTTGATGGGACGACAATCACACCCGTTGGCTGTGGGAAGCCTCGCTAGCTCATGCATGTGTACATGTATATGACAATATAGTCGCCCTTTCGACCACGCGAATGCCCATTGTTTCGTTTGTGTCGAAATTGCTTGCCCTCGCTGCCCCCTTTATATACATAAACGCATCGAGGACCGACAGAGAAATGAAGATCACTCTAGGTTGATTGAAGACCCTTGATGAAACAGCCTCGTGCGAAGACATATTTTTATTTTTATTTTTATTTTTATTTTTTCATCATTTCGGTATCATTGATTGTATGAGGTTGGTGGGAAAAGTTTAATAGCCATGGCAAATTTTTATGGAATTCAATTGTTTGTGATTCATTCGGCTATCGCACATTTATCCATATCGACATATTTTCTAGATAGAAGAAGCTACAGATTAAAACTTTCCCATTGCCTCCTCATAATTTTCGCCCATTCGCAAATCCGGCTGGGCAAAATAAGACAAACAGTAGGAAAAACATACTCATGCCATGCCATGCCGGAGAATTGTTATCCGGTAGAGTTTTAATTGGGTAAAGACGATCGTAACAGTCTCATGCTGGTGGCGATGTCATTATGAGTAAAGATGTTATCAGCCTTTGCTCATGTCCGGTATAGGGTTGTTTCGTATGGTAGATACGTTTCGCGATAGGGTTGTTTCGTGATCGAGTTGTTTCGCGGTAGAGTTGTTTCGTCGCAGAGTTTTAATTTGGCAGATTTTTTCGAGGAGCCTAAATTCTGGTACATTTGGTAGTAGCGAAGTTTCGAGTAGGTAAAAGGTGTGAATGTGTCGCTCATACAGGGGAATTTGTCAAATAGCAACAATTATGAGGAACCATCGTGCAAGTTTTATCGTTTTGTGATATGTGGGTTAAGTTTAGCAGATAAATAGGATATCATTAACGATTGGTATATTGAATTGTATGGAGGCGTTCATATTTCATAAAATCCTGACATTTTGAAGTTAGAGGGCTTATTTTTTCGATTTCCCGATTATTTCGTCCAATTTAGCGAAAAAGTGACGATGGCAAGTTCGATTTTACAAGCGTTTGAATTTTCAAAACAGAAAAAATGTTTGTTTCGAAATGTAACCATTGCTTTCTCGTAAATTTCCGCTATTTAGAATGCCTCTGCTAGTGAATGATTCGAAATAAATGAATTTGTTTAGTCATCGAGGCCGTTTTTTATTCTGGAAGCGAATTAGGTAGGAGCACAATGTGCACGTCTTGTCTTTTTATTTTATGCAGAAATTCCGATATTTTGGCAAAAAATAATTGGTTATTTAGGATTAAAAATTTTATTCAACGTTGAAAAGCTCTACGGCACATATTTTCAAATAGGTGCAACAAGTGTCATCGTCCGAGGGGGAGGGGTTTTTTCTCTCTTATTTATCGCTGTCTGTTTGCCACGGTGAGAACTGGAATATATATACTGGGCTAGTTGAAATTTACTGGGCACTAAAACTTTCGGCGTATATTCTCGCAAAGTGGCGGCATCCATCTTGGAAATGGTTGTAGCCGAGGGCAAGGGGAGTGAATTCTATGTCTGAGGGTATGCAAGATACAGAGACTCGCGACTATAGTCGCGATAGGTACGAGGGAAAAATGCAAATGGTCGAATATTTATATGGCAGCTCGTACGACGAATGATTTGGAGGGTCTCACGATGCAACGAGTTCTATTTCTGTATATATATATATATATGTACATATTGTATATGGTATGTATCACTGGGAAAAAAAAGGAACGCATTTACGAACTTTGAGTATATCTACCATTAGTTTCCCGGGAGCCCATGAAAGTGTCACGACATTCCAATAACACCGCTATACGGGGGCAAACTTTCATTCGATTCTTTCGCTCCAACTGCGATCGTTCTACATTGGCAAAATAGTTTGAACCTAGTTTTTTCGAACGATGAATCCCCGTGTCACGATAAATCTGAATGATTTGCTCATTTGATTTTCATTCTCTGCGCCACACTATACTTAACGGGGGAACCTTTAAAGACGCTGAAAAAAGATGATTTTCAGGATTTTTTTATGAAAAAATAGAGCTGTACTTTCCAAAACTTCAAAGGTGATTAATTATACATTTGAACGACATCCAATATTTTTTTTTTCTTAAATAATAACTTAAAATGCGTTTTTTTTTCTTCAAATCACTTTATACGACATTTTTCAAATTTGCAGGAAAGCTAGAGACAGAACCATTCGATCAATCAATTTCTGTTGAGACTTTTAGTTACATAATTTTCAATTATCCTAAAAGAACTAAAAAAATTTATTACAAAATTAGTTTAAACAATACTTTTCGTACGACTAATGCGATTTTTTTTGTCAAACTTGTTATTTTCTTCAAACTTTTTTGATGTTTTTAGTTGTTCATCTTCTATAAAATTATATGAAAATAAAAAATATATCTGGCTTTCTTGTTTCAAGCAAGAATCAGTCTCAAAATTTCCCGCAAATTCACAATTTCGATGACGAGGCACGGCAAATTTTCGTAAATAATTTAACGCTAGGTCAATTGATTTTTGATGGAAAAAAAAAATGATTTCGTTTTCTCCAAATGTACAATAAATCACCTCAAAAGTATCGCAAAAGCAACAGCTTCATTTTTTGTTTATAAAAACAAAATTCTGAAAATTACATTTTCTTCAGCGTCCCAAACCAGGTTTTGCCTGTTAACGATGTAACGACCGGAGGATTAAATATGGCATCCAATATATTACCATGCATAAATCGACGTACTTAACGGTCTATATTTATTAACATAGTTATCCTGGGACGTATGGTATCATAAGTATTCTTTTGTTTGCACAACCACGATTATCGTTAAATGCAGCAGGGCTGCAACGAATGAAGGGGTTGAGTACAGGCTGTACGTTATTCGTAATTATCAGCAAAACGTAAGCGTACCTATATATGATACAGCGTTAGAGCGGGGAATTTCTATTAACGAGGTGCAGAAGCCAACTGTTGTCGTTCACTGACCGGTCATATTTGTACTCATATAGAAGGGAGCAACCGCGTATACATGGGTGGTTCTTTTTTACTCTGCTTGGGGTGGGGGGCGGTTGAGCTGTTCTCGACAGTGTTCCGGAATTCAACAATTTTCCTCTTTAAAGCTCTCTCGCGTACCCATACTTCCGTTTTGTAACGATTGAAGACCAACCGGGTGCTCGGTGAAGGAGGCCTTGCATGCATTATGCAAACGAGGATCCATATGCGCTTCGATGTCGTATTCTACATAGTATTATAGTAATACTATCATTTATATATATATAAAATAAACTATGATCGCGCGATATGATAAATTATGCGAACGCGTGCGCGAGACAGTTGCAGCAGTATGGTAGTGCTCTAGGTATACGTTGTATAATTATGAATATAATGTTGTATTTTAAAAAAATCGTCGCGTCCGGGGAAAAATTGTCTTACGATTCCTATGTAAAATGAACCGAATTACCAAGCGTATATTTTCTCCCTATTAAAAATGTAGTTGCACTTTACACATTTTCATCCGTGTTATTTTTATGTGATCATTACATGGGAGTAACAAAACCGCTTAAAGTATGTAAAAAGCGAGTAAAAATTATAGGGAACAATAGGCGCAGCATCACATCTAATTTTACAATCTACCAGCACAACATATGTACTGCATATATATTATGATGAATCGTTGTATAAAAGTTGAATCATGCAAAAAATTTGCACACAATAGGCCCAGAATTTTTTTAGAAATTCCGTAGTATCAATATAGAAGTTTGTAGTCAGCTTTGAGAACCCTCAATGAACTCGGAATTTTTTGAAATTACCATCGAAATTCCCTGTTTGCATATCCTTTTGCAACGAAACTCTCTGCACAGAGAGTTTTCGTTCAAGTTTCGTTCGAACGATTCGTGACGTACTTTCGTCCGGAGAAAATGAGGAAAATCATGATCGTTTTACGGTTTAATCTTCTTTGCACTTGACGCGATCTTTAATATTCACTGCTATACATAATTTGAGGGAAAATATTGCTTTCTTCTTATAAATTATACCAAAGTGATAGTTCGTTTACAGGGTACAATTTTATTTAATCTATTTTGTGATTACTTTCTGCAAGAGATCTTGAAATTTGCATCAACTTCCATGGGGACCCCCCATATCATCCCCGTTTGGAAGAATTACCGTTCCGTTGTTCGCGGTCTGCTTCAACAGTAATGCTGCATATGTAATCGAGGGGCTACCGTATGTCGTGTAGGAGAGCTGCTTGCTTGACCGTGTAATACATATCTATCTATACGGACACCGCGTTGAGATCACTCAGAGACCTAGACCAATGAACATATATATATATATATATATATATATGTATATTGATAGATACACGATTTGCCTCGAAGTACATCGATATGTATATCTATATATACATAACGTGGTACTCGCGTTGCACTGAACCACTATGCACCAGGACGTACTACGAGAGGAATTAGTACGAGTGGGTTGGCGATGCTCGAGGTTTTGCGCTATATGCCTAACGATTATATGCCTATTAGAGGAACTACAGCTATATATACGTATGTAACAGATACACATATAGATACCTATAGCGTTGTACATGAGTTCAGGGACCGAGATGATCGTATATGCAAAGAGACTCCTGCACAGTCTCTGCTCTATGCAGGCCTAGAGCCATTTCAGCGGCCTGTTTGGAGAGTTTCGCAGTTTCCCTGTGACATACATGTATACGTATATAATATCGATTATCCGGAAGAAAAACGGACGTAACACGAGATTCTTGGCACCTCAAGCTTACGCCCTTTTGCAGCCATTAATCGATGTACCACGTTTCCATCTACGGCCCATCATTATTCGGCATTGATGACCAGCTGACCATAGGAATCGGTTCAGCACGTGTGGTCGATCTGGTCAATCTCTCCCTTTGCCTACGTTCAGATGATAATCTTCCTTCGATCCTAGACCCCAAAATTGCATTGCGGAATTGTACGTATATACATATATGTATGTGTAATGTATACATATATAATGACGAAAGAACGCATATCCGTGTATACATCCTTGGGGCATGGGCAATAGTATGGACAAAATGCACACAGACGGAACCATGGATCGAAATGATGAGAAGCTTTCAGCTGTCTCGAAGCTTGCAGCAAGCTAGTAGCTTTTTGTTAGCTGGGGAACCAGAGATTGAGCAGCTTGCGGATCGTCGAAGAACCCCACCAGGCGGGCTCGAATCACTCAGTATGCACACTTGTGTCAACGTTTGCTGCATCGAGAATTCACGATACGTTCGCATGGATTAACAGTGATAACATTGATTAATTGATCAATGCTTTCATTAAGTTATTTATTCGTGAGGTGTCTCTCAGCGATTTTATTTGACCCTGGGTTATACCTGCATAAATTTTATAACACTGTCGCTCGCGTGTTAGCATTTTGCTCACTCTCACCCGTTGGTTTACTTCAAACGGCAAAAATATTTGCACAACTTTATTTTGTGTTTTCTTTTCAACGTCGTTTTAGTTGTTTTTTTTTTTAACTTGCTCCCCCGACTATGGTCCACTATATATGATATCATTGGCTCATCTTTTTTTATCTTCCCGGGCATCAGCCGGTAACGTCCTTGCAAATTGATATTTTTACACAAAATGACTACTAAATCTGCTTTGAATGTTACTTTTTCAAATACCAAACTTCTGCCCAAATACGTGCTTGTGATTTTGCAAAAAAAAAAAAAAGAACAGAAATCCTCAAAAATTCGCTTCATCGGTCTTCTGACTAGGTATAACCCGAGTTAGCGAACTGTAGCTTTCTTAGCAGCTTGAAATTTTTACGAAACATAAAAAAAAAGGAGCACAGTATGTTTTTTTTTACAATTTCACTACGTGTGGAATTTTATTAAGTACTCAACAAAAATTTCCTTTCGCCGAGTATCCCGATGAGTTTCGTATTGTCGAAGCCCTTTCGCGCGGTTTCCCACCTGGAAATGTGGAGCAGACGCGACGAGTGTATGCCACACGGGCGTGCGCGTGCCAATCCAACTCCACAGCACCTGGAGGCGAAATTATACGCGACGATGGGTGTGCGTGCGTTTAACTTGGCCGTGGCCTCGTCTTCGTAATATATAGATATATATGTATACATGCAGATATTCATTTACGTATATGTTCACGCGGGGCCTGTATCAGACCCCACACGTGTCTCCCCTCGCTGTACCATACATACTTCTCACCGAGCGGAACGAATAAGGTACTTTGCTAAATTAAAGCGCGAGCCGGCACGCCATGCGATGGCTTGGCACGCGAGTATTGCTCTCTGTATATACGCCATATATATATATATATATATATATATACATGCGTTTTATTCCTCCATGGGTGTAGCGAGATGATTTTTGGCCGGTACAGCAGCACACGATGGTCTCGAATGCACCGCAAAAGTGAAGCAAGTACGCTAAAGCACGTTGCTCCATATCCTTACTCAAATTGTAGTCAATCTTTTTTCTTTATTAGTTTTACCATCGTTATAGCTTTTCAGGATTCTACGTTCCTTCCCCTCTGTTCCCATTACCATTTCATTCCTGAAAACTTTCCCAGAGTGTCGTTCCCAGCCACTGTTCTCTCCTAAAGCTGTATCGCATTTGCACATGGGCACAGGGAAACCGCGAAAACCTGGCCGACACGATTGACTATGTTTTATCGAGTTTCAGTTGTATCAGCATTGGAAGCTCTGAAAAACTTCCTCTCATGCGCGGCAGTGCGGGCACCTGAGCCAGAGTGCACTGCTAAACGGTCACCCAACTCAGTATTGAGTGGCTCCAATGCTGCTCAACTTGGGAAAACTAAAATAACATAGCGCTTTTCGTCGTACGAAAAGGGTCTATTTTATTTTATTATTTCAAATTTAAACATTCAAGGCCCGTGTAGAAAATTGTTTAGGCATCCCAAATTAAAAATAGGCCCCCTCTATAAGCATCAGCAGGGCATCCACAGTGAAGGCTTCAACTGTTAATTAGTAATTACTTTCATATTTTCGACTCCAATAATGAATTTTAATGTTATATATATATATAACAACACATATATATATATATATATATTTCCACCGTATTTCGATTTATTTACGATGCACAGCATATCATTTAAAGTTTGTGCTACTCTTTTGTTTCTAAAAAAATAAAAAATAGACACTGCGATAATTTGCAGATGCGCAATTTGTGCACGCTGAAGATTCATTATAAAATTTGTTGATCGTCAATTCATCCAGGGCTCGTCCCCAAATGAAAATTTGACAAGTGCCCATAACGAGTTCAATGACGGGGTACGAGTAGATTGGTACAGATCGATTAAAACATCTTCCGTACGCGCGGTATAGTGCCGATGTATACATGAAATTTAGTACACCGAGGGGGTCGGTTCTCTCGTTGAAGAGGACCAGGCGGTGTCCACGGGTGTCCTCTCCGTAACGAGATGTATATAAATACTCATGTGTGCGTTTGCGCGCGTCTGTGTGCGTGCGTGTATGTGCACAAATTCGAGTCCAAACTGTGGGTAAATTGAGCGCGAAGCCGCCGTTGATTGGTTTAAAATCAGATCACCGCTGCTGTTTCGTGAGCCCGATGCATCCATCACTCGTCGTTGCATCTCGCCCGTTGCATTCACACAGAGAGGGCGATGGTCGGGGAATAGTGAGAGCATTGCATATACACGAACGTCTGTGCGCTCCGGGACGTTCGCGAATATCCAACGCGGGGGCCGAACTATACGACGAGATCGAGGTCTCTAAAATGAATTACTCTCCGCGAGTGAGGACGATATGGCACGGGTTGCCTGGCAACCCTCCATTTTACCTCTCATTCTTTCTCCCCTCGTGCCGCACCCTCTGTTTCTCTCTTTCACGATCGCACCCTCCGCCCTCGCATATCCGATGCACTTGCCGCATGCATTTTTGTCCCTTCCACGATGAACTACACAATCTTCTCTCTTCTCCCCTTTATCCAAGTACCATTCATTTATCCAAGTATCGAGCCCGAGACTCTCAATGACGACATTCTCCCTGGGATATTTACCCTCTCTTTTTCTCTCTCTCTCTCTCTCATGATTCGCAAATTCTCTCGGGATTTTCGTATATGAGAGCAACACCCTGGAGGAACGAACGTTTGTCGCGTGAGAATGCGAGAAACGAGACAAAAAAAAGTGCAGAAATACAAGAGAATCAATTGATGGGATTGTCGGGAGCGGGAGCGGGGGGGATCGTTGTTTCGTGCAAATGTGACCTTTACTTTGCCGATAGGGCTGTCTATATACGGTGTTCCGGTATGAATATCGAATTTTGTATGGAACGGGATTCAAAGAACGATGAAATCGCAATCGATCATTATTTTTTTCGATGATAAACGATCGATATAATAAGGGGATGTAGCTCAGTGGTAGAGCGTTCGCTTTGCATGTGAAAGGCCCCGGGTTCGATCCCCGGCATCTCCATAAAACATTTTTGCAATTTTTTTTATCAGCTTCTTTTCCCTCGAACAGAAGACATATCCTTCACGATATGGGAGATTTTCAATTCGCTCATTATACCTTTGTGATTAATTTTGAATTCAATGTTTGAAAATCATGAGAAGTTTTTAGCTATATATATATATATACGTATGTATGTATGTACACATGTATGACGTGCAATGAGAGAATGATATGGAAGACCTCGAGACGAATTTGCTTTCACTCGAGCGCGGACGGACTCGTCATGAGTTCCCACCAGTCGTTTTCGCTCCTCCATCTCTCTCTCTCTCTCTCTCTTGCATAATTTTTGCCATTTAATTCTTTATTTTCTCTCTCTCTCTCTTTAACTCCATCGCGAAAGAGCCCCTCTCCTTTTTTTCACGGTTGTAACAGCGATTTGCTCGTTGAGCTCTCGCGCGATATTCGCGCGGTCCTTTTAAACTTTCGAACCCTAAAAGTGTTTTACGGTTGGTCTAACCCATTGATCGAATTTAAAAGTGATGCTCTCTGCCGCGACCAACGGATGACGACGACGACGACGACGAAGTCTGTATACGTCGTCTACGAGAGCGTCCTCTCTTGACATCGCTCTGACACCCGGATATACTGATTTTACAACCAGCACACGCGACGGAAACGGATTTCTGGGAATGAGATTTAGGGGATTCGCCACGGTGTGTTTCATTCGTTTACTCTTCATCTCTCTCTCTCTCTTTCTCTCTCACACTCGCTATTCTATGATATCGAAGGGGTTGTTGCGCTCGTACACGGTCACGCGTGATTTTACACGAGTGGATATTGCCATCAGCGTGAAAAGGGCCACATAGGAAGGGGAAGGGTTGGATTTTCACTCGGAGTTTAAAGCGTTGGGACCGAGCCCTTCGGGGCGGCTTTCCCGTGTCTGTACACATGGACGTGTATAATCGGAAAACGTGCCATATGAGCGGGCAATGTCAACTCGATAACTCTGAAATTGGAAAAGACGATATTTCGATGAGCATTGAGAACGATTAATGTCCATATGTACGTTGGACGTGACGCGAGCCATCGTAATACGATAGTCGATTGACTGCTCTATTTGTAGGGAAAACTATATGCAGGGTTTCTGGGTTAGAGTCCACGTCGATATAACGTTTCTGGACGATCCTGACTTTTTTTTCTTTCATTCTCGAAGCAACTAGGCCATGCAGATCTCTTTTTCAAATCGGAAATTCGAACTCAAGACTTAAACCATACTGGAACTATAGTTGGCGAATGATATTCGTCATTCGGAGTTGAAATTTGAATCTTGCTCCGCTGACTTTAAATGTTACCAGATTTAAGATTTACTTGGAGTCAACGGGAGAAACGACACCACGGAGTAGGATCTTTTAATTTTAATCACGAACCAGGGCTAATAGCGCGGAAGGAATACTCCGCGTTGACTCTTCCAAAAGTTACTCAGTTTTTACCCATGGAGCGGTTGCAAAAAGAATTTTTATTTTCCCTGATCCTCATCACAAAATTTTTCGATCTTATCCGATATAAGAGACCTTTTGACGATGACGAAACCGATCATCTTTTAATACGAATCTTGAGGCCCGAAAGAAGAAGAGGCGTCGAAATGTGTCCCGATTATCCCATATAGTTATGTAAAGTTTGCATGGTTTTTTCTTTCGTCATACGGGAAGACTTTGTTTTCGTGAAAAAAAAAATCGAGTTTTTAATGCTAACGTGTTCAAAACATGACAGAACATCGAAAAATCATATTTAGAAAATCCGCATGTGCACGAATGTGTGTATAGCTCGCAAATTTCGAATAATCATGTGTCGAAAATAACTCTACCGATCACGCTCCAACTTTTCACACACTCCGAGCATCAAATTATTTATGCTGTAATTTTTATTAAAATTGCTCAATAAGGAGTTTGGATTTCGCGAGATTTTAAAATTATCAAAAAATTTCTATAAGGCTTATAGAAATTTTTTGATAATTTTAAAATCTCGCGTAGCATTATCAACACAGATACGTTTCTCTCCAGTTACAGGAACCGATACTGAACCGACATTACTATTACTTAATATTCGTTTCATCGCGACAGTTTGAAAAAATTATATTTCGAACTGACAAATATCGGAAAACGAGCGAGATTTGACACGAGATCGAGACAAGACAAAATCTCGCCTGTCAAACTTGATAACAAGAACACATCTTGGCTATTACATTCGAGAAGTTAGGCTCGATCTCGACTTTTTCTCGGCTCGTCTCGCTTGTTGCATCACTTCTATAAGCGCTCAAACTTTCGTAATTTTGAAGCTATCGAGATGAAACTTTTTACAAAAGTATAGATCGAGGGACGCGAATTTCTGCTATTCGATTTGGTGAGAATCGCTTAAGGGGTTCGGATTTTATGAAATTTTCGAAAAGCATCTTTAATCGCTCGAACTTTCGTAAATTTGCAGCTATCGAGGAGAAATTTTTTACACACATCGGTTAGGAAACGAAGATGTTTGGTATTGAATTTGTCGAGAATCAATCAAGGGATTCAAACGCTACCTTTAAATTTACTCATATCGAATTCAGTAGAAAGAAAACGTGCAAACTAGGAACCTTTTACATTTCATCCACTCTCTAATTTTTGTTTTATACAATCGAAGCATATACTGATTGTATTTTTAACGAGAAATAACGAGAAGATCCGCATATTTCATATCTTTTTCGTGGTTGGCGTTCACAAGAATTTGCTTTATCATTGACGATTTTTTTTACATATTTCTTCACTATAAGATATATTTTCACAAGAGACTACTCGTGCGGAAAAATGATGCAGGGGAGGTAGTTTTTTTTATTTATTTTTTTTATAAGAAATCGATAAGCAATAAAAAGCGTGAAGTAATTGCGAGTGACGGCTGAACGAAAAAATAAAACTCATAACCGTACGGGAGGTCTCTATCCGAGAGCTTCGAGTCATGAGAGGATTGGCTCAGCTATCGTAAAAAAAAAAAGCGGGTGAATTTGCATAAAGCGTGACGAATCGTGAAATCGGATGTGTGTCACGTCTTCGTTCGAGATATCTCTTATCTTCTTTGAAGAATAGAGAAAATCGTTTTTTTTTTTCACGGTTTCACGTGTCAAGCATATATATTTTAATAGTAATTTAAATTCCTATCTATAGAGATCTATAAATTTGCATTCGATTGAATGCAAGTTTATTCAATCTGGCGACGAGTCTCATCGTTGGGTAATGTTTTTACGTGTAAAAAATCATCCCGTATTTTCCATCGAAATGTTTATTTATATTTTCACAGTCAGTTAGGGGAAACAATGTGGGCAATTGAAACACTGACTCCAAGGTGACCGTTTTAGCATCGGCAGACTTTTCAGGATTTTTTTTTACAAATGGTTTTTTTTTGTTCAATTTTCCCCCTCGTATACAAAATTGTCAAACGACAAAAAGTCTCTTTACAGCCCCCATAGACTCTCCTCCACGCGGAATGAAATCATTTTTCGGGAAAAGCTCAAGAGAAATACTTTGAATTTATGATAAATCAGTTTTATATAAGTTAAAATAATTATTTTTTATTACTCCTACGAAAGAAAGTATCACCCCTTTTTTCACAGCCAGATGCTATTCTCGAAGGATCATTTTTAAATCTTTCTCTTGTTGCCCTTCTCACGAATCCTAAGAATGAAATATGCACGCTCATTTTCGGGAGAGAACGACGTCGACGACGACTCTTTAGAACCGAAGACTTGTTTCCCGGTAATTACACTGTTAATTGCAAAGAGCCATCCCCTTTTGTCTCTCTCCATCTCTCTCTCTCTATCTCTCTCTATCGTTCTAGCTTTCTTTTACTTTTACTTTCTCACTCCTATGAGCATTTTCCTCTCACCGCATACAGTCGATGTGTATTTTGTTTTCGTATACCGAGAAGAAGTGGAAGAATGTTTACGAGATAGAGCGGTGCACACGTTTCGAGTGCTAAAATATAATGGGGAAAATGTATGTACCCAGACGGGGATATAATGCCCGGAGGGGTTCACGCGTTTCTTATAGACGGAGAACGAAGGATTAAGATCGCTAATTGTTATTCTCAAAAGGATTCAAAGAGGGAGAGAGAGAGAGAGAGAGAGAGAGGGAGAAACGAGCTTTCACTGGCGACCTGGAAAATTAAGGATTAACACAGCATCCCACTCAGACTTTTCCTCGTATCTTTCTAACGAATGTTTTTCTTCCTTAAAAATTCAGAACAATGATAAATAAGTATATACGATTGTGAAATTTGGATTTTGGACAAAAATTATAATTTCATCGAAATACATATAAGAGTTCTCTTGTAAACATTTGCATTTACGTTTCGATAGATCCATTTTGCTTCCTCATGGAGTCAATAATGTGTTCAAACATTCGTCATGGGATGTCAATAACGTGTTCAAAATATGCCAAAACGTCGAGAAATCACATTTAGAAAAAATGTCCGAACTTATGTGTGTGTGTGTGTAACTACTATGCAAAATTGAATCGTCTGTAACTCGATAACCGATGCTAAAATTCCGCAGTCAAGTAAAGCATGATAACCTCTTTATTTACTGTAATGTTTATATAAATTTGTACAGTGACTCAGATTTTATATTATTGTCAATTTTTCAAAAAGTGGGTGTACTCGCTCTAGCTTCTGCAAACTTTGAGATATCTTGCAAATTTTTTTACATCATTCAATTCATCTTTTAATAATACATTATTAATTCTTATATTATTATATTATATAATAATTTATATATATTGTATTATAATTATATTATAATTGTATTATAATAATATATATTATATAATATATAATATAATATCATAAAATTATTATATTATATAATTAATATAAGTATTACATTGAATCCTCCAATAAGACTTTGTGAAATTTCAGATTTTATGAAATTTTGAATTCAAGGATGTTTTGGATTTGGCAAGAATCGATGAAGAGCTTCATGTTTTATAATACTTTTAATTTTTCGAAAAATTTATGTAACAATTCTACATTCCCTAGATTTTCAGATATCCAGCTAATGATTTCTACATAAACAGCATACACGTGGATACGTTACATACACAATTGAAAAAAAAGTTGCAAATTGAAACTTGCACATTTCTTCCTCGTAATTTTCAAAATTTTATAATTCTTCGTTTATTTCGCCAATGAAGATTTTAAGATTCCTCCATGAGAAAGCCAAAATTGAAAAACTCATTTGCTCATAGAGGAAGCTTTATATGAGCGAGATAAAAAAAAGCTTTTGTTTGGTGCTTAGAGATATTTTTATGACGCGCTGTTGTGATCGCAAGACCCCGCGCTGATGCCGAGTCCCATGCGGACGGTCGGCGAGCGTATACGAATATATAAGGACAGTCGTCCCTCGGCGACGCCCGAAAGCGCACGCTCTTCGGTGGGCCTCAGCCCTATACGTAACCAGCCTACTGCGAGGTTGACTAAAAAATACGCACGTGTTAAGGCGATCGTGAGAACGGGGAACTGCGCCCTTGATTCTGGATCCTTAACAATCATTGTTTACCTAAAGGACGGCAACGGCCCTAGATCCTTGGTACAGAAACCTTAACAATCATTGTTTACCGAAAGGACGGCAACAGCTCTAGATCCTTGGTACAGAAAGAACAACGCAATCGAACCCAATACTCGCGCGATCACAACAGCACGAGACATACAATCATTACACGTTTTTCTAACGCTAACCCGATGTAAAATCGTAAAAGAAAGCAATCTTACCGTGTGGGTTTTTATGCCGCCAGGCTTTTCCCACAAGAGCTAATAAACTTTAACGTTGTTTTAAGGCTCAATTCGTGTGTTTTTCTTTAACAAAAAAAAATCTACCTCCTCCCCTCAATCATTCCGATTATTAAATACAAAAATACGAAGGAACTTCGCAATGAAGGACTTTCGACAATACAGCTTTATAAAATTTTGAAAATTACGGTGAAGCAATGTGCAAGTTTTTTTAAAATACATGTATGTCGTTTATTGTTGTTTAACTGTCCGTTTCCGGATATAGAAGTGGTCTAAAGTTAGCATAACTTAATAATCCGTTAAATATTCTTATATGCGCAAATCGATCTTGTATGCAAACGTCAATGGTGATATATATCTTAGAAAAATAGTTGTACTTGTTCTCGATTGTACCTGTTACTGTTGTCCTCGTTATCGGGGTCGACAGTAACGAATCCCTTTACCCATTAAAACAAGTATACATTAGTACTTGTTTTTAATGACCGGTAGTAACGCGAAATGGAACTTTAATCATCGTCCCATTCCTGCACCGGTAAAACCCTATGACAATATGTCCACTTTGCTAATAATCGTTTTTGACCAGTGCGTGGAGCATTAAAAAAAAGCTCATAAAAAAAATTAATCATCGCGCAAAAGAGACAAAAGGCGCTGTCGTCGTGTCTCGAATTGGAACGAGGATCCTGCTCGTCGGGAGTTTCCTTCGACCGTTGTCGATCGCTCTCACACAACTTTACTCCGCAAATTCACTTGTCAGGAGCACGAAACTTTTATATACATTTTTTTTTTAATTTACCTTTATTTTACCTTCCGCGTCAACTTGACTGGTATCCACAGCACAGAACTATAGGTATCAGTTCGCTGTTTGCCTGATTCACGCCCGTTCGCTTTTTAATAGTTGCGCGTTCTCGAGTCAACCGCAGGGTGCACAATCATGTGTTGGGTAATGTTTCGATGCAGTATTTAACTCTCGTTTCTTCGAATTGTAATTGTCACTGACGAAGCTGCGCTGTGTTTTCCTGTCATACAGGACGAGAAGATTGCTCGGATAATCAACTTGAAATGGCGATCGGTACAGGCAATTGAAATATTTCTCAAATACACTATAATTTATTGAGAAAAAAATTTGAAAAAAAAAAATCATGAGATTGGAAGAGATCAAATCTCGAGCTTGAGCTTGCGAAGAATTTGATAGAGAGCGAGAGAGAGAGAGAGAGAGAGAGAGAGAGAGAGAGAGAATTTAATAGCTACTGACGACGTTCGACGATAGATCTTCATTAAGGGAGAGCACATATTCGGCGCATATAATCTACATGCGCGTAAGTCACGCGATGGGGAGTCGTCTAAGCCACCCTCGCGATACTCGAGCACGTATTATATATTCAGATAACGCATACATATATAAGTATATATTGCACATGTATAACGAATGAAAGCCTCATCGTAATGGTGTGTATCGGCGGGTCACAATAACTCGCGGCAATTGCGTCCGATGACTTTTGATTTTTATTCGGGCAACTCGAAGGGTAAATTTCGTACAATAAAGCTCAGGGTATTTCTCTCAAGATATATTCTCGTTAATCGATCGATTCTGCTGAAGCGCTTGGACGAAATAAGATAAAATTTAACATTTGTAGAATTAAAAGTTTCGTGCGCACGAAACTGTATTGCATTCCAAATGGAAATGCATTTCAAAAATCATTACTTTGTCCAATTTTTTTAAATTTAATTATCTTTCGAGATTTCGCCGTTATACCGACTAAATGATACGTCGCGCGGTATCGTTCGAGTGATCTTATCTGTTCGATCAACATCTGTCTCGAAGATATTCGATTTTAAGGCGGGGATGTAGCTCAGTGGTAGAGCGTTCGCTTTGCATGTGAAAGGCCCCGGGTTCGATCCCCGGCATCTCCAAAATTTTTGGAACACGTTAATGATTCGCATCGTGTGTGTTATATTCATCCTAATGCGTCGCATGTGGCACATGAATTTCTCCCACAGGAGTTTTTAACGTTCTTTTTCTTTTTTTTTTGCCAAAAACACTTTCCTGAAAGTGGAAGAAGTCCTGGAAGTTCCGGTATACATTCAGGACAAATATAATTTGCTCATGGCTCGGTGGGGTGCGTTTTTTTTTCGTTATTATAACGTCGGGAAGCCTAAAGAAATCAAACGTCCATCGTCCGGACAACGGTTAGTTCTCGTTTTACATGAGCGCGAAGCCGGAAAAACTCGTGAAATTTTCAAACTCAATTTCCAGACTTGGCCTGCCTCTGTGTGAGCTCGACATCCCTACCTGCCTTTTTCTCTTTTATTCATCTCCCGCGGTTTATCTATAGATTTTTTTCATTGCTTTTTTTCATCATTCTCCGGTCAAGCGTTGAAACTCTATAGGTTTTGATCAAACAACGTCTATCGTATCTTTTTCGAAAGAAACGATTGTTTTTTTTTTTTTTTTTCCATTCATCTCGCTGTAATTACGCGAGGATGCCATAAAGGTCAAGAGAAAATGTTCGATGGTCTCGTTGAATCGAGGGATCGATATTTTAATGTCGTTATATATTCTCAAAAAATGAATAAAAAGAAATAAAATAACCTTATTGACTCGATACTGTCAGAAAAAAGTGTAGTCATTTTGAGACAAAAGAACGAATGATGAGAAAAAAAAGGATACGGGGACTGGAAAAAAAAAGAAAAAAAAAACGAGATTACGCGAGCGAGGCGCCAATCGAGCGTGTGTAATACGCGTGAAAGGCTTAAAACTCGGTGATCCATCGTGCCTGTGGGAATGATGCAGGAAAAGGGAATAGCTCGCTGTTGATTCTCGAGAACGAGGGACAGGAAAAAAATCACAAGAGAGAGAGAGAGAGAGGGAGGGAGAGAGAGAGAGAGAGAGAGAGAGAGAGAGAGAGAGAGAGAAACACACACACAGTCGAGCATATCACTCCCGTAACTCTCGTAGAGTTACCCGAGGAATTCTGTAAGTGCACGTTCCTGCAGAAATCGTGTGTTGACTGCAGTGGAATAACGGGGCTCACGTTGCGGGGAAAGGGGAGTGAGAGATTCAAGCGCATCGCGTTTATAATCCACTCAGGTTTAAACTGCATCCGACTGTACGTAACTCTCTTTCATTCTCTTTCCTCATATGATGGGCGTGGGGCTGCGTGTAAAATAAAAAATCGGCAGGAGAAAAACTGCAGCGAACGTCATATGGAAGAAACCAACGAACCACATACATGTATAAACTCTGCTAAAAGCCAGAAAAGCGTATTCCTAGAAATTTTACGTGCAAAACAATCTGGAGATTCGCCCTTTTAACTATATCGGTTCGTGTATATGTAAACGTATATACGTAACCGTCTGTATGATGCTGGGGACTGAGTAGTCATGCACTCGTTGCACTTTCCGTAGGCACAAATGCATTTATCCACTGATCCATTCGCGCGACTGACAAGCGCAGAGCGAGGGAGAGAGAGGGAGGTAGAGGGTGAGGGAAAAATCAGAGAACACGTATATCAGCAAAAGACTCGCCACGGGCAACTTTGTAATCCGACTGTGAGACTCACCGTTGGGCTTCCTTTTTTTCCCCCTGTATACGTATCTGAGAACTGATGAGTGCAACGGATGATGCACCGGTATATAGGCCCGTGCGATGAATTATGGGGACACCCGTTCGGAATATTAAGCACTGTAGTGGTTGGCCTCTCAACAGTGATTCGCAGCCCTTGCTTACTTCGAACAATGAAAATACACCAGCCATCGTATTTGATGCTTTTTGATCCATCGGGGTGATTCCGTGATAGTCAGGCTGATATTTTACGCAACTCAAGTTGTGGGAGGTCAGGGTGTTCAATGAAAAGTCGTGAAATCTGACATATCAAAAGTCAGGCCTTTCATCGGACATCTCTGGGCACTTAACTTATGAGAGAGGTTGACCTACGAGTATCAACAGACCCCATGGAACTTTCCATAACTCAATGAATCAAGCTTCGGATCGGGTTCTGGTCCTCTCATGCGTCAAGAGCCATGGGCACTTAATACCCAAGTGCATATACACCAAGGCTTTGCCTCATCCTAGGATGCGATGTCCTGACCCTATTCTGCCATGTCCTGAGAAATCTGGTTATGCTCGGACATGTAAGCCCTATAACTGTAACGGAGTGGCTCGATCGACTGTCCAGTAATCTTATATCATTCTATAGTTCAGTCCAAAAATTTATCAATTGTGTCATTTACAACTATATGATAGATTTTACGAAAATTACATACAAAAAACAAAAGTGTTCGATCAATTGAGCTATCGAGTACGAGATAGATTTTATTTCAATGAAAGAAATATAGCTTCGTTGAATGAATTATTTTATCAAAATGATAATACAATGAAGTGTACAGAGATTAAATCCATTGTATATCTTGCTCCTGATGAGGTCAATTGGAGCTACAGATTTTCATACGAATCATTGAGATTTCGGTCATGGCAGAGAGCATTGGTAACTCTGTAATTTGAAGCCTAGAACACATCACCAGTAACCCCATTATTACTACGCGACTCTTCAAGCGTATGGGCAGTCTGGACATCGATCCAACTCCGCGAGAAATTGCACGAGGGTTCTCTTGGAGCTCCTACTCGGTATATCTCGACGTGTATATATATATATATATATATTATACATATACCCGCAGCTCAGTTTGCGAATATGAAAACGGTGCTCTAGCTAATACCTAGCAATTCCTCCGACGTTACGTCATCCGTGTCGATTCCCCAGGGAATCCCACAACGTCAACCAGCACGGCTTGTGGGGCCACGGCTGTACGACCACCTTTTACTATTTTGCGGCGACACTTCTAGGTCGTGAACCTCGAGCGATGATTGTATCGCGTGCATTATTGAGCGTTATAGAGACTCTGGCATTCTTGGTTGTTAACGTCATCCTCGGATCCGGAAAAATGGATTTGTAATAATGCTTTTTCTTAAAACGAATTTCATTCGGATCAGTATTTGCTTGGTTAATTTGTAAATTACGCGATTACGACGAGAATTTAGTTTGTTTCATTGAAATTATACATTTATTTATGAATTCTTGGCTTATACAATTGGGTTGAAAAATTTGATGAGATGAGAACTTTCGTGGGTGGTCGCAATGGAACAAAAAATCGACAGAAAATCGCCCATTTTTGAAGATGTAAAATGATTAGTGTGCCAATTAATTTTTTTTATGAAATTCTATCGCTGATCATTCTGAAACACGTTACTTTTCAAAATAAATCATGTAAATTTTTTTATTCAACATTTTGGTGATTTTT
Source organism: Rhorus exstirpatorius (assembly GCA_963564615.1). Lineage (NCBI taxonomy): Eukaryota > Metazoa > Arthropoda > Insecta > Hymenoptera > Ichneumonidae > Rhorus > Rhorus exstirpatorius. The sequence goes on along the minus strand of OY751316.1, from coordinate 18,859,655 downwards.
ATGAGACTGCATACGCTAAATACCCTCAAAAATTCGAATAAGCTATGTCCTATTCACACGCATGTTTTATTTTATTGTAAAATTCGAAAAATGGTAAAAAAAAAATACCTAATGAAAAATTCCTTCTCGAGAGTTTCTCATTTATATTTAATCACTTTGGTGCCTCGAGGACTTTAATCGCCGCTCGTGAGGGACAAAAATTCCATGCAGAGGTTTTTTTTTCATTTTCGTTCGTACCAAGGGAAAAGGGTTGCGTACGTGTCTGGGTGGCAAGCGTGAGAGTGCGAGGAACCCTTGACCCACCCCCCCCCCCTCCCTCCAACCCCTAGGGCCAGTGTCGAAAAATGAGTGTCCGAGATCGCCAGCTGATTTATCGCGGTGGCCGATCTTCGTGAAAGCTTTGCGTCCAGCTACTCTCGATTTAGAGAACGCGCGGCGCGTCATTAGCCGGAAAAACGAGGAAAAGTCTGTCGCTGCAGTAAAGCAAGGGCGGGGTGTAATGGTTTTGCTCGCGAACAGAGAGAATGAGGCGCGCCGTTGGTGCCGAAATTGCCATACAGCTCGAGTGAGCGAACAGCAAAGTTGTAGTCGAAATATGCGGACATATGTCGGGATAATGACGCTATTTTTTTTTCGCGTTTTTTTTTTCTTTCTTTTTCATCCCCTACGGGGGTAATTCAATCGAAATCTGGAACGTCGATGTCGGACGGAATTTTGGTCCCTAAATTTGTCGAAAAATCGAGTCATGCGATCGGCCGGATGAGCTCTCGCGGGCTTAAAAGTTACAGTGGCAGAGGGAGAGGGAGGATATGGCTCGTGCGAAAATGGAATTAGAGGAGCAAACAGGGTTAGCCATTCGATGATGCGAACGGGATTCGAGCGAATTTTTCCTCATGCACACACACGCGCGCGCGTATCCACACATGCATGACGCATATACAAAAAGCCTCTCGAGTACGTGAAATTTTTGGTTTTTAAAATCCGTCGGAGATTGGCCTCGGAAAATTACCTCTAATTAATCGCTCGAGACTCTGCACACACGCGCATTCTCGCCATTCGCTCGAATCGACGTTTTCGAAATGATATTATACGTTCGTATTTTTCACGGTTGCTTGGATGATACCACCGCAGCACCAGTTTCATGCATCACATACTATATCGTATATGGTAAATTTTACCGCGTGGAAAACATGGCAGCGATTTAAATTATTGATTTCTCCAGAGTAATGGGTTTCGAGATGGGTAATGGGGATTCGCGTTTTATAAAAATGGTAGTAATATTTTTTACGTCTGGGGAATTTTTATTCTCCTTTCTGAATCTGGCAGTAATGTTAGGTAATAAAGTCATAAATAAAATATTTTGTAGGCATGGACTAGGAACGTAATTCATTAGATCAGGGCAAAATCGAAGTATCATATACCCTAGGATCAGGCAGTTCTGCATCAGGGCTTAAAGGGTTATAATTTGTCATCAGAAGATCGAAGGAAAGTGAATTTTTGAGAATTTTTTTTTTTTGAAAAATCTCAGAAATATATTTGTACAGAAGTTTTATATTTGAGAAAGTAACATTTGATGAATATTCAGAAATTTTTTCATGCAAAAATATACATTGACAAGGACGCTGCAACCCAAATCCGGTAAGCACTTTTTGAAAAGTACTCGTGTGGTGCATTACCGTTCGGAACCAAGTCATTCAAAATCACAAAACCAAAATGATTTCGTTAGTATATTACTGTATCTTTGCGATTAATCAATGACATTTTCGAAACATTACATTAAAACAAAATGGTGGGTGTTTAAAGTTAGTCTAGATTTTTGCTAAAAACGAAAATTTTTAAATCATCAAATTAAAAGTATAGACCAGACAAAAAAATCTTTCCGTCAGACGCCAGATTTTTATGCCTAAAAAAGGACAAGAAATTGCAGAAATATTGATGCCGTAGTTCCTGAGATATCTCCTTCATCGATTTCGAAAACGTGCTTTTGCCGGATATCGGCTGTAACTTCCTTATACTTATAAATGAATATTTTTACACGAAAAAGTTACTGAAAATTACCTTTTTCCAACCCAAAATTTCTCTGCAAGTACATGCTTGTAATTTTTCGGAAAGAAAATTTTAAAAAATTCGTTTTTTCAGCCTCCTAACTTGCTCTAACCCCTTCAATGTCAATGATGCATACCTTGTATGATTTTTTCATCAGACCGCATGAGTTGTACCATTAGACATCGACCACTTTACTTCCTGTATACGTTTCTAAAAGCGATTATATTTTGGGACCGACGTAGGACTGAAAATTCAAAGTGCACGATCCAGTGTAGAGCGATACATTTTTTTAAGCCGGACCCCTGTAGTTTTCAGGGACAATATCTCTCAAATGACATAGATTCAAAATACCGCGTGAATTCATATAACATCGCGCCGCAATACGTATAAATGGATTCATGCACGATACTGCATCTGCCGATGGAGGGAAAGGGGGATGGGGTTTGCAGCAAAATATTGATCAATCACGTGTAATGACGTCCTCTCACGTTATAACATGTGGAAACGCGGCCTTCCTGGATAGACAATAGACGCGTCTGGGTGGTCTTGCTCCTACACAAGCCCCGGTTGGTTATATGTGTCCAGATCCCCATGTACATCCTATCTGGCCTGCCATTGTAGAGGCTGCCATTGCAGTGTTTAGTTATAGATGACTAGAAACGGCCTCGGGGCTAACCAGCGATTCCCCGAGTATTCGGACGTAAAGCGCCGTACTTCCTGCCTGGCGTTACCGCATCAATTGTTATTAAACGGCAATGATTATTGGAGCTGGAACCATCGCGAGAGGCCAGCGAGAGAGAGAGAGAGAGAGAGAGAGAGAGAGAGAGAGAGAGAAGGGCTACGATTATTATTCCGGCAGACCATTAACGTGAAAATCCAACCGTTATGCGTATAATGATCGATCCTCCGATACATGCATGATCCGATACATGTTGTCGTCGTTTGAGAAATTTCGTTAATGGCCCTCACATTGTGCTGCAACGAGGACTGTAATGAGACACATACTATCACGGAATTCGCGTTATAACCTTATTCGCCAGCTACAAAGTCGAAATATTTGAATACATTGAATTTACAAAATACCAAAACGCTTATAAAGATTACAACGAGATTAAGATTGAGTTTAATGGCCGCGGTAAGTATACTGGGATGGGTCTCAGCCGTGTTCACTAGCTTGTGCGTCAACTGTTGAGCGGAAGACAGTTTTTCTGAGCCACAGGTGCGATAATAGAAATGGAACTCACGTAAAATGTATAACCAACTGGGTCAGGTTTTTGCACACTTTCTCTGTGCCCTCGCACAAATGCATTACAGTAATTAAGAAAGAGTAGGTGTGGACAATACTTTGGAGGGAATCTCGAGGAATGAAATGGAACATAGAAAATTGGCAGGGACAAGAGGTAAGGAGTTAGGATACGTGAGAGGGAAAGGAGCCGTAATTAAACAAAAATGCAATCCAGGTTATTTAACAAAAATCGCTAGACCAGGGTAATTTTGGTGGAAACAGAACTTATTTCGTTTCAATAACGCGCAGTTTCACGCAATTTCGACACATTGCCAGAGCCGAGGGAATTGCCATCGAGAGAATGACACGTCGGAAAAGAGAAGAAAAAAAGATCATAATAAATTTATCATTCCCCAATTGGGCCCAGGACAGAAGTTCATCTCGGCGGGTTATAACGAGACATGACTAGCACACGTGCATCATCATCATCATCATCGTCATCCAACGCGAAATACATCAACTCGTGCATTTGCAAGAGAAAACGAACGATCGTTGCAATACATCTACTAAACTTATCCATGTATTTATGCATATACGTACATGTACGTGATATGCGCACGTAGTACATGATGCTAGAAACGTGATATGCAAGGGCGTTATTCGGTGTATATGTGCAAGTCATCGGGATCATCCCAGCTCTCTCGGCCACTGCGAAACCCCGATGATACGATCAATCATTCTCCATATACGACAGCCACGAGTATTAGGCCAAAGTGGTGGCGTGATTCTGCTAAACTCGATGCCGAACAGTTACTTCCGAGCGGTATAGGGGTGGAGGCTTGAAAATGTCCTTCCGAGAGTGAACGAATGAAAACACTCTCGACAAGTTTCCAAACTTTAGCTTTTTAAAATAACGTAACACGATACACGAGAGCGAGATATTGTATATGACGTGTTTATAGTGCACGCACGGGGGAGAGTAACGTTATACTTTAAAAGTAAAATGAGTATAAAGATGACAGGTGTGTGATATACATACGCGGTAAAAAAGTCAATCAATGGATACGACTAAAGGATATTATATATATGCCTGTTACCAATAATAGGAAATTCTGACAGAATTTTTATCGATATTTCGAACAAGTTTGTAGTGAGTAAATACCTTTCAGCTGAAATATTGTTTTTGCTACGTCATAGAGAGCTTTGGGATGACTTTTTTGAACTTCCATTCAACGTGGAATTTTTTGGCTCGGAAATAAAACTAAGAATTCACAGAGAGATAAGAAATTGGACCTAACAATGATCATACTACGTTGTTTAACGTACTATGATCTAACCTACACCGTTTTCGAGAAAAAAACGTTGAAATTCGGGCGATTTAGCACAGTTTCTCATGGCAGATCGTGAAATTAGTAATGAGCGCAGATGACGCGCTCACATATAGCAAACTAATTTTTGCATATAATCAGATATATCTTCAGGATGCTTCCTGCAAAAATTCAGGACCTTGAACAACATCGTTAATTAGCAAGAAATAATAATGTGGATGGAAAACGCGATTTCTTGTTATGAATCGAGCCATGGCTACGGAAAAACGCAACATGCCCCACACGTCACCCACGTCCGTGCCTTACATTCCCTTTGCCGCGCGCACGAAGCGCTCGACCCTCCTCGAGGCAGTACCTCCACAGGATAGTTGGATTGGAAAATGGTCGAAATTTGGCATACAGGTTATTTGATATGTTATCCGAAAATCTGTGCAATTTAAATAAGCTTGACCATCCCGAACCCGAGATATTTACACTCAAAGTTGGATTGATTTACACGTAACATATGCGCCATGCATGCACGAAGAGTTAGTTATTAATTCTACCGTCAAAACTAAAATTAAGAAGTTGATGAAAAACGAGAAGAAGCTATAGAGAGGGATCTCACGAATAATGTGAAAAGTATTCAGGAAGATTTACCATTTAGTTTTTGAGATATCGTGCGTGAAAGAGGTACGCGCGCCGGTCCAGTCATCGAGGGAATCGATAGGGGTGGTTGGTGCGAAAAAAGAGGAACATGTGTAAATTTCAGGGATGGTAGGGTAGTTTCTCCTGAGTGTAAATCTAGATTGGCGACCCCTCTTATCGTTATGAGGGTCGCCGCTATCTTGGATAACGCCCCGTGCAGAAATCGCAGATTTTCTGCCGTTCTTCCCAAACAAGTAGGCGTCGGCCCGATATTGGTTACCCGTGGCATGGCTCAACATCCGAATTCATATCGGTCTCGCTCTGGTCGAATATTGGCTACCAGTACAATGGCCAGCCATTGGCCTTTTGCGTTAGTCCAACGTTGGTTTCAGCCCAGCAACCGTTAGAAACAGCGAGCCATTGGCATACCATGTCGATCCAACGTTGGCTCTGAACTTGGAACCTATGCATCGGTTTGCCATCAGCGTGCGACGTCGATCCAACGTTGGCTCTGAGCCTGGCACCGATACATCGGTTTGCCATCAGCGTGCGAAGTCGATCCAACGTTGGCTCCGAGCTTGTAGCCGATGCATCGGTTAGTCAACGGATTGCCAAGTCGATCCAACGTTGGCTGTGAACTTGAAACCGATACATCGGTTTGCCATCAGCGTGCGAAGTCGATCCAACGTTGGCTCCGAGCTTGTAGCCGATGCATCGGTTAGTCAACGGATTGCCAAGTCGATCCAACGTTGGCTGTGAACTTGAAACCGATGCATCGGTTTGCCATCAGCGTGCGAAGTCGATCCAACGTTGGCTCCGAGCTTGTAGCCGATGCATCGGTTAGTCAACGGATTGCCAAGTCGATCCAACGTTGGCTGTGAACTTGAAACCGATGCATCGGTTTTTTTCTAATGAGTATTTAAGGATCGAAAGTCTGAATTCGTTGACTGCGGAGGATCGCGGGTTCAAATCCCGGTCGATGACTTTTTTTTTTTTTTTTGCAAAATTTACAGGGTTGTCAAAAATAATGGAATAACAGTTTTAAATTCGCTCATCCATCATTCCTAATGCCTAATTAATAGATTATGCCAATTTAACCCGCGCTTTTCATTCGGAATTTGGTTAGCCAGGGTAGTCCCAGTACTACTAGCCAGTTCAGGCACAGTACTGTTGACCAATGCTGGGTCGGTATTGTAAATCACGACCGGCCCAAGCTTGGCATCAACATCGGACCGTTCTTGTATTGAACATCGGCCCCCTATAGGTTTTCAGTGCTGGCCCATAACGCCCGGGCTTACATGCCAACATTGTTCCAGCAATCGCCTCCAAGTATGGGCCGTCTTAGTATGATCGGCGTCCAATGTTGGTCCGGCCTTTTGCCGATCTTCAATTTCTGCACGGGGCGTTTCGCTCTATATCTCGCGAACCGTCCACTTTACGGTGAAAGGTGTAGAATCCTTTTTTGTAGATTATTAAATTTTCCATCGTTTTTGTTAATATTTTTTTTTTAACATTAATATTTTCCGAGTTATATCATTTACAAAACTATTTTTTCGAATATCTCCGTAATCGCTCGTTATTTCGCGAAAATACTTCTAATAAAACAGTTTTGTAAATGTTATAACTCGGAAAATATTAATGTTAAAAAAAAATTGTTAAAAAAAATGGGAAGTTTAATAATCTACAAAAAAGGTCTCTACACATTTTGTCGTAAAGTGGACGATTCGTGAGATATAGAGCGAAACGCGTTATCCAAGATGGCGGCGACTCTGATAACTATAAGAGGTCGCAAATCTAGATTTACACTTAGGAGACATCCCCCTAACATACCTGAAATTTTAACATGTTCCTCTTTTTTTTGCACCCCTCAACTACCCGATGACTGGGCTCTGTGTGAGCGGTCCGGACTCTCTCTTGTTTCATGCGTGCCCGCTCGACGCGCTCCACCGTGCCAACGTTCCCGCTTATTCCCCGCCACTGGCCGCGGAGGTACTACCTTTATTGTATTGTTATTTAAATTGAATTTGCACGCTTTTTTTTCCATTTACGATGCTCTCTGATTTTTTATTTTTTCATTACTCTGGTCGAATCAAATTCTTGTCTGTTGACTCATGAAATTCAGTGGTATGTTTGAATCGTAAAATATTTCTAATATTATCTCCTGACTCGTCAGCAAGGTTTTTTGTTTTGTTTTATAAAGGTAGTTTATTTTCAGGTTTTCTCGTTTTACATTTCTAAGTAATAAACAACCTTATCTAACTTAATCCATAATTATACTAAACATTTGGCTTGTCATCCAGTGCTGCGTCTTACCAAATCACTTTTTTTTATAAGATTTAATATATTTTTCCATATTATGTGTACTTTTTTTTTTTTTTATATATCTGGTATTTAATACTCGCTTTGTACTTAGGGGCTATGGTAAAAAAAGAGAGAGAAAAAAAAAAAAAAAAAACTTAATGTAAAAAAAAAAAACCATGCCACTGTAGCTTGCCTCTGCGGGCTTTTTTGTGTGTGTGGAGGAGAGGGGGGGGGGGGGGGTCGAGATGGATAGGAATGGATGGGGGTGTTGGGAATGGGTATGAACTATTTGTACCTACAATATTTACAATATTTACATTATGTGCATGTGAGAAAGTGATGCTAGTGCACCATCGTTATTTTTCGGGTAAATTAACCGTGTTGTCCATGGCGTGCTCTGTTGGCGTCTCTCTGTTGCTGTTGTTGCTGTAGCTTCTTTAACCTTGCTCTTCTTCTCAACTCGTCCATGTGTTTGGCCTCGCCCTGAAGCCACCAGTAGTCTGCACGTAATCTGTCAAGGCTCTCGCAGTCTCTTTTTGGCAGGGCCGTGGAGTATGCCCAGTTATCTCTTGGAATGTCGTCCGTGTTGATATGTATTGCTTTTTTGGCGCAATGTCTTTGGATGTGGTATATTACCGGTACATTGCTTTCGTCTTGGATGCATCCCATTCTGTCCAGGTTAGTAAAGAGTTCTGGGGGGGAATAATTGCTCCTCGCCATTCTTAGCGCTGTTGGCTGGTCATTTACTCTTAGTTCATTGAGTAGATCAACTCGTCAGCAAGGCAGCGTGGCCGAGCGGTCTAAGGCGCTGGTTTTAGGCACCAGTCCGAAAGGGCGTGGGTTCGAATCCCACCGCTGTCAGTTAAAATTTTTTTTTTGTTCCTCTTGACCAAGAGTATCGATCCAACCATCAACCACAAGGTCGTTTGTTCCAAACGAAAAGGCCCCTCTCGTCAAGTTGTCTCTCTTCCAATTTTTCAAAGCAATTGCCTAAAAAAAAGACAGGTTCCACCGAGATTTGAACTCGGATCGCTGGATTCAGAGTCCAGAGTGCTAACCATTACACCATGGAACCGTCGAAAATTGAGCTCAACAATGATTATTGGAACGGACAATGAGAACGACGTTCGTTTATCGAAGACTCGAAGGATCTTTTTTTGTTTTTTATTTGAATCATCTTTGCACTCAATTATTCAATCTCAATCGTCATCAGTTTGCTCATGAATCGGATATCTGTCGTTTCAACGTGCAAGTGTTTATCGAAGGATCTTGCGTAAAAAATTGTAATCTCTGATCTGTCGACAAACATATCATTCGAGTATCAAGACCATTGCGAGAGTGTGTCATGCGTGACAAACGATGGAGAGAGAGAGAGAGAGAGAGAGAGAGAGAGAGAGAGGGAGAGCTCCTCTGATAACAAATCCATGGTTTCCTGAGTTTCTTCCGAGACTGCTGTTTTTCATTTCCGGTGAAAATTCAAATGGTTTTTCATAATTCTATTAATCGTGTACGTAAAATCTCTAATTTGGTTCGCTTGTCTGTTGTATCGACGGTCTCGGAGAGAAAAAGAGAAAAAAATAGAGAAGAGGATTTTTGTTACCGACCGGTGATACAATCTACTTTGCATCGAAGTGAGTTTCGGCGGATGACGTTGCGCGAAAGTGTGTATGGTAGCAGCCACGGTCTTACATACAGGTCTGGAAACTCGTAGGGTGGGGGGTGACTCAAATAGTGAGGCAAAAGAATAGTACTCATTTCCGCCACTTGGAGCAGTGCAACCTTGGGGTAAGCCAATCAAATAGAATGGGAGGAGGTAGCTTTGAACAGCTGTGCAGTGGTAGAACATAGGCAATATTTGTAATTAATCAAAAATAATTACAATGCTCATTAAAACCTAATATTTCTCTATATGAACGAAATACGCGTAGGGTTATAATGATTTTTTATTTGATATATGTACACGCGATCTTTTGTAGCAGGAAATATAACATTTTCAGATGTAATCATTTTTTTACCACTTAAACTGTGGCAAAAATAGTTAGGGGTACACGAGATTCAAATACATATAATACATAAAATTATGAAGTGTCGGCTTGTAGCGTAGTGATAGAGTGCTTTTCCCGCACTTGGTGGGCGCAGGCTCAAATCCCATTACTTTTTTTTTTTTTAATAGTACTGTTAATTTTTCCGGCATAATGTTTCGGTAATATATTGAGATTAAAAAAATTATTATATAATATGAATTATTTTATAATATGAATGCAAAAGTAGAGAAACAAAGGATATAGGAATATGAAAGTAATAGAAGCATTGTATTATATGCCGGGAATTGCAGCTTCCCATTTTCGACGCGATTCTTCGTCTTGGGGAACTTGGAAAATTGAACATTTCTCATCGTTCTTGAATTTTTTATAACAATTTGGTACAATGCACACTTTCGGCATATTCACGAGCACTTCACAATTTCATTTCATTAATTATTTTTAATTTAATATTCATTAATTAATCCACCACGAGACCACGAGGCTCTATGAGGGCCGTATTCGGAAATTGGCTGACAGTACTGTCAGTACTAGAAAATGTACGGTATATGTGACTATATATCTATATCTACAATACCCTAGTACGACAGCGCACCTAGTGGACAAACGAGAAACTGACAGTTTGGTCACAGTAACTATGACAATCCCCACCATTTAAAAATAGCCGAGTTTCCAGACCTGTATGTAAGACCGTGGTAGCAGCTGAGGCGTGACGAGCCAAACGGCCATTTTGCTGACGCCGTGGCGTGACACATTTTTTTTCATTCATTCGCTCGAAATATTGTCGATTCCTCTTGCGATCCTCCGTGATAAACTATAATTAACCGATTTTCATGACATGCGGCAAGGCACAATCGTATCTTTCTCACAATTCTAAATGGATCAACCTACACAAATTTGACATTCCTCATATATAGATTCAGAGATCCCAGATCATTTAAAATGTTATATTTCTTGCATCGATCGAGTTCATTTCGCGACTGTTACCTCTGTACTGGCTCCTACAGTTCTCACATCATCGAGGGGATGTAGCTCAGTGGTAGAGCGTTCGCTTTGCATGTGAAAGGCCCCGGGTTCGATCCCCGGCATCTCCAACTTTTTTGCAAAAAGACTGTTTTTATTTTTTTATTTTTCCAGTAATATTTTTGCAAAAAAATCATTGCCAACGAGCTTCAGATTATATAATAATAATTAATAATTCAGTTGCAAAGTAATTATGACTCAAAATGACTATAAGAGCACATTTTGTCTTGACTAAAATTCTTGTTCTCTAGAAATCCATGATACGACCTTATGTAAATGAAAATTATCGAGAATATTATGAAAGAAAACCATAATAAAATTTCAATAACTATTGACTGGAAAGGATTTGGTGAAAATTTTTATCAAGAACTAGAGCTGGGCAGTACTTCAAGTACCCGATGTACTTGCGATGTACTTGAAGTACATTACTCAAAGTATAAAGTACTTTAAAAGTATCTCTAGTATTGCGCTCAAGTTTCCAAGTACTCGAGATGTACCTCAAATATTTGTCCTTAAATTTTTAAGTACTTTAAGTATTTTTTCAAATACCAAGTATGAAGTACTTTTGAATACGTCTTGCTAATGGTTGCACCTTTGAATATATAATTGAGGAACGTTCTGCGCTATATTTTGGTTAAGATTGTGAGGAATGACCGTTCAAAGGCTCAAGCTACGAATAGTTACGGTGTGATTGTCAATGGATTACTCCGATTTTAACAAACCGTTTATTATATTCTTAATTTTTTCTTTTTCAAACCTGAAGCTAAATAAATCTTAATTACAAACGTCAATGCTATTTTTTAAAATTATTTATAATTCTTCGTTTAAATATTTCTGTTCCAATGTGCCCAAACTGAGTGAATTGAACACTGTAAAATTATGCTTTGATACAAAGAGTACTCGAATCAAAATAAAATGAGCTTAAAGAGTACGTAAAAAATCAAATAAAAGTCTAGAACTTACGAGATGTATACCTGAAAACTTGAAAAGTATTTAATACTTGATACTTGACGTATTTCAAGTACTTGATACCTCAAGCACTTCAAACATTTAGTACTCAAAGTACTGAGTACTTGAAGTAATTTCTGGTACTTTTCCCAGCTCTGTCAAGAACTATCTATATGGGAATCCAATGGTTTTGGAGTAAACTATTGGTTGTTAAATGTGAAATTTTCGATGTCTGGTAAAAATAATGTATGCGAAAATTATTAACCTATTAGAAAAAATGATTAAAATTCAATATTAGCTAGTCATTTTGAATTGTAAGATATTGCATTTGCCAAGTGTTTTGTTCCGTATTGTGGAACAGTGGGAAAAATTTAATCGCTTCAGCGTTTTGTTCTATCCTCGAAATACATCGTCTCGATATACGCATGTATAATATGCGTATCCATGGTATGATATGATTGACGTGTTAGATGGAATAAAATGAAGCGTACGAATGTTCCCCAAGAGTATTATAATATATTTGCGGGTGTGAAAAATACCGAGACTGCATGTCGTATCCGTATGTAAAGTGAAATATGCATCGAAATCAAGAGTTAGGGGAAGAAAGAGAGAAAGAGAGAGAGAGAGAGAGAGAGAGAGAAAGTAACGATGCTATGCAATCTATGGAAATGAGTAGAGCGAGCACACGCGACCAAAGATATTCAATGGTAATGGTAATCGATTCGTCATATGAAAAAAAAAAAATTGGTAGCGTCGTGTGCCAGCGAGTTGGAGAAAGAGAGAGAGAGAGAGAGAGACGAAAATAAAACGAAGGCCAAAAGCCCACTTGTCAACGCCGCGAGCGAAAATTCGTTGTTGGCTCGGCAAGAAAAATTATATCATTTGAATTGCCACAGTGCTCTCGCGATGATACGACGACCAATCTACGTGTAATATATACATACAATATATATCTCTACATACGAGTACGAATATATGGGGAATCCCGGGCTAAATCGACTTATCAGTGAAACAATTATGCATAATTTTTTTTTTGTTTTTTTTTTCCAAAACGTCTTCAGAACATCGAATTGGTGTCGAAAAACAATCGACATTGTTATTTATATTATTTCGATAAATTTTTTTGGACCTTATCAACGAAAGTCTCGAATTAACGCCGTAGGGCTTTGTCGTATAGAAGAAAAAAAAATGCAAAGTTCGAGTAACGAATTTCCGCTGCATATTTGATTGAGTTCTGAATTTTCTTTAAATCAAGGAGATGGTTTTGAAAAATCGGAAAAAATTTCCAAAAATCGTGCATGACTTCTTAAAAACTTTAATCTACGGCACAGCTCGATCTGAGGTTTGATTCTATTTTTCAGATAATTGTTTCGAATTGTTTTATATGACACGGGATATTTGCAAATTTTTTAATTTTCATTATTTCTCGTTATCTCATTAGAAATATTCGTTTCGACGGATCATTGTTAATTAGCGTCAGTGGAAAAAAATAGAAAAATAATTAATTGAATTTTTGTCAGAGTCTCATGAATAGTGGAATATATATATATATATATATATTTTTTTTTTCTCAAAATCATTCGTTGGGTCGAGTGGCATGGAGTGCCCATGTATAAATACATATATCGATCAAATATAAGAAGAATAATCGCGTGTGATATCACGTGAAGACTGTCCCCTTTTCACGTAACGTTTCGCGTCATTTCATCGTATTAATCTTGCCGAATGATGAGAGGGGGGCGAACAAAAATTCGGTAGAAATATATTACGCGCATACACGAAGTTCGTCTATAAAAATATATTCGAGGCATCCCACACGCAATTTCGACCATCCAAAAGACCAAATTTTTCCTTATAAAAAAAAAAACTTTTGCATTATTTTTTTTTCGAAACTTGTCAGAGAAATTTGTCTTTCAATCGGAAAAATTTAATTAAAAAAACATAATTAAGTATGGCAAAATAATGAGTTTGAATAAAGTTTTGAAATAATTTTTTTTTTGCTTTCGAATTTTCAGAATAACAAAAAGGTGTTATTTTATGAAATTTAGAGACGAACTTTTTTTTTTTTTTGTGTATGTGTGTCACGTTGATGACATTGATTTTGCTTGAAATTTCACAGAATGTTCTCTCATTAGTACAGGTTGTCGTATTTTTTTTTTTTCCGGTTGGTTCAAGGCGTCGTTAAGCCTTTTAGCTGTTTTCGAGGGTTTTCACCAGAGTTTTACTTGAAATCGTTAACGAGGTCTTCGCTCGCCGTGAACAAAAATGTGTCCTCATTCTGGACTAATGAGAGAATTTTCGGTATGTCATAGAGCACTATCAAACATGACAAGTTCACTCAATTATGTGTACCTATGGATTTTTCTCCATTTTTTTTTTAATGAAAACGTCCTGTTTTTCTAATATCCTGAAAATTCGAAACGAAATGTCTTTCAAAACTTCATTAAAATTAAAATTTTATGGGCTTAATTTTTTTTTTTAACATCAAATAGTTTTTGAAGTTATAGCCAGCATTACGAAAAATTACAAATACGATGTACGTTGAAAACGGTTGTCTCGAAAAATCTGAAAAAACATAACGTACACCTTTTTGGAATAATATTATGAAATTTTTTGTATCGAAATGTTCAAAATTTTTTTTTTTTAAGTCCATTCTGTGGAGTATGTTGCACAAAAAAAATGCCAATATACGAAAAAGTTGTCGTTTATTTTCAACTATTTAACAAACTACTTGCAATCATAATTTTACTAATGTTATAAATTCTATCCTCATTAAATGAAAAAAAAAAAAAAATTCGATACATAAGACCACTTAGATGTTACTGCTAATTTGTCGAATTTTTCAGAAATATACGTTCCTTAAAAAAAAAAAAAGAAAACATTTCCTGATTGGCAAGGGTTGAAGTTTCGGAATTTCAAAAATCGAATTCATGTGAAATGTTTCCTTCGTACACGATAGTATGATAATTTGTACTGATATTGGGTATCGATTAGCGATTACGTATCAAATTTGAACAAAAAAACGACTGATTAGCTTGCCGTCAGTAAAACATTATCGTCAAAATAAAATTCATATCCATGAATTTTTTAAAAATTCAATTGAAAAATTCCAATCGTCGACATGCTGAGACTTTGTTTGCAAGGTCTTAAAAATGCATCCTGCAAATTACAGTGCCTTGAAAATATCTGCAAAGTCAAAAAAATACAAAAAATCGCGACATTTATAGAGCGTGACTAACATAAAAAAAATTTCACTGCTATTGATCATCAGTACTGTTGTATCGTCCAGAGTCTATTTTATTGACAAAACGTGGCTGTCCAATCATCCAGTCTGTAATACGAAAATGCCCAAATGGCCCGATTCTCGTGGGGGATTTTTCCACGAGAAAGGGGAAAGATGCAAAAAGAAAAAAAAAAAAAAAACGAGCTACAGATTTGTGAAACACTTGAAAAATAAATTTTTCTGTCGTCACGGGTGTCCGTGCGTATCATAAATAGCCCGAAGAGATTTCTATAAATTGTCATAATACTGTCCGAGCTCGGGACACTCGAATATCGAGATTTATGTAAAAAAAAAAAAATCGTAAATTCGTCTCGCACTTCGGAATCTAATAGAGTCTCCCGACATTAGGATTCGAAGGATTTTCTCTCTCTCCCTCTCTCTCTCTCTCTCTTTGGCCCTGCGGTATTCGGGGTTATATCCGGTGTATATCTCGCTTGGGGGGTTGTAAGACCGCTGCATCCCCTTTCAGTCGACCGTTATAATATTCTGTCCGGCATTCGGAGCTGTAGAGATTCTTTTTTTTTTCGTCACGCATACTTTCGTTTGCCCAGATTTTATATTATTTTATTCCGGTGTCCTGACGAAAGGGGAAAAAGGCGTAACTACGTGAAAATAACATAAAGAAATCTCGACTCGGACGAGCATAGAAATTTTTTCGATATCCATAGTAAAGTATGTGCTAAATATATATATATATGTATGTATTGAACGAGTATATCGAGTTCTGACCCCCGTGAAAGAGCCTCTGGGGTCATCATTGAAGCGTGTGACCATTTCTGTCACCCCAGACACACAGGACACAGAGACAATTTTATTTAAGAATATATTTTATTATCATATTTTTTTTTTTGTATCTTTCTCGGTATGCCGCCTCCTCGTCGTATATCCGTGCGTAACACTCACGTACAAATATTTGCGGGATACGAATGATATAAAAATCCTCCAGCCGATAACGCGCTGTTCTCTCGCATTTTTTTACTGCCGAGATATTTTAGACTTTATCGAGAGACGTCCGAGTGAATTACAACGAACGATATTCCAGACTCTTTATGCACATAGCGTCTGAGAAAAAGCGAGAAATGTTAATTCGTTCGACGTAAATTGAAGTAACAATTCATTTTAATTACGTATAAAATATTTATATATTTACAGTGAAATTATTCTTTCGAAAAGTGCTGATTTAATGAAAAAAAAAAATCGTGTAAAGCCGTGAAAAATATACAACTACGTGGAAATATTGACAAACGCGACTGATAATGGCATTATGTGATAAGGTGCCACTATTGACGATTAAAAGACATTAACCGGGGGGAAAATAGACGCTGAAAAATATAACTTTCTGGAATTTTTTCATAAAAAAAAAACTTTCCACAAGTTTAAAAGTGATTTTTTATACAATTGAAAAATAGAAAATGATTTTATTGTAGGGCTGTTAATTTCTTCAGAAGGTTTTGATATCTTCGGATAATTATATTTTACATTACCAGTTTTTCTGAGAAAAGTAAGCACCCAAAAGTTGAAGTTCCGTCAAAATTATATTATTTTAACACAAAAAAAAATACCTCTACGATTTTTAGCGGACGAAAATAGAGGCACCCATTGGAGATAAATGATTTTTAAAATATCTCAGGAACGGTTGCTCCTACGATAAAAATGATTACAACCTTTTTTGTAGAACACAAAATTTCCTGCCATTTTTAAATGAAATTTTGTTCTGTGGGATCGGTATCTACCGAGCTACAGCGCGACAAAGTTCACTACTTTCAGTGCGTGACGTACTGTTAATCAGATATTTTGCAAAAACCATTTTAATACAAAAACTTCGATAAGCTCGGTAAATACTCGGTAAATACTCATCTGACCGATAAAAAGTGCAATTAAAAACGGTACGGACATTTGTGCTTTTCAAAAAAAAAGTTCACATCATTTTTGTCGCAGGAGCAACCGTGCCTGAGATATTTAGAAAAGATCTGTTTCTCAACATGGCTCCTGAAGCAACCCTTCCTTCCTCCTGCTGTGTCAATTTTGGTTTACACTCAGCGCGCACCTTCTGAACATGCATCAAAAAAGAAAAAAATTTCGTGAGCAGATATTTACAAGAAGAAATGGCGACTGCACTATACAGTCCATTGTATATAAGAAGACGAGAGAATGATGTTTTTATGCGTTGTTTCCTTCGAATTTTTCTTAACTCCCGAACACAACCGAAAGGCGAGGTCCAAAAGCCACGCTCGCAAAGCTTTAAATATTTAGTTGGCTAATTTTCACGGAGAATTTTTTTTAGAGCTTTTGACAAGAGAGAGAGAGAGAGAGAGAGAGAGAGAGAGAGAGAGAATTGTAAAGAAATCCGGAGAAAATGCGGTGCTGGTGGGAGTGGACCTGACGGCAGGGGGTTGAAATGTCCTCTAGACTGAAATAATAATGAGAGGCGCCAGCGCCCTTTAATCACGATATTAAACATTTACGATTGCCCACATTGAGGAGTGAGCAAGAGCGAAAGAGACTCGAGACTTTTCACGCGTCTCCGATCTCTGCGTTCGCATCTTCCTATCTTTCTTCCACCCTTTTCCACCCCCACCCTCACTGCTCCTCGCGCCTTTGCCACCCTTCTTGAACCAGCAAGGGTTTTTTCTCTGTGCTCTCGTCTTATTTATGCCTCGCGTTTATCGTTTGTGTATGAGCATTTCAGCGTGGTAGCATTCATCAGAGGTACTCTGATGCGAGAATGTAAAAAAAAAAAAAAAAAAAAAAAAAAAAATGAAAGAGAAAAAAAGCCAAACGTCGAACGTGGCGGACACTTAAAAATATTGGATGGTGAAAACCAAAGGAATGAAATCGTTTCTTCGTTTCGATATTCGAAAAATGCGCTGCCCTTGTAACGCGTGTGTGCCCTTATAAACCTACAATCCAAGCCTAAATCATTATAACGTGTTACTATGTGCAGAGTAGTTGTCATGTTTTTTAATATTTCATTGTTACAGAGACAAATTGTTACTTGAATGAAAGAAGCAACTCAGTCATAAAAAGAGATTTTGTTTTAAGTGAATTGTTACGCTTTTTTCACAAAGAGGATAGTCCCTTGTGCTCTCTTATTCATGCTTCACTCTTGTCGTTCTTGCATGAGCATTTCACCGTGGAAAGCTTTCATCAGAGGTACTCTGTGTGACATTGAGAAAAAAGCAAAAAAAAAAAAATATCTCAAATCTAGCAAATGCTGCCAGGCACTCAAAAATATTGGCCGAAGAAAAAAAGAAAAATATCGAGTAAAATCGTTTCTTCATTGCGATGTGAGAAAATTAAAGGAAGACGAGAAAATTGAAGAGATCATTTTCCTCAATCAAAACGTCCAATCGCGTTTTATTTTTATTATGCATTTCAAAAGCGAAAATACGATCTTCCGTGCAAGAGATTCGAATGAAAATTGGTAAAGCAGAATCAAAGAAGAATCTTACGAGGAGAAAGAGACAAGGAAAAAATTCCATACGCATTCAAATGAATGAAAAAATTCATTTTATTATGACAAAAAAGAAATTTTACCGATGATTCGTTAAATAATTTTTTTTTAAACAAATTCGTTAATATTTTTCGGTATTAGGGGAGGAGACCGGGGCAAAATGATCCCCCTAAGGGAAAAATGACTATAAATAGTCTAAATTGTTTGCTTTAAGAATCTAAACATAAAAGCAATGGATTGTACCATCCTTCGGCTACATTGCTAAATTTTTTCAGATTTTATGAGTTACTGTGATCTCTTAATGATCGTTTTGCCGAAACATTGCTTCAAGAGCGCGCTGCATAGTTTCAGAGTTCCAATTTTGCCTCTGGGATTTCCGCTTCACGTCAGATATTCACTGATATCTTGCTTTTTTCCTACCATTTTCAATTAAAACAAAGAAAAATATTCAAATAAGCAGGGTAAAAATACCTCAGAATAGCCAATACATTCTTATTTTTCCCTTTGAAAGTACTATCGATCCCCGTCAGTTCCGTATAAAATTAATTTATTCGTCAAAGATTCGACGTGTCAGTAAAATAATAACATAGGAAGATAAAAATCTCGTGTATTTTAACCCGTAAACGCCACACTAGTGCAAATTTGCACCACCTAAAATTTATTTTTTGTGAATTTTTGAACATTCTTGTTCTGATTTTGTCGTATTTTCACCGAATGAATAATATCTATCGCATTTGAAATTATGACCATCGGATTCCTGAGAAACTATTACCCCAAAAAACACTGGTTATCGAATAGTTTTAGATTATTTATACGAGAGTTATAGTACATTGAAAATGCAAAATCCCAAATCGCACTAGTGTGGCATGTATGTATGCTCAATAGAGGTGTGGTTTTTACGGGTTAAATGAAAAACTTCGCGTCGTTACAGCGGATAGTAAGAATCAAGTTAGAACTTTCACATTGGGCTCAAAGTTTTTGATTCTTTTTATTATTCAGAAACAAATGAGGGGGTGGCAAAATTGAAATTCGAACATCGGGCAAACAAGAACCACCCTAGGTGAAGTATCCTTAAAGATCCTAGCATGAGTTTCGGGACGACGAGCTTCGGAAAAAAAAAATAAGAATCAATCGTGAAAATACTATTTTTCTCGATGGCCGGACATTTCAGTGTCCCGGAGATAATATCCCCGTGCAGTTATATTGATGACGCGTCAGGCATGTACGCAAACACGTATACAGATATGTTCAGTGCGCCAGTAGATATGGCAACGAAAATCCGTGCGTGCTCGGAACAGCCTCAATCGAGTTCTCGTCCGTTTGTTTTGCCTTCACCACAATTTGTCATCCATTGTCTCTGTCGAGTACACGTACACACGAGCCGAGGAGAGTCCACGAGGACAAAAATCCCGAATCTCTCATCCGTGCTAAGCGTTATTTATGATTTCGAAGTTGGTTGATTAATAATTTTTTTTTTTTTTTCTTTCTCGTTTCGCAATCTCCCACGCGGGGTTCTCGGACGATACTTCAAAATATTTGACACGTCTCCGGCATAGCTCGATACCCACATAAACACGCATACACATACTAGTTTCTCTTACATTACTTTTACTCGAGTTCACCGATCACAGATTGTATTTTTCGAAAGAGCGTGACCCATTCCGGTTCGAAAAAGCATCGGATTCGATTTTTTTTCCCTTCCAGCGCATTCGAAAACATTGCCCGGTGCACTGACCGGCCGTTATAAAAAATGACTTTTCCCTGAATGGTTCATACGTGAAACTGACACGTTCAAGATCAGGGAGGTGTGCGATGAATCACGATTGAAAGAAAAACAAAAATTCTTTGCACCAGAGAGCCTCTCTGATGTTAGTACAAATAACATTTTTGCAACACGATACATCGGATATCAATGGTGCAAACGGTGTACTTGATAAATTGTTCCAAGATGATGAGATTTATATCGAACGAAACAGAAGTGGACGAGGGGGAAAAAAAAAAAATGAGCAAAAGCACTTTACAGTTTTTCCCTGTTCTCGAGACGTGTCATACGCGAATTTTGAATCTCTCCTTTTTTCGTGCTCGTCAAGATTAACGCGAATCGATGTATACAGTCGTGCACGAGAGAACGGATCTTCGGAGATGAATTTAATATTCGAAATCCGCGGGGGTAACGCGATTTCACGGAACGTCGCGTTCGAACTCCTAACCATTACAAATACGATTTTCTCGGTAGCGTCCACTTCGCGATCCGCGAGGGGGTCTCCGTTCGAGCAGTGAATTTGAGCCGAAAAGCACTTTAACCAGATATTTATATATATATATCGCGCTCTTGGGGAAATCACTGGATAATATATATATGTGTTTTCCCAAGTCTTCCCCACGAGCGTGAACTACACCACGCATATCGAGTTATACATCCGTCGCGGATTTGCCCGACTCGATTTTCGTCCTCGACATGTACATCTCTTTACTGGTTATTCAAAAAACGAAATAATCATTGTGCTCGCGTTGCCGTAAAGTTTGTAATTTTAATTATCCTCACCCTCGTATTGGCATTATTTTCATTGGAAATTTTTTTCTCAGAATAAAAATACTTAGAAAAAAAAAAGATCGAAAAGTGAAGCGATAAAATTGCACGTTGCTTCGTCATAATTTTCGGGCAGACATAAAGCTGCACCTCTGCGAGAAAGACAAAATTGAGTGCGCTACTTTTACTCATATAAGAAAACTTGTTTGTGATCAAAAACTATGAAGCGATGAGCGACTTATCAATTTAAATATTTCCTACTTTTCAACATAAATACAAAATCAGAGTATTGCGTGATCAACGATAAACATTCCCATGCGGTCTTATAACTGCACGTTGATAGTCGATTTTGCGAATTCGATTTTGATCTTCGGAAGAGTCAACTTGAAAAATAAAAACCTTCCTCTTCAACATCCCTTCTTGTATAATGCTCGTAAAAAAAAAAAATGCAAGCATCGAAAAAACTCTTTTTATCAGTCAACTTTTTTTTTCACCCTATCGAACAGAGAGGCTCTTGCCTCCCTCTGAAACGATTCGTTCCCCCACGAATCCTCGTCGACCCTGTCGCTCTTTTTTTTTCTCTCGAATCCGCGGCTCTTCCGTCACGAGAGCGAGGCACCCCTTGACTCTGGGGTGGTCGTTTTGGGCGCATATAACACCGCCATTGTATCTTCTCTTCGTTAAATCTATATATATATATATATATATATATATAGGTACATATACCGTTAAAACTATATACAAGGGTTGTCTGAAATATGTCCTCGTGATTTCGCGCTCTCTCTCTCTCTCTCTCTCTTCCTCTCTTTTTATATTCCCTCAGTCGGTGCGGACCATAGTGCGAGAAAGAAAAGTCGAGATACGCAATGGGCTTATATATGCGGTAACGTGAGAATTACAACAGATGCGACGGAACGAAATTACAAGTGTCTGCGGGCCATTCTGTTGTACTTTTTGGTTTGTCAAAATTGTTGTGACAGGCGTTTCAACGTATCTCCTTCTCGAACGTACATATATGTATATACACACTATTGTACAACGATAAATACACGTGGTTACATGTGCCGATTTCCGTCGTTTTGTGACGTAAAGTACCGATCGTATTCGTGGGGTGTATCGGCACAAGTTTTACGAGATACGGCCCTCGCGTATCTCCGCAGGGAAAAAGCGGTCCTTTTTCAAAATTTACTCACCTAATCTCATTCAATCGTCTCGTTTTCCATTTCTATACCTACGAGCGATAATAATAATAATAATAATAATAATACCGATTATTATTGTTGTTATTACTATTATTAGTATCAATTACATCAATTTTATGGCAAATATTATGTTGAAGCATTTTGGTACCATGTAATGAGCAATATTAATAATTATAATGCCAATTACTATTTTTATTTTTATTATTATCGCTCCTTATACGACAAAAGAATAATTTGTGATAGTTGCATTACTGAAATGTACATGCTTGCTTCCTATAATACGTTCACAAGTTAATTTATAAACACGCTGTTTCGTACAATTGACAAAATTAATTGTCATAATGGTCTTTTAGGGTAACAATTCATCGTCAATTTTCTCAGAATATGCAAAATGTAATAATGACAAAATCAAAGTATTTTTTTTTCTTTCAACGAACGAGCAATCGATTTGAAAAAAAAAAAAATTCAAAAATTGCCCATACTACGAGCGAATGAATGGTGGGTTTCTCTTTTTTTTTTCGTGATTTTTAACTTTCATCCCCAACTGGGTGGGGGAGAGATAATTGGTAACGCGAGACCTTCTGACATGAATGAACGAACGATCGATGTCGTGAAATTAGTTAAGCTCCGAATCTCTGCTCGTACAGTATCTCTCGTGTATTACTGCTCCGGACATTGCCTAATCGGTTCATGACTATTCATCGAGAGTCATTTGTACCAGCGAGCTCGTTAGTCTCGCAAATTACCGTTTCCGTTCGCGCATTTGCGTCTAGTCCTTTCCCCAACCGTCACTCCTTCATCCCGCGTAGCACACGCGCGCGCACACACACACACATACACACAAACGACGATACATTCGTATTCGTGAATCGTGAAAGCTTCGGTCATTTGTCTCAAGCTTGACGAGAAGATATTCGTCGTTGGTTGCGAGAGACGAGAACATTTCGCGATTGAGATAGTACAACAATCCGCTATCGTTAATCTGCTCCTCTCTCTCTGATCTGCTCGTCGAGGGTATCCAACTATAATCTTGATCGACTGAGTTATCTGTTATTTTATTTGTGATACGAAAAAAAAAACCACAAGGTCCACATTGAGAGATTCGTCCACTGGGGTTGCAGAATAATTGATGGTTTCATCCCCCTCTGTTACAACCCCCTCAACAATCACATATATACGCTGTAAGAAATGTTTGTTTGGAAACATTTATGAACTGATTATGCATGTAAAGTATATGAAATTTCATATTACTGCTATATTTAAGCTCTGCCTATACACTGAATTATGATAATGCAGATAAAATTACGTTTTTATACAAAATCTTGTTAATTTTTTGAAAAATCTTTTTTCTTTTAATATCTCCGATGTTTTGATTATCCAGCGCAATTATAACTCTGTTTTTTTCTCAGATAGTGAACGCATCCCAGTTCTTGAACGGTCCAATATATATTGAATGATAGTTTACGTATATTTTATTGGATCATTGATTCAATATCCGCAAATAAAGGTTCAGTTTTCAACTTTCCGATTAGAAAAAGTTCAGACTATAGTTACTATTTTTGATATATTATGAATTTAGGTTTGAAAATCGGCACTTCCATCTATTCCGTCATTAACGGGGACAACGAATTTAGAACGTATCCGAGTTATTGATTGGTGTTCCATAACCTAAACAGTTTTCAGTTTTCTCCAATCACCTTAGAAATTATCCGCAATGTATTGAATTTTTTTCATTTATTCATCAAATAAATGTAAATGGAACTGAGTAAATGTGAAATAAAAGTATAAATATTTTTTCGGATTGATTCCCGGCTGTTCATTAACTGGGACTCTGTCGAGTCATTATCTATAGGCTAACAAGTCGGCGGGTTGTCAGTAGTTAGGACATCAAACACGCATTTTTAATTTGCTTATTCACCCTGATTTTCCAACGTTTTTACAAAAAAATTCACCATTATTACATTCAGCATGAACGAAATTGTTGATATGAAACCAAAGTTTTTGGATATCGTACTCAGATATGATTGATAAATGTAAAAAGAACGTGGATCCTCCGTTAAATGTTCACTAACTGGGACATTCGTCTTAGATTGGCAAAAAAAAAAAAAAAAAAAACGTTGAAATTGATTAAATTCATTCGGAGGTATGATCCAACAAAGTTTGTTGATTAGCGTAATAACCCCAGGTGTGTAGTTATCGGGAGAAAAATATAAGTCTGCAGGCAGAGGGTTAAAAGCCATGAAAAGTTTATCCAATTTCTAATTATACGGCAGTGTATTCAATTTATTAATTTAATTTTATTATAATAAACGTTGATAATAAGTCGTGATATTCGCAACCGTACAGGTACTTCGTTGTAACTTTGAGAGAGACGTTTATTAACTTTTAATGAAGTTAATATTAATTTTTCAATCCCATCTATGTTAACTTCATTTCCGTATACATTCATTTGCTATATATTTTGTATATAAAATTTAGTGAGAATTTTGACATTGAATATTTGTGAATGATTTCTTTCAATGCTATGGTAAATGAATAAAAAAAAAGGGTAAAAGTGTAGAATCAGGTCTGTAGCTCAAAACTGCTCCAAATTTTTTATCATTAAAAAATAATATCCCATGTAATATCGAGGAGGGAGAAAACTTCCAACGCCATAAAATTTTTTTCAAACCGACAATAATAATACAAATATTACAGTAATACAGGTGGTGAGCGGATATCATGAAAAAAAATTTTAGTCTGTGTCAGAATTGGTGTCGTCGAAAAACTCCAAAATTTATTTACAAAATTATTACAAGAAACTGTAGAGAAAGTTATTGATTCGATATCTGCAAATATTTGTATTGCTTAATATTGTCAGTTTTTCATATTTTTTATGGTGTTAGAAATCTTCCCCCACTATAATATTACATTTAATAATATAATTTAGTGATAATAAGCGTTAGAAAAAAAAAATTCCATGCATTACGAGCTGCAGCCTTGATCCAACACTTTTTCCAAAAAAAAAAGAATATTGTTCACTAACTTTCACAATAATAATTTGTCATGAGAAGACAATTTGGACACTGAATAAAATTATTTTCGATGTCTATACGAATGGTTTGGCATTGACACGACCCGAATTTCTATCGTTTACACGAAATTCTCAAATTTTAATCGACAATTCGCCGTCTGACATTTTGATGTTGGAATGGAAAAAAAAAAAAAATTTCTGCTAAGTGTGGGGTTCGAACCCACGCTCCCATATGGGAACCAGAGCTTAAATCTGGCGCCTTAGACCGCTCGGCCAACCTAGCATATGTCAGGGATTTCACTTTACTCCCATAATAGTGAAACTGACGTTACTTCTATATTATTTATCCTATCACGAGTCCAATCGTCGCGCTTCGCATATTAATTTAAAAAAACCGAAGCATTGTTATTTGTTTATTATTTCTAATAATTTATTTATCGTCGATTATTCTTTATTCCTATAATATATTTATGACTATACACGTATGTACAATTTACTCAATAAAGTGGATGATTATTTTTATAAGAATTCGATGTCATAAAATAATATTAAAAAAAGAATTCAATGAACTATATAACGATCGTTACTTTCTGCGTTACTCTATAAAACACGACTCACAATCAGTCGGTAAAAAAAAAACTAACAATGCTGCGAAAAAAAAGCATATATGGATGTAGCGGTTGGCGCTAGAGGACAGCGGCTAGCGAGCCAGTGAAGATCCGCACAAAGCGGAGAACGCGATAGCACAATATATAGATATAGTAAGAACCTGGCGCGACAGATATAGTTACATATCGATGGTTAAATTGCATAGGGGCGTATAAGCTATGCTTATACATGACTGTTACGCCCCTTTGGCATGAGGCCGTCGATATATAGCAAGAGAGTAGTAAAAAAAACTACGTTTTAAAATTTTATATCTCGAAAACTACTGCGAGTCGTCAAAAGTCCTTTTAGGGGCAGTCTTATCTTGTCAACAAGGGGATCTGTGTAATAATTTCAGACAGATCGGACGTTTTGAGTTTTTGGAACTCGTTGATCCTTTTTCGGGATCCTCGGTAGGCTAAACCGAGGTTCCGGAGGGTCTGAGAGGGATTCGCAATAGGCCAAAGGTTGTGAAAGGTTTGTGAAAGGTTTGCAATAGGCTGAAAGTAGGGTCTGTAGGTCCTACGAAAGATTCACAATAAGGCCCGTGTGACATCCGCAATAGGCCTCAAGGTCTGGAGGGTGCTTTGAAGGTGGAGGCTCACCTGCATAGAAAGGACATTCTTGTGTACCCATCGTGACCTCCTTTGAATCGAGGTGCCAACTTCGATCAATAATAATAATAATAATAATAATAATAATAATAATAATAATAATAAACTATTCAATTTTTTCAAAATTCTTTTTTTTAAAAAACATCCTAAATATCAAAAACGATTCATTTTTATATTCCTACAAAAAAACGCCCTCCAAAAAAGACATGAAAATCGGCTTAAGTTACCAGACTACTACCTTAAAGCAAAAAACTTTTTGCCTGCGCTCCGTCGTCATGACAACGCGCACCACGACATTTCTCATTCTTCAAAGCACTGCCGCAATAATCCTAGGGTAATCTTTGAATGGAGATGGGCAATTAATTGAGGGAGGGAGCTATCTCTTCGGAAGCGGCGCATCATACAATTACGATTGAACTTCACTTACAAGTAAGTTCGTTTAATCGATCAATTGTATTTCGCGCCTCTTCCTCGAGATAGACAGTGTAGATGTTTAAAGTATGTTGCGGTAGATATTGAGCATGCATGACCTATAAGTCGTGCGTATATGCCAATCTCCGTAATTTCTTATAATTACGTAGGTGTATATAATCTAGTATAAATATTATAATATATTATGATATCAGTTATATTGCAGAAACCTTGCAGCCACATTGTAGTGCTGCAATTAAAATCAAATTTCAACAATGTTTCTGAGATCTTGTTGCAACGTTGCTGAGATATTGCTGCAATGTTGCGTGCTTTATGGGTATTTGTTGGTATAAATATCTTTACGCCATGTGCAGGGCAGTCGCCTCTGCATTATCCATCAATATTAATATTCTGTTGAGATTTGAAGCGAATTTATAAGATCCCTTTTGATCCTTTTTTTTTTATAAATGACCCATACGAAGCTCATCGTTAGTTCTTTCCTCTTGTCTCTTGTATTCCATTATCTTGTATTCGTCGTTTCCTTTTCCTGCACCAAGTCGATGAACCTTAATACAAGATTCAGCCTTGACAAGAACCATGTCACTAAGGAAGATTTCAATGAGTAGGTAATTATTTTATTATGTACCCGATACCCACATTGCTCTTTTATATTTATAATTGTTCACTCGTTAAAACCAAAAAATCAGTTTTCAAAAGAAGTCTGCATTTCTGAGACAGCAATTTTTCTTGGCTGGCTCATCGTGCTACCAGTAGCCAGTAGCGTGCGAATGTTCTTAAAGATTAATTGTTTGAGTGAATACGGCCCGTTTCACTAGTTTCCTAGTCGTTAAGCTGATGACCGTTTTACAAGTGAAGACGTTAATGAAAATATTCCTAAAGCTTTGACTTTGACTATGAGCAAGATCCTTCATGGTATCCGGGTAGCCAAATTTTTGCAAAGCAAATATGTATGTTTTGAGTATCAGCTTGTTTGCCGAGTCACATTGAATATCTCGGAAAAGGAATGGCAAAATTATCAAATTAATTTTTCACCTACTAACCAGGCGGCTCTTTCCTTATGTAAAAAAGCTCAAAACATTTGGTCAGCTTACAATTGAAGCATAACGCCTGGGAGTGTTGAGAGGAATATTTGTAGAAAATTGGTCCCGCCGGCTGAGATAGTCAGCCTTCCTTTGCTGTGGAGGAATATTCACGATTATGTTGTTTCGCTAACTGACCTAGTCAATATTTTCTCCCCTGTGGAGGAATATTTGCTGCAATTGGCTTTGCTGATTCGTAAATAAGTCAGGTTTTTTCTTTCCTATGGAGGAATAATAGTTACAGAGCAGATTTGCTAACTGATAAAGTCAGCGTTTATCCTTATGAAAGAATATTCGCTGTCTTTAGCAGCCTGTGGCTAATACATAGCCGAATAGAACCAATTGGTATTCCTATATGAAGAAATATTCACTGCCAGAGGCAGTAACCTGTTTACATAGGCCATTAAGATGGTTCATTGAGAATATTCGCTGTCTCTAGCAGCCTGTAGTTAATGCATAGCCGAATAGAACCAATTGGTATTCCTATTTGGAAGAATATTCGCTGCCAGATGCAGCAACCTGTTTAGCCTTTGAGATGGTTCATTCGCTGTCTTTATCAGCCTGTGGCTAATACGTAGCCGAATAGAACCAATTGGTATTCCCATGTGAAGAAATATACACTGCCCGAGGCAGTGAACCTGTTTATATAGGCCTCTGGGATGGTTCATTGAGAAAAATACTAACATTTTCTCCATCGTAGCGCCTTGGCGACCATCTCTCGAAGGCATTAACCTCGCTCACTCCTCTGAGTACGCAGCGGCCACACGTCCTGCAGAGACGGCGTTCTATACAGAACTAACAATAAGAGACCCTAATCTTGCAGAGATTATGGTCTCGGGCCTCTCTGTCACTCTCATTGCTGCGACCGCTGCTGCTTGACGATGAATACTCGTGATCTGCGACCCGAGAAGAAAAAAACAGGAACATCCCGTTCTTTTAGAATGTGTATCAATATCCCTCGGATAAGAATCAAGTATTCACTGTATCTAACAGTCCTGGACTGCTGGAAGAGTGAGCCTGGCCCGCCTTCCTTTACAATAATCTACGCCTGACCTAATTCTTTTTTTTTAATTTTTAATTATTTTTTATTACTATTGGATTTAGCAGTCCTGGACTGCTGGAAGAGTGAGCCTGGCCCGCCTTCCTTTACCATAATCTACGCCTTACGTAGTTTTTTTTTGTTGTTGTTGTTATTTTTAACGAATACGTGGTTTAGATCTTACTCGTGTAACGCCAGCGTTCAGAATAAAGGAACTGCCTGCATCGGTTGCAAAGCAATCGAGCGCGATAATGTTAACTTACGTCTTTTGTGATGTTTACCTGCGCTGGCACTGCATTTTTCCCATCTCGTGCTGTCGGGTTCTTGTCGAGTTCTGCTTTCGTGTCACAGACAACGATGTGCGATTCGGTTAGAGCCGAATGCACAAAGCATATTCAGCCACACAGTCTAACTATGGGCTGACGCAATCCCACGCTGGAACTCGAATCCCGTGTACATAGACACGGGTGTGCGATTCGGTTAGAGCCGAATGCACAAAGCATATTCAGCCACGCACAGGCTATGCCGGCTGATGCAATCCCACGTTACAGCTCGAATCCCGTGTCAATAGAAACGAATGTGCATTTCAGTAAAAGCCGAAAGCACGAAAGACATAACCGTCATGGATTCATATGTGTTGAGCGGATTCGGTCACGGATGTTTCGATTATCGCTCAAGAATCGCCAGTTCTATTTGTCTAAAGAACACTAATCTGACACTCTTTTAGGTTATACTTACTGCGAGTGTCCTCTGTATTCAATTTTTTCTCGGGGTCTCTTCGTAAGGGTCCCCGATCTCCGCGATTATCCTTGATATCACTTTTATGATAAAAAGCCGACTTTTCGTCGAATATTACTTTGCTTATTCTATTATTTGCACTATCGTGCAAAAACACTTGTGTTTACACCGGCACAAAACGAAAGAATGAGAAATTTCGTGGTGCGCGTTGTCATGACGACGGAGCGCAGGCAAAAAGTTTTTTGCCTTAAACTTGTAGCGTCACTGGCGTGTAACGGGGGCACTACACTGTCTATCTCGAGGAAGAGGCGCGAAATACAATTTCACAACTATTCGGATATAATCGTAATTAATACATCGGCAAAGTTTAAAATCGAGTTCTCATGATTTTTTTTTTTCTACGCGATACACTGGAATAAAAATAATTTATAATATGACGTACAGATTCAGTGTTATGCAATTGCAAATATTGTAGGTAAATTTTATAAAATAATTAAAATTTTTTAATTCTTTTACAAAATTAATAATCAACGAATCATATGAAAGAAATGAAAGGAGAATAGTAGAAGAATTATTACCCAACGGTTGTGTCGATAGTAAATTAAATTATCATGAATTTTTACTGTATAGACCGGTGGTTGTGTGAATTCACATAAATTAAATTACAAATAAGTATTGATTGTGATAAATCGATGCTTATTTGTCATAAGAGAAATTGTCTTTATGATAAATCTCTCTCTCTCTCTCTCTCTCTCTTCTCATAAAAAGTGTGGATGTCGATAATACAATAACGGGAGCCGAAAAAAAAGAACCGAGTTGCGGGGGGGGGGGGGGGGAGGAGAATAAATTATTGCAACTTGTATAATATAGTCGTCACTCATGTGTGGATCACGTTTATTCATATATCCATGGTCTATGTGGTCTATGACTAATGGAGAATCGGAAGACATTGGTTTTGCCTGGTGGATAAAAAATCGAGCCCTCTTATGAGATTTGTGTTATATCAATCAATTCTTCATTGACTATTTTCTTTCTCCCCTGCGATAGTTTTTTCGATCCGTCTCACACAATGGTATATCTCTGTTACTGAACGATGCAAAGCGTGATCAAAACTAGGTCCTAAAATTTGTTTTAAAAAAATGTTAAATTTTCTGACATCAAATCGCGAATAATATGGACTGAATAATAATTAATCGCGACGCGATTAGCAATAGATCGATAACGAGAATTTCTCATGCTCCAATAAAAGGAAGAATTATCCCAAAACCAATTTCCGTTTCATTTTGCCTTGAATCTTTGCTAGATTATGCAAAAGAGTAAGTAAACGCTCAACTTTTTTCAATTATTTTCCTAATTTATCAATTGATCTTACAGTTTGTTGGCAATCCGTACTCGAAGTTTTACGTACTCTCACGTATGCGAGAGCCGAGAAAACCGGAAATAACGATATAAAAAAATCCCCATAATAATACTAATGAAAATGTAATAATACCAAAACGTACAAAACAAATAACTAATCTGCCAAAGTAATCATTAAAAAAAAAAAATGTCTCCACCAACGATTAACATTTCAGGCACATGATGTGCTATAAAAAAATAAAAAAAAATACAATTCCCCAATCCAGCTCCCGAAGCAATTTCAAATTTCCCCCGAATCACGTCGTGTGTATCGAGCTTTGTGTGCCTTTATATCATAATCGTGAGCTCGTTATTCCTATTTTGACGATTCGAGCACCCGGTGCACGGTGAGACACACATGCGGTGTATATAGCGTCCGTGACAATTTCACAGACCGGTAAACGGCGAGTCATCACTACCCCCCCCCCCCCCCCCCCCCCGACCGGAGTGCAATAAAACTGGACGACGTAACGTATAACGTAAAATACGTGAACGCGCGGAGAGATCGTCGTGTGCGTTGAACGTCGTAAAGAGGGAAAAGCCGATAAAGAACTTTGACTGTGTATACATATAACGTGAATGTGATCAAGCAAAATGGCGTAACCAAAGTCTTTTCGCGAGTCATATTCGTCTGGGTTAGGCCTTTTTGTTTGTCAGCAGTCGATACATGCGAATATCTAGGTATACAGTGCTATCATTTACACGTGCATATATATATATATATATATATATGAGTGCATATGTTATTCGCTGTCACGATGGGTTGGTATCGGCGTCGATGTTGGCTTAACCGCGTGGCGTGCATAGAGTACCATTCATGTGCTATATATATAATAAAAAAGCGCATTGTCGATGCCGCTCTTGATGCCGATATCGCGTGTCGCGTCAGAATCATCTATACAACACGTATATCTATGTGTATATAGAGTTTTGCGTTTAAGCTGCTCGTACCAGTCTCCACCTCTAGCGAGAGGGAGCTATATCGTTGTCGTCGTCGTCGTCGTCGCGTTTCTCGCGAACGTCATTAGCGTAATCATTCTCAGTCACTTAGAGCACTCTCTCGTCTTCGTGACCGGCGATTACCCACTCGATACACTCTTCTCTTCATGATTCGTTCGTTTTTCTTTTTCGTTCTTTTGCCCCAACCTCTCCTATTTCTGTCTCTCGGAGGATCGTCAAAAAGCAGCCATTTCCCCGTTTCACGTTCACGAGGCGCTTTATCCTTTTCGTTTCTAATTTTCGTCCAGGGATCTGTGGGGATTGGTAAGAGAGGTTGAGAGAGACAGAAGGGGGGGGGGGATGAGATGATGTGAAAGGGCTACAACAGCTCGTTACTCGATTCTTACTCTCTCGTTAATTTTTCTCTCTCTCTCTCTCTCTCTCTCTCTCTTCTCCTTTCTCTCTTTCTATCTCTTATCGTTAATTAATTATGCAGATTAACGAACGGGTTAATCGTCCGTACGATCTACCGAGCACAAAGACCCTTTGTGATTCCCATATCGGCGCCTTCGTTCTTCGGTATATACTCTGTTGTATCAGCGAGGGAGAAGAGCTTTGAGAAATGGCCCCGACGAGTCGACGAGAGACACTCTCCGATCGGAATGCTTTGTGAAGTATATAATACCGTGAGACCATTGATAACGTATACTTTGATTGATTCGTTTAACCCTATAACGAGCGAATAGGAAAGCTTAATACACACGTAAAGTCAAGTTTTATACGATGTATTTGGAGGATTAATTTTTTTTTTAAATGAAGGTTCTTCATCGACATAAATGATTTTCGAGGCATTGAAGAAGAGTGGAAATGTGTAAAATTTGTGAGAATAATTTTAAAAATTATTATCGATCGTATGCAAGTATAGCAATGATCTTGCTATTTTTATATACATCTGACAGGTTATGTTCGCGCGATGAATTTTTCTCCAGGTCAAAAAATAAGAGTAAAAATTCGTCGTCTCTCAATATTTTACAGTTTGCAAGGAATTAAATCAAATAATCTCACGAAAATGGATAATTGTAAACGTTATCGAATTATTATTATCATTTTATTTTCAAATTGAAATAATGACACTTCGATATTTTCATAATGAAACTCTCATTTGACTAACCAATGTCCTCGTACCACCTTAAACTGATACAGCGGTAAAATTTTACTTTCGAGCTAGCCCAGTCAAACATGGCAAGTTCCCCCGCCATGCGATTACGAGTTGATAAGACATTTTTTGGTCATACGCGAAACGATAAATATTCCGGATAACGTCGCGCTATATACGTCTTCGCATTTAAATTTCATTTCTTGCTCAACTTGACTTTCCTCCCCCAATCCTTCATCGCTTCTTCTTTTTCTTTAGCTCCATACCATTCGCAATTGCCATTTACCCGCGCGAAAGCCTCTCTCGGTTTTGCCGCCGCGGTTTTGCGCACGAGAGACCGTTCTTCATCCCCTTCCGAGATAGTGACAGGGCGAGAGGGTAAAATTGATTTCCACGATTTCGCGACACGCCAAGTTGCCCCTTTCTCTCTCCGCGGCTCCTCCCTTCGCTTCGTAGGAGCATTTTACGATCATCCTGAATCTTTCCCTATTCTGGCCCTCGAAAAAAGCATCAGGACTCGCGCGTTATACGATCCCGTTCGTGATCTCGCCACACGAAATCCACAGACGCTCTTTTTCTCTCTCCTTTTCTCTCTCTCTCTTTCTTATCTCTATCTCGACCTTTTTGCAACGACGAGGAAATATTTCGATTCGACCAAACAACAGGGATACCTGATCTTTCAGGATCGATGGAAACTCAACGTTTTCCTCGATACTCTCGATGATCGCTCTTTTTATCTATTATTATCTACGACATATACGACCATCTTGAAATTCTTTTATGCCAGGGACTCTGGTTGAATTTCGATTAAGAAAGATTTTCGTTTAACCGAAATGAATCGCAATGCTCTGTTTCGTAGATACGAAGAAGTTTGTGAAACTAATGGTGAAAAACGAATGTGATGATGCTATAAAAAAAAAAAGAGACATGGAAAATTGTCATTTTCAATATAAAAGTGAGACGAGCGACCTCTTACTAATTTTTTTTTCGCCTAAAAATATTAGAGACTTGGTGTGGAATCAAGACCAATATACCGTGTCGTTAGAAACTCTGAATGAAAATATAAAGTTTTCTTATCCAGTCAGCCTAGCATTTGACAGCTTTAAATTTGCGCAAGTTAGAGAAATCACAAATATTTTTCGAATAATTCAAACTGACAATTTTAGTCGCTGAATGAATTGTTACAAAAATTACCCTAAACAAAGGGGTAGTGTTGTGCTCTCAAGTGAAAGCCGGTGCTATGCACGTGTTGATAGAATGTTAAAATAATGGAGAAGACAGACACGGTCAGGAAATATAACTTTTTTCTTTTATTATCACGTTGACGAGAGAACTCGACCGAACGCCGCGACTGCGTGCTGAAGACTGAGTACAAAAGACGCCTAACAGCGCCCTCACAACGATACGGCTTTGACGAAACTTATTATTAACGCGTACAAGTATATTGAGCGCCAATTTCAAATTCTCGTCAGTAGCTATATCATAAAACTAAAGAAATTAAACATCATATGAAATTGTATAAGAAATTCACGAACATACCGCGCGCCTTGATAATCGCTGGTTATCAATTTCTCGATTTATTCGCAACCAAAAATAAAAAATAAAAAATGAAATCAACCAAAAATAAAATGAAAATACTTCTTCGCTCAGGCCTTTGCCAGATTACGAAAGAGATGCTTGTAGCTAATAAAAGTCTGATTACGATTTCACATCGTTCAATAAAGCCTCAACGGGCAAAATACATAATTTCGACGCAGGTCTCTTGAAAACTCCGGTAGCTGTTTTGACAACGGCCACTCTGATGGCTGAGTCGCTCCCTGGACAGAGCTCTTGAACTCGTCCGAGCATCCATTTCAACGGAGGCAGACCATCTTCTCGACAGACCACTAATTGTCCGATTTGCAGTTGAGTGCCACGGCTAGTCTGCCATTTGGTACGTTGTTGAAGTTGTACCAAATATTCCGAAGACCAGCGTTTCCAAAAATGTTGTCGAATTTGCTCTAAGCGCTGCCATCTCGACAGTCGATTTATTTTCAAATGCGTGATGTCAGGCTCGGGATAAGAAGTTATCGTACTGCCGATCAAGAAATGACCAGCCGAGAGATAAGTCATGTCGTTTGGATCTGACGAAAGCGCTGTTAGCGGTCTCGAATTAAGAATCGCTTCGATCTGCGTACTGAGCGTCGATGCCTCCTCGAAAGTTAGGGCTGCATCGGAAGCTACCTTGTAGAAATGAGTTTTAAACGACTTGACCGCCGCCTCCCAAAGCCCGCCGAAATGCGGAGCTCGTGGTGGTATAAAATGCCAACGAATTCGTTCTGAGGCTGTGCTATCGATGATCTTGTTCCTGTGTGATTCTTGCGCAAATAGCGCTCTCAGCTCCTCTAGCTCGCGATTCGCTCCAACAAAGTTTGTGCCATTGTCGGAAAATACATCGGCTGGCTTTCCTCGTCGACTGATGAAGCGCTTGAAAGCGTTAAGGAATGCGTCCGTAGTCATGTTCGATACAATCTCCAAGTGCACAGCCTTGGTAGCCATACACACAAATACTGCGACGTATGTTTTGATATGCTTGCTGTTTCGTCGTGTACCATCTCGTACGTATATCGGACCACAAAAGTCGACGCCAGTGCTGTTGAATGGTTTCGAAGGAGTCACTCGATGAGCCGGGAGATTCCCCATAATTTGTTCCGAGACGCGAGGTCTCGATTTGAAGCACGTGACGCATTTTCGAAGTAGTTTTTTGACGATACCGCGCGCCCTGAGCGGCCAATAGAATTGTCGTACCGCAGCCAGAGTTGCATCAGCTCCAGAATGCAAATTTTTTCGATGCTCATGCTCGACTACAAGTTCTGTGAGCCTTGAACGATATGGCAGCACGACCGGGTGTTTCGCATCATGGTGAAGTTCCGAGTGATGAAGTCTGCCGCCAACGCGTAAAAGACCGTCTTCGCCGATGAACGGATTTATATCCTTCAGATTACTTTTCTTCGAAATATCCGACCCTTCTCGTAGAGCGCTAAATTCGTCGGAAAATGCCGATTGTTGCTCTCTTTTTATGAGACACTTCCTCGCGTGCTCCAACTCGTCAATCGATAAAGGATCAGAAGGTTTCTGTTCGGATTTCTTTCTGCAGATTCGAGCGAAGCGAAAGCAAGTTGCCGTCACTCGAATGAGCTTGTTAAGCGTTGAGAATTTGTCGAATAGATCAATATCGTTTTGCGTGGTCATTGCGATCGATACTGGCTGAGTAGACTCGTTAAGCTCGCCCTCGTCGAATTCTGGCGTAACTATGGAATAGTTTATCGCGTCATCATCTTGTAGCCATTTGGGCCCGTTCCACCACAGCTGAGAATTTTTTAGCTCGTTCGGAGTAACACCTCGAGAGACTAGATCCGCAGGGTTCTCCTTCGTTCCCACGTGACTCCATTCATTCACCGAAGTAATCTCTTGAATTTCGCCGATCCGATGCGCAACGAATACGGGTAACTTTTTGTTCGTAGCTTTGATCCAATGTAACACTATGGATGAGTCCGTCCAATAGCGAGTTTTCGTAATCGTCAGGCACAATGCACTCTTAACTTTGCTCATCAGCTGAGTGAGCAGCTGGGCACCGCACAACTCTAATCTCGGAATCGATATTGTTTTGATCGGCGCGACACGTGACTTCGAGCACAACAAACGTACCTGACGACACTCGCGGAAACAGCTGCTTCGAAGGTAAATGCACGCTCCGTAGGCGCGTTCGCTCGCGTCGCAGAACCCGTGAAGATCAAATTGCATATCCGATCCCGTAACGATAGTTTTTCGGGGTATGCTGAAACCGTTCAAAGCTTGAATCTTCGTAACGTAATCCGACCACTCAGTGTGGATCTCTGAGGGCAAAGATTCGTCCCACTCAATTTGAAGTCTCCATAGGCTCTGAATTAAGATTTTTGCACTCACTATGACGGGACCCAGGAGTCCTAGCGGATCAAAAATTTGTGCAATGTCTGATAAAATCGATCTTTTTGTCTGAGCACTCGATTCCGGAATCTTTATCGAGATTGCGTATTGGAATTCGTCCCTCACAGGATTCCACTTAACTCCCAGAGTTTTTGATGTACCGTCCTTGTCCAATTCCAAGAGAGCACTGGTAGTCGACGATCCTGATATGTCTTTCAGAAGCTCCTCGTTGTTCGAAGCCCACTGTCGAAGCACAAGCCCTCCCTTTTGGAGTAAGGCCGTTGTTTCTTTGCGAATAGTCAATGCGTCACTTTCTGAGTTCGCACCCGTTATCAAATCATCGACGTAAAAGTCTCGTCGTGCCACCAAAGCCCCGATAGGGAATTCATTTTCCTCTGTATCGGCTAACTCATGAATGACCTTAGTAGCCAAGAATGACGCCGGCGCGGTACCGTACGTTAGCGTCAGCAACTCGTAGGTTTTAATGTCCTCGTTTGTCCTATCACGCCAAACAATACGCTGAAGAGGCACTTGAGTCTCGTCGACAAGTACCTGCCGATACATCTTCGCGATGTCAGCGGTCAACGCGTACTCGAAGCTTCGGAATCGTAGCAATATCGAAAATAAGTCTTGTTGGAGAACGGGGCCAACCATCAAGGCATCGTTGAGCGAGATACCGCTCGTTGTCTTGCTGGATGCGTCGAATACGACTCTTAACCTCGTTGTTGTACTCGTTTCTTTTATCACGCAATGATGCGGTAAATAGAAATGCGGACGGACGTCCCACGATGAGCTGTCCTCGCTCAATTCTCGCATGTGCCGCAACGTCGCGTACTCGTGTACGAACTCGCTATATTCTTTCTTGAGTTGAGGTTTTCGCTCGAATTTGCGTTCCAACATTTTGAATCGTTGTAGAGCAATTTCTCTCGAGTCTCCTAATTTCTGAAGCTGCCCGTCCCTCGTTGGGAGAGTTACGATAAATCGACCCTCCGCGTTGCGCTTATAGGTCTGCGAAAATTGTCCCTCGCAGAGTCGTTCCTCTGGAGTTCGAGTATTTTTACGCTCGTGATGTTCGATTTGCCAGAAGCGTGATAGACCAGCGTTGAGTTCATCATTGACCGACAAATGACAAGACGTACCTTTTTTTTCTTGATCTCGCATCATAAACCTTCCGGACGCTATCCAGCCGAGCACCGTCTTTTGCCAGGTCGGTTGATCCTCTGCCAGCTTGATTTTTCCGATGCATAGTAACTCGAAGAATATCTCCGCGCCGATCAGCAAATCCACCGCTGCCGGTTTATCAAAATCAGGATCGGCCAACGTGATACCGTCCGGGATTTTTAACTCACCAACATCGAGCTGATTGGCTGGGAGAGACTGAGTAATCTTCTCAATTATGAGGCAATCCAGTTTGGCTTGATATCCGTTGATTCTCGATCGTATTGTCATTTTAGTCAATTTACGCGTATGCGTCGACAATTCTCCGAGACCAGAGATCGGAATGTTTGTCGCGATTTGCTTCAATCCGAGTCGCTGAACGCAATTAGCAGTGGCAAAGCAAGATTGCGATCCACAATCGAGTAACGCTCGACAAGGTTTTGGCTCACCCTTGAAATCGATGACATTGACGATTGCCGTTGCGAGAAGCACTTGTCTTTCTTGCCGAACCGCTGCGAGAGCCACACTCGATGTCGTTATTTTTTCACCGCTCGAGACCACCGTATTCGATACCGTAGGCTCACTTTGGCTTTTCTTATTTGGCTCCAAATGGAGTAGCGTGTTATGCCGCTTACCGCATTTTCTACACGTTCCCGATCCGCACTGTTTCGCCTGATGAGACGCAGCTTTCAGGCAGTTCAGGCATAGCTTACGAGTTCTCGCCCCTTGTATTCGTTGATCCACTGTTAGTTGAGCGAACTCGCTGCATTTATATATCGGATGATCCTCTTTGTCACAGAAAGCACACATTATATTCGTCGTAGCAACGTGTGATGTCGTAGTCTTGCCTTGCTCAGATCTTCCTTGATTTGAAGCGCTCGTTACGATCTTCTGCGTGCGTGATGAGGCTTCTAATGCGCGACAGCGTTGAGCCAAAAAGTCTGTTAATTGCGTAAATTTTGGAATTTCGCCCTTTTTTATCGACGTTTCCCACTCTTTGCTTGTCGTTTGATCCAATCGGCTGGTGACTAGATAAATCATGATGTCGTCCCATTGATCGGTAGGCCGTTTCAGCGCTTTTAGGGCTCGCATGTGCTTCAGTACAGTGTCGAGCATACGTCTCAAAGCTGTGTGATTTTCCTTGTGAAGCACGGGTTGCTCGAACAGAACTCTGATATGTTTTTGTATTATGAGACTGTCGTCGTCATATCTTTCCTTCAGCATTTTCCATGCTTCTGGATAGTTTTCGTCGGAGGCCTCGAGCGAGCTGACCACATCGTATGCCTCGCCTCTCAACACAGAGAGAAGAAACTGCATTTTTTGATCATTTGGAAGCATGAGATTTCGGTCAACAATGCTGAGAAACATGTTTCGAAACGGAATCCACTCTTCGTATTTACCAGAAAATGGTGGAATTGTCACGCGAGGTAATTTTAAAAAATCATTACCTGCATTGCTGCCCTGCGATATTGGCGTA
The DNA here is from genome assembly GCA_963564615.1 of Rhorus exstirpatorius. Lineage (NCBI taxonomy): Eukaryota > Metazoa > Arthropoda > Insecta > Hymenoptera > Ichneumonidae > Rhorus > Rhorus exstirpatorius. Next base: position 18,820,013 of record OY751316.1, on the reverse strand, counting down.
CCTGTTCTCTGATTTTGAGTATTCGTACCATTTCGCGAGCCGTGCGCCACTTGCATTTCCTCGTTTTTCCTCTCGATCAAAGTTTCCAAATCGACAGTTATTGCGAAATACCGTGTTTCGAAAACATTTCTTTCTTCTTGATGAGCTGCTTCGAATTGCTCGGCACTCTCGATTGCTTCGATGCCCGTTTGGACTTCATTGAAACTCTCCCACAGTCCGACGAATCTTTGTAACCGTTGACGTAACTCAATAATCTGCGCTTGTGGAACGTTCAAGTCGGTTAAGTAAGTTCGAAATCTCGTACACGTTGATTTGATCGTGGTACGACTCGATTTGAGAGATTTGAGTAGCGCAGCTTGGTCGGCCATGTTGACTATCGAAAATGTGTCGTTCGCGCAATTATCTTAACACTCGAAACGAGAATGACCCTCGCGATAGACGTACGAAGCCCGTTTGTTTACATTCGACTATCCCGAATACCGTCGGTACGGTGGATCACCGTCGAGTCGTGGCAGTACCTCACGTTTCCGCGCGTGCGTGACGGTAGCCTCGTAATAAAAAATATTTCGCGTGGTAGACGTGTGAAGCTCGTTAGCATTCACTCGCCTGTCCCGAATCTACCGTCGGTACGGTAGATTGCCGTCGAGTCTTGGCAATACCTCACGTTTCCGCGCGCGCGTGACGGTAGCCTCGTAACGATGCTCGACCACGTTTTTTACATGCGATAAAGATGGCTGACTTTCGCGTCGCAATCTCGATGCTGATGATCGCGACTGATTCGAGGTCGAAACACACTTTATATGTATATATTTATAAACGAATGCGAAATATCGGATGGCTCGAATGCACGGCCCACTCTAGCGATATCTCACATACACTGTACTATCCCGACGTCGTACGCGATTATTAGCGAACTCTCACTAATTCTCGATACGCGATTATTGCTGATGCAACTCGTCGTCGATGCTCGATGCATCGGCCACGGCACACGCACGAACTGTATTATCTCGGCGACCTAACAATAGAGACGCTAGCGAGACAACGACTTTTTGTTTTTTTTTTTTTATTTCGGTTTATCCGGCTCGAAGGACCAATATGTTGTGCTCTCAAGTGAAAGCCGGTGCTATGCACGTGTTGATAGAATGTTAAAATAATGGAGAAGACAGACACGGTCAGGAAATATAACTTTTTTCTTTTATTATCACGTTGACGAGAGAACTCGACCGAACGCCGCGACTGCGTGCTGAAGACTGAGTACAAAAGACGCCTAACAGCGCCCTCACAACGATACGGCTTTGACGAAACTTATTATTAACGCGTACAAGTATATTGAGCGCCAATTTCAAATTCTCGTCAGTAGCTATATCATAAAACTAAAGAAATTAAACATCATATGAAATTGTATAAGAAATTCACGAACAGGTAGTTTTACCTGATCCGCGAAATCCCAACCGTGCAGTCTCAAGCCATTTTTGGATGATAAGCGTTTGAATTTTGCAATGCTAGCGGAGGAGCTCACACACGTCCGGTCATTTTTTCTAAATATGATTTTTCGTTGCTTCGACATATATTTATATCAAAGAATGAGAAAAAATTTCCCTTTTACTGTATTGCGATTCTGTAGGGCTAAACTTAAAACCTCCTTGAAAATATCCTTTTTTTTAAGAGTTTTTAGAATACCTTTGGAGCTTGAGAAAGTGAAACTTTCAACCCTTTCTTCGTTGGAACGGTGGCGTGGACGTATTTATTTTTGGGATACATATAAGTGGCTTCTTTTCTTCAGTACATTTTTCAGGCTCACGAAAAAGGACTGATAATTATCTGAAAACCGTTTTCTTCGTTCATTTATATACGAAAGTCAGCCTCAAACGGAAGACTAATTATCACGACCTACGGTGTGACACGAGCAACACACACCGGCTCCACCCTTTACTTACTTAATCTTTCTCTCTATCTCTCTCTCTCCTTCTCTCTCTCTCTCTCTCTCTCTCTCTCTCTCTCTCTCTCTCTCTCTCTCTCTCATAGGAATAATTTTCTCAAGCATGTTTCGAATTCGTGCTTCTGTTACTACTTGGGATGTTTCGGAATGTGTAGGTGTGTATTATACAAATGTCCCCTTTGGTTAAACTTAACATGTGTTAAACATCGTGCCCTCTTTACCTCACTACGCCGCGCGACGAAATACAAGCGGAGAATATAATAGAGAGTCAGGGAAATGGCATGAGGAAGAGAGAAAAGCAGAGAGAAGGAGAGAGAGAGAGAGAAAGAGAGAGGGTGGAAATTCGTCGCAGCCTTAAATTGCTTGGCCATAAATAAATCGTATACATGGCAGAGAAATTCAACGACGTATTGCAGAAGTGATTGTCGTGAAAGCCCTGTGGCCTGTAAAACGCCAACCCGAATCGAGAAAATGGCCCCTTAAGGAATATTTACGGAGACCGCGAAATAGAGAAATGCCGCTGTGTGTGACACCAAATGGCCCTTGAGGGCCCGTTCAATTCCCATTTCGCTGTCTCGAGGCTTGATTAATTGATCATACTTTGATAATCGATGTTGTTTCGAATAAAACACGAAAATCAATGGATCCAAGAATTTTAGCTATCAAAATCATTCTTAAATATCAGTTAATTAATTAATTACAACTTTCCTTAATATTCTCGTACTATCATCATTTTAACATAACTGGGATTACCTCGGGGATAACCCTATATGTTTTTTTTCTTAAGTTTTAGGCATATCGGGGTTTCTCATCCATTTTTTCATGTTTTATTTATCATTATTTTCGTATTAGAGTACAATTAATCTCAGAATGTTGGCCTTACAAGCAGACAAATATTATTCAGGCCGAAATAATATTTTTTTCCTTGTGTTAAAAAAAAAACAATTTCTCCGTAGTCGTAATATCATTTTTAATATTTAATTTATCATGTTATACTTACTATTGATATAATGTATACAAGTACCGGCGGCTCTAAACCGGCATATCTAAAATATAATTCAAGACAGTTTTGTGCTGTTCACGTCGGCGAAATATTGTCGTAGAAATTCATACGCGTAACTGCAGGAGTTTCGAGTATGTTTTCACTGATATACGGACAACTTCCGTTTCCGGAAGTGCACGAAAGCTTTATTGTGGCGAACTTGATTTATCTTGCGAGGAAGCCAAAATGCTGTACCCAAAAGGGTTGCAAATTCTCATCAATCTCTCTGTCTCTCTCTGTCTCTCTCTATCTCTCTTAACAAGGATCGAGCCAAACTCTGAACTTTAACCCAAACTCCACTACTTTTCCTTTTCCCTCCGTACCCTTCTCGATCCGAGAGAGTTTATGGTAACACGGCTTTCACGAGTCGAGACAAAAAACTGTATCTCGACGTTGAAACTCGAGAACGATTTTAGAGGCGAACCCGCATAAAAGAAGAGGAAAGATTACTATACGTGGCTGATGAGAAAAAAAGTGAAAAAAAGTTAAGCGATCGCTAGTGATGCATATATATGAATAGACGAAGTCGAGAATGAGAAATCCTAGTAGAACGTGATAAATCTCTCGTTCCCTTATAGCGGTAACTTATTATCGAGCTAATTTGTTTATAAACATAACTTAATTATCAATGAAATTTAACAGATCGCGAACTAGTTGCAGGGGTTATCGCTCCCGTACGATTGACGAACAATCCCTTCATGGTGCAATACTCATACTCCAGCAATTTTTTAAAATTTGATCTCTTATCTCAACATTCCAATAATATAAAATATTACCCAGAAATTTTTTTATAAATACATTCTAACTACAACTGGAATTCAGTTGAAAATTTACTCTCATGCGATACATTTCTTGATGACATTATTTATAATACATTTATTTCAATCAGACCGACATTTAATTAGGATCAATGAATAATTTCATCGATGGGATTAATAACATTGCACGATAGGAGAAAGTTGGAACCAAAGGTGACCCCGTTTTATCAAATAATTTTTGTAATATTTACCTGGGAATTATTCTATGAGGTACGAATATTTTCAAGTTATACGTATCATAGGGTACAAATGTGCAAGGCGGTAGTACCACACCCTAGGACCACGCTAGCTTCTCTCAGGCAAATTTCCACACGGGTATATATGGCGCCTTTGACATTCTCACATTTCCCTATAACCGCGTTCATACCCGCGACTTTCAACCCGCAGCTTTATTTGCCGCTCAGCTTATATCCTCCATCAAGCCAATATGGTCGGCTGTACGAAAAGTTGGTGAAAAAATTGTTTCAATTTTTCCATTTCCATTTCATTGATTTTTGTTCCACTTGCATCTTTTCGTTTGTATTATACATACGTCAAAGCCCATATAATGAAATATTAAAGAGACGAATAGAAAAATCTGCTTCAAAGGGACTTCTCGATTGGCTTCCATTCAGAAACAGCATTTGCCCGAAATGTCGAGGCATATATATTTGAAAGAAAAAAAAAAAACAAAATCAGAGCAGTCGAAACACGCGAACAAGAAAATTTCGACAAATAAAAAAATGTGAAATAGAACACAAAAGAAATTCTCGACTGCAAAAATCCGCAGCAATGGGGAAACGCGCAGTGTCGTGCAGCCCTTTGACTTTGTCTGGACCGGGAGTACATGCACATCCGCGCAGGTTGAGCGAGTGAAAGAGGGAGAGAGAGAGAGAGAGAGAGAGAGAGAGAGAGAGTGAGAGAAGAAAAAATTAGCTTTTTGAAATAATCCACGTGTGTTATTAGCTACTAAGGGTCGTTTCATGTTCACCGCCCATTGTTTTGCTGCCGTGTACCACTCCCGACCGCGGTTCTCCTGAGCTATATACGGTATATATGCGTGCCTTTATGCCGATACATCAAAGTGGCCACGTATATCGACATTGCGGGGGTACCATGCCGAGCAAAAGTTATCGCTCAGGCCAAAGGTGATCTCTATATGTATTAGCCGCGGGCTTCAAGATTTTTTTTTTTTTCAACACTCCCATTTGTCAATTATATTTACAGTGGTCGTAGATTTTTTTTTTCGTTCATTTCTATGACGAATTATTTGAATTATAAATTAACCTGGATTGGAAGTTTATATTTTCTTTTAGTATTCTCATTTGTCAAAATTATTTCTAAGTTCACCGTAAGAATTTTTCATTCGCTCGTATACAAGAAATTCGATATTTTATAAATTTCCATTATTATAATTATTTGTTTATTTTTTTACAATCACATATGATGATAACTTTGCCAATGATAGCAAATAATCCCGTTTTTTTTCCCCAATAAGCTTTTATTTACGATGCACACAAAGCTGTGGACCGGAGTGCATGCGTATGCATTATTCGATATGTATATCTATACACCTAACATGTAAACGTAGCTTCGCGATAAAGCAGCATATAGGAATGGTTGGATAGAGTATGGGAATGGATGGCGAAGGGGCACGCATATCCGAAGCTTGGTAAAGAGGAAGATGCAGTTGGGAGTGTGTGTGGAGAGAACGAGAAAGTACAGCCTACGCGGTAGATATGCGACCGCGGCTATGTGGGCATTGTCAACGGAGCATCCACGTTGAAGTACTAATCAAGAGCTCGCCGCTGTCTTTTAAGATTATTAAAATCCGCCAAAGCCTCGAAGTCCTCAAAGGGTTAATTATTCTACGGGGGATGTTTTATACGGCTGGGTTAGCTTCTACCCAATGCTCGTCCCCTGAGGAACAGCAGATGAGACTTGGTTTCGTGAACACAAGTTAAAAAAAAAAAAAAAAAAAAAACAACAACAACCGAATACACAACAACGACGAGTACAGAGACCGAAGGAGTTAAACAGAAATAAAAAGCAAAGTACAGAGTGAGTGAAAGAAGCCCCCCCCCCGCCCCCTCCCCTAAAAAAAAGAAAACGAGAAATTCTCGCGACTATTCGGTGAAACAAGTCGAGCGTTGCAACGAGAGCGAGAAAAAGTTCATGGGCTTTGCGTATGCACACGGTAAAAGAAGAGACACGAAGGACGAGAGGAGAAAAAGGAGAGGATAAAAAAAACTTCAATCGCGTTGTTTTTTGTTTTTTTTTTTTTTTTGAACACGCTCGGGGAAAAATTCTTGGCTAGCAACAAATGTATACCCCGGTTGCGAGACATCTTTCGCGTCTCGTTTTATTCGTGAAAGTAGGAAAATTCGTTCATCCTTATATTCGCGGTGAAAACGAACGACACGACATCTACGCTAGAAAAATTTTTCGAGGCTGTTCATTAATCCCCGACTAAAAACGGAGGCTTGTTGATTGTTTTATTGGCATGAAATTTGCGAATTACTGCATGAAAAAAAAAGGAATGCAGGTGAACGAAATTGTGGTGAATTTTTCAAGGAGCGCTATAATTGAAAGAAATCCAGAATTAATCATGAAAGTTTTGTTTCATGGCTTACGCTAATTTCGTGGTTATTTGACGAAACAAAACGCGAAAGGATATAAATGCTTCAGATCATTATTTGAGCACAGTTGAATTGAAAAATATTCCTGAAAAATATATATTTTACCCCTTCAGTTCCCTTTTTAGTTCAACCTTCAGCCAGTTCAGTTCACTTAAGTTCAGTCTTCAGTTGAGAAAACGCTATAGATTAATCAAACGTGATTTTCGGTTGCACGTATTGTACGATTTCTTTTAGCAATTAAGAATGAGAATCTCCTCAATTATGCAGCGTTAATCCGATCAAAGGGGTGAAAATTTCATATTTCAAGAATATTTTCCTACTGATCGGTGCCAAAGCTTTATGCAATTGCATTGCAGATTGGTCCACGCAATTTCGTAAGAGTTTGATACTTTCCTAAAACCGCAACGAAAGTCTGCTAAAAAATGGATGACAGACTTTTTTTTCGTACAGAATCGTCGAGGTCTCGCATTACCTTTACAAAGAAGGGAAAAATATTCGTCTGCATACGCTCTACGGAGTCAAAGATTTTCTCACGGTTATTTTGAACGGGCGAGTCGCACGTCCGTACTAATTTCTTGGCTCGAGACGTGTTGGAAAAAAATGCAACTCGCCGTGTCAAGAAGACCATTTCATGCCATTGTATGGTATTTAAAGATACATTAGATACAAAGAGTGAAAATATTCAAATTATATATACTCAATCTTTGTCTTGAATCGAAAATTATTGAAAATAATTTTTCAACGAGAGAATCATGAATAGCTTAGAAAGTATTTATCAATTTTGTCGTTAAATAATTTCCAATATTTTCGATATTAAAACACACCAGCCATGACCTCATCACATCACCTCATAACTCATAACTTATACTCCTTTACAATATGCACTCCACCAGAGCCACTTCGACTCCAACTGACCTGCCCAACGACTCGTTATATTTCATCCACGGGCGCTAAGTGCGCTCGTATCTAGTTGATTTCTAAGTTGACGTGAAAGAATACCTGAACTCTCGTGTACATTGAGACCGATAAATGGTCATCGGTGGGATATTTCAGCGCTCACAGAGCGCGTCTTTAAAGCCTCTTCGTGATGATCTCTATCGCTGAACAATTTGCACGGGAGAGCGCGGGAGAAACTCGCAGAAGGTGTATTATGTTAATATCGCGAGAGAATGAGAGTGATAGAGAGAAAATGATCTTTTTAAAAATAATAATGCAAAGATTGAGAGGACGAAGTTATGCCAGAAAGGAGGCTTCATATATGTGAGACGCGACGATATCTCGACGTGTGCACTTACGCGCGTCCTCTCGCACGTGAAAACGATGCAGGATCGTGAGTGCGCGTACTTAGACAAAGTATATACTCGCTCGGGAATTGCTCGAGGAAGTACGTTGGACAAATGCCAACGTTACCCAACAACTATGAGAGAAAGAAAGAGAGAGGTAGAGAGAGAGAGAGAGAGAGAGAGAGAGAGAGAGAGAGAGAGCGAGAGAGAGAGAGAGAGAGAGAGAGAGAGAGAGAGAGAGAGAAAGGTGTTGAGTGAGTCTGTCGTTTCACCGTACTCTACTCACGATAAAGCTCATAACGCGCTCGAGAATTATAAAACGAGGATGAAGAGTGTAAAAGAGAGAAGAATAAGAAAAGAAGCTAAAGAGGCATCGATACCTGAGAGATTCCCTCGGACATCATAACGCGTCTTCGAGATGCGTGAAGTGTCATCAAGAGTGTTTTTCATTTTTTTTTTAATGGTAAGTTAAGAAGGATGGAGCATTATATATCAATAAATGTTCAGGCGTACTAGTTATATATATATATAGATATGTCCACTAAAAGTGGGTGTTGAGGCGTGCTAGTTTTTGTTTCTTTTTATATAGATATTTCCACTAAAAGTCACACCGAAGTCTCCATAAGCTCGGCTTCACTGTTTTCGAGAAATTCTTTTTATTTTATTTTAGTCATGTAGCACGGTTTTTTTACGCCAAATAGTAAATTGAGACGTAAATTTGATTCTAATAAGCACGCAGTTAATATGCTTGGGTGTCAAACTAATCATTGTTAATTGGAGAAAATATTCTCAAGAGGCCTTCTGTAAAAATTTGAAAGCTGTGAATATATCATGGTTAGTCAGCGTTAAATAATAACGTGGATCAAGAACGCAATTTTTTGTCACGAGCCGCGACCGTGACTCTCCGCGGACATCGGCCTTAACTTTCTTATAATTGAATATTTTTGTACAAAAAAATGATCAAATATTCTTCAAATATTACTTTTTTAAATACAAAACTTCTGTACGAATATTTATGATTTTTCACAAAAACAAAAAGGAAATGTCGAAAATTCGCTTTTTACGGCTTACTGACTACAACCCCAATATTTTACAGTTTGCAAGACCAAAATCAAACAATATCATACACCTGAACATTGCACTTTATCATGTGATTATTTTTTTCAAATAACTCTATTTCAATATTTCCATAACAAAACTCTCAATTTGACTGGCTAATGTACGCGAACTACCTTAACGAGAGATCCCACTTTGATCATCGGTTATTAAAAAAAAAAAAAAAAAAACACGACTGACAAATTTCTCAAAACTAATATAGCGCGAACCTCTCATGCAATAACTCCGATATATCGGCTATATATACTTGGGAAGTTGCTACGGTATCGTTTGCAGCCGAGTCTCTCAAAATCCTGATTCGTATATACGACTAAACGTCTCATGTAAAAACGCTCGCCGAAGATACGAGTCTTTCGGTGTATGGTGGACACCCGCGCATTAAAAAACAGCCGCGAGAGTGTCTCGGGGATGTTGTAAAAAACGCATATAATGCCAAATGCTCACGATATAAATGTATAGATGAAACGCTGAAATGGTTTCGAGTTTCGAGCGCGCTTCTATACGTAGATCGATGTCGCGACTTTGAAAAAAGGGCGTATCGAGAGCGTTGAATGATTCCCCCGACGTCATTTTGCCATGCAGGCCATTGATATGTCCAAAGGTGTGCAGAGCTCCCGGGCGGCCACGTGCTGGAAGAAAGCGTTCTCGGAATATCGCCCAGAGACGAACGGAGACACCGTACGTTATGACCGTATATATCTCTCCGTGAAACGTTCGTACGGCGGTGCGGCTCCTCTTATTGCTCTCTGGCTGTTGGCTTCGAAAGACCTCCATGCTTATATTGGCCACACTCTCGAACCGACATTCTTCAGATTCGATATAAGTGTAATATGGCGATATACTAAAACGCATCGCACACGCGAATTGTCTTAATGGAGACGCTTAACGAATCCCAAATAATATTCAAGATCACCAGAAGAGGTCAGTTTGCGGGGGAAAAAAAAAATTTTTTTTAATCATACGTATGCACTTGCCCATATGTATCCGCATTTGTATATCTCAACGTCATTATTATTTTATAGTCTTCTTTGATACAGTAGAACGCCCTCGAAGTGCCTTCGAAGGCTTGAAAGCTTCGGAAAAATATCAACGAACGTGTAAGGAATGAGAGTAAAGTAGTTGGCGAAAATTTGGACCGCTTGAATTTATTTAGTACTGAAAATTATGGAATACCGAAAAGTCTACTGAACATTCTGACATAATTATGACAGTACAAAGGCCAAAGGCATATGAGAAGGTTAGAGGAAACACATACCGGTATCGAAATTTCCATTGATTTTTGAGATTCTTGAGATTATATGAAGATACCTATTAATCAGCAATCATGTCAATGATAAACCGTATTCACGTATGGAAATTGCATAGACTCCTCGGCGTATGTGCATGTATCATAGTTTTATCCACTTGTAAATTCTTTTTTTGCAAGAATATACTAAAATTCGGATGGTCCAAATTCGCACCAACACCTCTTTCACACGTATCCCGCGATCGATATTCTTCTTATTTTTAAACGCGAACGCATCGCATACTCCGGTATCTCTTTCGTAAATATAAGTCCCATCCGGGACCAGATGGTCATGAAAATTCGTGACACTGGAGGATGAAGAGAAAGGCCACCGTGAATACTTGCGAGTCTCGTTACTACACTCCGAGGGAGCCAAAAAAAAAAAAAAAAAAAAAAAAAGAGAAAAGAAAACGAATAGTGAGCGAACCTCATTGGATCGTTGTAGTCGTCGTCATCGACTCGCTCCGAGACGCATTTCGAAGTAACGTTTAATGCGGCACTAACCGATCCCCGCGTGCTTCGACGCCGAATATATATAAAAAAAGGAAAGAGTGATATAGTCGGGGGTACCAAAAGCACGAGAGTAAGAGATCGGAGATGAACAAAGAGAATGACAGAGGTATCGTTAATCTTTAAGAAGCCAGAATTACTCGCATCCAGCCCGTTTATACAACTAGTTGAAATCGCAGAACGTCGAATCAGAATGTAAGGTCCTTTATCCGCGATTCTCTTATCGCTACGACTTGGAACTTAACGCAGAGCGAAATAAACGCGATTCCATTCCCGCTGTATGTTCACTCTTCCTACGTATGTATATGTATTTAGTAGCGTTAAATCAACCCCGATCGTGTCATTGCAGGCTGGTGAACACTAAATGTTCCTAAATGAATCGTTAATCGTAAACTGCTCGTCGCACACGCAACGTTCTACCGAATTCCCTTATAAACTGGAAATTCGACGAGTCGTCACATCTCGTCGACCTTCTTTCTGATGTCCAGGAGATCGTCGACGAATCGTTCGAGAATAGGTAGCATATAGACTGTGTTATACAGAGAGAGAGAGAGAGAGAGAGAGAGAGAGAGAGAGAGAGAGAGAGAGAGAGAGAGAGAGAGAGAGAGAGAGAGAGAGAGAGAGAGAGAGAGAGAGAGAGAGAGAGAGAGAGAGAGAGAGAGAGAGAGAGAGAGAGAGAGAGAGAGAGAGAGAAAATTTCGATATTCCTGCGTCTCTGTCCTTCACTCCATATAGTGCACATTCTCCGGTATGCGGTCCATCCCCGATTGCGAAAACGATAAACTTTCTGGGGTGTGCTTCTGTGAGAGATCCGAGAGCTTTATTGCCAAGCTGCGGCAGTGAAAACGCACAATTGATGTCTCGCGTTACTTCTCTCGTTTCGGTCCCTCTCGGCCTATATCATTTCGCTGAATGCCGTTGTATACGTGCACGGTAGTAATTCCCGCACGGTAAATACATTTTTTTTTTTTCGTCCAGATCCCACAGACTCGACTATCCCTTTGTCTTAGACAAGGCAAAGAAATGAGCGAAAGAGAGTATGAACTTGCTAGTGCAACGTAAGAGTCAAACTAATTCACAGACGCGTACACGTGTATTGTACATATATTCCATAGCTTTATGTATGAGGATGTACTCGGAGAAATAATAGTCGGAATAAACATTTAGTATAGTGCCTCAAGAGTATGCATACATGAAGTATATATATATATATATAGTTAGGATGAAAAATTTTACAGTGAATTTAATTATATCGTTGCAGCTTCCATTGTAAAATATTACCGGTCTTACTGCACACTTTTCCCAGCATTTATTTTCATCGCTCCATGTTCTATAGAAAACAATTACAAAGATAACCCTATTAAGCAACTGGAATATTGTTTCAACGTTTTTCCCTCTTCGGTGAATATTATCGTCGTGAGCTACGTCGATCATAGAATTTTAAGAAATCTGTGGCATTGAAATTGAGTCCTGAATTTTTAAAGTCTTTTATGACGGGAATTAAAAAAAAAACTCCCCCAATTGAATATTGAGGTTGGATTGAAAGGCCGGGGACGGCGTGAGATTGAAGAAATTAGTTTTAAAAAAATTATTTCATATAATTAATCCACGAAAATGTGTAGAAATTATTCTAAAAAAATTCAAGTCTTACAAACCTTCGTGAAGTATGTATTTGGCTTTGCTCACAGTAGTACAAGAATAAACAACAATTGTTGGCAATTAAATTCACGATTAATTCACAGCGCAACTTGATCCCAACGGAACTCATGATTGCAAATATAGTTACCACCCCTGCGAACGTATGTGACAATACGGTGGCAGAAAGGGTGAATTTCTCGTGGGACCAAAAGCTTCTCGTAAAAGAGGTCACTCGTTTAATTCGTCACTGCGCTCGTTCCCCTCGACTCCCCTCACACTCCAGCTCGAGAAATCTTCGAGATATTTTAAATTCCATGGTTTTATCGATCAACTCTTGGGAGTGATCGCCCCTCCACGTATATACCATGAATATGCAGCCTGTATACTCAGCACACACCGTACAGACAAAATTTTATGATAGACAGTAACAGGTCCGAGGGTCGTTAACTCGAGACCAAAAGTTAATTGTCAAGCGTGAAACTTTAGTGACAATTAAGCGGATAAAAAAAAAACATGATTTAAGAGAGACCGAGGATCGCGTGAGTTTTTTCTTTCATCTTTTTTTTTTGTTTCTCGGACACGTTTTCCACGACGGGTTTTTGATTACGTGTGCTTCGTAACAGTGCAACTTCCGGTTATTTCTCGATGCATGGTAAACGCTTATATACGTACAATATACGTATATGACATGGATTTTTATGATTTTATTGCTAGTCCTAATGGGGGCTGAAGCTCCGAAATGAAAAATAGGGGTCTGTTTTTTTTTTTTCTTTCATTTTCGTTCATGAAAGAATGGAATCGCTTGGTGAAACGTTTTTCGCTTCCTGGGCTGCAATAGTGCATGTATAAACAATGCGGGAAGTTGGCAGGCATCGCGTATATCGGTCCACCGGTTACGCATAATCGTAAAGTTTGATAATGAAATTTAATCGAGACCAACCCTTTAACGATCTCTCTGTCCATTGTATGTACAAAACATACTATATACATTTATAGGTAGTTGTTATATGCAGTGCCTTCGCCAGCATGTGATATCCTGATGCGCTCGCGCGCACTTTTGTACTTTAATGGACAATTATTTCGAGGGAGAAAGAGAGAGATGACGACAGGCTTTAAAACATATGCCGAGGACACCTCTCGTCGTGAGAGAGGAACCGAAAACGATGATGCGCCATTATTATCGTCGACACGTCATTAACTTTGCTCGGAAACGGTCCAAATCTCCATCTCTCTCTCTCTCTCTCTCTCTTTATGTTCTCTCTCACTCTTGTACATGGTGACCATATCGAGAATTTTAACGTCAAACGAAAGTCCTAAACCGAAAACGGTAGGATCCCCAGGTTCGTTATATAGAAGCTGCGATAAAATGTTGCTTGGTCGGTTTAATTCTACACCGGGTGGACGGTCATCAGGCACGAACCCTTCAAACCTTTCGCAATTCTCTCTCTCTCTCTCTCTCTCTCTCTCTCTCTCTCTCTCTCTCTCTCTCTCTCTCTCTCTCTCTCTCTTCTCTGTCTCTCTCCTGCTTTGAGATCAACTCGAGTTTCAAAGTCTCCTATATCCTGGCTTACCGGCTCAACGATTGTAAAAGGAGAAATAAACGACGGTTAGTTCAGTTGGTGTACCAATGAGTTCATTCGGCTTTTAAATGGCGAATTAATACCAAACGTTATAACTTGTGAGGATCGAGTTTTCAATAAAATTTTCTTCGGAACCGCTCGAGACAAAGGTACCGTGTATCATTGAGTACTTTCATCCCAGAGATGCGAATATTTCAGTTGAAAAAACCTGCAAGAAAATTAAATTATTTTATTGGAATGAATTTGAGATTTTAATTAAATTAATTTCATTTTTCATCGTGGACATCGCATATATATAAAGTAACGAAGTTCAACTTTTCAATGACTCCCATTTATATCGCACTAATTCCATATCGTTTGGAGATTATTTCGATATTGAAAATCGGTTGAAATAAATCAAATTCTTACCAATGCTTGTGTTGTTGAATTCTAATGATGCACAAAATAATAACAATAAAACAATGAAAAATAATAAAATTTCAAAGTCTTCGAGGCTAACTCTGTGATTCGCTAATACAATTACCACGATGAATCTTAATAGGATTATCACATCGTCTCGTTGCATGAAAATTATAATGAAAAATATTTTACGATTAAAGAACTCCTCTGCCTGTCAAGTTTTTTTCCAACACTTCTGCAAATTTTGACTCGATGGATGAAAAATGAAACGTCAATAAAATATATTTTTGAAATTTGTCAAAACTTGAATGCTTCAGAAGTTCGAAAAAAAAAAAAAACATGAATTTTTAACTTAAACTGCAAAATAAAGATAAAGTCTTCCTAAATTTTTTTCTCAATTGTTTGTTCACTCCATAGAAAGATTTACAAAAAACTGGACAAGTCTAATTTTTCATCCCATATATTTATCTTTTTATTGTTATGTCATTTGTTCCGATATCTGCTGGCTGTATCTATAAATCGAAGTTATAATTAATTCTCGAGCATTCGCGGCTTAGGAAAAAACATCGGCGTTATCATTGCGCATCTCTTATAAAATTTTTGTATCTGCGCGTTTCACGGGGGCCTTGAACTTGACGATAATCGCGGATGCGCCGTTTCTTTACCGTTAGAAATAATGACTTGTAGCCCCGGGTTGCCGCGTGATCTTTCCCGACGTATCTCTGGTATGGTATAAATAACAGTGGAAGTATTAACTGGCGCGAAATGGCATGATTCGTGTGAATAGTAAGAAGGCGAAAAAGGGGAGAGAAAGAAGCACATCGAGAGAGACGTTGAAAGCATCATAAAGAATTTGCATCACTGCGCACCGATCAAAGCTTCGCCATCTTTCCGTTGGCAAAAGATAAAAAGTTCGTTTCTTTTTCTAAACCCGAGGCGTCAATTAACGGCACCTGTGCTCTTCGGCTCGCGGCACGTTTATATCTCGAATATCACCTCTCTCTCTCTCTCTATCTTTCTCTCTGTCTAGCATGAAAGACAAATCACGTCAACCCAGATTCATGTTGCGAATATAGTAGAAATGAGAATGCAAACTACAGCAGCTTCGCTATTCTCCCGTTTGATCGGGATGATTTAAGGGTTCAAATGCCCTCGTATACTTTTTCATTCATCGTATCGACGATTGTACTTGGTACTTGGTACATGCATGAGCTCTCTCATGTATTTATTTGCTCCGATATAGCTGTGTAGCTATACACAGATTTGTAAAAGCTGCGTAAGGGAAGCGAGAGAGACTGAGAGGATAATAAAAAGAAGCAAGAGAAAAATAATCTGCGCCTCTGTTTTGTTGGTTAAAATTTCTATGTATAGTGTGTGTGTGTGTGTATGTGTGTGTGTGTATGTGGCTCTCTGATTCTTTTCGCGTTTTCTCATATGTACATCGCGTTTGTCAGAGAATTTGCGCACAATGGGGCAGAAAACAAGGGAAGCCTCTGGTACATCAAAGTACCGGAAGTTATGGAGGGGATGAAAAGGGGGGATCGGAGTTGGGAATGAGCGAACTCTCGGTGCATCCGGCCCAGACTGATAATCATCTGAACGAAATACTTTGTAATCGTTAATTACAAGCGTGTGCGCCCTCTCTCGTTGCGCTTATGTATATACTCCCGCGTATATTTAATGCGCGTGTATATACATTCGATATGTATATATTTTTTTTTTGTTGTCTCCCGAGCGCGGGGCTTTTGGCTCTGAGAATAGCGCAAAAATCTCTCTTTGGTGGCGGGCGATACAACTCTCTGTGTGCTTCTGCTCAAACGAGAGGAAATTTTCGAGTGGAAAGCTCTCGATGCTTGCCGCTAATGATTCTCCTGCGTGAGATCGCGGAGATCAACGAGAAAAATGAGGCACACGAGAGGTGGAATGAGAATTATCATGGGGGAGTTTGAGGAATGAAGAGGAAAAATTTCCGTGGGACTCGGGTAATTCATTTACATTTATACGTTGGCCGTCGTTCATTCAACATGTGAATCGATTTTGCTTACGATACTCTGAATTAACCGTTGGAGTACACTGTGAAAACGCGTTTTATTTGAAAATTGATACAAAAAAAAAAAAAATATCTCTTTTCATGCATATACGGTACTTGAAATTTCATTGTGTAGCGGTAATATTTCATGATCGTATTATTAAAAATCACGAAACGTTTTTATTTTTTATTTTAATGATATAATAGCAGCTGATTGAATTTATCATTGCATGCCTGAACTTTAAAGCTGGATCGTGTGGAAATGAGTTAACAACGATAAATTTATATTAAATGGTGTAAACACATCGTTAAATCATTTATCTCTCTATCGGTTCTTCCATTTGTTTTCGATCTGCCAGACACTTGACGAGTTTCCGGGGTGATATGATTCTTCATTCGCAAAAAAAAAAAAAAAAAAGAAAAAAAAATACTGCACGCAAATCGTAATAGAGCACTCGATTTACGATTCATCGACAATCGAGTGGAAGAAACGATTTTTCAAGCGAGTTCTGGCGGTTCTGGGAGTAATATCTGCCGACAGGACACGGTATTGTATAGACGTTGAAAAATTCATCAGGCGCACGTTCAAACGACGCAAAACTCCATCTTTTTTTTTTTCCTCGATGTGCAGCACGCGCTCACTTAACTGCATATATGGATACATATATATATACGTCGGTAATGCTTATACCGTTTCTGTGAAGGCTCAAATGAGGCGTCGAGAGATTCCGCCAAAATTTCACCGAATATCATCCGCGGAGTTCGAGCTTTTCTCTCTCTCTCTCTCTCTCTCTCTCTCTCTCTCTCTTTTACACATTCGTCTCTGCCCCGCCACCCATCCCTGCCGATTGTCTCTGCAGGGGGTTGAAAACTTTTTTTTTCTCACTCGCATCTCTTCCAACAGCTCGCATCACACACAGTCTCTGTATAAAAGCCGAAGAGGGGCCTCTGTGATGTTACGCCCGGGGTAAATGAAGCGCGCGAGAAACGGTGGATTGTCGCGGGGTGCGCGTATGCCGGGATAAAGAAAAAAAAAAAAAAAAAAGAGAGAGAACGACGAGAGGGAAACAGACAGTGAAAAGGGATGGTGAATTAAATATTTTCATCCATATATAGCGAGAGTGTACATACATGTATATGTATGTACTCGTGCCGGGGAAAACTAACGAACGCGTTTTGACAGTGAGTGAAAAGAAAAAAAGGAAAAAAAAAAGATGTCCTTCCTGAAATTGACGCCGGTGATTTCGGTCCTATGTAGCGTGACCCCGCGGTTTTTCTTTTCTTTTTTTTTTTTTTCTTTTTCGAGGGTGCGAGATACTTGCGCATTTTTCTCTATTCCGGCAAGCCACAAAAGACCTTTCTCTAGATATATATACCTTGATCGGAACTCTCTGATATGCGTAAATAAAACGTCAACGAGCCATGGCAGTCTCTCTTCTTTCAGACTCTTGCCATATTTTTCATCGTGATAATAATAATCATAATCGTAAAATTTCTCGTAACAAAGAAATAGACGTATCTGTATACATCTACTATAGTATACTTGAGCGTATATATAGTATACTTGGGACGATATTGGGTGGAAGGAATTTTTCGAATTGCTTTATTTCGCGAACGATCCGTAGTCAAGGAAAATTAAATCGGTTCGTGGTACATCTCCACTCTGCGTATGAGTACTTCTTTTGATCTTTAATTGTTCCTTGTATGGTAAGAAGGATAATTAGAATCGAAATAGACCGAAAAGGGGACAATTTCTCATTGACTATTTTCGCCATTATGATCCTGATGAAGAGGCATTTAAATTATAAAATTAGTACTCAGTTGCGACGCTATTAAGATTAAATTTTGTCACTCGGGGAGCTCTAAAAAAAGAAGCACCCTCGAAAACAAGAATTGCAAAGCCAACTTATCTTTGAAATTTATTTCTTGCAATCTTATGCTCGAGCGAAATAAAAATAATTGCAAAAAATTTCCTCAGCAAAAAATCATGGCCAATACATTAAATATTACGAACGACAATTAAGCTGAAGGGAAGAATTACAGCCGGCTTTTTAGCAATAAATATTCGTATGACGCACTTTGTATCGCAGCTCCGATACGCGTGTTTTATATCAAAGTGCAAGAAATAATTTTCGAGAGCTGGATAAATGGGAGGTAAATTAGACGAACGTTTCATTAATATCGGGTGTGGCAACAAAACACACTGCCAGTCAAGTATAGCGCGAGTAAAAGTCTTGTGAAATAGTTGGACTACTCACGAGACATATCCAAGTCGTAACAAAGAAAAAATTGACACAGTTTCTTTTGAATGATTAAAGAATTTATTCGTTATGACATTTTTTCGAAAATACATTTTTAATCATTTTTCCCATGCACCTTAATTAATCAACGAAATGTCAATGACATCATCTTACTCGTACGAGTCCTCAATTAATAGTTTATTAAAATTTTCGACGAATGTTTATGCGTTGCTATATTGCACATAATGTAATTCGTCTATATTTTTTATCAATGTTTCAATTTTTTAAATATATTCTCTCTCAAAGAAATATGCCACAAGTTATAGATACGTCAATAAACCGTTTCACTCATCAGAGCGATGCTGCGAAAGCCCAGATTTTTCTCAAAATCCATATTTCACCCAGTGCTTATTTTCGTTAAGTAATTTGTATTTCATCACACTAAGGTAAAGATTAATATTTTAACCGCGATGAAAACTCAACTGAACAGGCCTTTGCCCCGATGGGGGACCGAGTTCATTTTAGGTTTCTAGTTGATTCGAGCCAGGAATCAGTTACTAATAAGGACACGTCGAAACCAGCGTTTTTCGACATGCAGTCAATTAAAAAATTCAAACTTTCCTACGTTGTGCCCAATTGGCCACTAGTTATGGGTATCCCAACATGAAGATAACTCCTTCTCGGAGACTACGAAACGTAAGTGGTCCAGATGTGCAATCCGATCTAAATTTGCATCAGCTCCCTCATTATATCGAATACAGGCAAATCGTAGTAAAACGCTTTATCCTCTGGTCGACTGCGTCTCTTCGTCAGCGCTCCATCAGGTGATCGCGCAGCCAATTCTCTCTCGCAAGAGAAGTATCGCGAGAGCGCCCTTTATAACCCGATCCGAGCTATTCTGATCTCGATAACTTTATGAAATAATGCGGTTCAATTATCAAAATTTTTTACACATACCCGTGCGCGTAATTCGTATATTATGTTTCTACACGTATAATAATGCTCATGATACTAAATAACGTTGGCGATTTACAGTTGATGCGGCAATTATGATAGTTTTCTCGGAATCTTAAGCCCCGTGGCTGAGGGCGTGTCCACTACACTATATAAATCGATTTTTTTCAAGTTCTTTTATCGCTCTCACACTCTCTCACTTTTTCTTCGCTGTATATCGGAGAGCTACATGGGAACCTCTTGGATTTCGTGTCGAAGCCAGTCAACCGTTGTGCAACTATACAGTACGAAAACCGGTGATATATAGAGGTAGAGAGAGAGAGAGAGAGAGAGAGAGAGAGAGAGAGAGATAAAAGAGAGAGAGAGAGAGAGAGAGAGAGATAGTCGAGTAGATAAAACGGATATACACGCAAATAATATATTTATACGTATATCTATATATCTGTATAATAATAACTATTGCACACATATATAATATAAATGAGAAAATAGAGATTTGCGCGCGCTTGTGCCGCCCATTGGCTCGTGCCGTGTGGCAAACCGCACCAGGAAATAAACGCGAGCTATCATTACCATCTGTGGAAGTAACATAAAAGTCGAAGGGAGAAAAAGAGAGAGAGAGAGAGAGAGAGAGAGAGAGAGAGAGAGATATTAAAGATTTTCTGATGGCTAAGAGCCTTTGTGACTGACTTTCCTTTTACCCGCCAAAGTCCGAGCGCATTAATAAGAACGAGAGAAAAGAGACGGCAATTGAATGAGGAACAGAGAAAAATATATAGAACGAAGCAGTGCCCGTACTCGGTTATGTACGTTATAAAATCCTAGGAGACCGCAAAAACCGCAAAACTCGCGAGGCGCGGTTCTCCCGAGCGAAGTCTCAAGCAAAGGGCGGGAAGGCGAGGGGGCACTTTACCACTCTCATCGGGGTTCAAGTAGCAAGTTCAGTGGCCTTGATATATAGTTATAAGTTGCCAACTCTCTGTGTGCTGTTCCTATCTCGCGTGTCGATGTCGCGATACGTGGTGAATGCTTTTGCACCTCGTTTTTATTGCGTCATTACTCATGTCACGTGTACGAGTAAAGAAAAAAAAAAAAAATTAACTTATTGTGTAGGAAATAGTGCGAAATAACGATAATCGACGATATTGCAACACGTTGCATGCAACTCAAACTGAACAAAAGGCAGGCTCTCAACGATTATCGATGTGTAATGCTTGATATAAGGGAAATTTCATGCTCATTCGACCAAAATTAGTTATTTGATGGACAATTTTTGAAATTTTCTCAGGTTCCTTGGTATCAGGAACGAAATCTCCGATAACTAAATTCTTGGATAGCTAAATATTTAGTCATCCTGTTACGTGCATCCAACGACATATTTATATGTATCGAAAGATTAATCCATTCACTTCACATCATACTTATTTGATTTACCGAAATATTTTCTTGAATAATGATATTATTTCATGACACGATTTTCCATTGGAGTAACCGAAAGTATTGACCTGCTCTCGAACGTAGGTTTATCCATGTTCACCACAATGAAACATTTGATTGAATTGACTTAAGGTAAACGTCCAAATAGCCGGACGTAGCACATGAACGATTTTGAAAACACTTTGAATTCATTCGTAGTCAGAGCTGGGCAGTACCTCAAGTACCCGGTACTCGCAATGTACTTAAAGTACATTACTCAAAGTATAAAGTACTTTAAAAGTATTTCAAGTATTGTGCTCAATTTTCCAAGTATTCGAGATATGCTTCAAGTATTTGTACTTAAATTTTCAATACTTTTTCAAGTACCAAGTATGAAGTACTTTTGAATACGTCTTGCTAATGGTTGTGCCTTTAAATATATATAATTGAGGAACGTTCTGCGCTATATTTTGGTTAAGATTTTAAGGAATGACCGTTCAAAGGTTCAAGCTACGGCAGTGACAGTGCCATTTGTTAATGCACGGCTCGCGGTTTTTAACAATCCGTGTATTATATTCTTTATGTTTTCTTTTTCAAACCTGAAGCTAAATAAATTTTAATTACAATCGTCAATGCTATTTTTTAAAATTATTTCTAATTCTTCGTTTCAATATTTCTGTTCCAATCTGCCATACCTGATTAAATTGCACAATGTGAAAATATGTTTTGATATAAAGAGTACTCGGATCAAAATCAAATGAGTTTTACGAGTACGTAAGAAATCAAATATAAGTACTAGAACTTATGAGATGTATACCTGAAAATTGGAAAAGTATTTGATGCTTGATACTTGACGTACTGCAAGTACTTGGTACCTTGATTACTCCAAGTACTTGGCACTTCAAGTAGTTTCGGTACTTGGTACTTAAAACACACGAGTACTCAAAGTACTTACAGTACTTTGTACTTAAAGTACTTTTAGGTACTTTGCCTAGCTCTGTTCGTAATAAGTAATAAGCAATTATTGCTCGGAAGAATCAAAGTATTATGTGGTTTCAAAGTAGGTACGGCGGTCAACCCATTAGTTTCGATCAACATGTAACATTTTGTTGATGATGAACTTGATCATTTAAAATGACATTTTGTTGGAATGACTGAATTTTTAGTAAATAAAATGTATTCCCAGCAGAACAAAAGAAATTTTTTTTTTTCAGTGTGCATAATATCGATGTACCGATAAATTATACGCACAATCCGTAAAGGGGCAAAAGGGAGGGCCGAGGTATATCGATATCTAATATTGATTAGATCGGTGCGGAGATTTGATCGATCGCCATATATATACGTACCCACTATTATTGCTCTCGCATGCTGTCGACGGTCGCGCACGAGCAACGCTGGTCGATGGTCACTGTAATAACTACGATTGTTGTTATTTTTTTTTTTTTTTTTCGATTTCATACGCTGGAATTAAACGTCGCGTTTAACGCCGCGAAAAAATTAATTTATACACTTTTATCCAGACCATATGAATTGTGAAACGTAGATGATCGCGATAACTGTTTTTTTAAAATATTTTTTTCATTGTCGAATTTCCGAAATTTCGTACTCTGCCCAAACATTTATTATCCCTTTTCGACATGCATGCATAGCGGTTGAGCGAACCCGTGCTATCGATCGAATCGAGAATATGGAACGCTGTCGGGCTTATTCATGTTTGAACAGTGTGACCCGCCCCCCCCCCTACCCCTCCCTCTCTCCGCCACATACAGGTTACATTTATGCCGAGCCATTGTCTACGTGTTCGTACAATTAGCGCGTGGCCAGTGGCACGAGGTATACGTGATACGGTTCGCACGAGTTACAACAGCGAATGAACGATCGGGGACGTAAATTACGTATGCTGTATATACTAATCGCATAGTAATGCTTCATTTATACATGCGATCGCCGCCACCGCAGACAAAAAAAGTGTGACAATATATTTTTTGAATTTGACATATACCCCGAGAAAAATTGTCCTAATGACATATATGTATTTTTATATTTTTCAAATATATGTCAAGCAGGTCTATGATGTAAATTACATTTTATTTAGATTTTTCGAAAGAAATTTGTTTTTCGAACTCGTGTGACGTTCTTTCATCATTTACGTATCCTATCCTCTTACCCCTTGCCACTAACAGTTTACATATTTCATTATTTTATTCTTTGAGGCCCCTCACCGAGTGTTACCCATAGCCGTTTGTTTTGTTGCCCTATCGTATCGCATTTGAGGGAGGGCACAGGGAAACTGCAGGCGACAGATTTGGTTCTATTTTTACTGAGTTTCAGTCAGTTGTATCACCATCAGAAGCTAAGAAAAATTTTCTCTCGCTCAGTAGTCGGTGCGAAAGCCAGCGCCACGGCTAAGCGGTCACCGATCTCAGTACTGGCCGCGACTTATACTGCTGTCGGTTTAATGTCGGTTATATTTTATTCAGAGTAAGTATATTTCTGCACTAAAAAGAGTAGTCTTGAATAAATTCTTGACAGCTTTTTTTGTTTTTTATTTACCGAACAGTCGTTTTTTAAACGCAAAACACGGAAAAATTTTTTTCTCACATCTTAAAAATGTTACGCTTGATTTACAATTTTCACCCAATTTCGCTGTGATTAGGGCAGCGCGATGAAAAATATTTATTCTGGTTGAAGATTTCTTGGTAGCGGTCAGGATCGACTATCTACCAAAACAAAAAAAATTATTGAAGAAAGCTATAAAATCTGATAACGCGTAAAAGTAGTTCGTGAACAAATTGATTACAGAACGAATCTCATCTCCAGTAATTGAGTATGTTCATTTTTCAATTGAACTTGTGTATATATTGAACTTCGTATATATCCTGCTGTGCTAAAACTGCGATTTAAAAATTGAAATATCTCATGGAAATAAGTCGGCAATGTGATCTGAAACTTTGCAGTCCTAAAAAAAGGTGTCTCAGGATTAAAATATTTCTAATTTACAAAATTTTCCAATAGCTGCTGAAATGTAAAACTGTAAAAGCGCGATGTTTCTCATGTTATTTCAGATTTTCGTAATTTTTTTTTTAATCCGTGTCATTGAATTAATTTTTTATGAATTTTTTGGTTATTAAAGTCTGAGGATGGTGACATCCACCTCAAGTATCTGCGACCGTTCCTCCAAAACAACAGAGACGTATACAACTTTGAATTAAACCATGAATGATACCTTGATATCCTGTATATGCCAGGCTGGGGTTGGCTCTTTAGTTTCTATGGATTAACTAGGTGCCTCTCTCAACGCATATATATTTATGCGGAGGATAGCCAAACGTGTCTGGTGCGCGTTAACAGCATCAGGTGTATCGAGATGGACCATCAACCTCTGGTTGGTCGTATCAGACTTGGTCTCGCGTATATATGCCATAACGTTATACTACGTCCACCAACGTTTCTCGATTGTCGTTAGGTCTGTCTGCCGCGATCCATTATCGAATAGGGTAATTCCGGGATAGTAGGATGAATTGGAATGATCTGAAAATTCCATTATTTTGTTAACAAATCGTTAAATCCAAATATCTATTTCTGCTCGATCTTCTCATTATTTCGATACGAAAATTCAGGTGCAATATATACGCTTTGATAGGGGAAAAAAGATATATTCTCGGTTTAGAACAGATAAAATTTATTTTTTAATTCTTAAAACTTTAAATTCGCAACATTCCTTTTGCACAAATATGTTTGCGGCTCTTAAAAAAAAAAAAAAAATTCTCCGATTGAAGAATTTGTCAAATAGTGATCGGACATGGAGACGATCCATGTATCCTCTCATCCCTTAACGATCAGGTAGCTATGTGACACTTTAGTTTTCTAAATTTCAAGCATTTTTTGTCTATTAATTATATATTACCACATCTATTTTTATAATTTTCGACAATATTCAGCTATCCAAAAGTTTCTGAACAAATTTCTTTGGGGGAAAAACATTCAATGTGTTTCACCCATTAATAGGCGTTAATAATTCAATTAACGATGCTTGGAACGGAAATATTATTATTGCAATGGGGTAAAAGAAGATGCCCCTTTGCTGAGTAGAAAGAAATTAGAAGGCAACATTACTATTTTAAAGTTTCAGGAAGCCACCCAATAATACCGACTGCTATTAGAATGGGAAGAAAAATAAAATTTCGAATAAATTTCTAATAATATAAATATAAATTATAATATATTTTCTCGTGTTTCAAACATGTATGCTTGACGTGTGTCTATCGATAATCAAATTACAGACTCATACATCCTACAATCGTGCACACATTTTTTGTTTGATACAATTTTGTAAAAGTTCAATTTGGGTTGGATTTCGAGACGTTTTAATTTGAATTTGATTTTATCCTGCCGGAATTATTATAGGTGTCATGACCCAGACACCAGCTTAACACAAGGCTCAATATACGAACCATGTCTATGTTCATCTGTGCCTACATACACGTGCGTCTGCGAATTAGTACAGGAGAGTTTGCTTTGGGGTTATTACGTCATAACTGTGGGTACGAGCACCTGGAGGCAATAGTACCTCTGTTAGGTATAGTGGGAAGCGAGACCTGTCATCCGATTTATTGGGGCGTCTGGTTCGATCGCGCTGCCGCGAGCCAGACGACCAGACGAATTTGGTGCTTTGGCCGCAAAACTGAAATCGCTCGAATACCACATTCATGTCACTCACACACACACACACACACACACACAGGCATATATAAACACGTTTGAGCGATAAGCAGAGATCTCCGTGTTGAATTTTCGCATTCGATTTTATGCACAAGATGTGAGTGATATGTGAGAGTATGTGTGATAGTGAGAACAAATATAGGATTTATAGAGCAGCAGGATATGAGCAACACCAAAATGTATGTATGGAGTATGACGCCATTTCTTCATATAATATTCGGTTGTAGAAAATCATTGCTCTTTTGGATTATGTGCCGAGACAGGTTTACCACGTTATTAATTGATTGAAATTAAAAAAAAAAACCTCATCTCGAAATGGCTTGTGAAGTAATTTGAGCCTCATTTTTTTTTGGTATCCCGCAATTGTTCCTGTTAGTGCTGCCAACTGGCAGCTTACTTCAACGAACTTTTACAGCCATTTTGATGGTAATGATTCACGGGTCATCGATAGGGTGCGTTCTCAAATGCAGTTTTTTGCTTTGCATACATCATTGTGCCTCAGTTAAATATATTGATTGGAAGAGACAGAACGATGCAAAAATTGCATTTAAGAACGCCCTCATAAATTATATTCCGTTCGTTAATTGTCCGCTACTATACATGAGAAAATGTAAAATAGCACCTAATGTCATCTTCTTATTGATTCCAACAAAAGTTCAGGTGTAAGGAGTTTGCGATTACATACGTTTGACTATGTTTAATGATCAGTGTCTCCTGACATGATTCATCGAAGACTCCAAGACATCGCGTGATTCAATTTATCGTAGGGTCTTTTTACACACACACACTGCACATGTTATCTTCTTGTTCTTCCTCATTCCCATCTTCCATTCCTTCGGCATACGATATTCTTCTTTTTTTTTCATACTTAAATGCAAAGCGCGCAAGGTGTACATATTATATATATAGAAATAAATATAAATATACACTGCGTGCACTCTGGTTGCCGTAAACAGAGGCAGACAAAATCCAGGCGTGGTACCACCCAGTGAACCATAAAATATGAAATGTATTAGATTGATAAGACTCCTCGTCGCGTCTCTCATCGCCCCTCTCCCTCCGCCCCGTGCATCACATCTTCTGTGCTGTTCTTGTATGCATTCGCGGCCTGGAGAACATCGCGGGAGTAAGAAAACGAGCAAGGCACGAGGAATAAAATGAGAATGAGCGAGAGCAGAGGGCGGCGTGAAAGAGACAGGGGGGGGGGGGGGGGAGAGCATAAACGTATTTACTCTGGCTCAGCATAATATCACGAAGCTTTATAACCAATAAAAGTTACAGCTGACACTTCTGTTCCGACGGACTGATACGTGAAATAAACCCCCTTTCGTGGCAGATAGAGATAGAGAGAAAGAGATTCGGAA
Organism: Rhorus exstirpatorius; assembly: GCA_963564615.1. Classification (NCBI taxonomy): domain Eukaryota; kingdom Metazoa; phylum Arthropoda; class Insecta; order Hymenoptera; family Ichneumonidae; genus Rhorus; species Rhorus exstirpatorius. Next base: position 18,793,057 of record OY751316.1, on the reverse strand, counting down.
AGAGAAAGAAAACTAACAGAGCGTGTGGCTCGTCAAGCGTGTTCGGATACGTTTACTTACACAAGTTCGTGAAGACGCTTTTTCGAACTTGGTTAGAGATGACTAACGCAAAATTATTTACGAGCATACATATATATATATATATATATATCTGTTTTTTTATGTACATATATGATATTGCCCCGAGATAGTTTCTTTCTACATGCTGAACCATCTTTAACCGTTAGTCATTAACGTCAGAGTTCCGTGGTAATAATTATTTCATACCACTCAACGCACTAGCATTACTGAATACGTCTCGTTGTATATAGTCTCAACGTATAGTTAATCGAGTGTGAATATTACTCAGTTGAAATTATATTTTCGGAGAGGTTAAACGCATATATATTCGAGCGACAATCAGCAAGGACAGAATAAAAAAACATTGCTGATCTGCAATGACGAAAAAAAAAAAAAAAATGAAACGTAATGTTTGTCTTTTCTTGTGATAAACTATTTGTTTCGTTTTTTGAGAGCTCCATGAGACTAGTTAAGGAATATTTATATCACAGAGTTTACTAATATTACTCATTGTCAGTCATCCAATAATTGCGGATCGTCAAATTTGTCGTAATTACTGTACGATGTGTGTTCTATAATATCTTTAATTCCAGACCGAAAACGAGATGCATTTCGCTTTGACCCGTCAATATCATTTTGCTGTTTGTGCCTTCATAACTTTCGAAACGTCACTGAAATCATAATTTCATGATCACACAAAATCTGCAGAACTTCATGCAGTGTAACACAGGATTTAGGGTCTCAATTAAAAAATTTCACTCGCATTTTCAGTAATTTGTGTGACTCAGATGAAAGTGAAAAGCGAAAAGAACCGTGATAGATCTCCAGAAGTGTTTGCGTTTAAATTTTGTCGACTCAGTGCGGTATTAATGTTGTATATACCGTATTTGCGTGATAGTTCGGTCGTCGATACTCCATGATGTCCGTGAGTTATCGAATGATCTTGCCCTTTTCACAAATTTTTAAAGACAAAATGAAACTATTAAATAGAAAAGGAACCCTTGACTAAAGAATCGTTCGTTTAAAAATGGAAATAAAATAATAGTCTCCAAACGAACGGTGTCTCCTTGAGTTGGAAAAATGCGCATAGTCGAAGTTACTGATTGATTATCCGACTTCATCGGGCACTGGTTAATTAGAAGGAATGTTCATTAAGATATTTTTAAACGAATCATTTTAACATAAGGCTTTTTTGCAATTACTAATTTTACTTTCTATACTTTCGAGTGTGCCAAAGCTAGTAATTATGAGCAGAAAAATGTAATAATTTCGTATAGAATTTTGAGCCTTCTATTCCACTTCACTGACTCCCGAGAGTTACCTGCCTCTCTCAGGGAACATTTTTTTACGCACGCTCTTCGTAAAGTGTACGATTAATTTTAACAAATGATTCCATTCAACAGAAAATGTGGATTAATTTATGGAGCGCAGCTTTTATAGTTGACGTGAGATGCTTTCGTGGATATATAAGGAGCCGTAAAATTTTCATGATCAATATTGCTAATGGAAAATTCAGGTATACGGCTAGGGGGGGATATTAATTAATTGAGTCGCCCGTGTATTTTCTGTCATATTTTGGTTCACACCCTAAATCCTAGGATATACCGACGATACATCCATCCCTTTACTTAACTGCGACTGCAAACGTGCATGTGTATATCATACGTGTGTCCATGAATCCGCATTTTGCTCCCGGTATTTGGGGGGAAAAAATCCCGTTAACGCGATTACGACCTCGCAGCGTGATATTCGGCTCTCTATTCGCGAAATTATGAGAACGAGAGAGAGAGAGAGAGAGAGAGAGAGAGAAAGAGACAGTGAACGTTCGGTAATACAGCCATTAAACATCGGCGTGTATCGTCCAACAATAAAAGATTTTTATTAAAGGACGCGCCCGCATACTGCACGAGGGCCAAGATTTTCATATAGATATCTAGACTCATAGATATATATAGATATATATATAATGGATATCTGTTATGGACTTGTGTATTTCGCGTTCGCGTGTGTAGCAATTAGAAATATTTGTTCAGGGGACATAGGGCCGACAGTTAATATCTTCATTGGGCTCGTTCTTCGAGGCTACGAAATACGAACATGCCGAGGGTTTTTATCGTTTCGCTGGTCGCGTCGTTTTGAGTCCTGGTGTGAGGGGAGAGGTTAAGGGGATTCCAGCCGAGAGAGGAAAAAAAATGAGAAAGAATGTGAATACGAGACAAATAGTGAGGATATGGATAAAAGACGAAAGGAATATCCGAGAAAATTTTCCTATCTCCCCAAGCTCCATACTAGAGTTCAAGAGAAAGAGAGAGAGAGAGAGAGAGAGAGAGAGAGCGAGAGAGAGAGAGCGAGAGAGAGAGAGAGAGAGAGAGAGCGAGAGAGAGAGCGCTCGTTGAAATTACGAGCTTATCTTACGTACGTTACGTTTCATTTTGACATAAATGAGCATGCGCACATGCACGAGAAAATACGTTCCCTCCGTTGAGGAAAACAAACCGGAAGTTCCGATCGTCTCCAACGGACTCTTTCGACAATGTAACGATCGTCGAAGTAGCATCTTTGAATCTTTACGCGCTACGTGCACACCACTTTTTACACGAATAATACTCCGAGGACAATCCGCCTTCGTACGACTTTTGACTTCGTACTTTCGCAAAATCCCTCCTCCGGACGCGATTCCGATCGGATTTTATGCGACTTTTATCGTCCGGAATCAATCAAACGGAATAAAAGTAACGAGAGAACAAGGTATCGATTGAAGCGGCAGTAGTGTACAATAACAATAGTATTTTATACCGTCGTAGCTGGATTTCACGTCAACCGAATCACCCGGATTTGAGTTAACGTTCCATGAAGAGAAGTCTCTGTTTATGAAAATTCACGGTACATTTTTTTTGTCATTTTTTTTACGTTTCTAAACGTCTTTCTCCTCGACGCTGAACTTCGAGGGTAATGCGATAAATGTAACGCTGGAAATGTCGAAAATCCAGCGAAAAAATTGGAATATCAAAGTTGGATAAATTTGAGCAGACCACAGACAAAATTATCGTTTTTCTTTGATAATTAGGCAGTCCAATCGAGAATATTTCCTATCTAAATATCTCCCTCGCTATCTCTCGGGCAATTATAACTTCTTACCTGCGTTGTCGAACGATAATATTGTTGGTAATGATGAATGGCTGTTGATATAGGAAGCGACGGCAAGTATGAGAGAGAGGTTATCACGGGAAGGGTGAGAGAATACCCAACCCCCGAATTCGAAGTGGCGTGAAAAGACGTCGAGGAAGCGCGATAGCGTGTGTCTATATATATATATATATATGGAGCGAGTAACGTGAAAAGGGGTTTGTGGGAGAACGTTCGTGAACACAACCACCCCCGTTGCGTTTCGTCGTCGACGTTGTCGTCGTGATGTTCAAGGGGCTGCGCGATAAAGCCTTCGAGAGTTTTGGTCGGGTTAACGGGTGGAGAGAAATCGGCGCGTCGTGAACTAGCTGTTTATATATATATATATATATATATATCTCTTTAATCCTGTGAGTGTTAACAGAGGGCCTATACGATATATATCTGTAAGCATGGTATGTGTTTTCGCGTTAGGAAGAAGATAGGGCCAGAAGAGCGAAAGCACACGCGGAAAACGCGCGAACGCATGCGGTGATGAACGGTCGCCCATCGCCCGTATAAATTAACTTCCCCGTGACAGTTAGATTAATTGTTCGTTACCGAGCTCTCGGGTGGGCGAACTATGGTACACATAAACACATACCAAACTTCCTCTCTCATCTGTATCATGCTCTTTTGCTTCTGTTTTCGTGCGGGATTAAAATTATCGATTGCTCTCTTCCCTATGCATCTTCATCCCTCGAGCGACGTTCCATCAACGCGACATTTGATGCAACAATAAACTGGCTCTGTAACAACAGACACTCGCCATTACATACCGCGATATCCGTGTACATATAATATACAGCAGCTGGTGGAAATTTGGACCTGGCCAATAAGTTTGCCCAAGTCTAATGGTGGTTTGGGTGCAAGATGGAGAGAATTGGATTCGATCGATTGAAAAACTTTTTGACATCTTATTACCCACCCAACGAATGTATTTCTCGTTAAGGCATGGGCTCCAGAGGATTTTATAGCGTGAAAAATTCCCTAAATGTATCACATATTATCAGTAAAAATAAATCTGGGTGAATTTACTTCTCATAGCTGATGAACGTCGAGTTGAAACGTCGAAGGCAAATTAAAATGTCTGACGTTCCAAATTTTCACTGACATCGAGTGTTGAATTTAGTGAACACTGCTGGAGGGTTGATCGATTAGTGCCGAGAAAGCGTTCTGCCTTTTATCGAAGTGTCAGGATTCACACAATCAAAACGGAAAGTCTGAATATGCATACGCTGTTTTTTATCAACTCAATTATGCACTTTGATTGAACCGGTGGTTTCCAAGCATGTATCCACTCAATTGACTTTTGATTATGCTCGTGGATAGTCCTTGAACAGATTTTTGTCTACTGAACAATGAGTAGCATATTCAAAAGATTCGGACTTCAGCAACTTCACTAAATTTTTCAATTCGTGGTTAATTTCTTCGATTGCAATTATATACACCGAAACTATAATAGCGGTTCAAATTATCACCAATTTCGCTGATGTATTTATTCTGTGAGGGAGAAATATAAATTTAGGGAGCTCGTTGATTGCTTCAGCGGTATTTGGAGAATTTAACAAATGACGAAACATTCATTCCACGATTGGAGAGACCTCATTAAATTTTATCGCAATTATATACCAATAAATTATGTATATATATAATATATATATGCCATATTATTTTCATCATCATGGGTGTACAGTGTACATATGCTTCTCGATGATATTTCAATTTCTTCGCTCCTGTCGTTGTTGCATTATTGGTGTTCGATGTTTGCCTTTATTGAGGGTGCGTGACCAACCCAAATAATTTCGGGAAACCTCTTGTGTCATGTACTACGTATGTGCAGTATACTATGTACACGTGTATGATTTTTGTTGGATGAAAAGAAACGTGCTATGTGGATAGATTCGTCCCTCTATTTCACCGATGATTCTCGGTGTCTTTCCTTTGACCCCACTAATGACAACACCGGGAAATTTCTTTCTCCGTCTCCATTATTCTCTCTCTCTCTCTCTCTCTCTCTCTCTCTCTCTCTCTCTCTGTGTTGCTTGTGTTTCTTTCCCCCTTAATTCCTCTTCAACCCCTATCATAATTCGCAGCTTCTGCTTTACTCTGGCCCTTCTCCCTCCCTCGTCGCGAGCTTCCTCCGCTTTCTCCTGGTGTGGCCGTTTCGAGGGCTGTTGACACAATGCGGGCGCCTTACCGCAAAAGCCCCGGCGCAAAACACGAGCAAACGAATCGCAGCGAAAGCAGAGCAGATTCGTGACCAAGTCGTCGTAATATCAATAGACGAAAGATACGTCGTTGGACGTTGATCGTCACGCTGCTCAAACGTTTCTGGTGGATTTTCTGATCTTGTAACATATACATGCAGGGGTATAATATCCAAGTGTCTATACATATATACGCACATACATATATAGTATGCTGTACAAGAAAACATTACCGCGAGACGGTTTGGTCGTTATTCGATCGTGACGGGATCAAAGGAAACGTTTTGCCCTAATGATTGTCTCTTCTTCGAGAGCCCACGATCTCCATTGCCACACACGTATACATTCCTTTATGTATATCGCGTGCACCATTATGTGCTCTAATCCACGTGGAATTACGTCGCAGTTGGCAGAATCAAATTTCAAGCACGCGACAAAAGAAAATAAAACTTTTCGATGCTACTTGCACGATCGGTTTTTGTCGGGTCAACGAAAATTTCGATGATCGTGAACAAATGAACACCTGCGCTCATTTGGGAAATCATGTGGAACACTTCTAGGCCGAGCTGCATTTCGCTGCATCCTGATTATGTGGGTTTTGCTGATGGGAACAATCTAGCTTTACTCACAAGAATAGTTGAGTGATGTCCAGTGCTTCATCCGAAAAAATCTTTAAATCGTGTCAAGTGAGGCTTGAATGTAATTCAATCAAATTAGTCAGTGATTTGTTTTCGTGATTGGTCCAATTAATTGATTGACCCTTGCATGGCCGAAATGGGGCGATGAACGACCCCAGGTAAATATATACGCATTTTCAGACTCAATGTTTCAATTGCAGCTCTACTTGGAGGGTTCTTTCGAGTTGGTCATGACCAACTCGAAACATTAAAAATAGCAGACTTGATATCGGCCCACGAAAGAATTGCGAACAGTCAGATAAGATATAAAAGCTGCTACGTGGGAACTCGAGATTTAAAATGACAGCACCATAATCGTTGACGAATGATCGAAAAATTATTCGATTCAGGATATGTAGAGGAAGAATGCATTTAAACGAGTCTTTAACAAAAATCACAAATTTTATACAATTGAATTGTATGACCTTTTGAAGATTTATGGATTAATCATAACAAGTAACGTGATTTGAGTGAACGCTCCGAGTCGAGCTTATTCGATGACATCTTCTGTGATTTTTATTTAATTTTTTTTTCAAATCCAATATTATTTTTTCATGTCGCCCATGCTAGCATTGTTATTTAGAACTTCGATATTCTTACGTTGGCTTTTCCCAGTCAATTCGGAAATTTCGAGGTACAAATTTTCAGTTCATGCGGATCATATTTTTTGGCTGCGAATTTTCCAATTTTGTCTTCGGACGAATCGACTTTTGACAAATCAGCTACCTCAAAAATTCCTTAGAGCAATCTTATCATTCGAATATGCTGAAAATAGCTTTAGTTTCTCAATCCTTCGCATTACAGTGGTTCGCGTTGTAGTCTCGGCATTAGCCATGCAAACTTTGAGCAAACAAAAAAAAAATTACGATTCCGTTTTGTTTATTTAATTTTTCATTATAATCAATCAGCCTCACGTTCTCATCAATCATGCGTATGCTCATCACGATTTCATAAAAATTTATTCCGACCGTGAAATTACAAAAGCCAAAGGAAAAAAAAAAACGAACAATCATCGTACGAGAGCTTGAATGATGAATTTCAAATCCGTTGAGATTGGACAACGTTACTAATTTCACAATTATTATATTATTCGGCGATTGGCGCGGCAATGAAATGGGGGTTGGAGGGAGCAGCGATGATGAAGTGTCGATGGCAATTTCGCTCGGAACTCGGATTTACGAGCTCTCTCATACCCAAAACAGCTATTATGACCCGCGCACCGTGTACACGTATATATGTACCATCACAGCCCTTTATTCTCGTGTCTCCTCACTCTTTGGTTGCTATCGAACAAATTTAGCGCGAAACAAGAAAGGAAATACGAGAGACAGAGATATAAAATGAGAGTGAGATGAAAGTGAGAGAGAGAGAGAGAGAGAGAGAGAGAGAGAGAGAGAGAGAGAAAGAAAAGCGAGGGAGGAAATGCGCCCAATCCAAGAGTGGCGAAGAGAGGAGGAGAGAGGAAGGGAGGCATCCATATATATAGATAGATATAGTTGAAAACTTTAACTACCTTACAGCTCATAACCCCGTTATGACCTTAGTACCCAATTTCATTTATTATTTTCTTGTTCCTTGGTCAAGACAAATATTGTCTAGACATTAGAAGAGTCCGGATTCATTCGTTTTCATCTCATTGCTTTAAAAAAAATTGATATACGTCTCTCTCTCTCTCTCTCTCTTTTTGTCCCTTAATCTTTACCTTTCGTCCCTTCGTTTTATCTTTATGGTATTGCAGTCGGTATTGGCGTGTAACATTTGGGATAAAGTACAAAAAGTAAGGGATGAGATGTTAAGCCCGGCCGAGAGTGGAGGGTCTCGTGCCTTTTTTCCTATCGGTTACCCTGACGATGGTCACTTTTGTGTCGATTCACCGGTGACAACCACTCCACTTTGGCGATCTCTTGCGTCTCTTCGTTCTTCTTATACCGATGACGACTTTTTCCCATCATGATTAGATACATGCATATATATATATATACTATATGTACATGCTTACTCCACCAGACGTAAAACCTCAAAGGAAGATTGCCACGCTAGGGCGAACCGCCCCTTTTCCGCCTTCACTTTATCCACCAGTAGAAGGCAAAGCGCGAGTTATATACAGAGAGTGCGTGTTGCAGCTACGGAGAGCCCAGCAGGCAACCCCCTTGTTATGTCAACGCACACCCTGGGGTGGCTTCTCTCAATGGATTCCGCTTTTTTTCTCTCTCTCTCTCTCTCGTCTTCTTCTTGCTTGTGGTCTGATCTTCCTCTTCCTCTCGTCTTATACCTATTTCTTCCTCGTCCTCAAACCGTTCTGCATGTTCAAACACCCACCAGTGTGAAAATAACAAGCTCCAAGGAAAGCGCCATCCCCAAATTTATTTATAGCGTGCATGACGTTGGTTATAAAGTGCGAATAACGCGCATCGATGAATGCTTTTGTATTCGATTCATTGGAATATTCACGAAAAATCATTTTCAATAGTTTACCGCTGATAAAAGTGACGTAAATTAATTTAATCAGTGCGTCGAGAAAAAATTGAGTTCAGGGTTGTAAAGAATTTTGCTATTTATTTTTTTCGAATTTTAGGAAACTTTCAAAGAAAATTATTATTTTTCGTACGTTGAGCATTATGGAGAAGAAAAAACAGTATTGGCTGACGAACAGTCGTTCTCGGAATGGAGTAATTGCTATTGGATTTCCATAAAATAATCTTACACATAGTTTTTGCAATAAATATTGGATTCTCGCTAACGAGCCTATATTTAGCCTATGTTATAATTCCACAGTTTTTTCAATAGTTTTTTTCCACAGGTGGCGTAATTAATATTTGAAATCTTAAATATTAATTGCTAACCTTACGGGGAAAAAAATAACTGCTGACAATACTAATTAGAAGTAACAATGAATCGATTTAATACAGTTGATCTGATACTAATTAGAATCATTTTTGTTTCGCCGTGTACACGAATATTGTAAAAAGCAATTAAACACGAATTCTCCGACCTCCTCTACATCGAGACTGCTCGCGAATTGAATCATAAATTCACAATATCACGAATGCTGGACCGTAATTACCACGAAATTCACGGGACCATTTTAATCATTTCGGGTATTACACCGATTGATAATCTCGACACAGTTACGTATACCATTCTCTCTTTCTCTCTGTTATTTCGTGCCATATTGTGTCCACATTACATGTTCTCGCGCTTAAAGCCAAAATACCACCAATCAATTTTCCCTACCAATGTACACGCACGCATGAACACTTGTATCGAGTTACACAACGTTGCAATCGTTTAATGCGCTTGAATAATTTCTCCACAAGTGCTTGAATACCATGGTTAAATCGACGTACACGCGGTAACAGATGTAGCACTGGATTTTTGAGGATGATATCGAAAAAAAAAAAAAAAAAAACGGGGCGAGAAAATTAAATGAGAATAAACTTATTTTGCCACGCGAGAATAAAGTTTTGGTTCCGGTGAAATTTGATCGACTCTCGACCCCGAACGAATTCCATGCCGTTTTCAATTCAAATAATTTGAATTACAGTTACGTATATATACGCTTCTCATCTTTTTTTTTTTGGGGCGAGAGCTCGTTCGTCCGTGAATTATAAAAATAAACTCTACGAGAGAGAGAGAGAGAGAGAGAGAGAGAGAGAGAGAGAGAGAGAGAGAGAGAGAGAGAGAGAGAGAGAGAAGGATAAATGCTTTGAGGGATGATGATTCAGCTTGTAAATACATATAGAGACACCTTTCTTGTTACACGCATCGTGCATAGCTATATATAAGTAGTATAGTGAGAGCGTGAATCCGTGGTGCGAAGGGTTGTCATTCAAGAAAGCGTCAAAACTCCATCTCACCCTTCGACGCACAGCCACCAGAAAGAGGAAGAGAGAGAGAGAGAGAGAGAGAGAGAGAGCAAGAGATTTGACAGCCACTTTAAAATTACACTGATAATGAAATTGAGCCCCTCTTTGCGCATTCTACCCTTCTCTCTTTCCCCTTCAACCCCTGCTCGCGTATATACATATACATATAATTCCTAAATCTCCGTAGTGTGTTGGTCCGACCTCGAGACAGACCTCGCAACAGATGCGCGGACAATGATGGAGAAGCCCGCGAAATGAATTTAAACTTTTGGTAACTTGAGGGTGAGAAAGAGAGAGAGAAAGAGAAGGGGGGGGGGGGGTAAATATCGTAAGGGTGAGTCGTGACGCCAATTATTACGGCTCGATCGTGCGTAAGAGATATTGTTAGTCGAAACGATTGTGGAAGAAGAAAAAAAAAGGGTTCGATCGTTGCGATGCATTAGACGACACGAAAAACTACACCGCATCGATACAACAGAAAATATTATTAATGATCCTACGTACAGTCTTCTCTGACCTCGATCATTTTTTAACATTATATCGTTTCATTTTAAAAGTACACACGAAAAGTCTGTCGCGAGATCATAAAAATAATAATCCCGCTAAATGCACTCGTATATACCGATGAATCAGCAAAAGCTATTCGAACCTCGTCGACCGAGTAAAGCAGTAATCCCGAAACGCCAACGGTATTTCTTATTAACAATGCAAATGTCCTCTCCGAGTCTCCATTTTCTCTTTCTCTCTCTCTCTCTCTCTCTCCTTTAGTTCTCGTTATTCTCTTCTATACTCTCATTCCCGCAGGATTTACTTTCAACGTTCTTCTTATCCCGTCATAAAATGCTTTTTCATTGAGACAATATATATATATATATGTATAAATAAAGCATATATATGTGTGAAGCCGAAACCCGCGAGTGTTGGTATATCGTGCATGATATCGCAAAGTAAAATGGCGGATACGTACATCCTATACATATGCACTCAGCGCGGTATATGTATGTACACAATAACGTACCATATAGAAATATACTCGAGACACGGAATACTTGCACATAGCGCACTTGGGGATGCGAACGCGACTATGAAACGTTACGATTTTCCCAAGTTTCCGGGGAAGTTTGTCCTGTGCCATTTAACGCGGAAGATTTAACCCTTCCACTACGTAGTTTACGATGCTCTCGCCATCTACGCTACCGCTATATATTTTCACGTGATTGTATATACGTTAGTGTATACCGTCGCACATACTTATACATGCATAAAACTATATATCTCGGTAAATTTAGTATTATATGTGTGTAAGAGATCTCATGTCCGTGGGCTACTACAGGCATATTTGTATTATATATGTTTAAACAAATTTCTTGTATACCAGTACATATAAGTAACCTGCGAGAAAGGATAGCTGTCCACGGATAAGAGAATGAACTTTTATATACCTAGGGAAGAGAAATTATATATAACGCTGAGCATGGGACGCCATTTCGGCGCGCTTTAACACCCTCATACATTTACGTGAATAATAATACAGAGCAGGGCAATTCGAGAGCTAGTTCCAGATTCTATGCAAACCGTGCGTTAGAATATATATCATTTTGCAGTACGTGTTGTATATATCAGTATGTATACATTGTCTAAAAGCCAAAGCGCGAATCATGCCGCGGGTATTTCCATTGGTTATACGTGTGTTGTATACCAACCGCGTATTTATGCTCGTCCGTGAACGCGAAATTATCGTTCTCATCTCGATCCTGTATGCTCTTCTCTCGCCATCACACGCGGGCTGACAAGCCATTCGCGTATTTTCGAAACTTGATTAACATCCAACGCTATATCGGAGGCAATGATAATACTCGGGGACGACGATTATCCCGTGAAATTAGTCGTTTGTCCTCTCGCTCCGTGATTACATATAGGTACGTGAAAAGCTTTGTCACGCGTTATCGTATATGACGTTTTCGTGTTGAAATTGCACCGAATTATTTATCATGCACTTTTTTTCTAGCAACGAAGAATTAGTTTGAACAACATTGTATAAGTACGTGTGTTCAAAGGGAAATTTTCGATAGTTAGAAGAGCTCAGTTTTTTTTTGACACGACAGAAATATTGACATCTTGTCCAGTAGAAAATCTCTATGTTTACGAATCTATAATAACTTCAATCCTAACTTGACGGAATGCTACAGAAATAGATCGTTCCTTATAATTATCGGACGCTCACAATACGTTTCCCCATGAAAATAATGTCAACAAAATTGACAAAATTGACTATAAAGAGATCCTGAATGTATGCTTAGTTCATTCATCCACGTCAAGGCGATTGGGCCAAGTCAAAGTGCTGAGTCTTTCTATCCCCTAGCGCTGTATACGAACAAGCATTAACGTAACTAAGTTTAGTACACCGCGACCGCCGTCAGGTGGCTAACCGAACGTCCCGAATGTCATATCTCGCAAGCGAAAAACCTATGCCCGTGGTATAATGCCGAGGCCTGAGAAGTTGCCAGACCATACATACCATTGATGGCATCTTGAGTCCCGGAGACGCGTACTACACACACGTGTTCACTATGTATTTTTTATTGGTCTGTAACCAGTACTTTGACTCTATATTTAATTATAATTTCATCCTACGAAGTGTTTGATATTTCTCAAATATGTTTTGTCTCAATTAAATTATAATGTTATATTCACGATTGTATGTATCGGTATATGTAATACCGCTAGCTGCGAAAAATACAAATGACTCTTTTTCAATGCTTTATCAAAATTTTTATTGCAGCTTTTTCATCAAATTCATTCCATATAATTCGATGGCACCGCGTGTGCCCCTCTTTGAAAATGTGTGATTTTTCCATATATTTTAATGCAGCACGCGTAGACACGTATACCCGTAGAATGAAAATATATAGCTCAATGCATCGAAGTCCGGATATAAAATTCTTCATTTATATATCTCTGCACGAAATGTGTTTCGTCGTGTATATATATATATATATGTGTGTTACGTATACTATATATGGTGTGTATGAAATTGTTTCGTGCGGATACTACACGTAACATATATATATCTGTATTTCGTTTACCCAGGCATCCGGGCGAGGCGATAAAGATCACGGGACATTATACAGATTTGTCGGTCGGATTGCTTTTACGATTTTTCTTCCAGCGTCTATAACGCTCTCTCGCGTCTCTTCGAATCTCTCGCTGCCAGCCCTCCTGTCCATCCCACGCTACCAGCCTTCATGTCTTACTCTTCGTACTCTTCTTGGGAGGGGGCTTTTTTTTTTGACGTTCTTTATATTTTTTATTTCCATAATTTAATTATCTCAAGTTTACGGCCCGGGACTAGCTGTATTCCGAGTGTGCTCTCCTCTGAGCTTCTATCGTTGAGCCAGAGTCATCGGCCATATAAAACATCTATCCGCACATAAATCCGCAGGCGAGAGAGATATCGCGTTGCAGTGGAAAATATCTCTTTCTCTCTCTCTCTCTCTCTCTCTCCTCCTCCTCTCTCTATATCTTCATGCGTTTCTATTTCTCTCTCGTCGTGCGAGCATGAGTAGAAAAAGTCCCCTAAAAGTAATAAACGGACTCGCGCAAGGCGCGGAGGCCAAAATGTCTTTTGCCGGCAAGACCACGTTATTCATCGGGTCAAAATAATTTACCTTTTCGCCTCATTATTCTTAGCTTATTTATTCAATGCACATATTCTTTCAGCAAAATATTTTCAGATATTTCGCGATTTTAATGCAATTGCCAAGAATTTTCGGTATACAAGTTTCAATATTTCCTGATATATGACGCCGTCGGAGTTTCTCATCGCCTTTTACATGATCAAGACACGCGGTATAGCATCTTGACGCCGAGTAATCTTAATAAACTATGAAAATCCTGTCAATTTTTCATAAATTTTGGAAGCAGCTGTGCAAGTTGTTCGCATAAAAAATTAAGAAAAATTGAAGCCCAACGAATCTTGTTCGATAGTTTGAATAAAAAATTGATCAACCGGATGATTTTTCTCATCTCGTGATGTCTCTACGCAGTTGGCACTCGAGTGTGTCGAAACATCGATTCAGATCATGATTTTTTTTCTCGTTTCACCGAGGGATCTTTCCATTCATTTGGATAGAACAGGACGAAAAAGAAATTATTTCGAAAAAAAATGACACTTCGAATATGATAAAGCGTGTAAGAGCGTAACGGCGGGGGGCTAGGCATTCATGGCGAGTCTCGCAATGTTGATGCGTAATTAAATCGAGCTACCTCGTTTATTTTTCGTCCTCTCTCTCTCTCTCTCTCTCTCTTTCTTCTTCTTCTTCTTCTTCTCTCGTATATAATAAAAGGCCACCTATGTAATGTTCGCAGCACGTGTTTCCACGCACGGTTAATAAAAATGAATTGGTGAAAGAAAGACCGGTAATAGTGCGAGTGTAGGGAGTACAAAAAAAAAAGCTAAGGGGACGTGGAAAGACAAAATGGCCGAGCCGGAAGAGAACACATGCATCCATCGACTCTGTAGTACGTGCGTTCATATATTCATGAAGCACTTCGACCCCTCACCTGTGAGTGCTCGCGCGTCTCATCGTCACGCATCGATGGTCATCGTCGTCATCGTCGCGCTTACCAGGTGGCTGGACTCGCTACCGGAAGTGGAATTCCGATGTCTCGGACATCGTGGATTCCCTGGTAAAGAATCGCGTCGTGTGTTTCACTGCACCCTCGTGTGCTTGCCTCATTTTTCTTTTTTTTTTCCACTTTTCTTCTCATTCACATTCGCTCACCCTCCCTATATTATATCGATGCAAATGAGCCAGCGCGATCACGAGCTACGCACTCGTTCGTTCGTACTCGGTCGTTTCGCTCGTCAAATCGTTTTCAACCAGATGACAATTGAGTAAATTGAATGGAAAAAAAAAAAAAAAAAAAAAAAAAACGCGAATATGAAAAACAAAAGCAACCGATGGAAAACCGAACGAGAGTCGGGGCCAAAAATCCAATAATTAGACGATCGACTGTATGTATACAGGCAGTTTATAAATTTCATGAAACGTGATTGGCTATCCGCCGGGGCAAGAATTTTCCAGAGGGCAACCGAGCGTAAATTTGTCACTTTGACTCACTAGTTTTGTTCGTCAATGGCGAGGTATTCGTTAATTTCGTGGCGTACGAGTTTGGTAATTCCACTATTGTGGCTATTGATGGAAAGAGCCCGCGCACCGAACAGGATAGATAGACAAAGGACATGTCAATGATAAATCGAGAGGGAAATAGAAACCAGAGAGGTCTCGGTATACGCGACGAAATTGCGTATTTATGCCGCGCATAATCTCCCCATTGACCGGGAAATAGCGTAGAATCCATCAATGCCCTGTTTCGCATTGCCCACGATCTCTCTTTTATTTTCATTTATTCGTCGACAGTGCGTTAGGATGAACGTGAAAAGACTTAAAAAAAACGAAAAAAAAAAAAAAAAAACAAGAAAGCAGTCCGGAAGGATATCGTTCAATTTTTTATCCTCTCCTCCATCCAGGGCAAAGCGAGAGATCGCAGTTTGCCTAGCCAGGAATGATAGTCGAGGTTCGAGATGAGTTTGTCGGTTCGTACTAAATTCTTTTTTTTTTTCCCTCTTATTCGATTTTTCTTTCCATCCAGGATCCTCTTCTCTGCCATGGTCACCGTGAAATCCCTTCGTTGCTGGCCACGGTCCGCGCATCGCGAGGCTGCTATGGCCCTCGCCCTCATTGAAATTCTAATGTGACCAGATAGATGGGACACTTGCATCGATCATTTCGGTAGAATAAAGGGGGAAAATGACGGGGAAAGAAAGGGGGCACGAGGGGAAGGAGAAGGAAATAGTGCGTTCGGAAAAATTATAGCGGATTGCTCGAGTGGACTAAGCTGTATGCCTGGCGTATTTCGCGAATGAGAGGAATGACCAACCGGAAGTTGGCCATTTCTCGTCTACGCACTCTGGAATACGAAAGTAGTTGCCTGGGGAGTTTTCCGATCGATCTTATATATAAGTGTGTATAAATCGCATATATATGGCACATTCTACGTCAGAGCTTTCTATTTTTTTATCCCATTCCTTAGAATGGAATGACGGTTTGGTATTTTTTTTTTACAATTTTATCTCAAATAATTTTTAAGATATGGATAAAAAAAATTTTTCAGGCATTTCCCGATAGTTGGCCATATTTTCAATCGTCAATGACTCTTCATTGACATAATTCATGATGCGAAAAATTCTTGAAAAATAAATGACAAAAGCGCAATAAAAATCCCTTACTTCATCGTTACGTCCGATCGATCGATGCAAGGGATGAAATGGCGTGTCACGAAAGGATCTATTTGGCTCCGAATGGAGGGACAAAAGATATGGAATACGTTTTTCTTTCAATCAGTCGCGCAAGACGTGCACTCTCTCTGGGTCGTCGGCGCATAGTCGTCGACGACAAAGAGTCGCCATTTACGTCGCGCAATAAAGTCCGGTATCCACCATCAAGAAGGCGTCGAGCTATGACAAGAGAAGAGAAGGAGAGAGAGAGAAAGAGAGAGAGAGAGAGAGAGAGAGAGAGAGAAAGACACATGAACATACATCCTATATAGCGATATTTTCGGTCGTATCACACGACTCTCTTTTCTCATAGCACTTGCGTCACTCAATATAGGACGAATGGACAGAAAGAATGAGCAAGTGAGACTACCAAAGTGTGTATATATACATGTATATAAATAAATATAGTAGCATATATACATCGTGCTTGTACAAACGGAAAAGAAGAGAAAGAAAAGTACAGAGTCGAGCCGAGAGTGGGCTTGCAAGAAAGACACGGGGGATGATTGCGAGAAATAAAAGTCGCAGGGTGTGACTGATGGTTTATCCAAGCGAGAGAGAAAGAGAGAGAGAGCGAGCAGATTTCCTCTGTCTCGATTCGAGGAGGTGGGGGTGATTTTCATTCGGAAACGGAGAGCGAACTAGCAGACGGAGACGAAAAACGATTGAGAGAAAAGGAAAATACATTTGGCCTCTCTCGCAGGAAATTCCGCATATAGGGGTTGGTAAAACTACCCCCTCGGTAGCTAGATGCCACGGTGTTTCACGTCAAATTCGTTCTCCTTTGCCTGCTCACGGAACTACAGACAAGTTAGTGCCAATATGAACCACCATATCAGTTTCGGCATATTATCTCATAAAGAAATTCATCACAGTTAAATAAATAAATAATCTATGACTCTTGGAGTGATGGCGCCAAAGTCAATTATATTCAAACGTGTTGGCATCAGTTGATTTTCCTGTGATTTCGACTTCGTTATTTAGTCAGTTGAGTAGCCTCGATTCAAGGAATGTTCAATAAAATGAGATGGAGTTCAATAAAAGGCAGATATGACCTGTATCAGCGGTGATGAATTATAAAAAGTTTCAGCGTTTATTTATTAATCACCCAATGATATCCAAGCTACCCCTTTCTGTCCAAACTTTCACCATTAGACAATTTATTGTACCTCTATCGGTTTCAAGGGTGTGTCACAGCGATTAGCCGTGAATTCTTTCTTCGCCTATCTTCTTTCTAGATAGATGCAGTATGTGTGGTGTCAGAATCTCCCAGAGCACTTGCCTCGCCTAGACAAATGTTCGTTGGATCGATAATGCAACCTCAAAGAAATTTTAATCGTTAAAATTGAATTTTCTTTGTGTCATGCACGAATGGCTTGGCTAGTAGTTGGGTAAAAATATGGCGTTAGTGACAATTTATTCGCATAAACTACCAAGGAGGAACTCACATGCAGATAAACACACATCTCAGATCCTACGTAACGCAAGTGCGGTTCAAATTTACTATCTGGTCCAAATTAGCACCACGTATATAAATATTGCCTTACGTACTGTACGATGTACGATCATCGCAGCAGTCGAAATTCACCTTTTGTCTTTCATTTCTTTTTCTCGTCATTCTTTCCTGCATACGCGGGGTATATATTGTACATACGTTCAACATCAGTCGAGTGAGACGGCTGCTTGGCGAGCGTCGCGAAATGTCCCACTCGTTACATTCCTGCGATTTCATTTCGCGCCTACGAAGAACCATCTGATGCCGTAGTCATTGAACTACGACGACTACTTCTCTCTCATCCCTCGTACATATATAAGTGTATATGGTGGAGTGGACGAGAGATAGAGAGGGCAAGAGAGAGAGAGAGAGAGAGAGAGAAAGAGAGACTCTCTCACTGCCTCGTTTCTCACGAATAACTGAGACAGGAGAGGACTCATCCGGCACGAGAATTCAATTTTCTCGTTTATGGTGTACTACACTTTGCTATTGCTCGCATTGAGGCTCGCATACTGCTCGACTCTTTGCATCAAGAGAGAGAGAGAGAGAGACTGAGAGAAGCGTAACGACTTTCACTGAATTGGAATCGTAAGATGACGACCCTGATCGACTATTGACGAGGAATTTTGTTTCGGGGAGAGTTTGACGCACCGATACTACGAAGTTAAATTCAGGGGAATAGACATTTACGAAGAAAAATGGTCTTTGACAGCCTGTTGGGATAAAAACAAAACCCAGTATACTTTCCGAACGGAAAAATCAGTTTTTCTCTATGATAAACAATATGGACGGGAGTAGAAGAGACAATTTAATAATATTCGCCACCCATGATAGCTATAAAGCCTCTGAAAGATAACTAGACAACAAAAATGATGTTGACGTCCAGGTAATCCAGTATCTAGGGTTACTTGAAGTACTTGAAGAACTATCGTCATTTCGGAAAAAAAGATAAAAATAAAAATGTGATAAGTGCGTGAGGTAGCTCCTTATTATATCAATGCTATTGCAATATCACCAAATCGTCTATGTGAAAAGTCATGTGGATTGATGTGATTGTATGGTGTTGAAAAACACCGCCAGGACTCAAATGCTTTGACGCAGCATGGAATTCCAGCAGGGTGTACCGTCCAAAAGGATTCCCTCGACTCTGTACGTTTTGATTTTACAAAATTTTCGAAATTCCTTTGACTACCGACTGTTTGTTGTTTTAATTAAATGCCTTTCATGATGAAATAATTAATATCGAAACCCAGTAAAGGGGTGTCATTACGTTCAGTGTGAATGACGTGGAATAAAAAGGTGAAAAGTGAAAGAGAGAGAGAGGATAGAATATGAAATAAACGTTTTAACGTTAATTGACATTTTCACGCATTCCTCTTGTTGCTCTCTTATACTCCTGTTTTTGAAGCAAAAAATTTCTGCGCCCGTCCCACGCTTATATTTATTCGGGAATATTGAGGGACGTTTGTTTGACGTCGTAACGAGCAGTGTGTTTAGTACACAATATCCAAAGCGTCAGCAAAATTCACCTTATTTTTCTGTTCACCGTCGTAACACTACTGTACATAATTGATTTTTCAATGGAAGCACGGTTTACGCAAATTTTCCCACATAGACGAACACGCCCCGTCGAGCACTGAATTTTATCCGATAACGCGCGGATGTCACGAGCCTCCCCCGGTGCTGTGGCACGCGTCTGTGTAGCACTGGTTACAACCACTATGCGTAAAGGGCCCTTCACTATAGTCACGACGAATATACGTATATATTATAATATGCACATATGTATTTATGTGTGCATAATTACACCAGGCGTTACGAGAGATAATATGCTAATAAAGCGTCGTTCGCTTTTTTAATTGTATGTGTGAATCCCGCGGTGAATAAGTTCTCGCGTTATTCGAGTAGAGATGAGTAACAAATCGAGATATAATCGTTCAAAAAAAAAAAAAAAAAAAAAAAAATAGGAGAACGGGCAACAAGATTTTATCGATCTTAATGGGAATTAAAAAAATTACCATACGCATCCGATTTCCGTTTTTCATTCAAACTAATGTACTGAAAGTAATTTTTTCGTATAAAAAAAAAAAAATCAACGATCAATATGAGATTATATTATCGAAATTTTCGAATATCTTAATTCGTGATTTTAATGAATAATTCCAGTATATAATAAATAATTATAATTCAGAACTGAGATAGGTACGTACGCGATAAATTTGTATGTGATGAGCCAATAAAAAAATATCTCTTCGCGACAGTTCGTGTCGTCGAACGGCACTTTTTCCCCGTCGACCGTCCCGGGTTTTAATTGTCATCCATTAAAACGAGGACGCGAGCCGACTGCGTGATCGCGCGGAAGGCGACGGGGATAAACTCGCCGGATAAAACGGAAGTACGAAAACAGTAGCATCGAAGCTCCGAGCCTCGAAATAATAGGAGATGATAAAGAGGTCCTCATTTGAGAGATAGCGGCGGAAGAATAATCCGGAGAAGCTGGACGGGCGAGTTTACGATCGTTTGAAAAAAAAAAAACTCTGCTCTACTGTCCCCGACGATCTATCTTGTCTTGCTTTAATTGCCTCCTGCGTCGCCTGAAATGTAATAATAAAAATAATTGCGATAAACATTCGACGTATCAATCACAGTTTTAATTATAAAACTGTAGCTGCTCCTGCACTGTAGCAATGCCGTAAATATGTATTTTCAGGAAGGACATACTCGAATCTTCGAACGTAAAATAATGCTGACTGTTATATAATTGTCGATGTGCCATCTGTTATACCTCTCCGATCCCGGAAGAAGTCAAATAAACGTTTAGTCGAGCTCTTATGGTGTCCTCATAGTGACACTAGACAAGCCATCGAATTCCTTAACCGCTCTTTCTCGATTATACATATTCAAAGCATCCGAAGAAGTGCATCTCTACAAGTTCGTGAACACAATAAGGAAACGACCTCGCGAGAGGTCCTCTTTCTCATCATTCATTTTATATGTTCCATGGAAGTAAGAATGGTTCTTTATATATACATATATATATAGTGGGATGCACACGACCCGGGTTCGTCAATGATCGTCATGCCAGCTTTACATACGTTTGAACTTCGACAATGCCCGGGTTAAACGATATTACAGAGGCTCGTATCGCCCATTCTCGTTCTCATTTGCTCTCTCTCTCTCTCTCTCTCTCTCACTCTCTCTCTCTCTCTCTCTCTCTCTCTCTCTCTCTCTCTCTCTCTCTCTCTCTCTCTCTCTCTCTCTCTCTATTTTCCATATCCCTCTCGAATGCGCTGTTTGGATCTTCATCGGGTCGGGTTAAACCGGTGATAAATCAGCGTAACGTTATTACGTCTCATAGAAATCATAGCCACTTCTGAATCCATTAAAAATAACTCGTCGTTGGGTTGTACATGCGCTAGAAATGATATTTCCCATCGGATCTATACCCTCTCTCGCTTTCTCTCTCTCTCTCTCTCTTTCTCTCTCTCTGGATCTGCCATTATTCAAGAGTAATGTAACTATTAACTATAAAAAGAATGGTCAGAGAACTAAAAAGACATATGTGTTTATGAAAAGCAAGGGCATGAAGGACTTCGAAATATCGCGCGAGGCATCGTGAAATTGACCGATAGCTGACTATCCGTCAAAAGGGAAACCGTTCGAAGAGATCGTAGTGTGTGTCTCTGGGGTATATGCAGAGCCGAAAATTCATCCACGCGCACATAAATAAATAAATAAATCAACTGATAAAATGATGTGGTAGAATCAAGTGATTAGGGTTTGTAATGCATGGACATCGAGTGTTTGGGATTTACATTACTGCAATCCTTTGCCGCAACTGTAACGACGAATGCGGACAAAAATATATGTGCTAAATCCTAAATTACTTGAATAAAGTTCGACGACGTATGACTTATGTCGTTTGGTAAATCTTTTACGTACGCAAGGAACGAAAGTTTTCCGTGTTTTGTTTTAAGGCACCAACTGCGCATCGAGTACATCATGATCTCCATATTTCATGTCGCAAAGTGTTGTCTATCATACGAAGATAACTGCACGATTAAGGGCCGGTTGTTCCCCCTCCGGGTAAAATTTATCTGCCGAGTAACTAACGTAACGGCATACGATTATCCGTCAGATAAATTTTACTCGAAGGTGGAACAAATGGCTTCAAGGTTTTTTGCTGATATTCTCTGCTAACAATTATCCCACTTTATGTGGAATATGCCGTGCAAATGGATATAATACATAGCAAACGGAAGGGTCGAAAAGCCGCATGAGCGCCCCCTTTGTCGTCGCGTCCGTGGTACAACAAGGTGAGTCAACCTGCTTGCTATAGAGGAGATGAATCGGTGCCACACGTGACAATAGATTGATTTAGTGGACTTGCGTTTAAGGGGGGTTTCAGGCCTTCGGCCTGTCTCTCAAACTCACGGCACCCATACTATTCGGGGTATTTGGTTGGCATAATTCGACGACGTCTTAGCTCACTCTCCTGGTCTTTGGCTGTGATGCGTACAGCTGTTCTCTCGACGTTCATCTCTCGCACCTCGTATTACATCTGATTGCATCTCTCAGTCCCCTCTGTACGTCCCTCGCTCGCACCACCATCGTGGCCTCGATTCCCACGAAACACGCGGCTGTTTGTGTGCGGGTGGGACGTATGAAAACGCGCGTGGTGTGAGATATCGTACCTCTAGTATGCACTATAAATACATATGACATGAATATATATATATATATATATATATATATATATATATATATATATTCATACATATTATAAATATTTCGCTGCCGTTGCCGTGTACGAGAATTGGGAATCCAAATCTATGTAAGAGGCGTTCGATTAGAAAATAATCACTACTCTTCCTTATTTGGGTTTGGCATTTTGGCAATCCAGTATAAGGACCTGCGTATAAATTGAACGCCTACTCTGAACCTCCAGTACTGAAAATCCGTTTGGGTTAAATATAGTAAACTATAGGTTCTATTTTAATGCAATGTGAGACCCTACTTTGACGCTAAAAGTCTCCGAAATTTTCTGATTTACCAAATTTGATTTGTTTGAAACATTCTCCCCTGTTCTAACGCTTCGTATTTGGAGGCGTAAGTTTTCGAGCGTAAAAAGAAGCTTTTAAGACAAATAGCGTTTAACTCTAGATACGGAGCGTTAAAAGAGAATTTCAAACAAACCCTACTTTGAAGTTAAACTTGGTAAAAAAGGAAATTCGGGATATAGTTGGCGTCAGGGTCAGGTCTCATATTGCATTAAAATAGCACCTACCCGAGTCAAAATTTAGGGACTGCTTAGAACCTCTAGTAGTGCTAATTCCTGTAGGGATTAAATATAGTAAATTAGGGTTTATTTTAATGCATTACGAGATTCTACCTTGATGCCAAGAGTGTCCGAGATTTCCCGATTTACCAGGTCTTAGCTTTAAAGTAGAGTTTCTTTTTTTTTATAACCCCCTTCAACGCTCCATACCTAGGATTAAACGCTATTTGTCTAAAAGCATCTTTTGACTCTCGAAATGCTATGCCTTATAAACATTGACAGCAGGAAATCGCCAGCTATAATGAACGGATGAGAAAATAAGTTTTAATATGGCATTTACATAAATAATAACTTTTAGATATTTATACAAATTCTATATTATTAATTATTTCCAACCTGTTCTTTATCTTTTCAATCTGAAAATTGCTGCAGGGAATTTTTAATTGAAGTCATTCATGGAACAAAAAGATCGACTTTTTCGTCAAAAATCTGTGGAGTCCCCCCCCCCCCCCCCTTCCCCTTAAATAAATACAATATAAATACAATAAATAATGTTAAATCACAATTACGAATACTCATAAAAATTACGTAAAAGCTCTTGCATTATAAATTCCGAATCGTTATTCCGAATAATTGGATTGATATTTCAACTGCTGATTATAAATTCCGAAAATTTCAGTGTTCAAAATTTATAGAGAATAAGTTACAGGGCCAATGGAGGAGTTGTGAGTTGAATAGCATCAAAATAGGTTGAATCATCTGCTCAGAGCGTCGAAGTAGGGCTTATTGAAAAATTTTTAGGAGGGTGGTTTTGTGTAGGAGTATTATAGGTTCAGTTTCCTTCGATGTAGGGTCATGTCAACCTTGCGAGGGTCTGAAGTAGAGCTAAATTTCGACTCGGCTGCTTTAAATATTAAATAATCCCTGCGGGATTGTACTACTAGAGGTTCAAAGTATGCGTTAAATGTTTACTCGGGGTGGTGTTTAATTTAAAAATGATCATCATTATAGGGTTTCTTTTAGCATGTAGCGCCCGAGCCTCACAAAACCCTAGCATGTATATATGTATAGCTGCGTCATGCATGCCATCGCGATGCTCCAAAATGTATAGATGCGTGCAGATAATGCATCCATGCCGTACTATATAATATACAAGATATACATGCGTTTATTGTATACATATATACATTAGATATACCGTACAGTTTGATATGATGGCGTATGCTGTTTGCAGAGTGAGATATTCACTTGTGGATTCCATTATGCGTAATGTACATTTGCTCCTAGCTAACCAAACGGCCTAAATCACATTACTTTGCCCGGGTAAACGTGTGGGTATGGCTTTTTGTTCGATAGCAGTGGATACACATATACAAGATGCTATTTGCATTATTGTACGACTATCTGCATTGCTGTAACAAATGTGCGTGCATAATTTTTTTTTTTTTTTTCGATCAAATTACGGGCTATTTCGAGGACGCTGGATGAAAGAACCTGATCCTACGTGGCGATGCGGTTTATCCTCGATACTTGCCTGACTGGGAAGAAAAGAAACGTGGGTTTGGAATTCGGGTCAAAGTACTTTTTTTTTGCTCTCGAGGTTTAAAAAATCCGCAAAGGCCAAGTATGCCATGTATATATGTAAGCGTAGTATATACGCGTATATCGCTCAAATAAGCAATGACGCTGAATCTCTTGGTTTTCATTTTTTTTTTCCTTTTTTTCCTAACCTCTTCTCGTGCGCTCCCTCGCGCTGGCTCGTAAGGGCATCGTCGTCCGGCTTATCAGTGAATCGAATGCGCGGTCACGTTTCTCGCTCGTTGACGCTCTCTCGCGAGCTTTTCTTCTCTGCAATATACAACACGTATCTCCACCTGCGTCTCGTTAGAGCAGATCCGGCATCAATTCAAACATTATTAGATCGCGCTGCTCCGGATAAAAAAAAAACCTTATGCCAAGTCCCTCAATCCCGTTGGAGGCTATTGCTAATATATTTATAGTATCATTCGAGGAATTAATTTGGATCTTCGTAGATCTACGCGAATGACGAGTCGTGGTACTCAAGGCGCCTCGAATTTTTTCTCGCGGATTCTTTAGCCTCATTCGTTACTGTGCATTTTTTCATGTTTGGATATTCAACCCTTCGGTGGATGCGCATGATATTGCAAGATAAGTGACGATCGGCCATATGGTCTCCCCTATCGGAATTCGCCATTGCTGCATAGACAAATATTTTTTCATGCGGTAAACTTTTCAGCGTGAAAAATCTCAAAATGAGAGTATGAAATATTCGGTAAATACGGCTACTCCATTAGCCTCAAAATGTTGTAGAATTCCAGTAATTCGAAGATGAAAAAATCATCCCTTGACTATGTCGAGAGCTCGACCGAGTAAAGGGGCAGTTATCTTTCACATTTCAGCAATTTGCACCAAACATCCTGGTCACGAGTAATTGTTTTTACACTTTTTTCCATCCGGGCATTAAATATATATATATATATATATATATTTTTTTTTTTTCATTTCTGCCCTTTGAATGATAGCTTCGAGCAACCGCCAAAAGAGCGAGATAACGGTGCAATCTGTCTCGAAATATATTCGCACAAGGAAATGCTTGGCTTCTGCATACCAGAATTATTAAATGCTCGGCTCAGTGATTCTACGTGTACGTGCTATTTTGTCCGTTGTATATGGCATAACCTGCTTTTTTTTTACTTTCCTTCTGCTTAATTTTTACTCCCTTCACTGTTTCTTTCTCGTTTGACGATCGCTGCAACGGTGACGTAATATTGCAGTACCGGCAAAAAGTCGTTTGATTAAGTCCTGTCTGTGAGGGCGAGTTAATTTTTATTTTTTTCATTCACGTAACTCTTTTCACCCGCGCCGAATGTAATTTTGGACTCTCTTGCGGGTATCTCGCAAAAATGCCACACGTTTTACAAAATTACACTGATAAAAAAGGCAATGAAAAAAGGCGAGGCAACGACCATGACGAAACTAGTTACCGGAGTGAGCATGTATATGAATATATATATGTGTGTATATGTAGATAGAGATAGGCCAAGAGCGTGAAAATGAGAAGCGAATACGAGGGTAGCTTGGACGTTTTTTTACGACTCGCTGAGCTTCAGCCTCTGATTCACTGTGGTACCTAATATATATATACTACGCCATTGGCTTTTGTATTCGCGTTTTTTTTATTCACGAATAAATAACGAGAAAATAGAAGCAATAATAATTTCAAACCTCTTTTCTCCAATATACTTTGTTATTATTTTATAAAATTGGTAAACTGTTTTGTATATAGCTAAAATATGGTGAAAATAGTTGAATGGTATTCAGTGTTGAATAGAATTATGTTTATGCAAAAAAAAAAAGTCCGGACGTTATGTGCGTCTATCGCTGGCAACAACTTTTGAAAATGGAAAACACATGCAGCGCTATAATTTCGCAAATAAATGAATCAACGTGACCCTCTCTCATTCGCGGCAATTCTTGTTATCAATTTATACACTAGCTCAGATTTTATGGCATTTGTAATTTTTTCAAAAATCCCTGAAATCATTCTAGCTTTCGCACATTCGGAGATGTCGAATAAAAATTTTCTACGTAAGTAGATTTTGATTAAAGGACGGCTGATGTTGAATAGGCAGTGAGAATCGATGGGAGGATTAGAATTTTATCAAAATTTTGAATTTTAAATATAATTAGAGAATAACGAAATTACGATCGGTAATGAATTTCGCGAGATTCGGTTGAGATATTTAGAATTTAAGAAAATTTTAATTTGATCGTTCCAATTTCCGCCCTTATCAGTAATCATTAACAATGAAAAGAGAAGGAAAAATCTGGAAGTTGAATCTTGTAAATGGCTTCCTCGAAATTTCACGCAATTCTCAAAGTTTTGTCTATGAGGAAGCCATAATATTCGAACATGGTGCTAAATTTTCTGGAAGCAATTTGCACTATAGAACCTGCAGTATTTTGCGTTAAATTGAAACAATCGAATGTGCAATATTTACTTGACGAGATTTAAATATTACTTATCCAGACTGTCGAAGCTCTCTCTCTCTCATGATACAAATATATCATTAATTGTTATTTTTTCGATAAATATCAGGAGGAAAGATATTATCCAAGGATTATCATGTCAAAGCTGCTCCTGAAGCGAGTGCGTGTTTGTACAACTTGTCGATAGTTTCCCGAGCGCATTTTATGTGTAACACAATAAAAGCTGCCGTGTACGCGGATTTGGGGTGAGCAGACACGGGGTTAGTGAAGTGCAGCGTACACATATACGACGTATCTGATCCGATTTCACGTACGACTTGCGATCGTGCGATCGCGTCGATATCTCTTTATAGCCGCCTTTCCTCGACAGCTGGCAGAAGAAAAATGCTCGATGAATCGATACACTCTCGACCCGTGCGATTGACTCACTATTCAAATACGATCGACTTATCGTCACAATAATTGCGGTGAACGAAACACTTGCTACGTTTCAACGAGTCAAAACACGAGTTTTGTAAATTTTATCAAATTTTCTAAGGTCGATTGTACCTCGCTACCTTGCTGGAAAAATGAATAATTCAATAAGTGGACGGCAATGATCTATGCCTCCTGCAACGATCACGCGGAGAAGAAAAGATTGGAAAAGGTTAGTTGGCTGACTCAACAGTGGGTCAGGTCAATCATATATGAACCAAGCGTTGGTCAACTGACCTTTAACAATGGAAAAATTTTCATAATTCCTAAGATCCTTCGTCGATCTTAATGAATTTTGTGTTTCGCAAAATTTATTTTCATAATTCCAGAAGAGCCGAACGAATTTCCATACGAGATCTCAGCAACATACAATTCTCACCAACTCGGATTATAATCAATGATACAAGAATTTTCATCTGCCATTGAGTTCGAAGCAAATGCATTAAAAAATGCTCGAAAAAATAATATTAACCGGAAGTAACGAAGACGATCGCTATATATCCAAAAAAAAAAATAGATAGCACGGTGTGTTTTATAATTTCATTTTGAAGCCAAGAATAAAGCTATACAATACAAAATCCGCGAGTCTGGTAAACGGGGAGGAGGACGCGATGCCTGCGTTACGAAAGGGACTCGATTTTTTCCATTCGCGAGTAGCATAAAAAATGCAAACGTATAAAAAAAAAAGGAACGAAAAGAAAAAAAACGTGAAAACTTTCAACACCCATACGACTTTATGCACATGCGTTCATCGAAAGTGGAAAGTAGGTATATGTGTAGAAGGTGCACGCTTGGTGTGAAGCATAAAGCAGAGCATAAACCAGAGGGGTGGTTGCTCGGATGGGGTGGCAAAACATAAAACGCGGAATGCAATGCAACGCTCGCGCGTCCTGCTATCCAAAGCGACCACTGGTGACAGATGCTGTTTATGAATACTGCTGCGTTCGGGGTTTCTCACATGCATATACGCATATAGAACTCGAGGGGGGGTGGCAGTGACCAGTGAATTTGTAATTGAACATTTTATATAAAAATTCAATGAAGCCACACCATTGATTTTTCTAAAGTTTTGCTGAAATTCACTTTACTTATTCCCAAGCCACGCACACCTGCATCCCGAAATTTTCGCAAAATATCATTTTGGAATTTTTTTCATGTTTCGATGTAATTTCATGGTCAAATCCTCGATCATTCATTTTTCATAACTACGAAAACTCCTCCACGAGGAATCGAAATGTCTATGAAAATTATCGTATATTCGCGTTAACAAATTTTGGTTCATTGGTATTGTTAGAATTTATTGATATTGTTAAAATTACGAGAAAGTTTTTATTAAATACAGATGGTTAATGTTACAACTAATAGCATTACTTCGCGCGATCCACCCGTAGGTAACCGATACGTTAGCTCGTTCAATTAATGGCTGACGGTTGCGATATTCCATGTTGAAAATATGGCGTTTTTAGTTTTGGTCGATGTGGCCATATCTCATCATAGTCCTGCGATTCTTAGGATTTTCGAATAATCGCGAAAGCATTGTCGCTTCGCCCTTTGATCCTCGGTCGTTATCTTTGCTTATTAGGTGCATTTCTGAATGCTTGAAAAAACGAGCATTCTTATTTGAGTTTCGAAATCCGTTCGCTTATTCTTTTGAAATACTTGTAATCGGATCAATGTCCGAGAATATCCGTTGTAACCGATTGTTAATTAATAATTTGGAGCACAACAGTATCTCAAATTATTTCAATTCTTATCCGTTGAAAAATTGAGATCTTGATAGCAGAATTTAGATCGAATGGATAGGCTGTAATAATACTGAGGATAGTGTGCGTTCGTTGAATGGCTACGCGTATATAGAACGGATAGTGCGGTTGCGACCCCTCGTCACTCACTTCGCGAGACGCTGAATTAAGTCCATTTTACACCCGGCTTCGTTCCTATGTGCGAGCATCAAGAAACGAGGGATCTCGACCTCCCCTAAAGTCCGGTGACTCGGCAAGATGCCCGGATGACCGAGGCATCAATCTTCACGCCTCTGCAACCTTTTTCTCCTCTTCCCTGCCTCTCTCAATCTCACTTTTCTTTTATACTTTCCTTTCTTATACGTTCTTGCGTACGTATACCTCGTCATCTCGTCAAAAGTCACGCTGAGTTGGCCCCCCGCCATAATGGTTTCGCGACTATTTGGGAAAACCTTCTCTTGACCCTTGTCTGGGATTTGATAAAAAAAAAACGCAGAGTGAAAAAAAACTCAATTAGAATCGAATCTATTAAGCGCAACTTTTATGGCCAAAGTTTATCCGCGGTGAATAAAAAATAAATAAAAAATAGTACTCGTGTCCCATCATGAAAAATCGAACTAGCGTAAAAGCGATAATTCAACTCCGATCACCCTGTAAATTCACCGATTACATCGAAAGCCCACTTGAATCTTTCGATATCAAGAATAAAGTAAAAAAATAAAAATCAACGCGACTCTCGAACAATCTCGCGCAAGGACTCGTCCTCAAGTTGCCTTGAACGTATACTTATGCGCCATAACGTCGATGCATATACGAGACCATACCTTGAATGCCTCGCGCGAGAGTGTGCATCGTAAACTGAAAACGATTGAACGTTGTCGTACGTTTTATTTATTTTTTTTTTTTTTCGCAAATGTTTCGAGTCGATAGTTTGCGGTCTCACAACGACACCACGAGGTACTTAAAGCGGACTTGCGGGACGTCCAAGAGCGCGAGAAGTCACGCTCATTGAATTCCAGAGTCGTGCAGGCTCGTCCGCCCTCCGAAGTCACCTTGGTAAGGTCATGGGTGCCAGGGGTTGTTACACGACGCGTAAAAAATTGCTCGGGACGCATATGCGTACCTTATTATACACGTACGCGCGCATACCTCGCGTGTGCAGCGAACGTAATACTCGAGCGCGAACGTAAGCGTAACTTCGGTGCGAGCGGTATAGGGCGAGCTCCGTGGACTTTTCACTGTATGCCGCAGAGACCGCGTCGGGCAAGGAGAACGTGAGTTTAGCCTCGACCGCGAAGTAAGGCAATAATTTCCGCCCGTTTTATCGCGGTTACTTCGACGAATCGTTCAAGCATCAACCGCATCCTCGTAACGAGAGTTCGGTCGATAGTAAAACGTGTCCGAATTTCGAGCGTTTCGCAGTTGTGTATATAGCGGATACTTAGGGACAACTGGAACATGGAGGAAAAGTGTAACGCTAGCTTTGTAATGTAGACGTATTATGAAGCATCAGAAAGTATCAGCTTTGACGTACTTATCAATAACGTTCCTTGTTCCTCCAAGCTGGCAACCTTGGTTCACCGAAATCATTGGCTGCCGTTGCATTTCCGAAGCCACCATTTAATTTCCACCGAATATAGTTGCGACTTCCCAGAATATCTTTTTCTATCCCGTACTATATCAGGGCACATGCAGAAATTATTTCGCCCAGCAAATTTCCACCACCGTATAACTTTTCATGATCCCAAAAGCCACCCGAGCCTCAATCGATATTTCTTTTGGCGAAATTCGTCGATAGATTTCGTTGGATCAACGCTGCTAACATGCAATCCGTACTTACAGTCATTTATTTTTGTTTTTTACGAGTAAAATGCACAATCAGGTCAGAATTGAACACTCGATCGAAAGTGTCCACAACGAAATGTTCGTTAACCGTCAACACAATTCTCTCTCTCTGCTCTCTCAAAGCAAATATTTATCTCCTGCCTTCGAGCATATCTTCACAGATTTTGCTTCTGCGTATCTTCGCTCGGTATATACCGTTCGTGCTTATATCTTGTACCTGCATTACTGTACCGCTTCGGCATCCGCAGAGATTTAACTACGGTCACTTTTGTAGCACACCGGGAGACATCGCTAAGAGCAGAGAGCGACGTGTAGCGAACATTGAACATCGTAGTGTGTAGCTCGACACTTTTTTCAGCGATAAATTACTCAAACCTCTCCGCGGACCGAATGTTGGAACATCTCTAAGCTCGGGAATGAGCATTGCACGCCGGTGATCTCGTATTCGCGGCCATTTGCAACGCCTCTTTCGACCTCCGTTCTTCTGCGGTATATGACGCTTAAAGCTACCAACGGAGAGAGAGAGAGAGAGAGAGAGAGAGAGAGAGAGAGAGAGAGAGAGAGAGAGAGAGAAGAGAGAGAGAGAGAGAGAGAGAGAGAGAGAGAGAGAGAGAGAGAGAGAGAGAGAGAGTGTCCACGAAGAGACGAGGATCTCTTTGGGTACTTTTGAGACATCGTCTTGGGGTCAAAGTGTTTCATTTCTCGCGTAACAGCTGGTCCATTCGACCGTCCAAGGAGCGATCGCAGACAGTCCAACGACTACATACGTTTGGTATATTATTAAAAGCGTAAGCGTTAAATGTGCGGTATATGCAAAGCCCTTTTTCTGGTGAAAGTTATCGTAAAGCCTGGAGAATTATATTATTACGATAATCCATATTTTTAAAGCATATCTTTTTAATCCATACACAATGCGGCCTCGAGTCTATCGACCCGCAAGCCATGAGAACGAGTTAGTGTTCAGACACGCAAAAGTGTTTTTCATTTAAAATCGAAAGTTACACGTTCCATTGTAATAAACGATTATTGCCCACCCTACGCGCTTATACGAGTACCAAGAAGTGAATATCTTCGCCCGATGGTTAATGAAGTACGCGATCGCTTTCGGGAACTCGTAACCGCGAGAATCTCTCGCCGAGATATTCCTTTGTCGTGAGGACAAACTGGTAAATATATATAAACATGCGGGTATATAGCCTCTGCCCGTGCGAACAATATTACAATCCCCGCGAGGCATTTCCGCAGGGATGACGACGAGTATATATTATAGCAAGTCTTGGTGGGCGGTTTATTCAAGGCACCGTGCCGCGCCATCATCGCCGAGTCTGTTATGCGGTAGCGAATGCCGCTTAAACAACCGCGGAGTTGCAGGACAGAGAGTATGCCAAGGTAAGACCGTAAGGATGCATATATACCGGTAGCTACGTGTACGGTAGTAGCCGCGAGTCTTTTACCCCGTGTCTGACCGCAAATTAATCCTCCTCGAGGGAGAGAAAAAGGGAGAAAAAAAATGCTCCGCTACCGCGCGCGGCAATTCCTTTCGGCACGCTTTGCGCCGTCAAGATGTAAGATATACATATGTATATATATGTGTACACATGTATATATGAGCGGTATGTCGGCGCGTGACGGTCGGAAAGACGCGCACGAAGGGCAAAAGCTTACTTTCACGCGCGATGAAAGTTGTACATGGAAGGAAGCCTTAATCGAAGTCTCGACCTTTGCAAATTGTAAGCGCGCGGGGGATGACGGCGGTACGCTAGAGTGCCATTTGGGACCATCCTCTCTGCGCTGGGAAGCGCCAAATAATAACCATCCGTTTAATGGGATATTCCCATGAGCGAGAGAGAACTCGGTGACGAGAGGGATGGCGACATTATTTATTTATTTACGCCACATTCAATTACGCTGCCGTGAACCGCAAAAGTGATTGCGCGCGCGCATCAAGAGTGCCCTCCCCTCCCCCTTTCCGGGGGAGAGCGCATTTGCATGCAAATATATATTTTTTTTTTACTCCGTGAGTCTGCCCTTTTCGTAAGATGTCACATGGAAGATGCTACTGCGTGTACATGTATGTAACACCGCCGTGTCAAATTGAAATCGAGAAATGACGAGACACGTAGGAATTTTAATAAAATCCCTCCTCATATGTTATATTAATTTTTCTCTCGCTAACCTACACGTTATATCGTTCATGTAGAAAAATTGCCACTGCCATAGTTGGATATCCAAGGCGACGGGTCGTTTTGGCATAACATGAGAAAATTCGATTGACTCGATTGGGTAAATGTTTGAGGCTGTAGTATCAATCCGACAAACGTTTTTCCATCAAGCCAGGGGGTCCCGTGGGATTTTACAACATGTTCTGAATCCGTTAGTAGAAATAAATATGATTGACACGATTGCTCATTGCAATGAAACACGGTTGACACGCGGCGATGTTAAATAAAAATGTCCGTTAGTGTTAATTTGGACCGTAAAGTGCAAATTGAATATTACCGACATGTTTATCGAGCAATAATTTGTGCTTTCCATCACCGCTCAGAAGGGTCATAGCTGGCTTTTATCATGAGCAACTGAAAGTCAGAAAACATACGATTCCATTTGGAGTAAATATTTTTAACAGATCGTTTGACTTTCGACTTGAATAAATCAGGCCAATCAATTGATTGAGCCCGCGGGTATCTAGGGAACTTTGTTCAATTGACTTTTTTACGTCAAAATTTGCATCCAAACTTTTTTTGTGGTGCGAACGTGGATGTGTCATTGAAAAAAGGGCAGCTCAAAGATGTACACGTTAAAAAAATTGGGCTCTTGGCAGCATCATTCTGAATAATATGGGACCATTAATTCATCCACTCGTGATAAATTTAACCTATAGTTAACCTATAGTTTATAATGAGCTTATACTTATAAGCTTATACTTATATATAAACTTATAGTTTATAGTTGAGTTGTATAAACGTAGATTTGTATACACATTTCCCTTCGTTCTAATATCGATCAAAACTCGATCTGCGAAACAATTCTTGTTTTTTTTTTTTAAATTCCCCTTGTAGAACACGAAAACGCGAATCTCCCCGGTGTTCATCCCTTTGCCCTCGAGGCATCTTCTCTAGCTCTATCTTACTTATGCCTTTCGACTACACAGCAAGCTGTATATACGGTGCCGAGAAGACTCTCGAATAAAACTGATAATAAGAGGAAAATCGGAGTACCCTTTGCGAGATGCCATGGCTACCACCCGAGGCGCAAGATATGCTACCGACAATAATCCCGTTGTAAACAGCTCGTAACAACATAATTGCTTGTTCGGAGTTGGTGTGGTGTGGTCTCAGGGCTGGCGAAAAAAAGTTTGCGCAAGCGAGAGAAAGATAGATGAAGAGGAGAGTAGGAAGGCAAAGCGGCATGGCCCAGGCACATTTTGCCGACCAGAGCACAACCAAAGGAGTCGGAGAGAGCGCAGCCTCCGGCATTGCTTTTCTCTCTTTATTTTTTCTCTTTCTCTTTCTATCTCTCTAGATAGACGTCACGGAGAAAAAAACGCCGGGGGTCCTTTTAAATTGGCGACTTTTCGGTCAACAATCGACCCTTCCGGAAAGTCGGTTGGCCACCGAGTAGTACAAGTAGAGCTCTCGCACCCGCACTTCGACCTACGTGTAACTATATGTATTTCTATGTATAAAGATATATCTGTCTCGCTTTGGTGCTCGTGTACACAATGATGCGCCGAAGCCAAATCTATACCACCGTCACACCCCCTACGGCTACGCTATAATGGTCACGGGAGCGAAAATCCAGCACGGCGCGTTTCAGCCGTGCGACGAGGGGGTTCCCAGTGGATGTGCTGGATAAAGAAAAAAAAAAACTGCGTTCAATCCATACCTCTTTCTCCCTCATCTTTTTCCTCGAATGCTACAACATATACTTTCGACAATCTCGTTCGCAAAATAAAATTGAAGTTTCCGCGAATCTTCAAAGGCGGCTCGCAGATACTTCGTTCGCATCCCCTTAACTAGATACACGCGCATACACGACCTGAACCATCAGACTCTTTGGATTTTTGGAAACATATACTTTTCACTCACAATATAGATAGTTTTTCTTTCTTTTTTTTTTTGCGATATCGCTTGGTTTTCATATCCTGGGGGGGGGAAACGTTACGATACTTGAATGGGTGAAACTTGGGGCATTCGCACGACTTTTTGCTGTGAGTCAATCTTTGGTACGAAATCAGACCATCCACCGAAAGAGAACTACATTTATTTGCGAACTATGATTATCTATCTTCAAAATGGCGGTCGTTTAACCCCGTGTCTCCGACTGCTTAGCCCAGCCAACTCTTCAAAGTCAGTTACGAGGTATAAGTGTTGCAATTAAATTCACTATCGCGGAAGTAAGTTTAAATGGCTGCACAATTCAAACCCTAATAAATAGTTCTTAATAAATAGGAAACGTATTACCATATTGACCGTTAAAGTTCTGGGTTAGAGGTCAAAATAGATTCTTTCATTATTAATATTAATTTTGTTTTGTTTTTTTTTTTAATTTGCATCCTTTTAAAATATATTTTTTCATTTTAAAGAAGACATTGCGAAAGGAAAACGTTGGAAATTGAATCTAGAGAGCGTTTCGTTTGGACTTTATATTTATTACAAAGAAGCATCGCGGAGACTCAATCAACATGCGATCCCCTCGCATAAAATATTTTTTGACATTTAAATTTGAATTTTTGGAAGGTGGGAGCTTTTTTTCATACATTTGTGAATAAAATGTCTGATTTTGTATGGAATAATGAAACATCACGAAAACGATTCTTCTGATCGTAAAATCATTGTGAAAAACGTTGTAGGCTTTGGAAAGGAACATAAAATCAGCTTTATCGGTAGGGGCGTCGATACCCAGATGAAAGTCATCTCCAATTTGTAAACTCAACATTAAAGTTTTTACAGGACAAGTTTGTAGTCGGATTCAAGACGAACCTATCGAAAAAAATTTCTTTTAGCTTGAAACGATTGGGTATTTCGGAACTCTGAAGTTCGTTAATGATTTCAAATTCAAATTATATTCCGGACTCCCATGATCTTCGGAGCAAAAGCCGTAAAAACCGTTAAAATCGTCTTCAATCCCATTAAAATTTTAATGCTATAATTTTTTGCTCAAAAATTGAAGGTGGCTTTAACTTGATATTGGTTCCCTGATAATATGACCATCTTATGTCTCTCTTAAAACCCCATAAATTTTTGTTGAAATGATTCTTCTTATTATTTCAATGATTCACTTCAATTAAGAGTTATAAAGTGAAAAAAAATTAAGAAGAAGAGTATCTCTTGAAGAGTATCTCACGGAAGGGAAGGGCCGGCGATAAATTTCGAACCGAGGCATCTCTTCGACTCAATTTCCAACGACTTATTTTCGTGAGATTCAAATCTTTGAGGTTAAAATACACAACTTAACAAGGTGAAGATCTGAAAAAATTAAAAATCCAATACCAGTATATTTCAGGGTCACATAGCTGCATCAAAAAGCTGCTGTTCGCCAGTACGAAATTTTTCAGTGCACGAAAAAAAAGTTATGCGAGATGGTTAAAAAGTAAAACATCATTGAAAGTAATGTTACAGTTGTCTCCAGCCTCTTTTATCCTATCGCAAGACTCATCATACATTGTACAAACAGCATATTCATTGCTTCTATACATGTTTTACTTTCTTTTCCCGCTGCATATTAATAATAACAGTGTCTGCAAAAGATGCTTTATGTTCTTTGATGAAATTATGATATTACCAACCAGGGAATACAAGGATGGCCCTCTCGCAGACTTCCATATTCCCATAGCAGATCCTTCGATCTTTGAAACCACGACCATCCCTCAAGTGGACGTAATCGGGGTTTATACGTATGCCGATAAGCCGTCCAACTGGACGAAATATGTACGTATCCAAGGCGCTTATAATCTCTTCCCTCTATCCGTCTCTTTTCACCCTTGATTGATCAGCCGGTGCACGTTTCTTTCGATGGCTGCAAAATGAACGGAAAAAAAAAAACGTCAGGATACAAAATTTAAATGTCCCACAGGAGAAAAGAAAAGAAGAAACGATATATACTCCCCAGAGAAATATTCTTCAACCTATATCTCTAATATTCTCGCAATGATACGCGTATATATATAGGTATAAAAAAAAACAGTCTAGTCACATACTTTATTATACTTTTTAAACTTCCGACGATTTATCAAATTTTCGAGGCAGCGGTCAGTTCGTGAATATAGATATGACGCGTTCGGATAGTGGCCAAGAAAAGATAATGTATAACAGTAGAGAAGAAGGCGAAGGCCCTTTTCACTATAAAATACGTCCGAGCCATTAATCCCGAAAGGAATGAAAATATTTCGGCGATTCCTCTCTCCTGCAACAAAACGACCACGCGCATATACGTGTACAAATGTACATCGGGTGCCCTTAATATGAATACAAAACCGATTTCGCGTGTCTATTATTTATAGTATGTATATCACCATGTAACGAACGTCCCAGAGTGGGCATCGCTCGAGCATATATCCACTATATGCGTATAGCCGTATAGGCAAATTCGTGGCAATGCGTCACGACCGCTGTCCACTCCGTATATATACGTAATACTTGGATGTCTGACATCTTCAGCCTGTATATGGGGCATTCGAGAGAAAATTGACGGATCGTGACACTTTGGCATTTAATCCACAATTTCCGATTTTTTAAATTAATTTATTAGAATGTTTTCATATGCCTTTTCAGATTTTCACGAATTTCTCTCCTTGCGTACCTCGATTTTCATTTTATTCATTGAGACCCTCCGGAGTATTGTCCGCAGCGATTTCTTCGTAATGCACTACTATAGTGCATTTGCACGTGGGCATAAGGCAACTGCGGAAAACCTGGCCAAAATAGTTATACTCTTACTGAATTTCAGTCTTTTTACTACCAGAAACTCAGAGAAACTGTCTCACGCTCGGTAGCCGAAGCGTGAGTCGGTGCATAGCTAAACGGTCACTCATCCCACTGTTGACCGAAGACAATTCTGTTTAGCTCATGAGACCACCGTAGCCGCAACACAATATACAAAATTGTGAGCACCTATAGCGATAGATGCGCGATTTTCGTGGGACTCGGCGATCATCGAAACAGCATTGGTTCATACGGTCAGTAACTGGAACATAGTGACCGCTTAGTCGGGCGCTGGGTGGCACATCGAACCCCTCAACGATAGGTTATCATTCCAGAATCCGTTGGTTCCATGTAAGAGCCAATTGTATCGGTAAAAGTTTTCCGCAGTTTCCTTGTGCCCTCGTGTGAATGTGATATAGTAGTTGGACTCGAGTCCGCTGCGGACGCCATCCCAAAAGGTTACAGGAAATGGTAAAACAGTGACGCGTAGAAAAGTGATTGAAGAAAATAAGTATAGTCGTGAAAATTCGAAATTACGTTGGAATAACACCATAAGGATTCAATATTGCCAACGAATACCCAGAGGGTCAAAGTCACGGATCCATAACGGAATCTCCATACATACAACTTGGAACGGACTTGGAATTCTCCATACATACAATCATATATATACTAGGAGAATGCCTTATATGGACAATGTGCCTTGTACATATACGAGATGTTACATATACATTTGGATGGTGGACGCGCTAACGCGTCACGCCAAAGTGGACGCTGCCCGGTCCTGGAACGCGCGCTCTCGTTTCTCCAGCAGCCGTATAGTAGCGTTAATACCCAGCGTCAAAGGGACGCGTTATTTGGACGCTGGTTCTTCCACGCACGAGCAACGACGCTGGCTGTTCCTCTCCCAAAAGGGATTATCGCCTCTCCATCTTTCTGTCTCTCGGCTCTCTGGTTATATTGCTATCGTGTCTCTCGACGTTCACTGCGACCACATCACCGCGACCATATCGTGGTTAACCGAGCAAATCTGAAAGAACCGAGACACCGGTATGTCTCGCGTTCGTGCATATATCTCACTGGGCAATGTAATCCCCCATACATATGCAGGGGGGGATCTTCGTTACTGGAAAAATTCTTTTCGCTCTTTTTTTCCTCATATCCACACATTTGTCGTCGTAATAAGGGTGAAAAAGCTTCGTGACCGTAACGAATCCGGTCTGGGGTACCTTGCCATTGATACAAGACGAAATTCACGATTCGTTGATCAGAGGAAATTTTATTACGGGAATATTTATGAAATAATTTTCTCTTGCCTAAAGTAATGTTGAATATTCTCATTTGCATGATATAAAGCTGAAATTTCTGGACATTCTATGCACATAATTTAATCCAGCATTGCCGTTTTATCAAAAGAATCCTGCTGTCTCTTGCTCATTTTGTATTCCTTAATGTGCAACTGAACGATTACGTAAACTCATTCGTTATTTATCTTCA
Organism: Rhorus exstirpatorius; assembly: GCA_963564615.1. Taxonomy (NCBI): domain Eukaryota; kingdom Metazoa; phylum Arthropoda; class Insecta; order Hymenoptera; family Ichneumonidae; genus Rhorus; species Rhorus exstirpatorius. The sequence goes on along the minus strand of OY751316.1, from coordinate 18,753,474 downwards.
AACAAATATCCTGTAGTCATATTCTCTCTGGCTTTAGAGTATGCACTGAGGGATGAGAAAAATGTTTGCACAAGAAGAAAGAGAGAGAGAGAGAGAGAGAGAGAGAGAGAGAGAGAGAGAGAGAGAAATTAAAGGGTTCGTTCCAATAGTCTGTATTCCCGCCGGAGAATTGACCCAGGCAAATAGCCCAAAAGCTCTGTGTACATCCTGTCCTCTTACTCCGCTCGCGTAATCGACAAATTTCCTCTCAGAGCTTTTCTCTCTCCTCTTGTTCCTTCTCTTTCTCAGTTACCTAATATTCGTAGAGGGTGTTAACTGCGTCGCGAGAACCAGCCTCTCTAGCACCTTTTGTATACATAGCCAACATGAACAGACGCCGTGCTTCGTGTACGTCGGGCGGGGTTTTCTTCTCGGTAATTACCGTGAACGGTGTCGGGACGATTTCGCGGCTGGCCCCCATCCGACTACTCGGATATCAGGCGAAAGTGGTGAGAGAAGCCGAGAATTTTCGGCCATGTTTCGGGTGGAATCTCTCTAGCAATTGTATAGGGCAAGGGGTTTAAGCACACGGTTACGCGGTGACGCGAGAGAGACTCACCGAAGATAAACTAATCCCCGTTACCGTCGACGTTACGTTTTACGTTGATTGCGTCAACCCTTTCCCTCCATACTGCGGGACACCCCTTCCATCGTCACCCCGCCAGTCGTTGGACAGGTCGTCACACTTATCTCCGTTGCTGTTTCCACCCCCTCCAATTGCTAGATATATATATTTATATACAGGACATTTCGTACATAGGATATAGGCAAGGGTTTAAGTCCCGGAGTCGCTCCACTATGGATTGTCACACAGCACCATTTCACGAGGGGCTCTTGCCCAACGCTTGTTAACAACATTGTTAATACGCAAGCGAGGGAAAGGATACTAGCTGAGTCGCGAGACGAGAGAAGGAGAGGTAGGATGTTCTACTCGATTGAACCCGCGACGCGATTCCATCTTCCAAGTCCTCTTGTCTCTCTCTCTCTCTCTCTCTCTCTCTCTCTCTCTCTCTCTCTCTCTCTCTCTCTCTCTCTCTCTCTCTCTCTCTCTCTCTCGCAATGGGTGTGATTGTTCTCTAGATTCTCCAATGCTATGATTATTGCAAGCTCTACGAGTCCTGGACCTTGATTAGAATTAAATATTCATGGCTCGATCCTCGACGATTCGTCCTATATTCCAGCTTGGCTTAATTAAATGAGATGCTGATTAAGCTGCCTGTGCTAGAGCGTCCGATGATAAAAGTCATTTTGACATTTTTTATCTTACATACTTGTAATGGATGCTGTGGACCTAGACGATGGTGGAAACGATCTCGATATTAATGTTGATCAATCTTCTTCCGCTTTAAAATAATAATGCAGCATTTTTACGTCTTTTTAGCATGGGCATCACTCTCGGTTTTTCGGGAAAAAAAATCTTCATAAAAATTGTACGTTTTTGCGATTCCACGTAAAACATTTAAGTTTAGGAATTGAAAATAGGGTTATGCCTCTGCTTGAGCACTTTGGACTAAACTTTAGTGTTTTGGGACTACAGAATGTGTACTCAGAGAATACTTCTTAGATTATCCATGCAGGTAACAGTATTTTTCTGGCTGTATTATATTGCACATAATAAGTTGACGTGAGAATCAAATAAGAAATAAAAATTCTTAGTCAGAATGTATATTGTAAATTTTTAAATGAAATTGCCTTTATTTATTAAATATATTTTAGGCAATCAAAATATATGCCGACTTATTCCCAATTTTCTGTCAATGCAATCGACGACGCGATAAAACACACGCGCTGTGTATCAAGAATCCGCTCGATGTATCGAATTTATCCAAATGAAACTGTAATCAGTCAATTGTATTTCGCGCCTCTTCCGAAGAGATAAACAGTGTAGTACCCCTGTTCCACGCCAGTGATGCCACAAGTTTAAAGCAAAAAACTTTTTGCCTGCGCTCCGTCGTCATGACAACGCGTACTACGATATTTCTCATTCCTTCGTTTTGTGCCGGTGTAAACACAAGCTTTTTTGCACGATAGTGCAAATAATAGAATAAGTAATGTAATATTAGACGAAGAATCGACGATTTATCACGGAAGTGATATCAAGGGTAATCACGGAGATCGGGGGCCCTTACGGAGAGACCCCGAGAACAAATTGAACATAGAGGACACTCGCAGTAAGTACAACCTAGAAGAGTGTCAAATTAGTGTTTTTTAGATGAGCCAAAAAGAATTGGACGATTCTTGAGCGATAATCAGAAGATCCGTGACCGAATCTGCTCAACACATATGAATCCATGGCGGTTATGTGTTTCGTGCTTTCGGCTCTTACCAAAACGCACATTCGTGTCTATTGACACGGGATTCGAGCTGTAGCGTGGAATTGCATCTTCCTGCAGGGTGATATCCTGTGTCCTGTGCGTGATTCAATATGCTTTGTACATTCGGCTCTTACCGAAACGCACACCTGTGTCTAGAGACACGAGATTCGAGTTTTCAGCGTGAAATTGCATCAGGCCATAGTGTTATACTGTGTGGCTGAATATGCCTTGTGCATTCGGCTCTAACCGAATCGCACACTCGTGTCTATGTACACGGGATTCGATTTCCAACGTGGGATTGCATCAGCCCATAGTTATACTGTGTGGCTGAATATGCCTTGTGCATTCGGCTCTAACCGAATTGCACACTCGTGTCTATGTACACGGGATTCGAGTTCCGGCGTGGGATTGCGTCAGCCCATAGTTATACTGTGTGGCTTAATATGCTTGTGCATTCGGCTCTAACCGAATCGCACATCGTTGTCTGTAGACACGAAATCCGAACTCGACAACGCGGGATGGGAAAACGTAGTGCCAGCATAGGTTGAAACCGATGCGGGCAGTTCCTGTATGCTGAACGCTGGCATTACACGAGTGGTCGAGACCTTAATCTCTGCAAAATTAGGGTCTCTTATTGTTAGTTCTGTATAGAACGCCGTCTTTGCAAGACGTGTGGCCGCTGCGTACTCAAAGAGATGGTTGTCAAGGCGCTATGACGGAGAAAAGGTCAGTATTTTTCTCATTGGACCATCCCAGAGGCCTATATAAACAGATTACTGCCTCTGGCAGTGAATATTTCTTCACGTAGGAATACCTATTGGTACTATTCGGCTATGTATTAGCCACATGCTGATAAAGATAGCAAATGAACCATCTCAAAGGTCAAACAGGTTACTGCCTCTGGCAGCGAATATTCCTTCAAATAGGAATACCAATTGGTTCTATTCGGCTATGCATTAGCTACAGGCTGCTAAAGACAGCAAATGAACCATCTCAAAGGCCAAACGGATTACTGCCTCTGCGGCAGCGAATATTCCTCCAAATAGGAATACCAATTGGTTCTATTCGGTTATATATTTGGTAGTCACAGGCTGCTACAGACAGCGAATATTCTCAACGATCCGTCTCAATAGCCTATATAAACAGGTGTAAGCAGGTTACTGCCTCTGGCAGCGAAAGTTCCTTCAAATAGTAATACCGATTGGTTCTATTTGCCTATGTATCAGCCACAGGCTGTTGAAGACAGTAAATATTCTTTCATAAGGAGTTTCATACTGACTTGATCAGTCAGCAATTCTGCTCTTTAGCTAATATTCCTCCATAGGAAAGGAAAACCTTACTTTGCAAGTCAGCAAAGCCAATTGCAGCGTATATTCCTCCACAGGGGAGAAAATACTTACTAGATCAGTCAGTGAAACAACATAATCATGAATATTCCTTCACAGCAAAGGAAAACTGACTATCTCAGCCAGCAGGACCAATTTTCAAAGAATATCCTTCTCAACAACAATGGAATCCTATATTATTTTGCTGAGAAGCTACCCTTCAGGGGGTATATTCCTTCAACAACCAAGAATCATATGAGGTAGGCGATTTTTTTTGACTGGCCGAAATCTCAAAATTTCTTCTCGAAGAAAACATGATTCGCGAGATGGATGCGATAAAAACTTAATGTGAATCTCACAGGCGCTTTGCCTGAATGAAAGATTGTAAGCTGACCAGATGTTTTTTAACTTTTTACATACGGAAAAAGCCACCCGGTTAGTAGGTGAAAAATTAATTTGATAATTTCGCCATTCTTTTCCCGAGATATTCAATGTGACTCTGCAAACAAGCCGATACTGGAGACATACAGATTTTTATTGCAAAAATTTGGTTACCCGCATACCATGAAGGATCTTGCTCATAGTAGAAGTCAAAGGTTTATGAATATTTTCATTATCATTTTCACTTGTAAAATAGTCATCAGCTCAACAACTATGAAACTGGCCAAACGGGCCGTATTCAATCAAAGAATTAATCGTTAAGAACATTCGGCTACTATGGTAGCACGATGAGCCAGCCAAGAAAGATTGCTGTCTCAGAAATGCAAACCTTTTTTGAAAATTAATTTTTTGGTTTTAACGAGTGAATAGTTATATATATATTAAAAATAATAATAATAATAATAATAATAATAATAATAATAAATTAAAAATTTAAAAAAATAAAAAAATAAAAAAAAAAGAGCAATGCGGGTATCGGGTACATTATGAAATAATTACCTACTCATTAAAATCTTCCTTAGTGAAACGTTTCTTGTCAAGGCTGAATCTTGTATTAAGTTTCATCAACTTGGTGCAGGAAAAGGAAAAGACGAATACAAGATAATGGAATACAAGAGACAAGAGGAAAGAACTAAATCATTTACCTGCAAAGGTTTTACGAGTCATCACGTAGCAGCCACTACCCGCAATCATGAATTCTGAGACTAAAGTGACTGATCGCTTTATTACAATTAATGCATTTTGACAAAAGTCAATTCAGTTTTCAGTTTCTTGATATTAGAGATGCAAGAGTACCAAAGACTTCGTTTCCTTGGCATCTCCGATATGGACATTTTTATGTCCTGATACTCATATCAAGGAATCATACTTATAGCAAGGAAAGGTAGTTGGCGCTTTCGCAAGTTCACAGGTGGGTAAAAATAGCCTGCCGGAGTTGTATCACCGTGACTTATAGTCACGAGTCGAGCTGAGATTCTGTTTGGAAATGGGGCGAACACTTTTCTGTAACAATAAGTTGATGTCACCATCGAGAAAAAAGGTAAATAATCTCCGATTGTCATATTGACTTTGAGAATCGATACCTGTTACGATGTTTTCAAAGATTCAAAATTTAATCGATTCAAGAATCGGGCAGTCTAACTATGTCACGGTTGCCTAGACAACTTTTAGCAACAGGTCTAATATCGTTGCAAATCTATATTAATAATCTTAATGGTAAGCTAGCCACTGACTTTTGAATCGGGAAATTCTCCCACAACGGAGAAGGAATTGTATCGTCATTCGGGGCTTTATTTTAATTTATAAATTCGGAAAGATAAATTGGATTGGGTTGCACCCGACAGAGACAAAGGTTGGCTCCTCGAGGTTACAAACTCTCGGGAATCGAACCTGAGGTATCTCGCAGTCTTTCGGCTACCACACAAAAGCGCTGCACCTTGCTTTTAGAACTGCTTTTTTCGGATGGGTTTTTTGTTTTAACCATCGAGGTCGCAGAAAAAGCACATAGGAAAATTTTTCCCAATGGTACCCGTGGTGAAAAATGAACCAGGGCTCTCTGCGTGTGGGCCGAGCATGCTACCACTATACCACTGCTCTCTCTTTTGAAACGGTTATTATTACTATTGCCTTAAATTCTTGATAATTTAAGGACTTCAGACTCGAAAGGATTACAAATAAATAATGCATCAAAGACGCTATGAGTCTGGCATAATTAGAGTTACCTTGAACTAACAATTTTTGAAAATATCTCAAGTCAAGAATTTTAGATATTTCATAGCGTGATCAAAAAATTAAAAAAAAAAAAAAAAAATAATAATAAATAAATAAATAAATAAATAAATAAATAAATAAATAAATAAAAATAAAAATAAATAAATAAATTAAAAAAAAAAAAAAAAAAATTAAAAAAAAAAAAAAAAATTAAAAAAAAAAAAAAAAAAAAAAAGAAAATATTAAGTTAAAAATGATGAAAATGATGAGTTAAAAATGATGAAGCAAATTGTATGAGACAAGTCACTGATGGGTCAGAGAATACCCTATCAGTGTTAACTGAGCTTCGTATGGGTCATTTTTTTTTTTTTCAAAAAAGGGATCAAAAGACATCTCATAAATTCGCTTCAAATCTCAATAGAATATTAATATTGATGAATAATGCAGAGGCGACTGCTCTGCACATGGCGTAAAGATTTTTATACCAATAAATACCCATACAGCATGTAGCATTGCAGCGTTTTTTCCAGCAACGTTGCAACAAGGTCTCAGAAACATTGTTGAAATCTAATTTTAATTGCAGCACTACAATTTTGCTGCGAAGTCTCTGCAATGTAATATCTGATATCATAATATATTATAATATTTATACTAAATTATATACACCAACGTAATTATAAGAAATTACGGAGATTAGCATACGCACGACTCATGGGTCATGCATGCTCATTATCTACCGCAACATACTTTAAACATCTACACTGTTTATCTCGAGGAAGAGGCGCGAAATACAATTAATCGATTAAACGAACTTACTTGTAAGTGAAGTTCTATCGTAATTGTATGAAGCGCCTCTTCCGAAGAGATAGCTCCCTCCCTTAATTCATTACCCATCTCCCTTCAGAGATTACCCTAGGATTGTTGCGGCAGTGCTTTGAAGAATGAGAAATATCGTAGTACGCGTTGTCATGACGACGGAGCGCAGGCAAAAAGTTTTTTGCTTTAAACTTGTGGCATCACTGGCGTGGAACAGGGGTACTACACTGTTTATCTCTTCGGAAGAGGCGCTTCATACAATTACGATAGAACTTCACTTACAAGTAAGTTCGTTTAATCGATTAATTTTGATGTTGATCAGAAACTAAAAGACGTACTTCGATTTCAAAATGCCAAATTTTTCATGACCAGAGGATGATCGACATTCCCCATTGACCGTAATTCACCCGGTATTCTCCGTACACATATTTTTAAGTATTTTGTCACGGGCAAAAAAGAAAGAAAAAGCCTTTTGCCCGGCTGAAACTACGTGTATTCCGCGGACTGAATTTCTGCTGATAAAATTTATTTTCATGCTCGAATAAGAATTATTATCTCCAGCGGTGAAGCTCCGGTGTCAATTTTCAAATGCAGCACACCCACAACACGTTTAAAGCGTCCGTACGAGTTGCTTTCGAAATACACATTCAATGGTATTATAGCGTTACGTAATGTATGTATACATATATATCGAACGATCGAGGACCGACAGGGGGGCTTAAAGAGCTTGCCATGGACGCTGGGGCCCTAAGGGCTTCACCATATAACTGCGTCGTGGTCGCGTGTACAACCATGCATATATATATATATATATATATTATATACATGCATCGACAGAGCCGAATCTCTCGATTTTGCCGCTACTGCCCGCCAGGCAAGCCTGCTCCTGTCACCGGTGTCCGAGTTAATTGCCATTTCCACGCTCGAATAAATTAATGAACTCTATCTCACTCTCTCCCTCAATCCACGAATACCTGGCGTCGACGGCTTTTTATACCGTATACGATCGTGTGAGAGGTTTCATGACGTAGAATTCTCCCCGAAACAACGGAACCGCGTCTAATGCCGATAAATCTTGAAGCGGAAAAAGCTCCGGCTACTTTTAAATTAGCTCAACTCTTTTAGCTCTTCAGTGCTGATGTAAACTACTGGAATGAGCAACGACGTAAGAAAAATCGATGCAAGAAAAAGTCGCCGATACAATTTTTAATTTATTCATAATACGTTTGAGGGACAAGTTTGAAGTCTCAAAAGTGTGAAATAATTCGTACGAATAACGGTTAATATCTTACTATCTTCCTATGTTATATAAAAATAATATGACGCCGCCGCCGGGGCAGTAAATTAAGGGCAGGGTAGGTTGGGTTAGCCCGCGCGCTTACCCTCTCCCTCCCCCCTCCTTCCCTACTTAATTAATAACAACAATTCATAATTTCCACCTGACTCAGGAGGCATCTCGAAAAATTCTTCTAGTGAGTGACTCATGAACACTGTAGAACTATGTAGAGTTTGAATTGAAAAAGAAAATAACATTCTTTTCAAGAAAATACAGTGATTCTCTATTATGCGGACATTTTAACATCGAGACCTGAGAAACGAAAGATGATAAACGAGGCTGATCGATTCGGATATTTGGAAAACTTGTTGGCTGCAAAAACCTCGATGATGTTTGTACTAATTATAATATTTTGCCATTTTTGGCAACAATTTTTGATGATTTTCAATGACTGACGGCATTGAAAATCATCACGAACAGCTCATCGCAATGAAACGTATACCTACCGACCTCCATTCCCTTTCCCAATGAGCAGTTATTGGAAGTAAAAAATAAAAAGACCCTCCATGCGGGCCTTTGTCTCACAAAGAAAATGGAGAAAGAAAAGTGAGGGATGGGCTGGGATAAATTCTTTCTCGCACGCGGCCCATCGCCGGATAGCTTTGGAGATTAATCTCAGTGACGTCCGCTATTCCCATCCCGAGGGTTAATCAATTAAGGGACGATTAATACGGAGCCAAGAAGCACCAAGCGTAAGGTTACAAATGACAATCATGACGCTTGGTACTTCCGACCCACTTGATTTTTCCCCTGCGCGGACGAATCTCGCTTTCTTTTCATTATATATCCTTGTACCCGCCCTTTTGTATATATACGCGGAGTGCCGGTCATTAACTTACGACGCCTTGTTCTATCGCCCGTCCACTCTGTTCCATTTCCTGGTCGCGCACAGAACGAGGAAGGATAATTACAGTATGGATGTCGTCTATTAGAGAAATAACAATTATTAATCTTGTTGTCAATAGCGAGAACTGCGTTTGTATACCAAACATTAGCCTCTTTGGACGCGGTATATCGCGTTGTATGATTCACCCTCTTGTTTCGCTAATATTTCGCATACTTTTTCTTTTCGCTAAGTTTGATCTCGTTCGATTGTCGCTGTCTCTCTATACTTATACTTGATACTTTATTAAGGCAATGAAATATCGATTCTTTGTTCAGTCGGGTAGGGTGACTGAACCAGTGAATGAACACCTACCAGTGAATGAACAGGCTTAGTATTTTAATTAAACGACAGAGATATGATTCTATTATTATGAAGAATTTTGTATTCATAATGAAGTGAAAATTCTGAGAAAACATCTAGTAGTGATATTATTTGACGCTGTGAAAGATTTGCGATGCTATGGATTTTTTTTCGTACTTGGGGCGCATATTCATAAGAGACAGCCATGTTGTTATAACCATCTGACTGTGCATCGAATACCAGAATATTCCATATCACCTCGATAAATCTTTTTAAAAGATATGCAATAATTTTTTCAACGTTATACATTGCTAAGCTTCAATTATATTAATGAATTTTTGGTCAAAAACCCAATATTGTTTGCGATATATGGCCGTTTATTCACTGGTCCAGCTTTTTAACCTATTTCCAGTGATTGAACGAGCGTTGAAAAGGCTTTTCATAACCTCAAAACGCACGAGTATGCGTACGCATCTCTGGTTCCATTGTACGTTCATCCACTGGAAAGATAAGAGTTCATTCATTGGAATTTTTGTTCATTCACTGGGAAATTGGTAATTTCGTTCATTATAATTTTTTTTTACAAAATCCTTGCGAACAGGGCACTTCGAATATTTTTTTTTATATTCTGTGAACATTGTTCTATAAGATCTAATTAGCTCATAAACAAATTCGTAATAAGTTAAATTATACGGCTTTATCGAAATAGAAAAAAGGCTTATGCGTTCATTCACTGGTTCAGTCACCCTATACGTGCACTTTCTACGCGATTCATCTCGTTTACAGGTACTCTCTGCTTGGCTCTTTCGGCGATTTTCGCTCTGCCACCTTTCCTTGCCCATGCATGAGTCATAACAGAGATTTTCTGCCTCTTATTACCGCGAATATAGTTAACCCTGATATCGGAGTTAGATGCTTCTCGGATTCCGTTGAGAAAATCTTGACAATTTTTCGTTAACAATTTTTATTCCTGTTTGTCGAATTTCAAAAAGCACGTATGCTTCGTGCATGCAAAAAAAACAACTTTTTCACTGCGATGACAGCGAAGACTACCTCGGTTTAGACATACCTGGAGTAGATTTACCTTGCAAGTGTCTGTATTTGGAGACAAAAAGTAAAATTAACACAATAATAAATTACGTGCTTCTGCAAAATCATAAAAGTTCATACGCTCGCGAATATAAGAGGGCATGAATTTTTATTATTTTCGAGAAACATTAAATTTTTTATTGTATTAACTTTGTATAGAAATAGCAGTTAGTTAGATCGTGTACATGTCTGTTGGTTCCAGTGCCGGCTCAAAGACAATACATTGTAATACAAATACCGGCACACGGCACAAAAAGTTAACGCCCAGGACATGATTTGAATTTGATCTTCCATCTCGGATATACAGGAGGCAAAGGATTAATTTTTATTCCTCGGCGCATTTTCTTCGGTCTTCCACAGACCTCCGGGGTCGAAACAAGACGGAATTTCGCACAAAACGCCGAGGGTGTTTGGAGCATGTCGCGATATCTCATCCCACTGAGATTGCCACCCTCTTGGAATTTTCCATCTCACTTTCTCAAATATTCGCCCACCCTGTCGCGCACTTCACAATTCCCTCGAAACTTGGAATATATCAGACGGGCGCTGCACGGACACGTTGAAATCCAAGGTATAGGTACATGAGGTATATACAGATATTCTATATACGTGTATATGCATTCACACGCTACAGCGAACTGCGAGAGACAAGACGCGTTCGCCTTCGGCGATTCGGTGGAGCAATCCTTTCAAATCTTTGCCGAGACCATTCTTCTAATTTTATGCTCGAGTATATGGATACATATATAAAGATATATATATATATATATATATATATCTCGACCCATCTTTTACGAGTACGCCGAGCATTCTCACCATCAAATCTTGGAGCTGTCTTTCTGCCCTTTTTTTATTCTTCCGCATTTTTTTTTTTTCTTATTCTCCCAATGCCTGCATCCATCCATGAAAGTCGATCTATTCATGTTTTATACTTTGCGAGTGCAAAGCGCAAAAAAAAAAGAGATCGTCGAATTCAACGATGTCGATGATAATGCATTTATTTGTTCACCGTAGGTACGCTGCACAGTCTCGTCGCTTCCGCGATTAATTATTTTCATTAAATTTTAATTTTAATTTTTTTTTCTCCACTGTTAATTTAATTTCCATGGCTTGATATTTTCCGTACTCGCGCATTATCAATCTCTCGATTTCTGAAATTGCCCGAGGGCATGTGTTCCCGATGGTTTTGCCCGGTTATGAAATAACAATTTTGTGTATTTTACCGTTGCGCGTTCTCCGCACACACCGCATACTCGATGTCCTCTCGACGCCGGAATAAATTCGACGAGCTTTTCGTACCCAGGTAGTGCATACATATGGACGTGCAATGTGCTCTTCTCGTGATTAATTGGCGCATCTGTAACTCTCGAACGAATTATTCAAGCCGTCGATTTCCCGAAATATAGCGCGATGAGACTGCGGGTTTTGTGATGGTTGCGATACGTGTAGTCGAGGCTCGGCTCGTTATATTCATGGGAAATATTCGTCCCTCTTTTGGCCCTCGTAATTTCGTCAACGGAGACGAAAAAAGGAACCCGCCGCGCTAACTTTCCCGATGACGCCTGCTTCTGATGGTCACTCTCGGAGAGTTTTCTGCCTCGTCGTCCGCGCGCACAAAGCGAAAAATTCGTGCGGTTAATCCTCTGCTGGATCGAATGAAATCGTCATTATACAGCCTGAAGCGAACTTCGCCCGTTACATTTTTCGCCCTCGGAAAATTCAACCCTCCCGAGCGATACGATATTCACTTAGGATTATAGCGTCTGGGCTCTCACAGGCTCTCGAGGACTCCAGTTCCCTCGCGAAAGTTGCCTCGCTTTTTTTTTTTCCGTATTGTCTCGTCGATTCAACATTCCCAGAGCCAAATCCTATAGATCCGATAACGATGATTCGATACACAGCCGGACCTTCCATCGCTCCTGGCAGATTGCTCCATATTGAGTTATCATAATATTTTTCCTATTACCCTCCTCCATTCTTTTTTTCTTCTCGTCATCATGTGTATATATACCTATGTATCATCTCGATCCGTACAATTTCGGGATTTTCCTCACGTATCACGGCTCTACTCCTCGCTGGACATTGTAGACCCGAGAATTGAATAAACATGTCGGACTAATCGAAGCCGCGAGGGAATTATCAACAATCTGCACTGTGCTCTGGCATCGAGATCCATATTTTCATTTTATTTTCCGTCCTTATCGTGGAAGCTTTTTGACAATGAGAGAAAAAAAACATTCGAAACTTTTGCGCCAGAGCATTCAAGTATTTCGAAAAAGCTCAAATATAGCACTTGAAAAAAAAAAAAAAGAGTTTTCATGATATTTTGCAGTCGGTAAGTGTTTTTACTTGTGCGATTTTTAAACGATTGCTTCAAAACTTCCCATGGAAGTGAGACTTGAACGTAGGGATATATTTTTAAAAAAAGTTCAAAATTTCTTGTAGAATTGACGAAGAGTATTGCGGTTTGTGATAATTTTATGTGGTCGCTCTTGGATGTTTTTTTTTTTTAAGTTTGAGCTGGAATTTTGTACAATTATATATCGAAAAGATTGTAAGGATTTTTGCTGTCAACTTTGAAGAGAGTCGATAAAGGGATTCAGATTTGATGAGATTTCTCTATTTTGAAAAATTTCGTGTTCGTCCTAATAATAACTTTCATATGCTACGAGCTTTCGAGTCAAGATTCACGGTTACGAAAGAAATAAAAATTCTCAGTCACTTTTAAATCACGAAATTTTGGATTCTCAGAAGAATCATCGAACTTTCAAAAACCTTTAATTTTTTTTTTCGGAACGTTGCAGCACGAAACAAATTATTAAGTACGTGACCGTGAGAAATACTGCTTATCGTGAAATTCAATCTCCCAACGAAAAAAAAAATGTGTGATTATCGATCATGCTGACGCGATAAAGATGAGGATGACGGGTGTGCCTGTAAGAACAGTCCCATGAATATACGTTCGATAATGACTTTGCGGACAGCCGATATATAAGGCCCGTGATAATAGAACACTGCGGAGCATCGACATAGCTCTCGCCTCGCGTTTTAAACATTTTTCACACACGTCTGCAACGCCCAGAACAGTTTTGAATTCCTCGAGGGATGATTGGACTTTGATGAGAGGAAGGGCGATTTGGGCAACCCTACGCCGTATATACCCTGCAGCGTCGAGATGAGGGGTAGTTTTGCTTGTGACGCCGTTTCTCGTCATGCTTTCCTTCGACTCTCGTATAATACACGGGAGAGACGAGCATTAAAATGACGGCTAGGCGCATCGATCAAAGTGCCTGACAGATTTTAGATTAGCCCCGCGACTTCGCGCACACAGGGCGATTCTGACCCGTCGGCGATTTTCGAGGTTTATTACGATTTCATCTTCTGCCCACAATTATTATACTCGATACTCTCTGCTCCGTCAAAATATATAAATATTTCTTCCATAAATAAAAAAGTGTACGTATTTCAAGATTTTTTTTCAATCCTCTTCTGCAGAAGTGCGCAATTTTTTCTAAATTACTGATTCTATTTTATTTTTTTACTGATTCCCGACCCGCCCGGTACTCCGTACAGCCGAATTAATCTACAAACAAGTAAAACCTGCTGGATGATTAATCGATCGAATTCTCCGGCTTTTCCGGTCTTTCCATAAGCTACATGTGCAAATATATGTATATGGGTATACGCATCATCGTACAAACGTATCAAACACCGTGACTCCGTTAATTTCCGTTTCATTCTGTACATTCTCCCTTCGCGCCTGTGTGTTTGTCGCTCGTTTTTTTTTCCTGCCCTTTTTTTCGTACTTGTTCTTCCCATTCAAAGTGGATAATCGTCGGCGTTGGCCTTCGGACCCTCCGCTTCCCCTCGGATCAAATAAATGAACGTGTCCTCTGTGCTCGACGTGCGCGCGCGCGCGCGCACGTATGTACACATATATACATATATATGTGACGAGTGTACGTTCCGCGCAATGAAGGCTTATGAGCAAGGGGTAGAAAGTGTATATATGATATATATATATATATGCGGGAGCGTCCAGTCGACGACTCCAGCCATTATAATGCGTGACCATTGTCAAATGCGCGTTGCCGGCGTCAATGGCATAGGAAAGGGGTCCTAGGTGCATGCTTTGGAGTGAGATGACGCGATCACCAGGATGGTGAAATCCTCCACGATCGGTATATATACTCGCCTCTCTGACACAACCGTTCCGGAGACTCTCATCCTTTGAGCCCCCCCCCCCCCCACCCTCCCCCTCGCCGCTTTACGAACCGATATGAGCATATTTCTCCCTCTCTTTTGCTAGTTGACCAAACCTGCTAACCAGCGAGAAAGCCCATGTGACCACCACGTATCCTGGATTCCATGCTCTACGAGGTGTTTGAATTTAATCAACTCGTTCATGCGCGCGAGAGCTTCACGCGCTTTCTCCTCCTCACGTCTCTCTCTCTCTCTCTCTCTCTCTCTCTTCCTATCCCTTTATCCACATTTAATCTATATCTATATTCCTATCAAGCTGTATAACCCCTAGAGCAGAGGAACGACGATGCAGAACGCGAGAGAACAGAGAGACGACTCAAAGGGCGGTTAACATCAAATACCATTATCGGTAGCGTTTGCTCTGCAGGATGATGCGACCCAATCTCTCCTGTTTCTCTCTATCTCTCTCCCGCTCACCGCTCACTCACTCACTTTCATCTTGATAGCGTACCTCATTGGTTTCCAAAGATTATATAGAAAAGTCTTTGACCAGTATAAAGCGTTACACCGATCGACAATAATTGTAACGGTAATGAAAATGCAAATTTTTATTACAATTTTTTGGTCCATTTTAGACTTAGCTTTCTTGAAGGGAGCACAAAGTTCAAATTTACCACCAGATCCAAATTAATACGATCCCCCTCTACGATCGTGATTGTCAATTCATCATTCTGTATTTTCCACGGAAATAACGAGATTAGTTATGCGTGTACAATCGTACTTGGATTCTGCTAATCGTCAAAAAAGAGAGCAAGATATATGAAAGCGAGCCTCCGGAGGCATTCACATAACGTATCGCGCCTATTTAATTTTACATTGCCAGCAAGCGGAACACGAGGGTGCAGTGAATTAAAAAAAAAAAAAACCTCTCTTTCTCTTCGTACCCTATGAAAAACTTGACTAACCCCAGAGGAAGTAGCGAAGAGGCACGCCCGGTGACAGATAAGCTTTTTCTATATCTCTGGGTCCATTGTCGCGCGAGCACGCTGCAGCGGAAGCATTGACTGATCGGCGAGACACCCTTGGAATATATAATTACCGCCAGCACTGTCTATGTACCGACGCCGAGCGTCGCGGCGTCGGCTTCAAATCCTACCCCTCCTCCCACTCTCGTTCCTCCGCCGTGTGTAGCCAACCCTCTCTGGGCTTTTCAGCCACCCCCGCGCGACAAGACTCGGTATCACACCCCACTAATAGGGGGATGACTACAGTGACGTCACCAGAAGGAATAGAACTTGCGTGATTGATTGGGCCATTGACATGCTTATTTTGGTAAAGCCTAGAGTCTCTCGAATAAAGCGGTTTGGAAAGTCGCTATTGCTGGTATATGTAGGTTGTTATATATACACATAATACCGGTGGTGTGGTGGACTGATTGGTCCAAGAAACCAAACCGAATTGTATCGAAAATATTGTGGAAAAGCCCGCTATAATACCCGATCGATCTTTCGATTGTCACAGAAACTCAGACCTCTGCTATATATATATATATATATACAAATTAAGTCACTGCATTATACAAATGTATAATTTATATAATTTACTCAAAGTCATTCCCGTTGTAATTTTGTTATTCGAATAAATGCCCATCGATAAGTTTCTTTTTTCTACTCTGGGATATGGACGATAGGGAAGAAACGATTTTGTTACACGAAGGAAGGGTCCATACAGCTTTATCATGAAGATACGCGGTAACTTTTCTTGTTGCTTCGTAGCGTCGCCAATCCACTCTCTTCTCTGAGAGGGTTCAGAACGAGAGGAGGTTCTGCGCAAAAATCGACGTGACATCAAACTCGTCTCCATCCCATGAAAACACGAGAGACACATCGCCGTTTTGGGCTGAATTTCGTCTCTTCCGGCCAACAGCATAATAGCGCTGGTAATCTATCTAATCCTTCAAGCAGACCAAGCGGAAACCGTTTTTTCCCTCTCTCTCTCTCTCGCTCCCTTCTTTTTTTTTCATACGCTAGCTATGTATATACGACATACCATATATATCGTAATCGGCGTGAACTTTTCCCCCGAAATTTGAACGTCGACGAGTCCACGGGGGTGAAAAAAAATCGTTCAATCTACGAGAATTGCATTTTTTTTTGCTGGTAGTCGGCAACTTTCTACGCTTCTGACCAACGTATAAAAAATGCAGTTGAATGACGTAGAAAATGGTCAATTTGCAGTGAAGGGAATGGACATCCGGAGGCCATTGAATGAACCATGATGAAAGTTCAATGCTGTGGGAAAATGAGGCTAAAGGCACGAAGTCAGAAGACCGTGAATGATCGAGAGGACGATCGAATGAGGGTAAATGATTATCCGGAGAAATTTGGTTACACATGCCGAAAATTCGATTGATCTATCTGCCGTAATACTATTTTTTTCTTCTTGTGCTCTTTCCATCGATTCGGTCTCACTCTTGTCTGCCTCGCTCGACGCAACATTTATCTCGCTCCATTGCTATACGAGCGCGGCATTATTTACCGCGGTAATCTCATATGACGGATCACTCCGTGGCGCGTGTCTCCAGGGATTGATACGAATTTACTTAGAGGGCTGATTTTCTGGACAGTATTCTTCTGTCCTTCGTGCCTACGTATAATGGCTGGGGTATCTTTGCTCTTGATGCTTCGGTCATTTGTCCTTACCTTATCGCACCCGAGGGACAAGCACACGTATGCTTCGATACATTTTGAGTTTCTCCCACTCCTTAGATCCGCTTGTGTGGTATGTACGGTGTGTTGCCTTGGTGGCACATTGGCCGTGGAACCTTCTGCCGTCGCTTCACTGGGATACTGGGACAGGAACGTAATTGCCGAAGACGATGCTGATTTAGTGTATCGTTTCTGTAGATCGGTCAATCCGACGTCCCTACGTGACTTCGTCTTCTGTTTGTAAATGTTCTCAGCCAGCTATCGAATCACTTGGCGATGTTCCCTAGAAGGTATTTGGAAGCCTCTGATACTACCGGGACCCTTCCTTCATTCGAGAATTTCACCCTAGAATTCCTTACCAGCCAATAGGTTCAATAAGTTTTCCTTGATACTCGGTATTCGGTTCAAAATCAGAGCTAAGAGCTCTTCATTATCACAATAGAACCAAAACTCGGCAAGGCAAGACCTAAACAATGCTAACTGTGTGGTATAGTAAATCCGTGTGCATCCGGAGACAGAAGGAGAGAATCCTATGGTGACGAAGACCTTGATGCTGTGGAATCTCCAATTCTCCAGCACACTAAGGCTTCTTGTGGATGACAATGTGAGTATAGGTTACCCTTAAGTCGTACAATAAGGAGGTACACATACGTGCGTGACTGCCCTTTCGATGGTCGACCGGGAGGAGCAAGTTAAATAGGTGTTAATGCGAGGCTATCTTGAAACCGAAAGCTCGTGTTAAGAGGCGGGCGGAAGCTTAGCTCTAATACTGGCGTGCGACGTGGTTGTTAAGGACGAGAGGCGTTCCTGGCTTTTGGTGATGGCAATGTATTAAGTACCCAGTGGCAGCAGCACAGTGGGTACAGAGCGAGGACCCATACACCATTCACGAGGGGATTACCTTAAATGCACAAGCAGGTCCCATTGTCTAAAACTGATGACCCAATACGAGGCACCCCGAGGCTGCTACATTTAGTGATGGTAGTCTGGCTGGGGTGCCTCTCAAATTCTCCACTCCACAGCCATATTGTTGGGTCTCGAGGATGTAAAAGTTTGCTTGGATAACATGACAGTGGACCGAATAATTTTAATAAGAATTAAACCGATAGCGAATGGATTGAATGCGAAACAAAATTGGATAAAAAAGTTGACGGTTTTGTCATTGCTGTTTATGATTAAAAAATACTTCTTTAATTTATATTTTAATTAAGAGACTTCTTTAAATTATCTAACGAATTACTTATCACTGCATTGTGATTTATTGTGCATCCTGAATTTCAGTTTCGAATCGTCAGAACTCTGTAGTAAAATCACGTGCAAGCTGTGGGTGAACGGGCAAAGTTTGCTCGTTAAATAATTACTATAGTGCCGGTCCGTTTCGTCGCTTATCCACGTCGATACTTTGAACAAACACAGAGCAACGCGGAGAACCCTGCATAGTGAACATTTCAGAGAGCCTGAAGCGGGACCGCGGCCGCGTAATCTAATCAAACATTTATGCTAAATCACGAAACAATCCGAACGCAATCAGCAAATAAAAGGCTGCCCTATTCCACTCCACGTGCCCACTTGGCTGCTGCTATACTGGCTGCTGTGCAAAACGACCCTTAAGCCCTGCTGGTCATTTGACTCGTTCTCTCTTTTACGTTCTATCTTTCTCCTACCTCGCGCTCATACTCGCCTATTTACTCAGAGGCTGGGCGAGCTTTGGACCGCGTCCGAACAAAAAGTTGATGGACATTCCCGACCGGACAAAAGACCTCGTATCGAGTGAGCAGTATGCAAATTCTTGGGAACACGAGAGAGTCCTCGGTATAGAGAGAAGTTGGGTGAGATTGCGAGTGTGCGTTGGGGTATTGTGTTTTGTATAGCACAGGCCAGAGACGAGAATTTCGGGATGCCCATTTGCATGGACCGAACATTTGCGGTGACCGCCTCGTACACCCCGTCATCGTCACCGTCGTTCCTGGACCTTCGCTTCGTTGATTGCCGTCGTTTATTAAGATTAACTTTTCTCGGATCGCCTAATCTCACTTTGCGCATCGAATTTCTCGACAGGCATGTCTCCCTCGATGTACATTTTACTCTATTTTTTAAAACGATTTATTGGGTTAGTCATGATTTCCTCATGACAGAATTGACTAACATTTTTTTTTTTATTTACGTTAGTCATCCGTATATACACCTTCGGGTTCATATGTCCCTTTCCTTTTTTTTAAATTCCCAATTCCGTTTCATTTCATTCCTTGATACCTCCCCAGACTGTTATCCGTAGTCTTTATTTCCTAATGCACTACTGTATTGTGTTTGTACGAGGGTACAGGGAAACTGCGGACAACCTGGCCAATACAAGTAGCTCTATTTCACTGAGTTGAACTTGTGTTGCCATCAGAAACTTAGAAAAATTGCGTCTCGCACAGAAATGGGCTACGCGGTCACCGATCTCAGTATTGATTGCGACCAATACTGTTTAAGATCAGGCACCGCTAAAGCCGCACACTGACCACGCATCGACTGCTGTTGGTTACAGAATTTACTAATTTTGCACTCTCTGAAGAACTCCAACGATTGGAAAATCACAAAGACTCTTCTATACAAGCATATATTACGACTATAACTCTCAGATATTGAAAAACCTGTAAAGTACGTGAAAAAATAACTTTCGTGTTTTGGTTGTAGAGGACCTAATAAAAGTAGTCATATTTTTACACTGCGGTCCTGTAGAAGTGGGAAAATAATCGAAACATAGCTATGAAAGCCGAGTTTCATCCCCTATAATCCATAACACACCCTGTTATATAATACAATGCTTGATTACATCGTGCAGACTCACACCCTCGCGAAATAAACTCTGACGCATCATTTATCAAAACCTATCCTATCCAACATTCTCTCTCTCTCTCTCTCTCTCTCTTCCTCTAACACAGTTCTCTGGCGTTTTCATCTCGTCCCGTCTGGTTTTCACGAGAAATTTGTATCAAGCGCAAACATTCGTCAGCGAGAATCGATCTTGGGATCGCATTGAATAAAAAGTAAAAGATGAATACTAAAAATCCATGTCGTCATTGTACGGAAGCGTGGCCATATAAATTTCATTTACTGTTTGTGTTAAATATTACAAGCAGTGGTATTTAAACTTCATTTCTGAAAAGTATTTAAAAAGACGTAAGAATAATTGTATACGGTGACAGGATGACGCACATCGATTTGTCTGAGCTCCATTGTATTTTGCATAATTCTATATATTTACGTTCTATATCGTTCCAGTATCATACTACATGACTTTATATTGAATTCTGTCAGGGCTTTTTTTTTGTCGTATGATGAAACCACATGAAATGTTTGATCTACTGAGGAAGAGTGTGAGAGGGTGGCAAAGAATGTGGAGATTTGAGTGAGCGAGCAAGCACATCGGTTTTCGTTGTAAGCGCATGAACGACTGAGGGACCCCCGGCTCGTACAATGAAAGCACGAGCTAAAGTATTCGCGGTGCATCCGAATGCGTTTTAGCGCAGATCAAATGCATTACGTCCTCCGGCAGAGCCGGTGTATAGAGCGAAAGCGGCGCGGGGCTTGAAGAGCATACAGGATGTGAGAGAGGAACATATAGACCGGCTGGCATACACGGGGCTTATGGCTGTATGCGAAAGGGATTAAGCGAGGTAGCGTAGATGGGCCGGTGAAATTATTGGCATTCCGAGGCAGCCATGAGATTTGCAAGGATCTGACAGTACGTTCTCTACGTGAATGGCACGGCATACGGTTTAAACTGTCATTACCTGTCGATCAAAGAAAGACGCCGGTCACCCAACAGTTTCAAGTAGATCGATGATCGCGCATACTCGTACATCAGATTTGCATTGAACAATGGAGACCCTGGTTCGCGTTTCAGGATCAAAACTTAATAATACGCGTAATCTAACCCACGATGTGAATTCAGTTGATGTGTATATGATACAATGCCCATCATAGTATGCCTCGACCACCGGGATCTCTACACCCTCGGTGTGTAAAAATATTTGGGGATATCGCATACAAAATATGAGAGAGTAGCTTGTGGGCGAAGAGACAACTGTTACAAGTAGTAAAAATTGGTGATATTCTAGGAAAAAAAAAAAAAAAATGAAGGTGGAGGGATAAGTAAAGTGCACAGCTGATCCCCGCGTCAAGTAGTCTCCAAGCGCTCCTAAAATCTTGGGCGTAAATATTGACCCCGACGTAAAATAAAAAAATAAAGCCTGGGTCGGAGCGGCTGTGGTATTGAATACACGTTACGTTGGGAAGTACGAGATGGGTATTCGCCTCCCGCTGCTCCTATAACGCGCTCTCTCACCTTGGCTCCGTTACGCGGGTGGACGGAGGCATCTACTCCGGGTGGCATAAATCACCGCGGTCCTCGTATTTATATTCATATGTACGTTGAGGAAGATTGAAGAGAAGTTACCTCGCGCCATTCTCCCGACCCCTTAGTGAGAGCTGCTCGTAAACTTGGCTTAGATTGTAAAATATTGTTGCGACTGTCCGAATGACCTAGCGTCTTGGATATTTCGCGGAACAATAGATGTACGGTGAAAATGTACGCGGACTTCAATATGTCGCTCTTTCTCCAATAATTTGCCAAGAAAGATTCGTAGAATCAAGTAACCACACGTAGGAGTCACATTGAATCCCTCCTAAATAAAATATGTCCCTCCATTTTCATACGAAATAATACTGCATACATGCATATGATGCGTCACTCTATTCGCTATTACGTCTATCCAAATGGCAGTGCAATGATCTTATCCTAGTGATATAGAAAAAATACATAGACAGGTATCTTTGTTCCCAAAAGATGAGCATCGATGACTCACCAAATATTCTTTGAATGCTCGAGTCTCGAAGAAACAGAGACGTCTCGGATGACTATTTATCGGGGTATATGGCGTTACATAAATTATTCTTTACTGCTTGGCCAGGTATCAATCTTCGCGTAGTAAAACACATGTTTTACCGAGCCAGAGATCACAGGAGATTCTCCTTCGACTTATCCTCGAATAGATTCACCGGTCTCTCCTCCAAAAGGGTTTTTTGCGTCGATGGTTTCATGGGATATTTCGTTGAACTCGTTCGCCGGGCTGCCAGTCGTAAGGCATTAGCCTCGGTCGTTCTATCACCCAGGCGTGAGCTTCATCCGCACATTGTCTCTGTAATAATCCACGAGTGCTAAACGGTGTCGATCAGCTCGCGTCTATTTGTCGACCGCAGACCAGAAAGTAACGCCTCGCTTTCGAATACGGGATCTATTCGAGGCATAACTAAATCCTTGCCCTAGCTCGAGCGTTCGACGGTCGAAAGCGAAGCCCCAAGCGCGACCGCTCGGCCATCGATGAGTAATGTGACGTGAATGACCAGTTATTAATCACGACTCGAGCATGCGGGTCGAAAGCAGAAGAACACAGGGCAAGAGAGTGAGTTTATACCGCTACAAGGAGCATCGGCGTATGCAGAAAACACATTCGCATATCCTACGTTACATCGTAGCTTATCATGCTTCACGAAAATCTTAACTATTATTATTGGATCGGTCCGGTTGGTGTGTATGAGTAAAAGACGAATAAAAATGTTCCCAATGTATGCACAAGTTCTGTGAAAGTAGTACGATTATTGCTTGCTGATCAAGTGAGTGGCAAGGTAATCAATGTTCTATTTTTAGTTCGAATCATGTTTCACGGAGTTTTTTTTTTAATTCAATAAACATCCGCACGTAGTTTATCAATAATTATCAAACTATGCTGTCATCTGTAGTGTGATACAATAGTACATTATGGATCCATGTATATCTTGACGTGAGACATGTATACAGACCAGTGGAGACAGAAACCGACACGTGCTACCGGGGTGCTGTAGGAGAGAGCAAAGGTTCGATCCTCCCGTCAGCATTTGCCTCGTGAAACCACCTCGAAGAAGGGATAGCGGGAGGGTAAAGGGATGTCAGCGGCCGTGGCGGCAAGAGGGGATTGTTGACAGTGACAGATGACCACTGTCCATTGCGTATATAACCTCAACAGCGGCAATACACAGTAGCCCGGCAGACATCAGTCCATATAGCGTCGTCGTTGGTCGTCGCCGAATGTTCGCTATGTATGTGTATACGTCTATACGCATGGGGCGATGAGAGGTGCGGAAAGGTGTTTGGGAGGATGAGTAACGTAGGACAACATTCCTGCTGGTACCCGGCGTGTCCATCCTACATTGGTGATTCGATGTTGCAACCACGAATTTACCGCAAAATGTCACTGTCCAACTTCCGATAATGCAGAGATACCGGACTGATGAATGCTATGCCATGTTGAATCCACTACTCCGACGCGACCCGAAAACTGCTCGACGCACGAGAACTTTCCAGATTTTCCTCTCGAAGAATCTTGCTAGAAGTTTGCAAGAGTATTGCGGGTTTAAATGGAACGAATTAATTCAGATACCGCGTAGTTGCGTGATCTGTGGCGAAAGAGAAAAAAAAAAAAAATGTCAGAAAGGTTCCATTGGCTTAGCTTGTCATGATAGGAAAGGAATAATAACATTGTACAAATACAATGCGGATAATATATAAATGCATGTATGAGACAAGAATGGGTCAGCGAATTCGTGAGGGTTCGTCGAGATGACATTGGGTGACACAGTAATGCTTTATCGTATATGCAATGTACTCTACCATGCTGGAGCAGCATTGGGGTCCACGAAACTCCACGTTTCCGCTCGTACACATAGACGACTAATCAATCAAATTCGTGAGCAGCGAAGAAGCGAAACTTTTTTCCCCGCTTATATCGTCCACCGGATCGCGCCAACCGACGGCTTAAATCTCCTCTCTTTCAAGGCGAATAAGCGTATAACGTGGATTGACCCTCGAAAATGCGGTGTAGGGATGATACGAGCTTGGAATTTCTGGTAGCACACCACTCTTGCAAGCTTCTCCAATCCGTCTCCGTCTCACTCGGTCAGAGTCTCTCTTACACCCTTAACTAATTGCCGGGGGATGACTGGCATCTTCTCTCACTTATCTCTATAACCCCTCGCGCGCAGAAAGAAAAGGATAGTAGGGTGAGAATCTTTTTTTTTTCCTTCCATCTCAATCGAATTACTTTTTCTACGTATTCACTGCAACGTTCTTGTTAGCCCAATTTTTTGGCTAATTGACCTCGGGTCTCTCTGAGCAATCTTACCAAGCTGATATCAACGTGACTGACTCGACATTGACGATGTAGGGTAAGGAAGTAGACGAAGAATAAAGCTCATCTCGCTCTAGGGAAGAACGTTTGTCTTGTCATCGTGTGGCAAGATTGAATTCGTCTGTCTGTTAATGGTCTAGTAAGAATTTCAGCAACTTCGAGAGCTTTATCAATGTTGTTTTGCCACGAGATCTTTTCTCATTCATCCAATTTTCGTTGAAAATTAATTCTCTAATGACCCAACTTGCAGATAGTCACAGCCTAAGATCTATCTTAGTCTTACACTTCGCAGATTCTGTATATTAGCAATAATGGTAATCTAGGAAATTGCTGCATGACGATAAAATTTTGAATATAAAAAGAAACGCGTCATTATATCTCAAAACAGATGTATTCATGATAGGCCACGTTTTACCGAAGGAGAATCATGTTAGTTGAATATCTGTTTTTTTTTTTTACTGGAACCCTTGTTCCTCGAGGGTTTCATCGCGTTCACGTTTCTCCGAGAGGACTTTCAATTTAGCATTTTACGATTGTTGATAATAAGGCGAGGGTGAGCCCAGGTGGTGAGCTCTCAAATGCAGAACGACAACACAGTCTTCGCACGGGCTGCTGGATCTCGAGGATTCATCGTTGAGGGACGATTCGCGTGTACCGAGAGACAACGATGTCGATGGGTATAAGTTCTTTTTGTAAATAGCCCTAATGCCTGGTTACGACCTCAATGCGACGCCGTGTGGCTGTACGAGCAATGCCAGAACTTTCTTTATGATATTGCTGGATTAGACCGAGAATATTTCACACTTGGAAAATATGTTTGGTGCGTTAGGTTTTACGAGTGGAAAGGGTGAATCTAACCCGATGTGATCCACCCTATCTCATCTTTCTCTCGCTCTCTCTCGCTCTCTGTCTTGCCGGTTCTCTTGCCCCTTAAACAAATCGACGACCACAGGAAGCTTAGCAAATTCTCCTAAGCGAACCAACTACACACGCTGGGGATGGGGATATCTACTCTCGGGAGATAAACCTGTGGGGCTCGCGTGCCCGAGTTCGCGAAAAGCTTTCAGGCCAGTGAGATCGTCGTAGTGGAGCGAAGGAAGCCAGCGACTAATCCACACTCGTAATTTCGCCGTAGATACAGTCTTGAAGCTTCGCCGAATTCAACCAGGTGGACGAGCGTGTTCGCTCGTTTACCGGAAACTCAGCGCTCTATTCACGCGAAAGCATATATAGCGACGATGGGATGAGAGAACTCTCGAGACTTCCGGGTGAATCGGTTTTCACCGTTCTCACGAAACGTACATGATAATACGTCGTTTATGCAGGATTAGTAGGAGAGATTAGCCCAAGAGTGCCAAAGGAGGTTGTCTAAAGTTCTATCTTTATGAGAACTCTCTTGTACGAGTCGCCAGAAGAGAAGAGCACCAAATCTGAAGAACATTCTCGCTTCTAGTTTGCTCGAAAGTGATGCAGTCTCCAGTATATAAAGTAAATAGTTTGTTATGCCCAAGATTTCAGTCGAGTATCTCAAAAACGAAAAAAAAAAAGTAAAATAAATCGTATGAAATAAAATCCTCCCACTGTGTCTTCCTTTCGAGAGCAAAAGCTTCAGAGCTTTATATACGTATACGGCACTCGCCAATTCGTTTTCCAAAATTGGCACGGTCAGGATAGAAAGAGAGTGAGGGAGAAGTGTATAGAGTTTCTAAAGATACTCTTGGCGAATCTCAGCAGCGTACGGAAGAGACTCTATCGTGATGAGAATAGTAAGACGCTTGCGAGCCAGTTTCACGAGACTATCCAGAGGGGAAACAACCCGAGACTATGACGCTAAACTCTAGCTCTTCCTCTGTTTTGTCGTCGAGAATTTCTCCTCAGGAGATAGTATAGAGTGTATGAAATACACAGAGCGAGAGAGGACTCGCTACGTGGCGCCTCTTTGAGACGTTTCGCGTCGATTACTGCATTGTTGTTGCGAAATTATCCTCCGCAGCGGGTCTGTGACTTCTACATAGTTCCCCATCGATGCACTCCAGACGGAAATCTCCTCTACTGCCAAACCATTTGCAAATATATATGAGTAGGATCTTTGTTCAACTATATACAGTTACGCAATGCCTATTTTACACACTTCGTATGCCACGCTAGACTTTATTCATCCTGTTATATTCAAACCACCCTTATTCTATACTACCATTAAAACATATTTTTATTCGTCGCATTATTTGAATTTAGCTATTTTAAATCAACTGACGTGATAACTTGATCATTTCCGGTTAGTTGTCGCTTTGGCTAATTCGTACGCGAACGAAAATTCCCGAGGGCATAACGTCAGTTTTTGTCTCTCCGTTATCGCGTTCTTGTCGTTTATCAAGGATGTCTGCAACTTTTGTATGCCTCTCCTACGACTAACGAACCTTATCCATTTGTATTTCCGGTGGTTCGTCGTAAAGACGAAGGAGGGTCTGCGAATGGAAGAAAATGAGAAACGTCAACGAGACAAAATTGCTTTTCTTTTTGGCCATATAGCGCAAAATGGAGCAGAGCAGTGAGATAACGGAGAAGGCGCGAATGCGTTTCGATTCCCAGCGGAAATCGCGTGCAAGCTCGATATGAAAACGATAGTCGAGTTTTATGAATAATCGCGGAGGGAGAGAATTGAGGGGGGGGGGGGGGGTGAAGTTTGAGGATTCGCCAGAAGGCAAACGATACGTCACGTTGCTTTAGCCGGAAAACCGCGTCGACGCGGTATACAATTGTACGTGTATATATATTGCGAGAGTTGTATCGATCCGTATATATGTATATATATATATCGAGATGGAACGGGCAAGCCCTCGAGGTTCAAGACGATTCAAGGGTAGATCAGAATCTCAAAGTGCGGAGACGCGAAGTGAGCGATCACCGAGAGAGGTCGCGAACGGCGGGGTTGAACAGCAGCATACAAAATCCAAAAGGAGTGTATCATCCCTTGTTACAATGACTACGCTTTCGTTCCATACAATCTCGCATTCGCCAAGCCCAATCTTCAAACCCCTCTTTCGCGTAAACAAAGGGATTCTTCTTGGCAATGATGATTAATTATAATCCTCAATTGAGTACTATCTGTTTCCTCGTTAAAAAAAAAAAAAATACAACAGAACCTATCTCAACGAAGCAGAGATAATTGAGTTGTCATTTTTGTTTTCTATCCTCTTGAATAAATTAACTATACCGAACTTTGTGACATATTATTCGTTAAGAAAAGATAATGCGAGTAACTTTTGGTCGCGTCCTGGTAGTATATCACTCTGCATATCCTTAAACCCTTGAAATATTTTTTCAAATAAAAAGGGGTATGTCTAATTTCTCGTATGATGTACCGCCAGGACGTTCTTATCCTCGAACCGTGAACCGGCAAACATTTCCTAGTATGTGTTACTGTATATACTCTTTCGTCGAGCCATGGTGTGACCTCTCAAGCTCTAGGCATTATTACATCCCTACCCTCGTCTTTCAATCCCTCAGGAACAGGAGCTGAAACGCCAGGAGGTTCAGTGGAACACGGACCCACAACGATTTATACCAGTTGGCACGAGCCCGAGAAAATAAATAGTGTGTAAAAGATAGTCGTCGCTCGTTACTAGATCGGGCGCGTGGTAAAACCGTTCAGCAGAGAGAGAGAGAGAGAGAGAGAGAGAGATAGAGAGAGAGAGAGAGAGAGAGAGAGAGAGAGAGAGAGAGAGAGAGAGAGAGAGAGAGAGAGAGAGAGAGAGAGAGAGAGATACTGTGAAAGAGGAAAGCCTTGATCGACAGGAGCTTCTCTCTTTTTAAAGCGTAAATTTAGAAAAATTAACAGCATTTTCAACGAGACTTGAGTCCGATGTCTACCACGAGCAGGAAAAATAAAGCGAAAAGCGTCTACGCTGGATGAAGAATGATATGGAAACGGTAATTATTTTTGTGACCAGACATTTAGGGTTGTAAACCAAAACCGACATTGACCGTCTCCAGCTTGCTGATGACTTGATCTAGCATCCGGGGCGACACCCTATCGAGAACCATTTGGTTACATTCCCAGTGCAGCGCGACGTAGAGGCAACACACACACGCGCAGATAACTCTAAAACTACGTGAATGGAATTTATGGACTCAGAGGCTAAGATTTATCGTTGCCACGAATCCTTTCAATCCTTTACCACTCTTCCCAATATAGTCACATTCTTTCCGCGTATATTTCGGAAAAAAAGAATAGACGTTAAATCTTCATTGGCTGCGGACAATAATACGTGGTGAAAATGGCTCGGATTCGGTGATTACATATGTCTCTATTCGCCAACGAATTTATACCTCTCGGGTGACTGCCTCAACTCGGTTGAAGCACAAACATATTATACGTCTCCAAGGTGAAATGACTTAAGGTATACAGACATCAGAATTCTCAATATAATTTCGTCTGTTTCTCCAGTGTCTCGTTCAATGTGTTCTATGTATACCACCGACCAAGTTTCAAGCTCGTTCGTGGCAGGAAGTAATATTCCACTTCGCCTGGTGGTTGTGATACCGCTGCTGGTCATCTTGCTCGTCAGACTCGTCTCCTTGGGCCAACTAATTAAGAGAGGTAGTCGTATTTGGGTGATTCGCGCAGGGAAACAAGTACAGACTGCTAGATCCTTCTCTGTTCCTATTACGTCTCGTCTGAACCGACAAGTTGGGCTCTTCTTCACTCGCTCTTGTCTGGCCCGATACAGACGTAGTTTAAACTTTGGTCGAATCAAGCTGAGGCCATTTCGCTTCTTTAGAACTAGATTGTTCGCTGCAAACCGCTCAAGAATCGTATTGTACAATGGCTATCTGCTATTATCTTAGCGTGAATGTACGTGTATATTATATATATATATATATGTGCTGTGTGCATTCGCGAGTAATGCCAGAATTCGCGGATGAGAATAATTATTTCAGTATTGTTTCAAATATATATACATATCACTGTATATTAGACACGATATGTTATGTATAGTCCAGGAATTACATAACATTAAACTCTCGCTGAGATCGCTTGGGAAACTTGGCGCACGAACAAACTTTGGTTGCGAACAATGAAGTGACAAATATCTTGGTCCGCTTCGTTACAGATACTATACGCACACATTTATACATAGATAGATGGAATAGTACGAGGGGGTTGAGAGCGACGGGGCGCCCCGTTGACTTAAGCCGGACATCAGTTACATCGCCCGTCTGGATAGCGACCGAGAAACAGAGGGGCGAGTGAGAGAAAGTACCGAATCCACTGGATATTCTAGCTTTCTAGCCTTACGGGTGACCAAGGGTCGCGTTTAAGAGGGCACAATCACCGTTTAAGGAAACGACCGACTGTTCCTCCGTCCTATACCATTAATCCCCTGTGCAGCCTACACGCGGCTGCTATTCCTGCGTATGTATATATACGAGAACCTCGTTCTCAGCCAACGAAATTACCGAGCGCTGCGATAATTAGGAGTGCCGGAGCGTGCTTTTCTCATTAATCAGACGTAGGCGCGCACTATCGTTGCCAAGATTTTGGTCGTATAATCATTTATCTTTCGACACAGAGCCCTGTACAATAAGATCATAAGTGCAACGCTCGCTCGGGCTAAACTATTTCTTCACTTACGACGATTTGCAATTATAATGTCCTTGATGATCATATTGACGATAACGAGAAAACATTTATGCAGGAAGCGATTGACTAAGTCTGAAACGACCAGAATATTTATTTATATCGCGTTAGGGAAGCTTTCAACCAAGGAGATTTTCTTGTTGCCACCCTTATTGTTACAGAGCATTTCCAGTATTTTAATTGTTTGGTTTTTTATGACTGTTGAACCGTAGAGTCTTACCGGCTATTTGTTCGAGCTTAAAATAATACATTTAGCGTTGATTTTATAGGGCCAACATTTGGCCGCTACTTCATGTCATAAAGTTGCCAACGTAATTATTAGATGGTGAAGATTCTTAAAAAAGTACTGGTTCATCATTGGACCGTACTAATTTTAATCATAACATAAAAAAGATTAGTTCACTGGACTAATTGTCGATAAAGCTTCAATGAAAAGGGAACCTTAGGATTGCGTCTCCCTCATGCTCGTGCAGGCTTCGCAGTAATATTCATGCCTTCTTTGTAACAGAGTGCCCATCTTTGGCGACTCATCACTTCTTGCACAGATAGCCCTTAACCCCTCCAAAGGAAAACAATGCAACTTGCTTAATGCAAAAACACCTTTATCGAACATTTGGTGATTGACCGTCTACACAGCTGTGGCCAAATAATTTCAATATCTATAACACCAGTCTCGGCTTGCCTGAGTCGTTAACAAAATTTGATAAAAAATATCACGTGTACTCCGACTTTGAGTCCACCGCTGTCAATGTCATCGCATCGCTTGTAAAAAAAAATATATATATATATATATATATATATATACGACGATCGCTCTGACACGCCCATCTATTCCCAACGGATGCGAGAAACAGGGCGGTTGCTGATCCTGACTGGCTACGAACAAGTTTCCAGCGAATCGCTCGGCAAAACCCAGCGTATCATAAATAGCAATATCTGTCGGTAGTCACAGAGAACTCGTCGTTTGGTAACGAGCCATCAGCGAGTCCGACCACATGGGACTCGCTAATCCCAGAAGGGGTTACCGTCGCATCCCCTTGAACACTGCCCGTTTCTATTCTCCGTTCTGGGCTCCCGAACGATTTGCGAAAATTTGAATCCTCGCGTTCCCCTCCCATAGGCTATATAGCTATGCTTTTACGTCGAGTGAAAATCGGTAGAAATTCATCCCCTACGTATAGGAAAGTAAAAAAGTATACAGCGGAACACGTTCACCCGTAAATTCCTAAAATCACCCCTGTTTTCCTATTTACCACGAAGTCGAACCCCTCGTTTTCCGATTCTCCATCCTTACCTCTGCATCTTTCTCGGTCTCCGCGCGAGTCTCCTGCTTTCCCAGCTTCGAATTTTCCGTTCTCGATCACCCTTCCTGGTCGTGACACTCTCCTACTGTCAGGGCTTTATTCTCTATATACACTTTCATTCCCCTTTATCTTCGTCGGTATATCCTAATGATTTTTGGAAGACGGCATGCTGTAGCTCGCGTGTACGACGTTGAACCTTAAGCCGACCGACACGATGTTAATTAGAACGACGCGTCTCGGGAACGCCGCAACGGAGACTTAGTGACCCGACTTGATTTCGAGGTTTTAGAGAGAAGCACAGGCAGCAGAACTTTCCACAGGGCTATAAGGGGGGAGGGGGTGAGCCGGTTCTTCGCTGAGCTCGTCGTATACACCCATGTTAAAACTCGCAAGGAAGGACCTCAAGCATCTCGCTGCGGCGTCGGGATTTCAAGACTCCGGGAAGCCAAAATCCCGTAGGAAGTTAGCACGGATTACCGCGGGCATCCATCACTCCGTTTCTTTCGATTTTCGACATTCGCCCCGTGGAAGAGGGGTTCGTTTCGTTGTATCAGTGAGTTTTCTAGTCTCTGATATCTGCGGGCGGTATCTAAGTCGTATTAGTAAAATGCTAGCCAGATAGATTCTCTGCAATATGTCGAACCCTGTAGATATTGCTTGATGCCGTTATATGGGTATGCGAAAGGATTAGGAGCCCATTTTTAGGAACACTCGTGAACCGTTGATCCCCTCCGACTAACGGATCTTTGACGTTTAAACGACGGACGATGTGGTAGAATCTTGGACATATAGTTTGATCGATAGATCAAAGGTTGATGCAATTAGAACCCGGCGAACTGATGAAAATATCAAAGCATTCACTCAGTCCTGTCTCTGCGGTAATCAATATGAAATTAGGTATCGTATGAAGTTGGTCGTAGGCAAAATTTGTCTAGGCCGAATTAGCAAGCTGATCAGTGTTACAAGGGATTGCTTCGATTCAAAGCGCTGGTATCGTGATTTTTACGGATGTCGTATTACCAGATGCAAGAATTGACTAAACGCGAATTAATCTGTATACTATAACTGACGAGAATTTAACTAGGCAATTCACGGTATGCAACGATCCCCGAATGATCTAACAAAATCTCACCAAGGAAAACGTCACCCCGCTCGTTTATCGCTTGACACGCACTATGGGTAATTAATATAGTAATTCATCGTCGTCGCTCGTCCAGGACGAATTTTAATTTGCACGGAAGGGTTCGTCGTCTGAAGCGTTGTAGGCTTATCCGTGCGCGACACAGCGATCTTTTCCTTTCAAAATGTCATTAAACATCGAGCACCATCGTTTCTTCCCTCGATGATCATAGGGGCGTGCGAGATGTGTGAATAGTATATGTGGCATTCCATGTCAGTTTGACTAGCCTAAAATCCTCATATTTTTTTTTTTGCTTTCGTAATCTTTGAGGCGATACTTTAACCCAAAAAAAGGGCGATGATATTATTTGCAATATTTTTTTTCATTCCCCAAAAAATGCACGACCTCTTCAAAATTATCTCGAAAACATCGATTTTTTTCAATATGAAACAGTGTCACAAATTTCTATTTTTCATCCCAATTATTTGAAAAAATTCTCAGAGTGAAATTCGTATTTTTTCTATACTTTTCAAGCCTAGAACATATATTTTTTGCAATGGATTCTGCGTGTTGATATCGATATTCGATTTCCTAGGAATGCTCGAATTCCAAAAATCCTCATAGAAATTCAAAGTGGATTTTTTCAAGCTTATCTCTATAAGGTTTAGATCTTGTCGATAATTAAGCCAGTACCGTATTATAAAGTTTTACAATAAGTTCTGCAGTTATTTTGACACGATGGAAGTTGTTCTAAAGGCTGTTGGAAATTGTTCGAGTAAACTTTCAAACGTGTCTATGAATAATGGAAAACACATTTGCAAATGAATGTTCCTCGAAAAGTGACTGTACTTACCAATGGCAGCTGATCTACATACAAGAAGCAGATTATAGCGAGATTTCTAATCTCATTTCATCATTGAAAGTTATCTTGTGCAAAAGTGAATTTTTCTTGAACGTCACTGCTATTATTTGTGGGACTCATGAAAATCTCATGCAGTATGAAAAACAGTTTTTGATAGTGAATGAGGAACATTTAATATCATTATAATGCGAGAAATATTTTCGTTTTCTATTTAGGAAATAGTTACAATAATTATAAATTATCTCAGAATTTTTTCCAAAAATAAAAGCAAACGTTGAAATTTCTCAATTCATCAGATATAAAAGATGGAGACTGCATTAAGGTTGTATAAATATACTTGCAGATTTTTTTTTTTTACGTTTGACAAGAATTTTATATGATCGTAATCGTATAAAAATATTCGACGACTTTAGAAAAATAGAATATTGATATTACCACTGATTTAATTGCGAAAAATATGTTTCAGGCTTGAAAAGTATGGAATAAATAAGAATTCTTCTCTGGGAGTTTTTGTTTAAATAATCGGATTAAAATATAGGAAATTTTGCGATTTTTTTTTTCAAACTTAAAAAAATTAACATTTTTCAGATAATTTTGAACATATCTTGCGTTTTTTGGGAAGTCAGAAAAAAATTATACATATTTTTTTCGCTCCTTTTTTGGGTTAAAGTATCACCCCAAAGACTGTCAAAGCAAAAAAAAAATATCGGGGTTTTAGCCTACTCGAACTGATATGGAATACCCCATGTATATCTCGTCTCATGAAAAATCAAAGGGAAGCCCGTGGTCGGTTGGGATGCCTCTGTGGCGACTGACGCGTTGGGAATATCAGTTAAACTTTGAGCTGCTCGATCCGTCAACTATGCATGCCTGCCATACCATCATATACCGTGCACTACGACAAAGTATAGTTGGTCCTAGAGATCGTCGGAGGGGTGATGCGCATCGTAGAAAATTTCAACCCTTTTATACGGTCACGTGACCTGCTTGACGGGTATGAGACGAAAACAGTGACGGCGATCTGACGTGAATCCGGCACGTGACCCACACGGCATGTCTCTTTTACTCGGTGTTTTAGATTCGCGTGTCAAATTCCAAAATGCCAGTTCAATCATTTCCATCTTTTTCATTGTTCCTCCCGCAAATACGGTATTCCATTTTTAAGTTATTCAGTTTTTTTGTTTTGGCTTCTACGAGCAGTGGCGTGGCTAGTTTTATTTTTCCATCATCTTCTCCAGATGAGGATTTTCAGAGCAAAAGAAGCAATGGAGACTTGAAGCGAAGGATGTACTGGCTCGTTATGTTTTGCTCGATTCCCGTCTAAGGACCCTTCGGCTCTTATTGTAGGTTGTTTCGCTCTACCAACAAATGCCCCATTCTTCTCAGTCGTTCCAACTCATCGTAACCGATCACTAGCAACGTCTGTCATATCATTGAACCACACACTTCTATCGATTGAATCTTCATTGCCTTTTCTTTTTTCTTTTTTTTATTTCCCTTATTGGGCCGTGACTTCTCTCCGCCAGCAGCTCATAAGTCTTTTTGTACCGTTATTTTATAGGAAATTGAGGAAGGGTCGTATAACCATGGGGTGTACTCGCGATTGGATCGGCCAGACTGAAGAGGGAGAGAGAGAGAGAGAGGACAACGATCTCGGAAAGTTTCCAGGATAGAAAGGCGATGGTTGGGGTCGAGAGAGGAAGAGATAGTATTCTTCTATAATGCGGTATAGAGCTGCCATTGCAGCTTGGAAAGAGGACTACCGTTGGTCGGGGTCCTCGCCAGCTAATTCTTTTTCCTTGCTCGCTTTTTCGCAATACTCGCCCCGTAGTGTTCCTTTTTCCTTTCCTTTCTCGCACGGTTGATGCCTTGGGTCCGTACCATTCGGAGTTTGGTGACGTCAGAGGGTCCAGTCTCTCGGTAGCTAGTTCTCTTCGTACGTATGTATACGGTTCTTCGGAATCGCGGAAGACGCGCACGTTAATGGCCTCGTAAAAGTTAACGACAATGTCCTCTTACGTTTCACCGGCGACAACCCCTTGCTCTGTGGCCACCCGCGAGAAAACCCGTGTACGATCGACGGAAGCCAGAACTCTCGGGATTTCTAACAGTTAGAGAGAGAGAGAGAGAGAGAGAGAGAGAGAGAGAGAGAGAGAGAGAAAGAGTAAAAGAGTAGCGGCGTCCTGAGTTGGTAGGAAAAACCAGCATTCTATGCCACGTCCTAAATTAGTGGCTCGGACGTGGAATTAATTTCGTGGGCGTCCGGCGGTGTTTCCTATGAATTTGTCTGGTTGCGGGGGAATTCGACCATTCACTTTCTGGCTACCGAACGAACGAGGAAAAAAAAATATTGCTACCGACGACAATGTGATTTTATCGAATCCACGTTGTAAAGAGTATTCTCTTCTGAATGCATCTAACGAAAAAAAAAATATCCAATTTTGCTATAGCTTCGGTATAATAGATGTAAATTACTAACTACAACCGTGCGATTGTACATCCGGCGGTATTATCGTAATTTGTGGTGTAAATGTGAGGATAAACGAAAGATTAGTCACAACAAGTTTATCAGGTGTGCATGACTGCCTGCTTACCACAGTGATCAGTTGATAGTCGATATCTCATTACAAAGTTTCGCTACTTGAGCTGCGGATTGGAAGCATGAAGCCAACGTGCAGGGCAATCGGAAGGGGTATTTAGCATATTCCTGGCTCTAATCACAAACACCATTCTGCAGTGACTGGGAATTAAGGAGAGGGGTGGTGTAAAGTCTCGAGGTTGCGCCCTTTCGTATGTTGTATACGTCAATGCAACGACCGCACACCATCAGCAGCAGAGCGACCACCACCATCACTTTCACCATCGTTGTAAACGACACTGTGCTTTTGGTGCTCGAAATGACAGAGAGAGAGAGAGAGAGAAAGAGAGAGAATGAGAAAGATCGGTATATTAATAGATAGATGAAGAGAGAGAACGACTCTGCCGTATAGGAGAAGCAAAGGGCTTAGGGTGAGAGCAGCCCTGCTTACAGTCCCCTTAGCTTGAATAATTAACCTTCGGGGCTGGATGAGAGGTGGGTAAAAGCGCGCTGTGCCAGATTACGAAACCACCTTGTTCGTTAACTACGAATTTAAATGTGAATGGGATTCGAACGAGCTTAGAAACAGGTAGGTATTAGTTGGTCGGGCACATCATCCTCGTATAAAAGAAAAGAGCGCTGGCCTTGATCGATTGCCATTGGCATTCGTCGTGGTTCTATACGCTACTTGGTTATACATCTATATGTCTGTCTGTCTGTGTCATTTTGTTCCTGTGGTTCAACTACGAGAGCATCGTTAGCGATATTTAAGCCCCAGAAATTATAATGTTCCGATGAATATCACAAGTGTTATCGTCGAAGTTTTCGCGAGATCTCGTTTGACGTATAATCCTCACGATCGTTAGTCACACACATCGTAAAAGAAAATTTATTTATTAGCCTGTGAAATCAAACGAGACGGTTTCGCATTAAAAGTTCGTGTTTGCATAATTTAGCCTAGCTGAGCCTCCGTTTGTTCATGGCAGCGTGTGAATCTTAAACAGTTTAGACAATTCGTCAAGCTGATCGAATCATAGCCAATGGGATTACTAGCGACGCTTTTTGAATATCTAATTCCCATCTTTTTCTTTTTTACCGCTCAATTCACACGAGATTTTTTTGGGATAGGGAAATATTATTCATTTATCGATTCTCCGGTCTCACGGATTTTGTCGCGTGAGATGGAGGTTAGTCCGATTTCGTGTTTTCAAGGGAGACCTAACCGTGCTTGCGGGAGGTACGAAAGACTGATTAATTTCGCTTGCAGGACTGGCTGGCAATTACTCTGATTTGTCGGGTGTCTGAACATCTCGCGAGCGCTCCCCTACTCTCATTTCGCCCCCGCGTACAGGAGCGTCGCTTGCGCCCCACGAGAAGTTCACTGAAACGTTACTTTTCATTGCCGAGGGTCGTTAAGTTTATTACAAATTTCGTAGGTATGCGCATGATGCGCTCATTCACGGTCCGGTTGTGTGACGGATTGTCACTCATTGTTCTTGCCTAACTGGAATTCTCATTAGATCACAATATCACGAATATTAATATCACCGTTGAATCAATTAGCGATGTGTGATGTGGTAACTACGAAATCGGATAATTGTGCATTCGCAGAAGTTCGTTCCACATGATTCATGTCAGTCCAACATCCTGAAATATCGAACGATATCGCATTGTTTTATTCTGGGGAGAAATAAAGATCAATATAGAACAATGTATCGATTGGAGACAATTATATGACGAGTCCGAATTCCCTTGGACTGCTTGAATCGATAGAAAAAAAGCAATAAAAAAAAAAAGGGAAGAGGCGAGTAGTAACCGGACGATCGTTAACTCTTGCGCGTCCGATGACCTCGAACCATTTCCTCCTTTAGCCGTCGTCTCTCGTCGGTTTGCACGCTCATCGAATACGTACAATCGCTCTCATACCATACTGTATATCATATACATACATAGTATAATGTCGGAGTACTGTAAAGTATAAAGCCTCGGGGGTCTGGGCGTTAGAGGGGCAGTCGGGTAGGGTAAAGGGGTTAGGGAAGATCATTATCGGAGGCTTAACCACGCGAGAATTTTTAATCAGAGGGTGCGCACCCCTCTATCGCTCTTCGGTTGTCGCTGCTGGTAATACCGTTGCCACACCAATATCGATAGATATACGATGTTATATACAGTTATGTATCTGTCTACGGTATGTAAAAAAATATAAATGTAGGAACAGAAATTGTCACGTTGGTTGCATTTAATTTACGAGTCAGAGAAAACGCATCTAGGTTTCGAAGCTTCTACTCTGCTTTATCAACTTCGGAAACGCGCTAAAATAGCATGTGTAATGTTACGACCGTAGTTACTGCAATCTCGTATAGGATTATTTGTTGAATTTCAGTCATCGAAACCATGTGTGAGCGTGTGAATGTGATTGTGTGAGTGTGTATGCTTTGTTGTTAGAGCGCGGGTATCTGGCAGTCCCGAAATTGTATTTCTCATAAAAATTGAATAATGTTATCAGCCTATTTATATCCGTTACTAGTGGTTCACAGAGAGAAAATAGTTGATCTAATACATTTACATAATTTTTATTCGAATTAGGAAAAAGTTGATTCTTTATCGAACAATATCGGTTTCGAATGGCATAAAATTGATCTGTATAGCAGTGAAGCAACTTACCGAAAGAAAATTTATATTTTATCAACAAAAACTAGTTTTATAGGATACGGAAAATGATAAATAATGCTGTGGAGAAATGATCAAAGAAATAAAGAATAGATGGATCTGTCGATCTCTAAGCCTGTGCAAGTCGTTTTTGTTGTTGCAAAGTGTCGTCGAGTTATTTGAGGGGAACACAGGGAAACTATCCTCGCCATTTGGGCAAGGGCGAATTCCGATGCACTCTGTTCTCCTTCGTTTAACTCTGAGGAAGCCTATATAAAGGCTTCTGGCAGGGATATACTACACGAATTGGCAAGAATCCTGGCTCTCCGAAGCACTAAACCAAACGAACCATGGGTGTCCCGGAGTTTCGGCCTCTCCGCTACTCCGGGGGATAAGATAGAGATACGAGGCGCACAGAGAGTATGGGATGGTGAGCTCCGATTAGCTTCATCTTAAGGTCGTATATAGACAGTCGTTATAGCTTGAATACAGGAATGAGAATCGTCGTGGAGCTGGCATTGTAAGCACGGGAGTCAAGCCACCAAAGGAGGGTGTAGCGGCGGGTGGAGAGCATTCATATGCAAAACCGGACCGGGATAGTGACCGCGAAATTTGCATAACGTTAGATTTACCAGCGTGATTTCGCAAGAGAGAAACTCCGCGAGTTCTATTCCACGAGAGTGATATGCCCGGAGCTTCGAGACAAGAGCGACGAGTGAATTTCGAGGGAGAATACCTCAAGCGTGTCCTCTTGTTACTTAGAGGCGAAGGACTTTCGGTCATTCATGAACATCTATATGGGGGAAGGGGGGGGGGAAGTACTCTTGAGTAGCTGCCCAACGATCTACCGAAACTTCCACGATCTTCATAGATATCACGAGAGTCACGCGTATTATTCATATTATTCATAGTTCCCAGGGCAGTAAATAAAACCTCACATTTAAAGCTACCCGAGCCCCAACGTGTTGGACTAATATTAATAATTGATGTATGCGAAAGTACGAGTTGTTTTCATTGAAAAAAAAAATGATATACTCCGATAGAATTTTTCGAGTTTACCGAACCATCCTTTCTCTTTGGCTCTTTTCTTTCGTTCGGGATGATTAATGATTTTTGTCCATTCTCTCGATTATTCGTCCGAAACAATTACAATAGAGCCCCCGATGTCAAGATTCTTCTTCAGCGCAATGTCAGATTCCCTAAGTATGTTTCGAATTGTCTAATCCCTTGTTCTCTGATCCCTCAATAAGCAGAATCCATAGTAAGTTTCATCAAAGTCAAGCTATGGTGTATGACAAATCTATAAAATCGTCTCGCTGTGATATCAGAAAAGACCGAACCCCTCTTCACATATCATACGAGGGATGAAAAAAAAAAATATATATATATATTAACGTTAATACGCTTACATTCCTCGCACGATATATTCGCGGCAACCGTGAAACACATCGTGAGCATTAAGCGACGATGCTTCGCTCGGGTAGTGCACACACCAGCGCGGTTTCGCGATTGTAACAAATGATCCTGTGGAATACGCGCGAGCTCGATAGCAACTAGCCAAACTCCCTTAATGGTTCTGGGCGCGTATCGGGCTCGCAGAACCGTGACTGAGTTTGGATAAGCGGTTGTCTCCTCTTTGATCGATTACTTTTGTCACTTGGCTCAGCGTGAAAGCCTTCAACCCTCACCAGGCCCCTCATCTCACCTCCCTTGTATCACTCATCCCTCAGTTTCCATCTTTCATTTATTCTGCCAGTATATGTGTAAGCACACATACATCCAGCTCTTTCTCCAGTCCTTGCAATTGTACCTTTTAATCACGAACTCAATTATCTATTCCGTTTGAAATACCAAAATGGTATAATATCTGTACGAATATGTACCATACAGGACATTTACTTATAAGCTTGGAATGAAACAGCATGATGTGTATATTCCATTGAGGAATTGGCGAGTAGAGCTTAAATTCGGACTTGTAGAGTTTAAAGTCTTATTCCCCAGAGAAACGTACAGTATAGTCTCTTCTGTGGGTTGTACACGTCCGATTTCAACCACCCCAAACCTCACCGGCTATGGGATATAATATTGCGTCGATCCTCCATCGGGATCTCCGTGCTTACAGCGTTTACATTCGCGCACACACACACAAACGCATACGCACACACCTATATACACACACAGACGCAGAAGCACAGAGAGAGAGAGAGAGAGTCTTGCAGGCGATGGACTAATACTGGAGTCTGTTTTCGTTCCACGAGAATCCATATGGTAGTTACCATGTACTCAAGCCTGTACGTATGGCAATGTATACATATGATCTCTCTCTCTTCATTCTATATCGCATATGAATGTATATATATATATACATTTTGTATATACGTACGTACGATATACGGGTTACCGAGGTCTCCCTTCACCGTAATGATCATCGCCACTGCATGCAATCCTGGCCCAAGCCGACTCCTTCCTATGAGCACTCGCAAGCATCTATATATATATATATATATATATGAATATTACGTGTGTGAGTTCATGGGGATACGTGTATACGTGAACTCACATCCTCGCCCGGACAATCCTATAATTAAATCCGTTAATCAAGGCTTACTGCTTCGGAGTGACCCTATCAACTTGGTTTATTGTGATCTGCGTAATCTATGCTAAATTAAGACGAACCGAAGCCTCTCTACTCTCTGCATTTACGTATATATATCTGTTAGTTCGTGCTTCGAGCTAGCCAGCAATGCTTGCACGACCGCGCCCGTGTCATACAATAACAGGAACATTGTGTTGCCGTTGTGTATCCCCGCACTGAGGGTTGAGCCGATTTTCCGACGAGCTTACCACGAGCGCGGCAGCCCGAGTTTAGCGGGCAATGAGGTTTCCGACGTCGTGCAGCCAGCTGGAAATGTTGATACTCGGTTTATGACACTATGGGCAATGACGTTTATATGCACTGTTTATCCAAATTCGTGGTGCGTCGATCGTAAACAGGGTATTTCAGGTTAAAATGAGTTTATCGAATGTCTCAATCATCACAGAGACCCTGACTCTTGACCATCTTCACTGCTAATCCATATAGATACATAATGATCGCGTGAACACTATATAATGCTCCGATTGATTTACAAATTGATGCAGTCCTCAACGACTTCCATCAGAGGTACCGAATGCTTCATTAAAATTTTACTTGAAAACTGGGACGCTCGCCTTCGATGTGATTATTATTATTTTCTTTTTTTTTTCATTGCCTTTCTCCTGTTTTGTCAGAGCCCGAGGCCACCCAACATTCACACAAGAGAGTAGAAAGACTAGAGAGAGAGAGAGAGAGAGAGAGAGAGAGAGAGAGAGAGAGAGAGAGAGAGAGAGAGATGAACAATTGGAGGTCGAGACCCTTGATCAATCGTAGTAGATAAGGACACGCGGAAAGAAGACCTCGCTCGGGGGCACTCAAATTCTCTTTCTCTCTCTCTCTCTCTCTCGCTCTTGGGCGACGTTTCGTTTCGGGCTTTGAAATGACAGAAGTCAAGTGGACGACGCACAGGCGGATAGAAAGCTGTGGAGTAGCGCGCTATATCAGAGAAAAAAAAAAAGAAACGCCGTCTGAAGTGTAATTGGCACTGGAGAGGAGTACTCGTCTTGGTTCATTAGAGAAAATATCTTCCCCATTGTCGAGGGGCTTAGCCCTGGTGCAACCATCAACTCGCTATTCCGTTTCTCAGTCCTCTCTGTTCTTCACCGTAGGGACAGAATTATTTTTGTTTCGAGTGGATACGGTCACTCGATGCCCTTCCCTCTGGCTCTTCTTCCCTCTCGTTGTCGCTTCGTCGTATACGCGGCTCTGGTATACTATACGTTATATATATTCCTATATATAGTCCGGGTAGCACGCACTCTTTCTCCTTCGTTTCAATTCGCTCGTGTATTTCGAAACACGGAAAAAAAAGCTTGTGACAGTCTAATCTTCTCGAGTATCCGAGAGAATGGGTCTTGATTTTCGAGTTTATTCAACGGTGGAATAGGTAAAGCAAAAACTACATGAGAAAAAGGTAAAGCATATCTGAGAAAAAATGGATTAATTTCATTCTAATAAACTACAATCTATTTTCGTTAAATATATATTTTTCCTCGTATATCGGGGGGTCTATTTTGAGTAGTTTTTCTTGTTTGGACGATGTGTTCTTGTTATATTTTCATTATAGATGATATAACTAGTTGAATAAACAAAACGTTTATTTGTATATTTAAAAAAACATTTGCTATCGGTATTTTATTGTTTATTTTATGTCTGCCTTGAGTATTTGCCAAAAAAAAAAACCGATTTTCACTCTTGCATCACGTGTTTTTTTTTATGTGATTTTGTCAATAAAATTAACAAATGCATGATAAATCATCGATCGAGTGGTACCATGCCTTTAGAAAAATAACGTTTCATCATACGCACGTTACCACTTTTCGTCTCTATAATGACCACCATGTTTTGCTTACATTTATAATTGGCCACAAAACCACTCTCGAATGACACTTAAAATGCTCCCTTGCGATACAGTCATGTATACACTGGCTTGCACAAAAAGGGTTTCGTCCCCTAATATATGCACGAATGATGCTCAATGAGAGAAGTAAAATATTTGTGTGATCCGCTTTTTTCTTTTGCGTTGATTGTTGCACCAAGCAGCATCTTTGGAGCGAGTCTAATGACCGGCATGACGTTGATCGAGAGTAGAATTAACGCTTATTTTCAAAAGGAACGTGTGTGCAAACTGCAATGACAAAAGTATCACTAAAGAGCGAACTCAAGGGAACGGGAGAGCTTGGAACTCCACTCTTGGCACACTGAGAACAACAGGATCTTCTACAGCTTGGAAAATAGAAACATACGGGCGACACTTCGTGTAGAAAATTGTTTGGGCATTCCAAATTAAAAGGAGGACCCCTCTAGGCATCAGCAGGGTATCCACAATAAGGGCTTCCAAACTGTTACCCAACTTGGTCCCGCGCGGGGCTTTGTTGATTAGCTGTATTGAGCCAATGTCGATTTGTCCCGCTTTTTTTTTAATTTGGCCCCATATAAATACACCGTCAAACTTGGACTCACGTTGGCAGCCCAAAGTGGCCCTAGTTTGACGATGTATAATAGGGCACAATGAACGAAAGCGGAACAAATCGACATTGGCCCAAGCCGGACGACCAGACTTGGGCCTCAATTATATCCAGGAAAATTAACTTTGTTCCTATTAGC
This sequence comes from Rhorus exstirpatorius, assembly GCA_963564615.1. Lineage (NCBI taxonomy): Eukaryota > Metazoa > Arthropoda > Insecta > Hymenoptera > Ichneumonidae > Rhorus > Rhorus exstirpatorius. The sequence goes on along the minus strand of OY751316.1, from coordinate 18,709,699 downwards.
GCACGGAAAAAAATTCTACACGGGAACTGTGGTTCGAGCGAGTGAAATACTTTGTCACAGCCCGGAGGGGTCGTTTCTCTTCCGCAGGCTTGGGAACTTCTTTACGCTCGCATATACCTGCATACTCTCAGGTGCAAGAGGCTGTTTAGCAGCAGTGCCGAGGGCACCTGTTGATACGACCGAGTTTCAACAAAATCAATTTTGTCCGAGTTATCACTGAGAATATTTTCGTCGAGATCTCGTTACGAGTTAACTTTTCGCGAAAGTTTGCGAAAAATTTATTCGGAAACTTGGAATCGTCGTCCTATTTTTTGTTGTGTCTCTATACGAGGGCTACCTCTTCAGTTCACCTAAAAAAAATTAATGACAATGGCAGGTCAATTTGATTTCGGAAACTGAGTGAGTGAAACTGAATTGAGTTTCTAAAGTGCATGTTTCAATAAGAAAAAAACGCCTCTTGAACTAAAACGAGGAAAACTTTTTTAAGTATCCTTTCCGTTAGCACAAGTCCATAGTTATCCAGGACACCTTCAATTTCTATAATTTTCGCGATTTGCTCGTGATTTCACGAGACAAAATGTGAAGAATGATACGAAACTAAGAGAGAAGCGACATTCATCCTGAGTTGCCTGAACTATCAGTAGAAATCCGCCAGTGGAAATGAAGTAGAACTCGCGTGAAAATCGCAGGGATCAACTTTTCGTAATTATTCTGATTCTATACTTTTTCATCAATCCATACAAACTAGAAGCTATTATCCTTTTTAAAAAAGGATGATAAATAACGTATTTTCGTAAAGCTTAAATAATTACTGGTGCACGAATCGATGATAAAATATTCCCGTGATATGAAAATTACATCGTTCGAGTTGGGGAACGCTCCTATCTGAATGAACCTCTAATTTTTGTTCGTCCAATGTTACAAAAAATGGAATTGGGGTTATGAAAAATGATATTTAACGGTTGGAGTATAAATCTAAGCCCTTTTTCTCTTAGTCCTCTTGGTGTGTGCATTTTCAAAACCAGTCGCACAAGAGAACGCATGGTTAATGCTTTCCCTCCCTCTATATCTCTCTCTCTCTCTCTCTCGATATTATTTATAATCACAGAGAGGCACCTGACGCAGGGCTTTCCCACGCGACTCAAAATAGTCACGGTTAAGGGTCACCTATAGTCACAAGATAAAGAGTTTTGAGAAGACAGAGTAGAAGCGAGACTTACCACCGTAACGTATTAGTGGCTAAGCTCATACAGCATATACGAGCACGAGATACTGCGTGTTGCTTGAGATGCGCGATGACTAAATATAACATGGCACCCATTGCTACGTGAAAAACGTTGAACGAGCATACGGAAATAGAGCATCTCCCACGTTGCACTCTCCGTGCAATCCCGTTACTCGTGATGTTGATACGACTCTTCGCTTCCGAAACACTGAACCACTGTTGCCACTGATGATAAATTGGTATAAGGAAAAGCAGCCGTCTCGAGGTTCTGGATATCCAAACGTTGTTTCTTCAAATAAGTGCCAATATCTGTCATAATTTACTATTGGCATAATTTTGTCCGAATAATTATAGTAAATTCCATTAAGAGATTGAAAATCAATGTCAATTGTCCGCACAGTTATAATGGATTCTGTATAAACAGTTTTTAATTGTCTCCACGCTCTTTGACAGTCTCCTTATCACTTCGAACAAACTATCGGTTTATCAGATGATCTTACCTCTGGTTGGGTTAGGTATATATCGTGTTAATCCCAACGGATAGACTGACCCATGCAGCGCTTACACGAAAGATCCACTGAATCTGAGAGCTACTTTCTCCCTCTCTCTCTGTCTCTTTGCTACCTAAGCTCAACCTAATCCACCCATAAACGTCTCTATCAGCACCTTTTCCCCTCGATTGCGAGAAGGCTAAACATAACGAAACCGGGAACTTAATCTGGAAAAACTGATTTCCCATGTCATCATATTCATACAGCGATCATGAGAAATATCATCATAATTCATTTAACTCTCTTGCTGTCGAGCTCGTAATATCCGAGAATCATAAAATCGTCACTCGAAGCATTCGTATGATCTAGTCAGCTGCACCGAGCATTGACGTCCACTCGGAACGATTACTCTCTCGATCGCTCCCTCTTCTTCATCGCCCCGGAAAAAAAAAAAAAAATAGAAAATGATGTATCGCAGTGGGCTGGTGGCGTAAAAAAGTCAGTGAAAAAAAAACGACATGTAGAGTATAGGAGATGGACGATGAATTCCCGGACCGTCTGAATCCTGATATAGATTTTATTGGTAGTCCCCGAAGTCCGGAGAACGTGACGGCTCATTACCCAGTTCGGTGGTGGACAGTGGACTGCGCGCAGTCACCCTATTTTGATCTACGGAGCTGGGGTTTGAAAATACCCGGGGTCGCCATGTGTTGCTGTATAATCGTATATATATATATATATATATGTATCCACATCGTAGACGCGGTGGCCCGAGAGGCGCCAGAGTGTAGACTCGTGTAGAGCAATGGTCGTTGTAGTCGTATTGGGTATCCCTGCTCGTGGACCCTTGGTCAACCTTTCGCATTATAAAACCATAAAGCATATAGATTCACTCATCTCCCTTTCATTCGGTGGGTATATAACGCGGCAGTTTACAGGGAAGAGGAAGGATGAGAATGGGAAAGGATGGACGGTAATAGTAGTCACTGTGGCCTATGAGGACACGCCAAATCCCACAGGACCCCGAATGACCTTTGGCTTTTTCACCAGAAAGATGGAAGAACAAAAAAAAATACGAAAAAAAATACATAAAATAAAAAATTACCCCGATATCCCCTCGTGACTCGTTCGACCTCATTAGATCTCCAATGAGGGCCGTGAACGAATGAAAATATCTGGAAAAAAGGCCACCGCGCACGACCAGCAAAGTCCCCCGACGACTACTACATTCAATCTATATATTATACATACATGGTCCGGATATTATAGGATTTTTTGATGCCTTTCATATCTGTCCAGGCATCGATGGCATTTTTGCATTCTCTTTCAGTTTTCTCTTTTTTTTTTTCTGGATACGAAAGGGTCGAAAGGGTGTTACAAAGGAGATGGATAAAACTTGTTTCATATTATTCTCAGTGAGCCCCGGGTGAGAAATAAATTCGTTCGTAGTTTCAAGTCACGACGTGACGTGGAAATATGAGTGAATGTGAAAGCCCAGGAGGCGGCGGGACACATATTTTCCGTTTGAGCTTTGTGAGACTGCAGCAAGTTAACCATGACTAATATCATGAATAGAATTAATATCTAATTGTAGGCTCGAATCTGAGTAAACTTTCTTTTCTTGGTTGATCGTCAGACCATATGTGTATATATAATATGTAGGCGCTGGGCAACAAGCCGCGAAGAAAGGTAACCCTATATAACTAACTATAGACTGCTTCGTTGGCTATACCAAAACGTAATCTCCGCTGAGACACCAAGATGCGCTCTTCTCTCATAGCTCACCGCTAAATACACAGAGTACACCGCGTCAGCGTTGAAACCCTTCACGATTTTCTGTGTGTGTGTGCGCGCGCGCGCGCGTGTGTGTATGCATGTGTGCGGTCCCTTTACCCGGATACATTGGTTATGTGTCACAGGTGACGAACAAAAGGGAGATAGAAAAAAAAAACCCACGCGATATGCACAGTGATAGACACATCGAAAAACGACTAGTCGTTAGTCATTGGCATAGTTTCGTGTTTTATTGTTCGTCATGTTTAGAATGGAGTATGTGTACGTTGTTCTTACGAAAACTGGCCCATGACTGGTGGGTTGTTCGCAACTGTGTGATCATCTTTACCTTGAGTACGAGCGAGGCTGAGGCAAATGGTGCATAGCACAAGTGTGAGCGGGTGTGGGCAGCGAATCGTTGAAAAATGAGAGAAGAAGAAGCGGGAGAAACGGGGAAGTTAGAGAGTATATAGGGAAGAAGGCCAAAGACTTGCTCATCTTTTTCTTTTTATTGTCCGTCCTTTTCCCTACTGTATATACTCCCGGCTCTGATCTTCGTGAGTCACAGGGGCCTCTTTTTGATTCGGATAAAAATACCGGTGGGGTGCTTGTACAAACAGTTACCGTTCAGAAATATGTCTTTACGGTCTTCCGCGACAACGAAGACGACGACGACGACGACGGCGAGGTTCACACGGCACGGCTATTATGTACTATCTCAAGCCTCCGTAAAACTCTTTGATGCGTGTGTATAGTTACGTAAAATCGTGTGTGTATACAAGTGGCAATGGAAAGGCTCATACTGCACTGTATCGGATCTTTTTGGAGTATCGATGATATCTATGGGTATATACGAGGCAAAAGAGTTGAATACCACGCCACCTGGTCTTTGGCAAGCACTAGACGTCAAGTACCATGGCCGTAGGAGCCCTCGAGAACCTCGGCTATAGACACTCCGCAGCTTGCCATGGAGTGCCTGCCTGCTTTGACTGATTAATCGAACACCACCCTTTTGGCTCTCGGCAGTCTATCAACACACGTTTTTTCCCTCATTTCTCACGGGAATTTGTTAGATATTTATAAATCTGAGCTAGTGCTTGCGGTGGGTTGCGAGTTTTTTTTTTTGTATTTGACATCAATCTGTAGCCGGATATCGCTGCTAGAATTCACAACTCCAATGAGAGAATCCCGTGTCATCAACTAGAGGGGGGGGGGGATTAATTTAAGAATTACCGAAAAACTTTTGTCCGTGCTGTTTCAGGCGAGGTGCGAAAATGCTGTTTGTCATTGAGTACTAGTTGCAAACGAGACGATAAACGTTTCGAGAACGATTTCAAGGTTTCGGTAAATAATGCCAAGCTATAAATAATAAATGGGTGAATGGGCACAACGCCGAGGATTTGGTATTCGGGGGTTCGCGAGACACACCCTTCCGTCGGTGCCCCTGTAGACGAGACCTCAATGAACACCCTTATAGAACTTCAAAAGTAGAATCGTCGATACGGACGCGTATATAACATATAACGCGTGTACACATGTCATGTATTGCAGGTATTGCAGGTAAAATGTCATAAATATCCGAACAATGCGCTATGTTTGACACTAACGCTAATGACGCTTTTGGTAAGCCGTATGCTTTGAGATCGATAAACCGATGTAACAGGGTGAAGAAAAAAGATCCCCCCCCCCGTGAAAATCGGTGAAATTGAGCAGAACCAAGAAGCGAAGGATGAAAAGGGCAGCTACGGGGCCAGATATTTTATTTTTTTGAACACATCTTTTCAAAAGTATCGTTATAATAATAATAGTAATATGGGTAAAACTATTGGGAGCGACTCGTCGGCTATAAACAGTTGAGCAACACTCGCCGTAAACCCACGTGTGTTAGAGCGAATTTCCGGTCGACTTGACGCGCTCCAGGAACTCCATCGAATCTCAAACTTTAATGATGGGAAATGACGGTTTATAATTGTGGGATGAAGGGCTTGATACGTTTGAGAGGAAGTTTACGCTACGTTTTCGATTCATTAATGTCTATGCTTGGAAGTTTTATTGTTAAATTTAATATTAAATCATTTGAATTAATGGCCGAGCTAGCGAAGCGAGTGAGATTTCGTTTGCCACTGTACAACTACTCCTGCCAAACGCGTTGACCAATTTCGATTAAATTTCGTAGGCTTATACTTTCATAAAAAAAAAAATTCGAAGATTCATATGAAGTACAATGAAATTGGTCAATGCATAGATAAAAATGGCCTAGTCAGTATGGCTGATTAAAAAATTATTATGGAGTTCATTGGCTTTTAATTGAAATTTTAATTTAAAATAATGGATATTTTACCAAAACTACACAGAACCTCCGATTACAATGAATTATTATGTACGCAGATTATTTTGGTAGCTGATTTTAACTTAATATTGATCATGGCGAAGTAATTATATAGCTAATCATTTTTTAAAATTCGTTATCGTGATCACTAAGGTCAAATTCTGAGTGAAAATTATGAAATTCACTCAGACAAAAATGAATCCGAAAATTATTTTAACGCTCCGCACGTAAAAGTCGTATGAAAGCGCGTGAATAAGAGGCGGGAAGTGAACTGCGATCTACTGTTCGCCGAACCCTTCGTGTATAAGAACACACCAACATTAAATATTACAGAATAAATTGTTCTAAATTATTCATGCTCAGTTATTTTCACTCGCATGTTTGTTGGAATGATGCCCGTTACTTTTACACGTCCTTCTTGTTGATAACGATGATTGACAGCGAAATTTTGTCTCGAATCTATAGGGTGTTTGAATTTTGACCAATTATTTCGTTACATATTTATAATTACCGATGTGCACCCTCTGAAAGTTCCGAGAATTTCTTTGAGTCTCATATATGAGGTTACATTTTTTTCAACTGAATAACGTATACACTTGGTCGTGAATTGAGATAAAGGTAAATGATTAGGTATTGTGGATGAACTGCGAGTCACAGGGTCGAAAGGTTTCGTGACACCAGCTAATAAAGTTGCACACACTAATTTCGAGAACCCTCCAACAGTCTACGATTATACACACACGCATTATATCAGAACACTGTTCCGTATAGATCGATCCACATATATACAAGGTTTAAGGGTGAGAGAAAAAGGATCAAGGGGAAAGCCCTTATAGCAAAACTTTTCTCGCTCTCGTTCTCGTACGACCGAAGCCACCACCTACGGCGAAAGGAAATACGCTTTGAGGCCTTACGCGGGTTGTAGCAAGGGCGTTTAGATTTCAATCTAATAAATACTTCCTCGTGGTGCCCCCTGGCTTTACCCAGGCTCGCGGGGGTGAAAATTCAATGGGCCAACGTTTCCGGATACCGCCACCCTATTATACATGATTTTCCGTTATTTTTCCCCGAACCATTATCATGACACTCCTTTTTTTTTTAGTATGTCACCTGCGATGTATACACACATGAGGGTAATTTTTCTGTAACCCGTGACGTTATTAATCCGATTCACGATATAGCTTATTGCACACCTTGCCTCACCGATTATTCGATCCACATAGATATAACGTTGGCTACGGGTATAGATAAAGTAATCTTCGCTTTTACGTTTCATTCGGGCAAGGAGTCCCTTTTGAATTAACGCGATACCGGCGGATATTCAATTTCACAACCCATTGACATCGACCGACAATAAATCGTCGAGCATCGATCGTCGAGCATTACTCCGAATGAAACGATGCATTGATTTATCTGCTTGTAGTCAATTACTCCGTGCGGGAATATACTGAAATTGAAATCGTGGTCCAAATTTGCACCAATTTCGATAAGTAGCTGATATCTCAGTTTATTAATCACTAAAAGTTTCGGGTGCTGTGTAGCGCGGTTACTCGAGCAAAAACCGCGCCATTGTTTGCGATAAAAAAAAAAAGGCGAAGTATGAGATACAAGAGAGAAAGTATTAAGTTTGTGCAACGCTAACGACTGCGGAGCTTGCAAGATTTACAGCCAATCGGCGAATTGCACGTTGAGAGGGATCGATAGCTTCGCTGGGAGAGGATCTACGCGAGGCGCGACGTTCCAAGCCCATTATAGTTTGTTGTATTTTATTTTATTATTCTTTCGTACGGAATTGCGGCAACCTAGGATAAAGATATAGATATGCATCTGCACATGTATATATGAATATGGGGTATTCCAAGCCAAACCAGCCAGGGATTAACCCTCACCATTAAAAAAAAAAAATTCTTTGTTCGATTGTCCCACCTGAGAAAACGTGATAATATTTTTTTTTAATTTTCTTACCACTATGATAGTTAGCTATAATTTTAAAAATTCATCTTTTATGCCAGCTTTATGGAAAATAAATTTCATGGTAGTATTTTTTGATTTTTGATGGTTTTTGACGGTTTTAAATAATTCTAAAATATTTTTAAACGAGAGTTAAAATTATCGAACGACATTTTTTTTATTCATCAATTCAAATTGCTTATAAAAAATTATCAACAATTTTTTCGTTGTGAAATTTTGTTTACAATATCGGTAAATCGATTCGATTGATGATGTCCGTGAATATTGTCGAAAATAAAGTTAATTAAGTTTACATTCAAATTAGTATTATAAATGACTGACTCAAATGGTTATTATGTTAAAAATACAACCGCTTTTACCTCCACGATAGACTCGAAAAAACGTAGCACAAAAAATAATAATTAGTAATTTACGAGGTATGTTATAACGACAAATCATTTTCGCAGACATAAAAAGTCATTTTTTGGTTCTGTTTATTATTCTAAAGCTTGGCTTTACCGCTGAAACACGTCAGCCACAGGAGCAAATGAGTTTCATCACAAATAATTGTTTCTTATTTTTTGCCCGATAAAACAAGTATTTTGAAAAAAGTTAATCAAGAAATCCCGGTAACTTTCCGCGCTAAAAACGATACTGAAACAAAATTTGACAACGTAAAAATTGTTCATAATTTTTTATAAGCAATTATAATTGATGAATGAAATAAAAAATTTCTGTCGAAAATCTTTTCTTTCGTTTTGTCTCATAATTTTCCACTAATACTGAAAGTAATGTAAGATTAATGGCTATTATAGGAACTTAAAAATATTCAAAACCGTCAAAAACCATAGAAACTGAAAAGATATATACCATCATGCAATTTGTTTTCCATAAATCTGGCATAAAATGTGAATTTTAAAAATTATTTTTAGATTTTTAAATTGAGGAGTATTTTTTTCAATTTTAAGCTGTTTCAACCCCCCATAGCTAACTAGCATGGTGGTAAAAAATTTTGTTTTAAATTCTTTTCACGTTTTCTCAGGTGGGACAATCGGACAAAAAAAATGTTCTAATGTTGAGGGTCAACCCCAGGCTGGTTTGGCTTGGAATACCCCATATATATGTGTGAGTGTGTGGAAGTTGGTAGTTGTACCGTATTGGGAGGAGTATGGCACACCCACAATGCCCATAACTCACAGAGCTAGAACTCACCCTAACTCTCAATCCTTCAGCGAGGGTGGAAACCTTCCTCTCTCTACAGGAACTGTCCTCGTTCCCTTCGCCTCCTCCCAATAACGTGATATCGTTGGCGCAATGTCCATGTCTATGCCACTAATACCCTCTGTAATAATGCTTGGACAATGCAATTTCTGAGTAAAAAATGCACTCACGAGTACACTGAAAAAAAAAAACTGTTGGATTAGCCAAATTTGTGTTCACGTACTCTCAAATTAGTTTTCACTAAGAGGAAAAATTTTTATGGTTACATCCAATAGCACTTCTACTCGAGAACAATAAATTTTCTTGCAGGAATAAATCCTATACTAAATAATAAACTTTATCCTTATAATCTTATATCTATATCCAGATAGAAAGATGAATTTTCGGAGATTCGTTATTTAGCCAGAGGAACGCTATCCCAGAGTTTCCTCAGTCAATGAATGATGTATATCATTCGGAGCTAGTATGTTTTCACGTTGTATTCTTCGTATTCTTTTGTGGATATGAAATTCAAGCTATGAGTCATTTTCCTTGTGATATTACCAAAAAAAAAAAAAATAATAATTTTCCGCTTAACCGAGACAGGAGGCTTGTTATGTTATCGGGCATTTTCCTTGCAATTTCGTATGGGAATATATATTGTCACGATTTGTCGAACTGACAAGAAACAAATATTCCCATCAGATTCAACGAAAGATTCCGCAGCTTGATTGCTACGTTATGGCGAAGATTCACGACCCTCGATTTATTTGACTTCATTCAATCAAGCGAATTCCAGCGACAAATTATACGAGATGTCGTATTCTTGGCTATCCTTACTAATATTCGTTATTACGTTCATGTATGTATGAGACTTTTTGCGAGATTTAAGGCATCCCAAAAACATGACTGCACCTAAAAAATGGGCAGAGTTCTACACCTCAGGGTATGAAAATACAATACCTTTAAAACAGCTTTTATCATGTATTGAGGCTCATCAAGCTCAGTTCGTTTTTTTTCTTGAACAGAGATATCTTACCAGAGGAATTTTCTGGCATACGAAGCTCTTTTTTGAAATATTTCATTCATCAATTTGAAAAAACAAAAACGCGCGTGTGAGTAAAATCTCAGAACTCAGTTGCACGTCAGGCTTTCCACAAAAATTTATTAATTTTTTTTTATAAATTAACGTTTTGTTTCATGGCAGATCGACAGACAAATCAAAGGTTTTAGTTTTTTACGTTACCACGTGTTAAAAGTATACAAAACTTTTCTCTCACCAGACCTGATCTTCTCGTTAATTCAAAAGGGATCAAAATCTCTCACTTCCGTACACGTGGAGGATTAATTGTCCATGACGGTTTGGAATAAAACCTAAATAAGTTGATCAAAAGAAGAAAAAAAAACTAGACTCTGCATATGTCGGCGGTCAAGCTCATAGAATGCCTTTCAGTCCGACTTGTTTGTCGCAAATCGCATACCCGATGAAACAATAGACACTTCACGAGTATAAATATGTTTCCGGGTCGAGTATTGCAGTTTTAGTTTTGTCGTCGCGCCCTCTTGTCGGCTCGCAGAGCTTAACAAAACATGGTCAGAAGTAAAACCGCGTAAATTCAATATTTCTTTTCTGTCTGTATATATGTGTGTGTGTGTGTGTGTGTGTGTGTGTGTGTGTGTGTGTGTGTGTGTGTGTGTGTGTGTGTGTGTGTGTGTGTGTGTGTGTGTGTGTGTGTGTGTGTGTGTGTGTGTGTGTGTGTGCTGCGATCACGTATAGGGCTCTCGACCCTTCTCTCTCTCGCTCATTTTTTTTGCTATAAAGCAGTCACGTGTCTCCGCTGCGTTTCTGCGTAGATGAGGGTTCCCGTGAATGGTCTGTATGGTATTTCGGAACAGAGATGGTCTCACGATGGGGTTCCCCGGGAATCGACGGGATCTCATCCGCATCTCACACTCACTCTCTCTCTCTCTCTCTCTCATCCTCGCAATCCCAATCTGTATTTCTATCGTTCTCTATTCCGATCATAATCGTTCCCTCTCACCCTTATCTCGCGGTGAGTGGTGAGCACCAGTGTGGCTAGAGACCAGCGCTGCTCATTAACGAGTAATGACGATTTTTGATACACTGAAAATAAATATTGTCAGGTCGACTGCCCGAGTAAAAATTTCCGACATCCGAGTATCCTCTGTTGGCTTGAAAAAGAGATAAACTGCCATTTTTCGAGCGATTAATGAAATTCTTTGAACCTCCTAGCGTACTGTAAGAAGCTACCTTGAGTTTGAGATAAAAGAAAAAAAAAAAACTATGACCCTCAGTTGGCTCCAAGTTGATATAGAAACAGGCACGTTCAAGGGTTGAGCTGAGAGGTCAAAGCTTGGTCTGAAAATTCCTACATTCAAAGGGTGGATACATTGGGACATTTACAACTCTACCCGAAAGTTCACTACCCAATAAAATTTCTTCCAGAATTTAAGCGTTCCGAACCAGCCTACCAAATTAAATGTCTGCCACAAAACGAGCTTACCAGACGTGAGTAGCGCTAAACCTCGCTACTTAATAACATATCTCTACCAGAATGAGGCTTTAGCTAACATCTCTACCTGATAATAAGTCTACTAGAAACAGGTACAGGGCAATTGAATAACGCACAGGGTAATTTCCCGGTAACTTTCCATCAGCCACGTCGGAGAGTTATTGTCTGGTAGATTTGTAATTGGATAGAGTTGTTAGCGAAAGTCTCTTTCTCGTAGAGATTTTTTTGGGCAGAGATGTTCGACACCGCTCATATCTGGCAGAGTTGTTTCACGGTAGAGTTGAGATTTGGTAGGCTTGTTCAGCGAGTCTAAATTCTGGCATAGAGATGTTATTTGGTAATGAAGTTTCGGACAGAGCCGTAAATATGCCGATAAATTCGCAGTGAACGAAGGGGTTGGAGTTTCGATTCTGCCGTGTCTGGATAGGCATAACAGCTTACGTCTGGTACATTCAACTGTGTACCAGTATTTAATACAGTAGACACTGCTAGTAATGATTCCGATGGTCCAAGGAATTACATTGGTACATTTGAACGAATGGTGTGTCATCAGTCAAAAATTCAATAGTGTCAATATAGTTCTTTTCTTTTCTCTATGAGCCGTGAAACGAATTCTTTTTATTATTGGCTCATACAATGATAATAGAAGCTTCGAATTTTATTTTTGATTCTTATTCCTTCTTATTTTGGAAATACGTCTTGAATCGCGCGCGTGATTTACCGAAGCTCTTTGCAAGCATCAACGACCCGTTACGAAAAATACAGACATACCGCTATATTCCATTGACGCCCCTCGGCACTCGGGGGGGCCTTGATGTCTTCGATATCTCGATAAGTGTCAGTGATTTTTCTTTTCGTCACCGGAAAATCGATTCTCCATCGGTAACTTTATCCGCGCCACTTTTACCGCCCGATTGTCTCGTTTCCCTCCTTCTCTTCTCTTCCACTTGTATTTTTCTCTTTGTACACATTTCTCTCTGCCACTAGCAGGCTATATCCGTGTTTGTGTATGGCATTGGGGTTTTCTCGCGCGTGACGAGGATTTCTTCGTGATTGACTTCCGATCAGCTGGCAATATCATGGCAATTTTTCGAGATTCCTCGGCGAGAAAACGTCAGCGTTTGTACGAATCGTGGTCGATATATGCGAGGAAATGAATTTTCATTTCACGAACAGAGCTTATTCACGTCTGTTTGTATATAATATACGCAATTCACACCACCATATATACCCTGGAGGGTATCGATGAATGAATCGATATAATTCTCACGTACCCCGAATAATATCCACGAGCATGAATACATCGCAAATGTACCGCACTATAATATCATACCGTCGGAGAATCTTTTTTCGTTCCGTTCGACTGCTTGAAAAATGTCACCAGATCCTGGCACGTATTATACATATACGCATATAGCGACACTCGGACCTATCGCTTTTTCCCTTGTTCTTGAGTGTCGTAGCACGCGCGCGCATGAGATTTGAAAAATTGGCTTACGGAAATTCTGACGTGAAACGATTTATCAATCCTCTCCTGTTGGCCATCCTCGTATCTCGAGGACGTTTTTCGTTCGTCGTATTCATAGTAGGTATTCATACGAGAAACGACACTCGCAGGACCTTGGGGACAAGCCAGACCATCCCTCGACTATTCCACAATAAATGTATATATATATGGATGGGTTCATAATAGTATCCCGGCATCGTCCTTTGGATTTTTATATATCAATATCCGCAGCAACGCGCCCGAAATAACAAAAAAAAAAAAAAAAAAAAAAGAGACGCGTGATTGAGGGATGAGAAAGGAGTCGCGAGACGGTTCTGGTTTTCGGTTTCAAAATGATTGGGGTGAAATTGGGGTAAGCCGATACGTTCACTGGCTCCTAGCAAAGTCGTCGCATACACTATAGTATTATATACGTTGTATACGTTATATGTACACACATGTCTCTTATTTTTCTCCCTTTTATATATATCTCTCGTCGCTTTCATCGTACGTTGGATCCCTTGGAGGACTGCACATACACGTCGATCTTACGTTTTGATCTTCGTCTGACGATACATCTCGCCTGTGCACACGTACGGGAAGGTAGTAGACATCGGTCAATTTACAGAAAACCTCGTCGCATGTCAGAGGGATGAAAGAAAAAAATATATCTCAAACTTCTGTGAAAAATCAACGTTTGCCTGTGCATGTGCGTATAAATTTCACCCTCTTTTCACCCCAGTATAACCAAACATATGCTCTCATTTTATTTCTTTTCTCATCTCGCTAAAACTACTGTATATGGTGCATGTTGTGTATATCAATAGCCATACGTTATTCGTTATACGACAGTAATGATCGCAGTTTTGGCTCTATGGCTACTTCCGGTTTCAGGTTTCACCTGGGAACCTTCTCTTCGACTATACGCTCTCGGTATGCTGCTGCCTGACCCTCCCCGCACGTATCTCTAACCATCCCCTTGTCCGCGAAGCCTCGTCCCTTGACCGTACACCCCCTTTTGTTTCATTTCTTCGCGAACTTATTTCTGTTTGTTGACCAACCACGAGCAACATCTCTATGCGAGGCATTCTCTGCCAACTCTCACAGCATCAAGCACTATGAAATTCAAGTTGCTGGATATTTTTTAAATTAATTTTAAATATTGAGAACAGCATCTTTATCATTTTATCAATTTAAAAATAATAGAGCTTCATGTGATGTGCCTCCATGTAAGTGAGCAATATTGACGACATCTTGTAATTTGTAATACAGTTTAGCATATTACAAAAGTCAAAAAAACCTTTAAAGATCATGGGCATTTTAGTTCAGCTTACAGAAGATGAAGCTTCTGATATGAAAGTAGCTGAAAAAACAGCAGGAAGATTAGAATGAGTCTGGTTTGATGCTGTCTAAGGTAGTAAAACATTTCATACATATCTGGCGTATGTATAGAACAGTAGTAAGAGATTGAGCTAATGAAGATCGACAACGACCGCGTGTTGCATTAAATCATCTTGCTTCACACGATTTTTCCTTGTTTTTACTCTAGATATAATAACGATAATAATAATAATAATAATAATAATAATAATAATGGTAGATTCATGGATAGTACTTACGATACGCATGTATATAGAATTGAATATAGAAAGTGAAGATTCAGTTATCCCGAAACAAGCTTCGATCTGGTGTTAAACCCCTTGACCCACCCTCGGACATCAAACAATCTGCTTCCTAAAATCGTGAACTCGACGCGCTCTCCCCTTGACCCTTTTGACGAAGTTTCACGATTTCTAATAAGGCGTAGACGGGCGTTAAGCACGATTACAGTGGACGCTTCGATTAGCCGCGAACATAACATGCTCGTCGTACATAGTCGGGGGGGGGGGGGGGGGGGGTCGCTGTCAAAGCGCTCTCATTGAAAGTCCGAGCGCCAATCATCTGCACAGTTACGGTCGAGAAAGGAAAATTTACCGAAGCGAACACCCGGGTGTACGGCATCACGGTGCACGATGGTCAGTACAACTGACCACTGGACATCCAGAAATCCAACGAATGGCACTGGCCACGCTCTTGTCTCACGGTACTTAGAATTGTTTCGATTGTTCATCCCCGAGTGGCTGGCTTATCGAGAGAAATCTTTCTCTCTTTCCTTCATGCGGTCTCGATAAACAAGCCACGATTGAGAAAGGGAAGGAGGATGAGAAAAGAGAGAGAGAGAGAGAGAGAGAGAGAGAGAGAGAGAGAGCGCGGGGGAGTTGATCACAGAGTCCTTTTGTCGATGAACGACTGCCTCTTCAGGCTGGACACTATTATGGAGATTGACACGAGTGCCTGAAGGCTGAAGGGAAAATCTGATCCTGGCATTTGGGTAAACGTGATGCTGAGAATCGAATGCACAGATATATATCGATAGTCGGAAAATGAAAGGTCACTACCCACGTGATTTAACACTCAGAGTACCATGAGTTACGCCCTCTTGTATACTAGAAATCTATATATATATATATATATATCTCCAGATGGCATAGAAATACTGACCACTGGTCATTTCGTACATATACATTTAAGTGTGTCCGCATACATGTTTAGAATCTGGGAAACTGACCAGTGGTCATTGCTGGAGGGTCGTCGTTGATCCGACATTGACGAGCCTGTTTAACATGGTGGACACAGAAATCGATGCGTCTTGTCCACCTTTGTTCATACCGACGTATACCTACATATATAATACAGGAGTAATTTATAGATATACTTCATGTATATTCTCACTCTGCAGCCGCCGTGTACCTCAATCTGACAGCTTCAGGCTTCTGGACGTGTGTATTACCTCTCACGGCGCGTACCACCCCCGATTCCCTCCAGAGCCTGGAAATTCTGCATTTAGAGGAACATGTCTCGCTTCTATGCGGACTTTGATCCCCATCGAAGAACATTCCACGTGTTACCGAGGGTCATGCGTTTGTAAATTATAATTACGGTCTCACGAGCATTTCGTCGATTTTCGGTGCAAGGATAAAGCGATTTGAGGCTTTTTGGTTGAAGCTTATATGGGGAAAAGGAAGACGAATGGATGCCCCGCGCGTGAATGGGATATACAACGGATAAAGGAAATCGTTGTGTCTATGGCGCGTCACCACGAAATTGTTTCGAAAATTCAATTCGCCCCACAGCGACGTGGCACGGTAGATCTGAATATCAGCCAATTACGACGCGTGACGTACGCGACAAGGGTGACTGCATCAAACTCACGTCATATATACATATATATATACATACATATATTTATACATAAGGTTGTATATATACAGAACGATATACGCATGTAATATTTTTGTCATTTTGCCACACGTCACAATTTGAATGTCATTTACATCTCGCATTCTTCTCAATTTATTCGGGGACTTTTTGGTGGTTGGCTATACATCGCGAATATTACTATACACACACCTATATAGACGCAATACTCTCGTGGCGTGAGAGCTATATAGCTCAGGAAAAATATACGGGCGGACGATGATTTGCATTTTCCTGGAAAATATATCGTCTCCGCGCCATATCGTGAGGAAGTGTCGCGAACGTTTTCCTCACTTTTGCAAGTCAGATATTCCTCCGATGCGTCTCCATGTACAAGCGTGTACGTACTTTCACGTATATACGGAGGTGCCAGATACCACAAGGATTCTGATAAATTGTATTTGCCACTTTGCTCGAGCGGATTGCGCGATCGTTAAAGGATACAACGAAAAAATAGGGTACACCGAGAACTCTCGTCGGATCGTGCAAAGATGGAAGGCGACGATTCATGTGTGCTTTGTGTGTGTTGCTGTGTGAGAGATGTGACATCAGGCGGAAGCAACCTAGTGACTCCCGCGTATGTGCACATGCATGTGTGTGTGTGAGGGAGAGAGAGAGAGAGAGAGAGAGAGAGAGACTTGCATGGTTGTTGGCACAATCATCGATTATACCCGGAAGATGGTATTCGATTTTCTCGTTTTTTTTTCCCCCCCGTGATCGACGGTCCATGACGCTTTTTTTATGCTGTCTCACGGGCAAACGTTTCGCGGATATACAAAAGAACGGAATAACGACGATAATAAGTGGAAGCTGGAAACCGATCGAGCGTGCCCGGGCTATTTCGTGGAGGGAAGTTGATTTCTACATCATAAAACGTGCTGGGCATCGACGTGAATAATTGAAATGAATAATTGACTCGTGTCATATTTTTTTTTTTCCGTAATCACCGAACCATTGCATGGACTTCTCTGCCTCGCTGTGACATCGTTACTCCATTGACAATTCCATTTTTCCAACGGAATCATATTGACGGTTCTCAGAAATTAAAAAAAAAAAAACATCAAGATAATTAATTCCTGCTAGCTGATTCCCAAAACTTCTCCGGTATGATGAAAAGTAGGAACGAAAGTGTATGAACGAACGGGAAACCTTTTCATCGAAGGAAATCAAATTTTTACTTTTCGCTGGGAAAGTAAAATGCGGCTTACGAAAGGTTAAGGCTATTTCAAAAGATTCGCGTTGGAGGCTGCTAACTCCTCTGTCAGTTTTGCGAATTTGAATACAATGGCAGGATTTTGAAAAGTCTTGCGAACGTTTTTTTTTGTTACGAAGAGTTTTTTTTTTATTCTATAAAAAAGTTTGCTCATAGATTAGTAATTTGATAGCATCGCGAGAAGAAGGCTGATCCAATGTTATACGATATATGAGAACATCATCAAGCACAAGTAACTTGATACGTTTATTGTATATCGAAAGTCATGTTATACATGGTGAAATCGTTCAAGAGGGTCGCCATTTGGTATAAAAAAATCATGACTGAGCGTCTGTGATACGCACGAGGGTAGAATTCAGGGCAATGTATACCAAAAGACACACACTCACATATGTATATGTATATTATATATGCAGTGACTGCTCTAACGTCGAAACGACCCTCTCGTGTATTCTTCCCATATACGTTATATTTGCATGCGAAATTAAACTTCTGTTTGCGAATTGCGAATGTCGCTCGTCCCGGAAGGAAATCTATCTCGTTCTGCCTCAGTCCGCCCGTTTGTCTGTCTGTCTGTCTGTCTGGCTTCCTCATATAGCCGTGGGCAACACGCACTCGACCTCTTTCTATATCATTCTCCCTATATGCATAATGATTCTGTGCTTACTGCAAAATTCACAGAGACCTCGGCGAGGGACTCCCGCCGTCTCGTAGAAATCGTGGGTAAACTACCAATCGCGTGATAATCCATTCTCTCAGATCCCATACAAAATGCTGTCCTGATGTTCCCTTGGTCCATATAATATTCGGTCGGAGCGACGATAATGTTAAAGATCTTGGACAAATTAACGTTAAAAAAAAACATGTTGAACCGCGTGGATAGCCCCGAGTCGAAGAAATTTATCGACTTCCATATTTGATCCAGCCACTGGGAGCGGTAAAACTGTACGTACTTTAGCGTTAATTAAATGCGAAGATCTTATATCTAACTCTGAAGTAAAAATTCGACTGATAATCATCGAATATATCAGTTTCGCGCGAACATCGACACGTAAAAACGTTAAAATAATGTTCGCTGCGAGTCTGAGTGCAGGAATTTTCATTCGAAGCTCTGGCACATAGGTAAGTTGCAGAAGGAATTTAGTGAAATTTCATTGCGGAACAGAAAAAAAAAACATCACAAAAGTATACTTTTGTGATGTTTTTTTTCACGCTGGATCTTCGAAAGGTAATTATACTATCCTCGGGCCCGTAAGAGGTCCGTGCCGAAAATCCACATTGTCAAGTCAATCTGTAAAAAAAAAAAAATAATTTCAATTATGATCATTTTAAATTATGTTGGTGTTCTTTGAGTAATATTTGTTTAGAACTTTCCACAGCCACTTCATATTTGCAAATGCATTACAATTTTAGTTTCGCGATTTTTGGGTATCTCGATTCTCTTAACTAATCATTAGAGCACTCATCTTCGAATACTATTACGATACGAGGCTTTTATTAGCCTGGGGTAACGAAATACCCCGTATTGAACGTTCGAGGGTTAAGATCCGTTTTCAGGCAGTCCACGTTTAGAGTCGGTACAATAAAAGGAAGACAGGAATAAAAAGGCTACAGAGAAACGAGAGGGGCTGATGGATAACCGGAGTCAAGAAAAGGTAACAAGAATTTTTTTTCGTATATACATTGATTAGAAAGCACGAAAACTTGGAGATTCCTCATTGAAGGTCCAGATTCGTAGCTTCATCGAGCTCCTCAATCATCCCTGGTTCATTCTTCATTCTCTGTTTTCCTTTGGAGGAAAAAAAATGAAACTAAGAAGAAAGCGAACGTTCGTGTCTCATAACGGAAGCGCACGAATGCTTCCTCGAGTCTCATCTCACGACTGACGAGATACGTAATATGTGAAAGCGCTGTATTTCGAGTCGGGTTCATTGAACAAAGTTCCTTTGATGTTTCGCAATTCAGAATGCTTTATTGAACGTATATATATATATGGTGACAGTATCGTGTCTGAGCTGCGGTCCCGATCGAGCTTGCACAATGCTGGAAAAATCTCATTTTACTGTCGTGACTAAGAGATTGAAGGAAATTCTCAATTACCGGAATTAGGATCTGAGCCGTGCATATTGAATATTTGAATAAGGTTGAACGCGTAGAATGGATCGAAATGGCAGAGAGATGAGGAGTAGAAACCAAATTACAGTAACCGGAACAGTGAGAGGACGGAATTGGGGAAAACGCGAGGCGGGACTTGAACACACGCAAAGTTCGATTGATGGGTAATCGATATATATATAGATATATATATATATATATATATATATATAGCACGTAGAACGCGTGATTCGAGATACTAAGGAAGAACACTTACAATTCTCTCGTTAACGCTCGATCACGAGCTAGATTCTCGAACGTTCGCGCCACGCGACCCTTTTATTTCCCCGGCTTTTTCAATATATATACAAGAGCCTTTCACGATTTTCGTGCCCCTTTTTCCTCACCCTCCTATTTTCTCTAAGCTAGTACATTCCCATATATATATATATATATCTATATTGTATGTTTATAGTGCGTAATATTGATATACTCTGAAGATCGAATTATCGTAGCTCTATTGTTGCCTATGATCAAATATATTAGTTACACGTGCACTCACCGCGCTATCAGTCATATAAATATTTTCTATCCAGGCACATTTCGAACCACAATTTCCTTTTACGTTCCCATTGTTCTCGATACTTCAAGTATCTTTTTCTGGTTTTAGTGTCATAAATATATTTTTTTTTTTTCGTTCTCAATGCATTCACCGGCAAAATTCCAATTTGTTTAAATTCAGAGTGGAAAAAATCGTTAATATTTTTGCAATAATGACTCTCGAACGTGCAAACTTTCATGGAGTCAAATGAAAGATTATTGTGCTACACAGACCCACCATCGTGTCGAGGCTTTCGCAGAGAGACCGATACTGGCACGTTTGTTAAAGCAACTTCCCATAAAGATCGAGATAGCGGAGAAAGCCGACACCTACGACTTTTTTTCCACCCCCGCTTGAAAACCCCTTTCTCGACAACGTGAATTGTCGCTTTGCCTCGGCTTCGCGCTAGTTTCGCTCGCTATATATAACTGCAATGCACGGGATATGGAAAGGCGAAGTTGAGAGAAAAAAAAAAACGGAAGTACTCTCTCACCACCCTTTATGGACGCGTTCGAGCGAGTGGTAATATTTCGTCGCTCAGCAAAAGCTCTAGCATGTATTTAGCCGGTGCAGTGAATTCTCTTCACTTGAAACAATAGCCGCAAGAAAAAGATGATGGCGAAAAATTGCTAAAAATCCACCCCATTGTTCGTACACGCTGTTCAGAGCTAAGTCGACAAAATCTTGATAAGAACCGCAAACAAAAGTTCCCCGATAAACAATAATGTATATTGAATATGCATTAAACTGTCCAATTCTTTTTTTTCCAATTCCAATTCTTCCAAATATTCCGCAACACTGCTTATTTAGATGCTCAACGGAACGCTGATAATTTTTCGTTTGAATGCAAGACTGGGAGATTTTACCATACAGACTATGCTAAAAAATGCGATTTAAAGAATCATTTGAATAATTATCATTTGAAATAGTCCGTATACGTGATCTGAAACTTGGCAAACCTGATGAAAAGTATCCAAAGTTTAAAATATTTCAAATACATAAAGATCTCTACTATGCACTAAAGTACAAGGACTACCTTAATTATAATTAGGTTTTATTTATTCATAATGACCGTATCAATTTTCTAGCAATCGGTAAATCGGTGTTTTTTTTTTTCTAATGCCCTACAATCAACGGAATCTTTTTTTCATTGTCTTGAGATATATGTAAAAACTTAAATTGAAATGGTAAAGATAACCCGCGGTGGGACTATAATCAGATTAAAATAATTACTTTGTCACAGGCCGAATGAAAAATATGAATGTATCGTCATTAGATCGATCGGTGTATCGTGTATCGTCAGTGAAAAGGATACTTTCGCCTGACTAAAACCCTGCACATCCTTCATTTTCTTAATATTTTACATTCAGCCAGTGCCCATGTAATTATTTTGATCGTTTCTTCCCATTCTTTCTCACGTCTTTCAAGGTGAATTTGAAATAATGAAGTTGATTCTTCCCATTGACTCATTTTTTACTGATACAGTTGAGGTAGCTCAGGCCGAAGGTATATCTGCTTTTTTATTCTGCTCATTTCTCATTCGTTCGTGTTTTATTGTACCAAATCGAAATGCAATACAAATTACGAATGAGAAATATCATGGATGCACGGTTGTGAACAACACCATTCGTTCGGAAATTCCGCACAAGTTGGTACAAACATAGTTTCGTGTATCGCAATTTCGCAACCATGACATTATTCCGATCGATCTCGTTGATCGAAAATTCGTTTCATCGAAATAAAATTTTACCATATACTTTTGCAAAAGAATTTTATTTTTAACGTTCTGAGTGTATCAAAATCGTATTATCCATATGGGGTGAAATACCCCGTGTATGTGTTGATATTTCTCGGATATCGAGGGAACTTTTGAGATCGCGTTTCATTCACACGCAAAAGTGTAAAGCTTGTAAAAAGTTTGCCACCAAGCAGCGCACATTACCCGCCATCTCCATAAGTTTCAGCTCTTTGAAAAGAAAGAAAATGCGGCATTATTCGCGATGTAAAAGAGGCTCAAACCTTTCTTTTTCCGCAGCATTCTTTTTACAGAAAGAAAGACATAGAGAGAGAGAGAGAGAGAGAGAGAGAGAGAGAGAGAGAGAGAGAGAGAGAGAGAGAGAGATAACGATTGACGGAGAAAGAGAGAGTCCTGAGTGGCATTCCACGGTCTCTCGTCTGTGTAGGAATTTCGAACGACAGCATTTTTAATCACGCGAGCATTTAACGCGCTCTGCGAGCTGACTTTAATATAGGGGAGCTATGCGGTTTATGCATAGTGATGAGAGTCCTGGTTGCCCTGACTGTATACACAGCACTCGGTGGCTATATACCGCGACTGGTACGTAATTCGCACACCGACAAAAGCCAAATGCTTTCGCTAAAAACTCCATCTGTAGGCAAATTGTTTAATTACACTTACAGTGTGAATATTGCTTCTGGGCGAAGAAATGAGACACCCGTGATGATGAAAGCCCCCCCCCCCCCCCCCCCCGCTACGTACGTATACGCATATGTTCGGTGTAAAGCTTTATTGACGAAAAAGGGGCAATAAAAAAATTGACTGGATGCGAAAAAAATAAACTTGTCGACACGTTATTTCTTCGTATTATTTATTATTAACAATAAATCTTTGAATTATAATTACGAGAATATTAAATAGATGCAACTTCGACGAGTTTAATCCCGAAGCAATTTTCCCGATAATAAATTATCTGCTGTAACGAGTCGCGCGTATCCCTCCGGAACCATTTAATTGTTAATTAGCGGGAGAAAGAAGGAAGAGCGGGATAATGACGGTCAGGGTGACTGGAAGGAATCCGGCGGTCGGTGGTTTCGTTTTCACTGGACCCAGGTTACATGTATATACATATTTTCGAGTTGATAGTCCGGGAAAGTCAATTTTAGCGAGCGCGCTCGTTTCAACCCCCTATACCTTCTCCCCCAAAAATCCCTATCCTTTTCTCGACGGTGGAAATGTCGTAGGCGAGAGCCAAGCACAGTTATTTCGTGATTTAGAAGCCGAAGAATGAGACAGCCACGTAAAAGTCTCGCTGTTTAGTCTCTTTCTCTCTCTCTCTCTCTCTCTCTCTCTCTCTCTCTCTCTCTCTCTCTCTCGTATGGCACAAGATCGTTTGCGCCCCAACGCCGCTTCCATTGCTGCTATGCTGCTAGTCTATGTGAGAACAAATCCTTGTTGCTAGTGCTCGTGAAAGTGTAACCTATACGTATAGACGAGTTGGTGCTAATTTGGAACAGTTGATACATTTGGATCCTTTGGCTTTTTCAACACCAGCGATGTATTTACGTACATGCGCGTGCTTATTTTGTAGGTTATACAGACGAATTTTCTCTAGGGCTGTGCTGGGACCCATCTACTCGTCGTTCAGGTACGCGATAAGAAAAATCAGCTTATTCGATAGAACAAGTTTTTAACGTCGTTTCATGCGCCCAAAGAACATTTTTCTAGTACACTGGCTCTGGCGGATCTTACAGCATGCATCGGATCTATCGCTAGAAAAAAATCCGAGCGAAATGATGGATCATCACTGCGAAAACCCCGTTGAATTAAAAAAAAAAAAAAGAAGAAACGCCTGCAAGTTGTTTTGGGTGAATCTTTATTAAAAATTGACTGATCTCCAGCTCGACTCAACCGTTAGGTTTATTCTGCTTCCACATAGAAAAATCTTGTGTGTGTTTTTATAAACTTTCACACAATCAGTTTGGAGAACAAGGATAGTTGATATTAAATTTGGCAAGAATCGCTTGGATGCTTCAGATTTTACAAAATTTTGAACTTTCCCAAATTTAGGGCTATCGAGGCAAACATTTTTGTACTTTAATAGTCTAGGTCACGAAAAGAATTGATATCAAATTTGGCAGGAACCTCTAAAGGAGTTCGTTATTTAGAAAATTTTTGAATTTTTCGAAAAATGATGTGCGTGCTTTGACTTTTGCAAATTTAAGACTACCGAGCTGCAACCTTCGACCCTGATAATCTAGGTGATGATAAAGAAAAAAACGTGCAAATTAGAAATTCACTCGCTGTTTCCTCATTGTTTTATCTCATTCACAAAAGGAACGAGGCAAGGAGCTACGAGGAAGCGAAAATCGAAAAACTCACTTGCTCCTAGAGGGAGCTTCGTGTGTGAGTCAAAATAATGAGGAAGCAATGTAGAAATTTATAATTTGCACAATTTCTTTTTTATAGTGGTCCCACAATTGAACCTATACCTTTTTTTATGTGAGTCGAAATTGCTGATCGAAAAATGCACAGCCCGTTAAATGTTTATGTTTGAAAAATCTAGGCCTTAACAGCACCGCACTCTGAATGAAGTGGATCATTGATCCATCTATTTTTGATCGATTTATTTTCAGCAGGAACATACTGAAACTAAAATGATGGTCCAAATTGTCACCGAGACCTCTTTTTAGCGAGGGTTTATCTATCGACCAGGCAAAGTCTAAGCCCACATCGCTGTACGCGTTGAATCATAAGTGTTATGCCCTTTTGTTGGCAAGCATTCGACGCATATAATGAGTACGCTGCTGGTACTTTACCTATATATACATATGCCGCTCGACGAGAGTGTCTCTCCAACCTCCTCGAATGACCCCTCAATCCCTGCGTGAACTGCCGACGCACATAGTAACGCGACCCCTCTCATTCCACTGCGTTTTTTTTGAGCAGGCAGAATATTTTCATACAAATGTTTTGCGAAAATGACAGTGGAGCGCACCCCGACGGTGAGAGACAAGGGCCTTGAATCCAACCGCATAACCCGCAGGGCTCAGATGCTCGGCTATTTCGTTTTTTTTTTTCAAACCAACCCCTAGCTTTGGTATGTCTCTCTCTCTCTATCTCTCTCGCTCTCCCTCTTTTTAATGGAAACTTCTCGTTCTTGCCCTTGTCACTCGACTATCGAACACCTAACCTATACCTAGCCCTCTGGTACTCGTTACTCGTCGTCGGAGGAGGTGGAAAAAAACAAAAATAATAATAAAGATGGCTCCTGGTTCGTGTTCACGCCGACCCGATGGTTTCGTCGAAATGGTAATTGTTTTTAATTACTCGAAGGGCCGAGACGCCTCGCTGGCTGTATACCACGAGCACATAAGGGATGGAAATCCGCGATGAGAGTCGAAAAGGGTTGCGGCTTTGTCAGGCAATCCGCTTGAACTCCCAAAGCTCATTCTTATTATACTTTCCTTTCGAGCTTAATCCAACAGTCCCTTTCATCATTAACTGCTATCTCTCCGACGAAAAACTCCGGAAACCTCAAAAAAAACCTGGAAACCTTAGGGTCGTGGACGATAATCAATTGCAAAAAAATACTGGCAGTCTTAAAAATAACAAATACAATCAAAAAAATTTGAAAACGATGATTTAACGTATGGTGTTTTCTTCGGATTGACGATTTTTTTATTTCAAAAACGTTGACAATCACTCTATGATGCAGCGTTTGCGTGCTTATAACGCTTTGTTTTACATGAGGTTAGCGCAAAAGCGGCCCGCAGGTCACCCTGCCAGCACGTACGACAGTAATGAAGGTCGAAAATATTTACATACTCAGGCCGCCGGTGCGTTTGCATTTATTTTGTCAAGAGCTCAAGGACAAAGAGAAGAATACACGCGTACATGCATGACGACACACGAAGAACGCATCATTCGGTATTTGTAATTCAGCGGAGAGAGATATAAAACACTTCCCCGGGTTACGATAATATGTTCACGCGGCGGCTCATCCAGTCATGAAGAACGATAGAAAAAGGGATGAAGAGAGAGAGAGAGAGACAAAGAGTAAACGCAATTTTCCTATCCTATCATCATGTTGGCATTATACGTTTGTTTTTATACGCAATGCCACGCGTCGTTTACGCGTCGCGGCGTACATGCATGCGTTCCTGTTTACGTTGCTCGAATGCATTACCAACATCAATTATATGGTAGGGTCTTGTCACTACGTATACATGCTACATAATAAATATATGTATGCGTAAAAAAGAAACTTTCTACCTATATTGGTGGTCATGAAAATCGTTTCAACCCACAGTTACGATTTTTCTCGTTACAATAATAAAAAAAAAGGATTCCGTTAATGACGGCGCGTCACGAGTTGCATTGTTTTTCTTTCGAATTGCGCTCTTATACAGTTCATTTGCACTCATATTTTTTTTCTTTCCATTTCCTCTTTGCATAACTATGTGAATATCTTTTACCAAAATCATAAAATATACATTGCGCTCAGCAATGTCGTCCGCAATTAACTCAAGCCGGCTGGTTACCGAACGCACGACTCCCATGATAATTTCTCGTCTACTCACGCTTAACGCGTTGACAGGCTTTTTTCATTAAAAATAAAAAAAATAAAAAAATTTCCGCGAGTTCCGCAGTTAATAACGCCTATAAGAAAAACTCGTGAAAAAATTGCTAGCTGGGTGTAGCACAGGTGGATCATCACCCAGGCCCATTTGACACTCACACATTTATGAGCGAAACGTAATGTAGGGGAAAATAAAAATACTCGCGAGTATGGTTAAAAGTGCAAGGGGGTGCGAATTACTCGTAAAATTATATTGAGAGCCAGCAGGCGAGAAATGCGAATAGAAAAATATTGTTCAAGAGAAAAAAAAAAGCAAATGAGGAACTCGTTCATTGCTTCCTTATATATCGTTATATATCGTGGATAATGTTGCTTCTATTATAGCAAGTGGCATTTTCAATTTGGCCTTAATCTGATTCATGCTTTCGCTTCACTGTCAGATCCACTACTCTTTCGTAATGCTGCATCATATTTGTACAAGAGCACATGAGAATTGCGGAAAATCTGATTGATACCAAGTATGGCTATACTAGTTTCAATTGAATTATTATCAGTAACTCAGAAAAAAATTCCTTTCGCTCAGTAGTCCATCTTCTTTGCAGTGCTACGTTTCTGTTATAAATGTGATTTTCTGATTGATCAGAACATGCATAGCATTCGGACATAAAAATTCCGGAACACTTTTTTCCATGAAAACAAAGCTTCCTCTACTATGAGGAAGGAAAATGAATTGTAGTATAACGATTTCTCGGTACACGCTCAATTAACTTCAATTTCCGATCGCTTCGAAAATTGACTATAATGACAGTGCAATAGCATGGAATTAAATTCACACGATTTCGCGGTCAATAAAAAATTGATTTACGCATCCTAATCTTACCCGATTCTTCCCACGTATACCATTTATGCATCCATAGTATCACGATCATTATATATCGTATCCGGTGTGTGTGTGAAAAAGTAACGAGAACATATCGCTCTCTCTCTCTCTCAACTTCCGATCAACCGGTGTTGAGCATGCCGGTGAGTCAAGTCCCTCTCACTTTACTACCCATTATATTCCTGAAGTTTTTTCAACGTGCGTTGCCCATAGCGGACACGCTATCCCACTGTTAGATCTATCGACGATTAATAAAAGCTAAGGCTGAAGATTCGCTGAGGATAGGAGGGTTAAGTCGCGTCGTGGGACGCGATGGAAAAACTCTGGGGGTTGGAGAGCATCGACGCGCCCTCCGACGCAGTTCATCTAATGGGGAAGAGAGCATCGCGGGCTCATGCGCGCATCAACTGTTCTCTCCGACGACGTGTAGCACCTAATGCAAGCGACCCTAAAGAATATCTAATTATCTAACACGTGACCGGTCACGTGTTGAACAAGGCTCTCCCGCCGCTATTTTCTGATTCATTTATACGGAATAGTAGAGGCAAACGTACCAACACAAGAGGATAAAACGTATACACGATAATGTATATACATATAGATGTAATATTGTGAACTGCGTGAAAAGAAGAGTGAATTTATCAGAGAGCATTGTATAAATATACAGGGTGATTTAGAACAGAGGTATAACCCTCTGTTGTAATAGCACGGGTCCAAATATTCCGAATATACGTACGATTTTGTCATGTGAGCGCCATTTTTGTATCACAAGCAGAACCATTAGGACGAGAAGAGACCATGCAGGATAACTTGGGCGGGATCATTAAGGCGAAAATAGCCAAAGTTAGATAAAGTAGGGAAGACTTTCCTGCGGTTTTATCTATTTTTATCCTAATTATTCTACTATTACGGCACAAAAACGCATCAGGATGTGCAATATTTAGGTCAGATGGACCATCAACAGATTTTATATCTTACTTTAATGTTCATCAGCCTTGAATTGGACCCAAAAAATTGTTCATACAACGGACAAAACAGTCTAATTACAAAAAAAAAAAAAATTTCGTGAAAGTTCAGTACAAGCTCGGTGATTTTCTCACAGCCAGCAAAATAATGCTATAAATATTTTTGTATGTTGGAGAGTACCAGTAATCATTTAGTTATGCTCTGATTAGTATAATCGATAATCGTTCAAATGCGCCAATAACGACTCAACGCTCAAGATTAAAAGAAATTAATGCTCATCTCGATATTTCGTGCGGCTGACGTCGTTACCAATAATCGCTTAAGGTCTGAATGGCCCTGTATATTATACCAGCATTGAAAGCACAAAAAGCAACAAAAGTTATATCCGATTCTTCTCCTACCCTCGATTTTCCCACCCGGTGTGATATTTTGTTAAATTTACCCATCCACACTCTCCTTCTCCTTTCGTGTGTATTTTCCTTCATCGATGCGTGTGAAACGTATGCCGTTATTAACTCGGACGTGCGCTGTCATGTCGATCTGACGAACGGAGGAGGCCTTCGCACGCAACTAAATTCACCCGTTGCGAGACCCGGGGCAATGTATATTATAGACACACGCATCTCGCCCCTGATCGACGCGGTGTGCTCATTTTTCCCGTTTGTAACGCTTAGCAAATGGCTCATCATTGAAGTTGCCTTTCCTCTGCCTCTCTATCTCTCTCTCTCTCTCTCTCTCTCTCTCTCTCTCTCTCTCTCTCTCTCTCTCTCTCACTCTCTCTCACTCTTATATCTTTCCATTGCTTTAGAATTCTCGTAATGACAGGTTCGCAGCTATAGATCCCACCTTTGTAACTTTTGCGTACGAATACGCGGCGTCAATATATTCATCGTTCAATGAAGCTGGAATTGATCGTATAATTACGAAAAATGAAGATACAAACAGTTGAATATTCGACGAATAGATTCTGCGATGAATATTATATCTTGCTGTATAATTATGCGTTACTGTATAATTATGCGTTACTGTATAATTATGAAGAAACTAATGATACGAATGTAGGAAGTGCTACAATTTTCCGCCCTTTTTCTTTCGCCATCATGATAACAGTATTTTCTTGCAGGATATGCATTTTCGCTATGAATTTAATTCTGAAATGTTCACTCTCATCGGCAGCTTTTATTCGACCTAGTTGGAAAAAAAATTTTTTTTACGCTAATTCAAGTGCACAAATTAGTTTATGGGTGTTCCAGCTCTTCGCTAACTCACGATCGTTATTTAAAAAAAGTATCCACGATTCCAGATGAATTGTACATTTTGTTTCTTCCATTGAACCTGGAAAAGTGACAGTATTTTGTTATTCACTAAGTTAAAAAAAATTGCTATTCTAGTATAAATATAATCTAACTTCTTCTATCCTTACGACTTTTCATAACGAAGTTGACGATCCTTGTCTATTCTATACTCTTCGACAAACGAATCCAAAAGGTTTCGTTCCACGACAGAAGTCGAGCTACGATTTCCTAAGCCACAAGATCATCGATTGCATAAAAATCATAGAAGGCTCGTTAGATACTTGACCGGGTGAAAAAAAAAAAAACGTCGTTACTGCGTGAGTGGACTTGGGGGTGGTATCCGCGCCAGTTATAAAAAACCATATGCACACAGAGTTCCACGCTGCCGATATACGGTGACGTGCGCGTTGGGGTGATCCGAGTTACATCTCGAGTGCTTCCCATGGTCGACAAAACCTTCGGTCGTCCACTTCTCTGTACTGGTGATGGATAAGCGCACTCCTTCTGTGGTCGTACGATATTTCGTTCCAATCAGGTACACGTACACACACGTGCATACATATATGTATATTTATACACTGGTAACGAGTGAAGAGTCTCAACAGAAGAATCGACGACAACTATTACCCCGCTCAGAGCACCCCAAAAGAGTTCTCAATCGACGGGAAAGAGAGAGAAAGAGAGAGAGAGAGAGAGAGAGAGAAGAGAGAACGAGAAAGAGAAGAGTGACTCTACCACGCTTAATATTTACCATTCTCGCAACTCTGAAGTGCGTAATGTACTACATACAATATACGTATATATGCATACATTGAGTGCGTGTATCAAGCGCACGCTCGAACGCCATCGTACACGTCAATATGCTTCGATCGTTCGAGGGTGCTAGAGGAGCAATGTATTTCATTTGTAGCACATATCTATACGTTGTACAGAATGGAGGAGGATGCCCGAAGGGTAGAAAAGAGACGGATAGAAGGGTAGCTAAGTGTAGCAAAACTACAGAGAGTCACCGATTGCATATGTATATCGATGACCTATAACGCCGGAAGGACGCTGCATCAATTCTTTAAAATAGCAGAAATGCCCTTTTGATATTAATCTAGCGATATATATATATATATATATATATATATATATATATATATATATATATGTATATGTGTATTTTGTAAAGGACCAAAACTTTTTCACCATCTCACTCCGGTGCAAAAACCCTCGCTGTGATGCACACGCACATCGTGAAGCATTGAAAGTGGAGTTAATTGATCGGAAGTCTTGAGGCTGCACGTGCCATTTTTGCATTGTAGCGGCCAGTGAAAATTTGACGGTGCTTTAACGTTCTGTCGATCTCCCGTACAGATCGCGTATTACTCGCGCATATATATATATATATATATATATATATATATATATATATATTACACAGCAGTGTAAATTGTACATATGTACGACGCGTGCACAACAAACCGGGACACTTCATGCTCTCTTCAATCCGACATTTCGAGAATAAATAAAACGCGTGCATCATTGCTCCTGTATGTACATAATCCATGGGTCCTTCAGGATCGTCGAGAAAGAGAGACTCTCTCGTGAATTTCTTGTACACGCAGTAAGGATCGTTTAGTGTGCGACATATCGTTAAAAGTACTCGAATATATTTCTTTTCATCAAAGCAACGATTGTATTACCCCGACGAGATCCCGCAACCCATCACTATACTCGTTATTGCTTTCAGTTTGCCGCGGTTGAATTCTAAATGATCGTATATAAAGGTATATGTGAATTCGGATGTCTCATTTTCAACTTTGCATTTATTTATTTTTTCAATCTTCAATCTTTGAGAATACTCTAGCAAAAAGAAAAATACCACCTTTGCAAAAATAAGTGGTCTCAGGTTAAACAAATCCTAAGGGGTGTCTTTTTCTTCGTTGATACCGAAAAAAATGAGGCATCTCGGAGACACAATCGCCAGGGGTCATCTCTTTCGCGAAATTTTCTGTGAGCTTAAAACTTTTTTTCAAATGACGTAGTGAAATATTTCAATTAACTGTTCGTCCACGAGAAAATTCTTTCAGATAAAAAAAAAGTATATTGTATACCATAGGGGATGCATGATGGTGTAATTGAAAATAGAGAGAAGTCTCGTCCGAGAATTATTTCTCTGAAAAAATCGGCGATCTCTCTCCTCCTCGTATTCGAAAAGTATGAATAATTATATTTAAAAAAAAAACTAAATGACATACCCCAGCGAATGAATACAGCTGTGAGTGCGTAGTTGTATGAATGATTGTCGTCGATTTCCGTTGAAAAAGCAAAAAAAAAAAATCGTTATCTCAACCGTCTCTCGTTTTATCGAAACATATACCCGGAGGAACAGAGATCGCGCATCGCTGCTACAAAATAGAGGGGGAATCTGTTCAGGAAATTCATAAATGAAAAAATATAAAAACTAAGCGGATAAGCTCGCGGTAGACGAGAAGGGAAAAAGCGTTAAAAATAACGCGATCGCTCTCTCGTTCTCGCTGTCCTCCACAGTTCGAGGCAAACTCTCGATCCTGTCGCGACCCCTGACACAAAAAATAGCACCCTGACTGGTTGCGAGTATCACTGTACAGTAAAATTGTGCCTTCCATTTTGGCATTTTGCTGCAGCGCGTCAGATGAGGCAGGCCTCTCGCTTTTTCTCTGGGTAATTGCTGGTATTTATAAGCGATAGCCCCCGACGTCCGGGGGTGTCGCAACTCGCTGGTCTTCTCCATCCTCCGTATGGATCCTCGACTCGACATTTTCAGCCCCTCCGACACGGTATTCCACCAGTGGCTGAAACGTAATATGGTAATACGGGCAATGGCCCATATTGACATGAACGATGCCGGCAATTCAAGGGAGAGAGATGTCATTCTCTCTCTCTCTCTCTTTCTCTCTCTCTCTTGCTCGCTCCCGGATGACTGTTTTTAATTTCCTCGCGAAGTGAATTTCCTCCCACGTCCCTCCCCGTACTCCGCAAAACCATTCTCAGTCTCTTTCTATTCTCCGCTTCGTTCCTGCGGCTAAACTCTCTCACTCTCGAGCATTTACATAGTCGCATTACGTTTCTGTCTATCGCGTTGAACGCGAATTCCCCCCAACTCCATCCCTCTCCCTTGTATATCGGAGGGGTTGATATTACCAGGAATCACTCATAATCACTTCTCTCCCGAAAACCCTCACTCTATCCTATTCATGCATTTATATATGTGTGTCTGTGTGTGTATACGTATGTACGAAATGTATAGTCATGCCAACTCTTCGGTTCTCTGTTTCATCCACCTCCTCACCAACCCCCCAATTTCTCTCTTATTTTTTTTTCTCTCCTCGTTGTCGTATCCCATTTTCTTTTTTTTTTTTTTTTTCCTCCGAGGCAAAAGCCTCGGCAGTTTTTGTTGCCATCTCGTACTTGTGTTCTCCCGTTACGGAGTTTTCATACACCAACAGAACCGCGATTATATTGTATCCTACCCCCGAATAAAAGCTTCCGGGGATATATACTTTTCTTCTTCTTCTTTTTTTTCTATTCCATAACTCCTCTCGCGCTTTATCCTTCTGAGAAAGGAAAAACCGAACCCAGGGATATCCGATTTTTCTTCGAGTCAACGAGCACTTTTCTCCGAGCCATGGTATAATGGCATGTATACGTATACGTAGACAGAAACAAAGAGAGAAAGAGAGAGAGAGAGAGAGAGAGGAAAGCTCTTGCCATAAATTTGGTTCAAGTCTCCTGGCGCTACGAGTCTACGAGAATGTGAGTTATTTATTCCTTACTCAACGTTGCAGAAGTAATTCTGTTATTCTATTTTCTAATAATACATATACATATTGAGATGGTGAGAGAGCTTAAAGTTTTTTTTTCACTCCCTGTGCTCGGATACCTTGAATTATTTTCTACTTGTCATTTCTCCGAAAATTATCCGCTGGCATAAATTTTTCATCGGTTAAATTACCAGCGTGATTGTAATTTCTCCGCGAGATGATGCGTTAGAAAAAAAAAACGACCCATTACCAAAATCGAACTCCGTTTAACCCCTGGGTACATGCGACTCATTCAATTCCAAACAAAAGTATAACCATAAACTCCCCTTTGATCCAACTAAATCTTTATCTTTTACCACCGAATCCTCTTGACCTTATCTCGCAGATTCGTACGCGTGTCTTTCACTTTATCGGTCAAAAGAATAAGCCACTGCGACTATTTTTTTTTTTTCATAGCTCGTAGAACGGTGTACCGTTTAATAAAGAGATCGGATAGTTTCGTCAGTAGCCGAAGCGACCCCTCGGCATTTATTTCTCTTGTATGACACGGTCTACCGATGTTCGCGCGTGCACTGGCAGAGGGTCGCAGGCTTAAGGTTCCTAAAAAAAACAGTGCCATGTATACGTGACACCTGGCCCCGTTGTCTGGTGTGTGTGTCAAGTGGACATTAAGCGGAGTCTCTCGCAAAATATTTCATATCGATCTCGATCTATCTCGTCACGCTGTTCCCATCCGCCACGGGCTTTGAAATTAAATCACCATTATGGCTCGTTGCGTTATTGTCACTTTTGTGGTATGTATATATACATATACACGTACCTTTCTGTACGCATATTATACAGAGATAAATGTATATTGAGTCTTATGCCGTTCGTGATTGTCGTACGTCGTCATTGCGCATGCATATTAACCAACGGCAGAAAGTTATACAAAAGCTAGGCGCGCGATTTCATCGTGTGGGACGCGCACAGGTGTTCGGCCACCTCGCGAACGATTATTAGCAATATATATTGAGTCTACTCGTGACGCAGTGGCGTAACGCTCTTTACGAGGCGAGACACTCCGATATGCTGTTGCAATAATCTCGACCCTTTTTTTTTTTTCATTTTTTATTAACCTTCTCACACAACGTCGTTCATGGTTTTTTTTTCTTCTTCTTTCACTCTCTAGCTCTCTCACTCTCTCTCTCTCTCTCTCTCTCTCTCGTCGCTGAAACGAGTGTTCTCGCATGAGATTACTATCTGATCGATCATCACCCAAGAACCACTAGGGCCACACATACACACACACACACACACACACAAACACACGTGTATAATGACAAACAAAAAGGCGTAAGCTGCGAGATTTCATACGTAAATTTATGTTGGTCGCGTCTTTTTGATCGCCCACAAACGATTTCCCTTGTGTAATTATAACGT
Organism: Rhorus exstirpatorius; assembly: GCA_963564615.1. Lineage (NCBI taxonomy): Eukaryota > Metazoa > Arthropoda > Insecta > Hymenoptera > Ichneumonidae > Rhorus > Rhorus exstirpatorius. Next base: position 18,674,835 of record OY751316.1, on the reverse strand, counting down.
GAAGTCAGCATTTGTATCTTGCCGGACTGCGTGATCGATAACGCGCGCAATTTGACGTTCTGCCGTAACTGTTGCAAGTAAGATTTCCTCGTAGGTGTTGGATCGTTTGTATTTATCTGTACGAATGTTTTTTTTTCTTTTTCTTCAATCCGTTATAGAGCTATAGACAAGGAGAGAGAGGGAGAGAGAGAGAGAGAGAGAGAGAGAGAGAGAGAAAGAGAGAGAGAGAGAGAGAGAGAGAAAAGCAGATTGAGAAAATGCATTATGTTAAGACGAGATAATTTATTCATCGAGAGCCGAAGAACTGGGACACGAGAGCGATTGTCCTGGAATTTTTCGATCAAGAAAAAAGTGTCCCGATACGAAACAATAAGATCGGCGTTATTAACTATACGGACTACTCTCAGCACAAAAAAAAAGCGGGAGTTATGCGTTTAATCGGCTTGATATGACTCAGTGAATTTACGTTTACAATGCGCGCTTCTTTGCTCGAGTCTAGTAAAATCTTCAATTTGGGAGAAATGAAATTTTCTTAAATTAATTTGAAAAGTTAAAATGAGCACTTTCTTGCTTTATAATTTTTCAAGATTGCAGTCCTTTTTGATCAAATTGATTTCATAGTTTTGGTTTTCTCATAGAAGGAACTTTTACATTTTTATAACATTACGAGAATGCACTATGCATTTTTCAACTTCCATTCCATTTTCTCCTTTTTCTCTCAATTACATAATCTGAGCTTCTCTCGAGTTTGATGGTACTTCAAAATTTTTTTTCTACAAATATCACGCCCCAGATTGTGAAAAACACTTTTTTCAAGTCCCGAATCTTCGAAGTCTCCGAAAATTTGAAACCCTTGATTTTCAACAATTGGAAAACCATCAATTTTGTACTTCATATAATTTTTGTATATCCTAACGTGCGTCCAAAATTTTCAACCGATAAATCCACAACGATTAAATAGTTATTAAAAAAAAATTGAATTAATTTTTTTTCAGCTATTTGGCCATTTTTTTCGAAATTCAATACGATACATCTTCAGTCCAAACTTCACTCCTGTACGAAGCCTCATCCTTGAACGCTTGAAAATTACAACCGTTGTCGTATTCAGAGACATTTTGAAAAAAAAAAATTTCTGGAACGTAAAATTTCAGGATAAACGACTAAACAGTAGGTTATAAGAAATTATTTAATGTTGCACGCTCGGGAACCTCGGATCGTTTTGTTATTTTCATTATTATTATTATTACTATCGTTATTATTATTGTTATTAATTATTTATGACGATTAATTCTTATAGCGTCATTTGGTTTGCCATATGAATTTCGTTCGCATGACTCCATATCACATCGTATGGATCACGTACGTATGTAATGTCAACTGGCAAATTGTACGTAAAATTGTCGTGCATAGGTTTTAAATACTCATCGCGTATTATTCCATTGGGATTTAATGGTCCCGTTAATACAGGGTTGAAGTGCCGGGGTGGCTCTGTACGGGGTCCTCAGGATTAACAGAGAAGATGTATGCTGATGAAATCTTATACGGTCCGACCGGTCCGCGCTCTCGTTCGCCGGTTAATAAATGCTCGTGCATTCGTGCTTGTCGCGCGACGACGAGCGAGGGCAACTGAGGGTTATTAAAGGAGTACGATTAATTATGTCTCTCGTTGACGACGACGAGGTTCCTGCGGTTCGGGGACGAGTCAGACACACACCACACTGCACAAACCTCGAGGGTTCACTCGCACATCCCCTTATCCATCTCTCTCCCTCTCTCTTATACTCATTATATCCTGGATGCTATATCCATGGTTCGAACCCTCGGGGATATCTCGAGCACGACTCGGGAGTTTAGCTCCAGATTTACGTTGACGTGATTTTTCGCTGACGAGATCAAGATTTTAGCCTCTCGCGGGAGGCATTTTCATCGAATCACATCGCGAGGAGCATCGCTAAATGGCTAATCTGACGGTAAATCAATTAGCGACTGATTATGAGAACGAGAGAATAAACGGGAAAGAGGAGAAATTAAAAGGAATGCGACAATGACATTTGGACTGGGATTCCGCGTGCTTGGGCTGACAAAATTTTCCTCTTGTGGCATTCTTTCGAATAGCTGTCAATTGAAAATTTCGTTGTTCGATTGAGACATCATATTTGTAATTCTTGTTTATGTGAGAAACTTAAGAAAAAGTAGGGTTGACACTGATGCACCCCTTGATGGGCTGACTTTACAAAGTTCCGGCGATCCTGGACTCATCGTTTTTTTTTTTTTTTTTAATATTTTGTTGTTAACGAATGTGAGGAAATGTGATGAAGTGGAAATAGTGGAAATAGGATAGAAGTCATATTAGAATGTTGACTATTAGCCATTAGGCGCTTGGTATAGTGCAGAGAATCGTTTGCGGGGGAGCGGTATGGCGTCCAGGATGCAGAAGGATGGTGCCTATAGGCACCAGCTGAGAGACGAAGAAATATTTGAGACATTTTTTTAATTATATGAAATATTGGAAACTGCAAAAGCTTCGTTAGAAGTTTTGAACTGAGTTGGGACAGTTTTAAAACGGGGTTGAGACGCGTTTAGCTCATTCTGCTCCCTCGAGAGTGGATATTGTGTCAAAATCAAGGAATTCACCAAAGTATTGCTATACTCGAAGTCGTACCACGCAATGTGTTGACTCGATCGCTTTCGCGAATGAAAAAGATCAGGTATCACGACGCTTTCAGCGTTATTTATTCATTTCTGTCTACCGTTGACCCGGGCTAATGGATCAATCGTTTGCGTCGAAAATGTGACTTCATCTTCCCCTTTTTGTTTTTACAGTAAATAGAGAAAAGCAAATCCATTGTGGCGTGATTCATCATTCGTGATTCCACGCACTTATTCTTTTTTCTGCTCCATTCAAGCAGATAGTGATCCGCGCTTAATGCACACGTTTTTTTTTTTTTTTTTTTTCGTTCACTCCACCCAATGTTTCCTACTTTTTATGAGCGGGTGTCCCGACGGAGTTTAAAAAAAAAAGAAGCGAGTAAAGAGCTCGCCGGACGTTGGTTTCTGGCTCATCATCATGATTCCATATTCCCGGACGTTAGTATGTATAGTCACCGCGAAGAGCTCTGGGAGCACACACACACAGACACACACACGCGCGCACACAAAACAAGAGAACGCTAGACCCGCAAAAGCACCAACGTCAGCAAGTTACTTACGCGTTTCCATAAAAGATCGTAAAGTCTAAAAGGTCGTTTTACAGCCGTGGTTTTAATAGCGGTGTTAGCCGCCCCCTCATCACTATGTGTGTGCATAATTCCCGAATGCTAGGATATTAAAACGACAACGAGCTTATTTATTATGTGAAAATATGTACACGTATTTCTCATGCTCTCGTCTTGCGTATGTATTATTATCACACGTTCTGGCGAAATCTCTGGCGTGATAAGGATTACGCGTTGGCATTAAATTTACAAAGCGTTTCAAAGTTGAAAGTTACATCGTTCTTTAGTTCAGCAACAGTTCTTATCGGGAGGTGCATTGACGAGTTATAACTATAGGCCGGAGGTCAGAAATAGCAAATTTGTGAGATTTTTTTATTTTATTTGGAAATTCATGAGCGCATATTTGTGCGGAAGCTTTGTCTTTGGAAAAGCAACATTTGAAGAAGATTCACAATAATTTTTTCGTGCAAAAATGTTAATTTCCAAGGAAGTTGAGGTTGACGTCCGGGAGGCAATTTGTGAAAAGTACCTCAAAGAAATTTCCGAAATGAGTTAAAAGAAAATGGCGGATATTTAAAGTTGGTCTTGATTTTTGGAGGAAAAACGGATGTTTTTCGTTAATCGAATCGATAGTATGCTTCGGAAAAAAATCGTTCGATTAGACATCAAATCTTTGTGCCTATAAAAAAAGCAGTAAAAATGCCAGAAAAATTGATCCAGTAGTTCTTGAGATATCAAGCTTAACGATTTAGAAAAAGTCCTTTCCGCGGATATCAGCTATGACTTCCTTATAAATGAATACTTTTGCACGAAAAAATTACTGAATATTCGTTAAGTGTTACTTTTTCAAGTACAAAACTTCCGTGTACATATAGTATGTTTGTTTATGATTTAAAAAAAAAAAATGAAATGTTCGCTTTGTTCGGCCTCCTGACGAGGTATAAATTTTTATTACATTATAAAAAAAATTATTTGTTTTTTTCAATCTGCAAAATATCTTTGGTAGGATCGCAGGAAAAATTTAGGCTTCGGGTAAACTAGAGTGGGATTCGTACCCAGGTCTTCTCGATTGCCGGTCGAATGCTCTAACCACTGAGCTACCTAGGCCCTATTCCCAATTCCTCTACAATCCGTACTTATAGTTATTTCTGGGGGACCTAGCACCGTACATTCACCGGCACCGTCCTGGAATGACATGTGCCCTCACATGTCCGTCTTACATGTAAGAACACTTCGTCTTGTGTCATTCCAGTCGCTGCATCGTCTTATTTCGTCTTCCGTCTTTATTATGTAGGTGGACGAACCCCATCCCCATCCCGGACGAACCACCAAATGTAGGATTGCAGGAAAATTTAGGCTTCGGGTGACTAGACTGGGATTCGAACCCAGGTCCTCTCGATTGCCGGTCGAATGCTCTGACCACTGAGCTACCTAGGCCCTATGTACAATTCCTCTACAATCCGTACTTATAGTTCTTTCTGGGGGACCTCGCACTCTACATCTTTTACCATTGAGTATGTCGAGGTTTTATTAGAGCTGCATTTAAAGCTCAGTAAAACTTCATTTCCATCGAAAAATATGGCCTCAGCTTTAGCGTGATTCATGAAAATTGTCGCGCGAGTAGAAAAACAATCAAGCAAAGACTGAGGGTTCGTGGACACGCTTGGCAAATAAAAATTAATAATTTCGGCACTTTTGATTCGGGGTTGAAAAATGAGAGGGTGTGAGCGTTGAACTACAGGGAAGTAGTTCTACTGTTCAGTTACACGTTATGTGGATGCGAGGGTTACGAAAGTTATACATTTTTATTGGAGCCAGTCACGATAATTGTGGAGGGCACGATCCTCGCTCTGTTATCTCGTTCATCACATTTTGCAGTCACCTTAAATACATGAATATATATATTTATAGTCATTTAGTCATACGTACTTTTATATATGTCGCGCTCTATGTCAACTCAGCCAACCCCATTTTTTATTGTCTCGAAAAAATTATTCAGTATGGGCATTTCGAAGGACAATATATCCATGACATGTCGCCAAAATTTCGTACCCCCATTATTATTGGGTTCCCGAGATAATGACCAATGAATTCTCAATTTTGTAAAAATCACAGCTTCGTAACTGATCGGATTTAAATGATTGAAAAAAGAATCTTTTTTATTGTTCTTTTGATCGTTTAAATCCCATCGGCAGTTACGAAGTTATGATTTTTACAGAATTGACAATTCATTAATCATTTTCTCGAGAACCAACAATAGTGGGGGGATGAAATTTTGGTGAAATGACATGTACGTAGGTATTGTCCTTCGAAATGCCCGTACTAAATAATTTTTTCGAGACAAAAAAACGGGTTGGCTGAGTTGACATGGAGTGCGACATATACATAGAAAGTAAAATATGTTTGTAGTGTACTTTACAAATGCCTACGGGGGAAATTGGCAGCAAAATTTATTTTCAAATTCCTCGATGATGGTTTGGCAATATCCGCAAAATATTTTACAACTATTTTTTACTCCGTGTAAGCTCGTTCCGTTAGAGAAGCTCCTATATACTATATCACGCAACGTGTATTTCCAAACTCCGAAATTACACTACATATTCGGATTTTTCGTTCTCCTCAATTCTCGAAAAGAAAAAAAATGCCGAAATGCAATCATTAACTGGAATTCATTAAGCCAAATTACGTTTGAAACAATTTGGCAACAAATTCTTCAACTTTTCGGCAGTATTGGGTGAAATTCTGTGCGGTTTCATATACTCGAAATATTTCATCAAGTTTTCAGAATTTTCATGCGGCAAATCTGGCAACACACGTGTGTTTCAAATCGAACGGGCTACAGACAGAAAGGGAGAGAGAGAAAGGTTTGAATTACCAAAGGAATTCACGTAAATTAATATGATTAAAAGTATATAGGTATCGCGAATGATGATAATAAAGAGAGAAATTTCTGGTGCTTGGAAAATTGCTCCGTACGTACTTCGAAATGAAAATAAGCCTCGTAAATAACCCTCGGCAATTCCATATTAAATACCGGGAAGCCTCTGCGCGAGGTGAACGAATATTATTATCGTTGATGTCTCTTCGGGGGCTCGTAAGGGCGTATCGGTAGAGGGAAAGGTTCCTCGCATATCAGTCACAAAAATCTTTGGGGTTTCCATTCGACGGTAATCGTAAATATCTTCGTTACATACACGTATGTACAATGCTAACTATAAGGGGTATTTCACACCGGAGCGAGACGATTTTTTGACAAAAAAAAGACTGCTATAAGAACAACCTTTGATAAGGCTTTTTCCTTCTTTTTAGAGGTGGCTGTGATCATAAATTAAGACAGCACGAATGATAAATCGAGGTTTATTTCTAAAATAAACGAATCCAAAGTCGACTGATGTAGCATGGTTTCTCGTGAGAAAGGTGCAACGATCGTGTATTCGTTCGGCATTGTTTGAATTTCGTGATTATACATGGATATCAGGACGAAGAGCCTTAAAGGTTCCGGAGGTTTCATGGATTTAAATTAAAATTCAAGGTATTCAGTTTACCGAAAGTTTGAATGTCAATCTCGTAGTTTTAGTGAGCGATTAGTCCGCCAGCATACCTGTGTTCTGTACCAATATGGCAACGCTTTGAATTCGGGACCTTTTATCTATTAGCTGTTCTAAGCTATTATAGGTTAGACCAGGTAGCTCCGAAAACCATATCGAAATACGTGAAATTTGTGAGAGAATCAATCATTTGTAAATTTACTATCAATCATGAAACTATAGCGACAATATCGCCATATTTGCATACGTCTCATAGGTTATGTTCGCGCGTCAAATTTTTTTCCCGGTCAAACAATAAGCAGACAAAATTCGTCCTCACTTAATATTTTACAATTTTCAAGGAACAGAATTAAATAATTTCATGCACATAGGGTAAAATTTTACTTTATCATATTATTATTTTTCCCAAATTGTGATATAATTTAATTTCAATTTTTTCATGATGCAACTCTCGTTTGACTAGGTAATGAAAAAAATCCCGAGATTGAAAATCATTCTAGCTCACGTAGAAAACCTCATATATCAGCGTGTACACAAAAACGAGACTAAAATGCTACATGACGACGATAGTCGCGACGCTCTTTTCCAATGGCCAAATCCAACAGACAATACCTCTGCTATACAGTACGGAAAAGCATCGTGGCAATATCGCTCGCTCACAAATCACGGCTTAGCCGCAATACACACGAGAAGCGTTTGCCCTTCTGTACTATTACCCGCAAAACTTTTACTGTTATGGCGAATATTTTATGGCTATATTGTAAAATTAAAAAGCATCTCTCACCCCTCGCGAGCAACCGAAGTGTTCGGTTGGGTCCTTCCATGTACCGCGGGGTTCATAATAAGCGGGGGCTCTCCGGCAATGCGTACAGATATACATGGATGAGTTTTGGTACAAAAATGGACCACCATTTTAATTTCGAGGTATAATATCTTCTGTTCGTTCGTTCTTCCGATTTTCCGTTGATTAAATTCACGCTCGGGTCAAACAGTTATCAGTGTATAAATACAACCGTGAAATGTTTAATAAATTTTTTTTTTTTTTTTCATTTAATTGCACGGAGCACTATGCGGCTTGGAGGCTTGTCCAATTGAAGTTCCTGATACATTCGATTCGGAAATCGGTATATTCGAGATAGATATTTGTCAAAAACAGCGTATGCATTTTTGAATTTTCGGTAGATCAAGAGGTAAGCTCATTGTCAGTTCGACAGTACAAACATTTGGGGTGCAGCTTGTGAAGGTAATTTATCTGTTTAAACTAAAATGTAGGCACATGCGGCTGAGAGAGAGAGAGCCCAGATTCTACGAAAATGGTTCAAATTTACCAGCTGGTCCAAATTTCCACCAATTCTTCAATATAGTACAAGATTCTCGGTCGCTCTATCCTATTATACTCTACTCGTTCGACCCGACCTCGTCGCGACTCTTTGAATCTCTCTGTCTCGCTTTCACTTATACGACCCCCGGTTAACCATCGCTTGTAGCCGTGATTCACCAACGAGAGATTTTTCTGTGTGTGAGCCTTTGTAAAAAGGGATTGTATACGTATTCGTTACAAGGAGGACCATATGCCTGTACCTTATGCACCGATCGCTGAGAACCAAAAAGGCATCATCCAATTCACATTGCATGTCAAATAAAGTTGGTTACGCCCTGGTCCTTTTTCTTAGCAGTCCATGCAGCAAAACTCCCCCTGTTTAAAGTACATATATCTATATATATATATATATATATATATATGTCATGTAGTGTCATCCCCAAAATCGTTTGTGTATTTCCTCGTTGGATTTTTTTAGTCAAACGTACGTCGTGACTCGTCTCCCCAGGGCTAGTGACCGAAAAACCACTATTTGACTTTCATTACGTGTCTCGTATGTGCCCGTAATGGCGGGAAATTTATCGGGCAGATCATTTTTTTTTTTTTTTGGACGACAATCCGTGATAGAGGGCTCTGTCATATTTATATATCTAAGCTAACGCATGGTCTTGGGGTTATTATTATACCCCACAGGATTTTACGAATTTTCCAATTCGTTGTCCCTCTCGTTGTTGCCATAACCGGGATCAACTAATAGCGGTATATAGATACCATATAGTACGCCTAAACAGAGATCGAGAAAGAGAGGCATATTGAGGTGATTCACGGGAGAGCGAGAGAGAGAGAGAGAGAGAGAGAGAGAGAGAGAGAGAGAGAGAGAGAGAAAGTAAGGGAGATTCACCCCTGCTCGTAAATCAGACGAGCTGAAAAATTTACCCGCCGACTCCTCGCTCTATTTCGTTAGTCTCTCTCTCTCTTTTTTTTTATTTTTATCTTCACTCCATGTCTGAGATTAGCAGATTAGGAATTATCGTCGAACGAATGAACCCACGTGCAACCTGCTGCAATATTTTAGCCTGAATTACATTATAGAATCAAATGGATATTTCTTGGGGTAGCGAGGCCATCAAGTCGATCGTGAAATATATGTATGGGGCTTTTGCGATTAATTTAATATTGGCAGAACGTATTATCGCAGGGTTGTCAAGTTGGCGAAAGGTGTGCTTCAATAATTTAAAGCTCAATGATATCTTGGAGCTTTTCGATTCTATAAATGAAGCTTCGTTTGCAAGGAAAATCGTTACTCAGTCAAGCAAAGAAGGGGAAAAAGCTGCAAATTGGGACTTGTAAGTTACTTTCTCGAAAATACATAGAAAGCTGAAAGCTTTTTCCTTTACAACTTTATAAAAAATTATTTTTCCTTTACGGCTAATTACCGCAGCATTTCGTCTCGAATAGTCTCAATTTTGGTATGCATATTTCGAGCATTTTGCACTCTGCTCGAATAAAGCCATCACGAGTCCTGTTAAGCCGAACGGATCGCAAATTTAGTCTTACATTCTTTTTTTTTTCTTTCTTCTCTATAATTCGTGCAAATTTTTGCAAAAATGCATATTCCAACGGTATATATATATATATATATATATATATATATGTGTATACATATATTAACGATCTTTGCTAAAAGACCTTTGTACACGAAGGACATTTACAAAGGTTTTAACGATATAGCCGAACTCCCGAGACTCAAATGTGTTTTCTCGTTAATAGAGCACGTAATACACGCGAAAACGTCATCGTGTCTCCCGTCCGTCTTCTCCCGAACGATGAAAGACGATCCTTCGTCGGTGGTGCTTGCGCACCATACACGTCAGTTCCGGCAATCTGAATTTTCCCTCAAGCCCTGCAGCCGCTCCACCTATATCCCTCGTTCACCCTTTCGCGTCCCATTGCCGACCTCGAACGCCCGCGACTGACAAGGGAGCAATTTGCCAGTTGTTTAAGTGCCAAGTGTTAAGTGCTCTGTCGTTTATGTTTCGCCATTATTGTTTTATGTTTTCAACGCCCCTCGGCCCTCGAGTTATTTCTCTACTATACAGAACACTTACATAGAAATATATACACGCTGCACATTATATCCTGCCTGTAACACGGGAGATGTTGCAGCAAAATGGACGCCCTCGTATACGTATTGGACTGCTATATGCTCATATATATATATATATAGTGTATGTGTGTGTGTATGAAAAGGACTATAATACGAGCCAGAGCACGTTTTACTATGTTTTACATCAACGTTTGCCAACGAATTGTCGTCTATTTGTACTCAGGTAGGGGTACACACAACACACTCACATTTGTGTGTGTGTATGTAAAATTAAGAGAATATAGGTAGATATATAGAGGTATACGCGTAGGCCGATTGAAATTAATTCGGGGTTTATTACCATCAGGCATAAAGCTACGGCAACCCTGTGACTGTTCACGGTAAGATAGGCAAACTTGCTAGTTTCCAAGCAGCTCATCTCTTTGTCACTGTTTAGTTCAGCCCTTTATCTGTCCATTCTTCTCTCTCTCTCTATTTCCCTCTTTCTCTCTCGCTCTCTCTCTCCCTCTCTTTTTCTTATATATATGTTACATATCACAGAGTAACAACTGTCCTCGTTGTCACGACTACCAGCATGAATCACACCTTGAAGTTTGACGCTCTTAATCTTTAATCGTCTTGCCAGTATTCAGCAGCCACGATACCTAAATCTCTCTCCAGCGAAGTTTTAGTATGAAAGGTCGCACACGAAGTCTCGAATAAATTTTGGCGAGGTGAAAAAAAAAAATCTTATTGCGAAAAGTCTATGTGACAATGAAGACGACGGGGATTCCGAGGATACAATCTCTGGTCCTATGTGCTCCTGTATTATATGCAAAGTATCGAAATCCTCGCGATGCCGAAGACGCCGATGTGCTTTATTCGGAGTCTCAAATGACAAACCCATTGCACCTGATGGTATCGGAGCCGGAGGCAAAGTTTAATCATCTGTCGGATTAGCGAGTGAATTTCATTTGGTTTTACGAGTTTTCAAGATGCGCGTCATACATGTGTATAGATAGCTAACGTTTTAGGACGGTGATAAAATCAACCCTTCGACATTCACGCAGATTCTCAACCCTCGGTCATGCAAGCACCTCGAAAATCGACTTATTAGAATACGCTCCGGGTTTCATTTTATTTTGTTATTTATTTTTTTTTTTTCTTCCTCGAGTCATTAGAGACGCTCGGAATCAGACGAAGGGAAGCGAGGACCTTTTAAAAACAGGATGTATCACACGATGAACTTATTGCGGGTTGCGTCACGGGCTTCGGGAAGGATTTTTTTGTTGGTTTTTTTTTATTTTTTTTTTTTTAAGAAGGAGGAGCAGGAACGAAGGGCCGAGCGACGGATGAACCCTTCCGGAAAAAGGCGCTTCTCGGGTCATTACGCGCTGATAATAACTCTCATAAGCCAGAATCTACGAAACTCGGAAAACTATTAGCATATTAATGGCCGGCAGTTCAGTTAACCCTTTCATCGGTGTTGGGCCAGATTTGCATCTCTCGGGGATCGCGCGGTCGCGTCTCGTTCATCGTGAGCGCGCGCGAGAACGAAATTGAAGTATATGACGAAGAGAGAGAGAGAGAGAAAGAGAGAGAGAGAGAGAGAGAGAGAGAGAGCAAGAAAGAGAAAGCAGGAAAGTAACAGAGGAAAGCTCGTGAATACTCTATGTAATATATATACGTATATGTAGACCATATACAGGGTGAGAGTACAGGGGGATGTATGAGAGTTGGTGAATCGCGAGACGGTGGCAGTGCGTTAAAAGCCCTGGTCATACCCTCCTCGTATTCGCGAGACCGAAATTAACATGACAAACTACCCCCAGCAATAAGGGTCGAAGAGATATATCGTTGTGGATATGCGGGTGTATATATGGTAGAAACAATAGATGGCACGACGAGCGAGGGTTAAGCGTACGCTTGATCTACTCGACCGTCCGACGTCGACACCGTCGAAGCGAGAGATGCCTCTTTCAGATTTATTACATCGTGTTTACTACTCTCGATGCAATGAATCCACGTTTATCGTCATGTAAATCATAAAATTTTCTCAATTCCGCAAAGTCCACGATTATTATCCTGTTTGCAATTTCTTTGTTGGACGATTTCATCGCTATTGTCCCGGAATCAAATTTTTTGAGACTTCATTTTTAATTCGCTTCCCTCGTCAAATTCAATACAAATATAAATTTCATTAAAATTAAAATATAGTAAATTATTCAAAATAAACATTTTTCCGATCGCTTCTGTCGGGCAATTGAATTCTATTCAGTTTTTTCTGTTTTTTTTTTATTTTTGCCGATTCTACTGTGTTTTTCCATCGCAATCGTCATTTAAGTTTATCGTTGTCATGGAAATTGGGATTTTTTTTTTATTGCAAGAACGCGTGCTCATCCCCTTCCGGCAAATTTCAAATCACGTTCCGGACACGCGGTTGATGATTGCCACCGTAAAACGTCAAGAATCTTAGGAGTCCCGTGATTCGGGACAGGAGGTCGTCCTCGTCGTTTGAGAATTAGCATTCTAATTTGGCTTTTTCTTGCGGCGGCAGATTTTCTCGTGCGCTCGTAAACTTCGGTAATTAACCGTTCTCTCGTCGACCGCGAGCAGTTAAACTCCATGATATAGACTCCTCGTCGTCGCCACATTTTTTTTTTTTTTTTTTATGAATCAAAACGACTCACAATATTATTGCCTCGTTCTTGCGCGAAACGTTTTTAACATGATTGTTGGAGCGATTCGAAAATTTTTCCTTATTAACCCGTGGTTGCACTCACGATGTGGGCATTTTTCTCACACTCGCGTTGTAATTTCCGATATTTTATTCACAACTCAAGTGACATTCGAAATTTTTCTGTCTTCCTCAAATTTTGTCTGGAATAGGCTCGAATGAAAAAAAAAGAAAATCATTTATTTCCGTGGCGTCGTTGATTAGAAAAAAATTATTTCTCATGAGCATGTCCGGTGCATGATGCCGTGGAGCACACTGCTCATCACCCGAGTAACGCGTTATCTTCCTCTCGCTGCAGGATGAACTCTTCAGTCGAGTGATATTTCGCTGATTTTTTATTTTATTTTTTATTCATCATATTATCATTAATGAAGGGGATGGATGGAATTTTTTGCGATTCCCAAAACTATACAAAAGCTGTATGTTACGTTCAATACATCTCTAAATTTGCTGTTGGATTAAAAAATAGTTTTCTTTTTTAATGTGTTTTTAATTAAAAAAAAAATATAATAATTATAGTGTCCGTTCAGAAATTTTATGTCGGGGTATTCCCCCTCCCCCCTTCCCTTGGTAGTACTCACCTAAAATCCTAAAACGTTTTAATTTATTTATATTTAAATTATTAATTTAAATTAATTTGAATTAATAAAATTGAGCGTTAATAGTGGTCATGACCACTATTAATTCTCAACGCATTCTTCAGCCAATTTGTCATCTTCTGTATGACCAGTATGAATCTTTATTAAATATTTTTTCCACAATACATGCTCGACTGTTTAGCGTTGTCCAAAAATCGTTATAAGCTTTGCAGAATCTTGGACTGTTAAAATCCTTAAAGGTGCCTAAGAACTATAGATTAACAAAAAATAAATATGTTGGAATGGAAAAAAAAATTATTTGAACAATTTCGCAGTTCGAAGAAGCATCGAGGATGAGAAAAATCCTCATACGCTAATAATCGCGCTATGACAATGAGGCCAGTATAATCACGGGTTTAGTTCTGAGAGATTCAGCATAGAGAACTTTTTTGTTTGTAAATTTATGTTCAATATAACGATGAAATAATGAATTTCGATATCTCGAGCGCTATGCCGTCCATCTCTATGGCTGTTACGATTTTACGGACGACTTTGCGGACTATCTTTGCTTTTGACAAAAAAAAAATTACAGCCTGCATTTCCGTCTTCTTTTCTCAATGGTAATGAACAAAAAGTAAATATAAAAGAACCCGCGGAGAGGCAAAGCATCAGAGGCGAGAAAAAAAAGAAATAGAGATCGGGAAAGAGAGAGAAAGAGAGAGAGAGAGAGAGTGCTCGCGCGAGTCCTTTTGATGCTGAAGCATTCGTAATGAGGAGTCAGGATCCTTTCAAGGATCTGGCCTATAGAGAACCCACGGGATTTCATAATTACAAGGATTATATTTCGGTTTTAAAAAGAGGTTTTCAGAGGCACGCAATTCGCTCAAGCCCGGCTATGTCGAGCCCTCCCCCTTATCGCCAGACCGCGAAGAAAATTCTAAATCTGCTCGTTAAACCTTCATCGTTCCACCCACGCCTTCTCTCTCTCTCTCTTTCTTTTCTCTCTTTGGGTGCCAGGTGGAACACGACAATTTTTTTGTTGTCTCTCATTCCTGTAGTTTCCTCCATTGCCGCGAACGCGTGAAAAAGCCAGAGAACTCGTCGTCTTTCGTCATTTCCCGAGAGGCACTCACTCTTCTTTAGTTATCGATCCTGCGATTCCCGCACTTTGACACTGTGTCGTTGGATTTTTTTAATTGAGCCTCCCTCCCTCATCTCACCACTCCTTGTCGTGTCACGATATATACTGTACACAAACGCAGAACTTAATTAAATTGAAAACCGGAGTTAATTAGCGAATTTTAATTAATCCGTTGCCCGCGTGAGCCACGAGAGTTTTTACAGTGCGCGATTTTTGTCAACATGCTCGGATTTTCATTCACAAAATATCAGAAGACTCGTTCATTTCGAAAATTCGAATGTCCAAAAAAATATTCAGGATGGCGAAACATAAATGCGGTGAAATATCATCAAGAAAATTTTTTTAATTTAAAATAATGTTGTGAAAAATTTGTTATACGGCTGTAATAAGCCTACATAATAATGCGAATCTAATTGCCTTCGATAATTCAACATCGAAATTCTCCATCTTCCCAAAATCGTCGAATCTTCTTATAATTATTATAGCTAACGCTGAAGTATGTCGCGGATCTTTCCTTGAAATTGACCGGCACTTTACGAGAACACTCGAGACTCTCGGTCCGTAACGCCGGGAGCTGATGCTTCTCATCGATGAAAATCTCCACGGGTGGTATGGACGAAATGATTCTCCGTGGAACGAGGGTTTTTGTTTCGAGTAGTCGGATCGATAGAGCTTTCGCGCGTCAGCGCTTTCCACGCCCGCACTTTTGGAAATAATTGGCCTTCCTCGACCTCCTTGAGATCTTTCAGATCTTGATTCCCTCTCCATCGTGACACATAGACAGAGACGAACGCGACATTCGTTCTAGGAAAGGTAAGATATAGAGGTATCTTTTTATACAAAAAGGCAAAGCTGTTCATCACCCTCCCAGCTTACGGCGAACGGGCAGAAGTTGTCACGATCACACGGATAGTCGAAAATTGAAAAAATTATATATTTCAACGCAAATGAAGCGTCGTAGTGGTTTACTTTTTTTTTAATTGCGGAAATGAACTTCGTTCGAAATCGAAATTTGTTTTTTTTTCCTCGAAAAATCGAAGAAAAAAAATTAGTTGTTGAAAATTGAAGTAACTTATCACAAAAATCTTAAGCTAATTGTAAGTCGGAGATTCAAGTCAAACGAACGATTAGTTGGGGCTATCTCCATCCATTTATATAACGTGGTTTCGAGAAAAAAATGCAGAAGATAAAGGGAAACGAGCTTGTTATGGGATGGCACTGGCTTTACTAGACTTAACCTTAATCTTAATATTGACTTACTTTTTTTTGATAAAAAAACATTATTTTTCATTGTTCAAGGTAAATATATTTTTTCCAAATTTTTTTCTTCCCAAGCCTCGATTTTTTATATAGATCTACAATATACTCAATCACAATTGGGATCTATAGCTATTGCAAGTAAAAAATAAGGGAAAGAGAAAAAATCTGAAATTCAATGACCGAAAGTCAAGAAAAGCCTGGGTGCCCGTCGTCAGGAATCGAAAAAAAATATATTTTTTTCAAAAATCCTTTGCTCATGCCTCGATTCCATATATAGATCTACGGTATACTCGATCGCCATGCATTGGGATACATCTGGTGTCAGTTGAAAATAATCGAATGAAAAAAAATCCGAAATTTTAGGACTAAAGTGAAGGGAAGCCTGAAGGGATCGAAAAATATATATATTTTTCAAAAATTCTTTTCCCAGGCCTAGGATTCCGTACACATCGTATAAATTGTGTCGTTTGGGGATGATGACTATACCTTATACTGTTATTCGGGTTATCTGTCAGTATCTTATTATCAGCCACGTCGGAGAGTTATAATCCGGTAGATTTGTAAATGGATAAAGGTGTGAGACACGGCTCATATCTGGTAGAGTTGTTTTCCGGTAGAGTTGTGTAACTCAGTAGGCTTGTTCGGAGAGCCTAAATTTTGGTAGAGATGTTATTGGGTAGTGAAGTTCATGGTGGAGTTGTGAATGTGCCTTAATGTATGTATCTTTAATATACAAGCAATTATTATAAATAACGGTACTTTTCTCGGGTAAATTCGCCCTAATTTGGCATTAGTAAATTCGTGCGAACACGGTTGACTGGAAAAAACCAATGGTAATATTTTCCGACAGGTCTTCAAATTAAACGATACATCCCCTAGTAGAGCGTTCGATTCCTCGTTCTCTCTCCCTCTCCCTCTCCCTCTCTCTTTCGGTGTTTAGGGTAGCAGAAGTTCGAAACCGACAGTACCCTCTGATTTTCCACACTACCGAAATACCTATCTATAGGTATATATACGTGTTAAGGTATAGTACAATAGGGAGTCCCATGGGGCACTTCTGGCGTATATATTGCATATTGTATAACGCAGGAGTTGTTCCGTAGCAACCCCCGTGAGCTATCGTAATTATACTTTTTTTTTATATCCGCACCATTTCATCGCTCTCATCCGATATAATAAGGCGTATTAGTTTTGGTAGAGATCCTTACACCCGACGATCCATCTTGCATGTTCGAGGCTCTTCTATTTTTAGCTTAACTATATATAATAACATGTAATAAATAAATATATATACATTGCGTAATCTCGTAGGAGAGCCTGATCGTTTCAGAAGAATATCTGACTACAATCGGAATTTTATACTTCTCGCCGAGTGTGTCATGAATCGTAAATTACATCGAGCTCACGGCTATGCGAGTCTCGAATATCTTGCGTCCATATACGAGCCGACCTGTTCACGGTAGCTTTGTTAGTTTATTTATTTTTCTTATCAATCCTGCCGAGACAAAATAGTTGTTTACCAAAGAATCATTTAAAAAAAAAATTTCAGTAGTAGAGTCCATGGTAGTTGAAATTTCAATTTTTCCGACGTCTAAAAAAAAATATTATTTATTTATTAGCAATGAATTTGAGCAATAAAAAAATTAATTCTCCGAGTCGAATATATAAGTCCAGGGTAACTTTTTTGCATTAGACATCCATATAATCATAATAATATTTAATATAAATTGGAATAGCTGTAATTGTTTTTGAACCGTAAACTTTTTTTTTACTCCTACGTTATAATAGCGTACGCCCTTAAACGAAAAAAAAAAATTACGAGAAAAAAGAAACAAACGCCGTACGCTACACGCAACAGCCAATATAAAGGTGTATTCATGGTCGGCAATAAAATTGTTTTCGAAATGAAACACAGGTGAATATACGATTATTATTATATCAATGGATCTGCATATATATGTATATATTTCTGTACCGTAGTACCGGCATTCGTGTAAAATGCTTCGTTGAGTTTTATAGAAATGCAAAAATGGCATTTGCACAATCCGGGTATTAGATTTCCCGAGACAACCCCTCGCTGCGGCTAAAGAAAGTGAGTGAAAGAGAGAGAGAGAGAGAGAGAGGGAGAGGAAGAAAGACCTACATGCACATCGAAATAACGCACAAAAGTCACCCGCGACAGTCGCAACAATCGCGCGAACCGTTCTCGAGAAAACCAGACTGAGTTACAACGCGACTTGCGCCATTCAGTCGCGCCCACGAGATATAATCCCATACTCTCTTTCCACGCGCGTGTTATAAGGCACCGCGAGGACCAAACGCATTCTCTCTCTCTCTCTCTCTTTCACTCATTCTGGTTTGTAATCGTATGGAAAATAAGGCGCGCTAAGGAGAAGTTAAGGCCAAGTGTTTGCTCTCGCATGGCGCCAGCAATAGACGAGAGGAGAACAATCTTTAGTCACTTTTTTCATCTTGGATTCCTCTTCTCTTCTCTGCCTTTTTGTTTTTTTTTTTTATTTGTGAGTAGAATTTTTCAGACATTCTGACAATACATGATAACCTTAATCATTTAAAAAAATTAATATTTAATTATTTAGGAGTCCCATATGCCAAAAAAAAGCATTAATTTCTAGCTCCATAAAGGAGCTCCTGTTCTCTGAAACAAACTTGACGTATAGTTATTCGAAATAAAAAAAAAATGAATTAAAAATAAAATTTATCGGAGTTATTGCACTGACTGTTATTTTCGGCAGCAAAATTCCACAATTCCATTTTTACTAGATTTACTATCTCAATTCAACGGAATGTACTGAAATTCCTTCAATAATGCATAGTCGCCTCGTGAATAAGCATATTTGTATTCCTCTCTCAGAAGGTTAAAATTACATCAACCCATTTTCCTTGTATATCTGGGTCATCCCAGTATCTCCCGCATCGTTGAAAGATCACACGGCCTTTCCAAACGTTACAAACTAACAGACCAATCCGACGTAATTACTCATCACTGGAACTGGGGAATTCTAGAATTCAAAACAACAATGAATTCTTCGTATTGCGACGTATCTACAAGCCATAACAGAGCCCAGTGCGGCAATGTCTATTTAAAACGTTTCCATTTTCAATGGCGATCGCGGTCGAAGAACTCGCGGGGAAACGACCTCACACGGCTGAGAGGTTGGCTAGAGCATTTCGGGTTTGTGTGCGCGAGTTGGCGAGACAACGTCGATTGGACGCGGGTAAAAGAGACCGCGAAAAGTTTTGTCTGCCGCGTTGAATAAGTCGCGGTGCGGAGGAACGAGAGGGATGAGGGCGGAACGATATAGCCAGTTTTACAGGCGCTTTTACGCCGGGGGTAACTTACGAGCTCGTGGGTCCCATGGTTATAGGATACAGTTGGTGGAAAAAGAGTCGAAAGATAGCTGGACGAAAGAGATACTTTGAGAAGGAGTGTGGGCGAGGAAATGAACCGAATGAAAGAGGCAAAGGAAGAATGAAAAGAAAATACTCGATGATATTACTTTGTTGGCTTAGGTTAGGAACAGATGAGAGATGAGCTAGAGGCGCAAGGTTACCGACCCGAGAGCTCCCGGACAATCCAGCTACGCGTACTCCAACGGAGATCATGTCGGAATTCCGCGGGTAAACTGGAGTGCAAATAACAAACCCCTGATCATGTTTACGACTCTATAATTGACCAACGCTCATTGACCAACCGGGTTTGACTTTGCATTGGAAAAATCTTCAGAGTGTCATTTACCTTTTCCGTAATTGGTGGATTTAGAATTTGCGTTGTTGCCTAATGAGATTTCATGAAAGTGGCCTTGCAGTGGAATGCACTTTATATGGTGTCCGAGTGAGATGGAAGTTTTGGCTCGGCTAGTTTTGTTTTCTTTTTTTCGTCAGGTGCACCATTAAATTGAAGAATTTCACAGATACGGCTGCGAACGTTCGTTCTGTGTCCCGAGTTTTCGCGATTCATTGTCCGCGCTCTCTCGCGTCCAAACATAAAATATTTCTTAAAACAAATTTCGAAATTTGCCAGCGCTAGGTCAGGACTGAAGTTTGTGTATGACGATACGAGAGAGCAATTGACGGAAAAATTGGGAACTTTCCATCGTGCGTTTTGTCCAACTGTACTTGCCTTAGCATATTGTACTTTTTGCAGACCGACTCTCAGAATTCAAAAATTTCCCCTTGTTTTGCTCCCTCGTAGAGAAAGCCGTTTTCGTGAAAAAAAAATGAGATTTTTATGATAACATCTTCAAAATGTCCTAAAACGTCGAAAAAAATACATGTAAATGAAGTGTTAGAGTATGCGCGTGTGTATATACGTGTGTAATACAATATATGTGTGTCCGTATATATGTGTATATATGTGTGTCCGCGCTCTATAACTTTCCTAAAGTTTAAATTATCGTGCCAAAAATTCTTACACAAACTGTCCAAGGGACAAGGACGATTGGTATTAAATTTAAAAAAAATCGCCTATAATGGGGTCCAGATTTTAGAGTTTTTATATTTTTTAAAAATGTTTGTACGTGCTCGAACTTTCGTTAATTTGATGCTGACGCGCTAAAACTTTTTACCCATAAAGGCTTAGGGAAAAGTATGGTTGGTGTCGAATTTGACTAGAATTTCTTTAGGGGTTCAGATTTTACCAATTTTTGAATTAAAAAAAAAAAATGTACAGGCCCACAGATTTGAGGATATTGATCCGCAACTTTTTACCCTAATAATCTAGGGGACAAACGAATTTGATATCAAATTTGGCCAAAGTCTCTTAAAGGGTTCGAATTTTACAAAATTTTACAATAAAAAAGAAAGAGATATTGTGCACGCTCTATAACTTACGCAAATCTGAGGAAATCGACCCTCCAATCGTGTAAATTAGATAAATTAGAAAAAGTGTGAAAATTAGAAATTTGTACGTTGCTTCTTCGTTATTGTATCTTGCTCACAAAACTCCCTCCATGAGTAGGTGAAAATTTAAAAACCTCCTAATGAGAAAGCAATATGCAAATTTCTCCTTCACACGCTTTTTTTTTTTAATTTATGATCATGGTAACGATATTAAACAATGAATCCAGGCAACCTGACTTTTTCTCGTTTTTCGTTGTGATTATTTTGAGGTGCTCGGTATGCCATAACTAATGTAAGACACTTTTGCCCATCTCGAATGGACATCGTTGGCTCGCAGCTTGCCTTTTTGATTGGCATACTTGTGAATTAGATTAGCTCCAGCGGCAGCAAAAAATGGCATGGGCACTGGGCAAGTACCCGATGGATAATCGGTCGAAATAAGTATACCAAAGAAGCGTAAGCTTTTATGCCATAATTAACAATTGTTCCTTACGATCGGAGCTTAACGAATTGTTCAATTATTTTCAAATTTTCAGAGATCACATCAAACTGTCTTCGTTCGATAATAAAGAACGTTAAATCGGCAGCATCGTTTCTCATTTTTGCGGTACAATATTTTGTCTTTGCGTGGACCAATGAGGGTCTGCGCGTAGTACAGTCGCGTTTCAATATCTTCAGAGTGTGGCGAAGATCGAGCAAGAGGGTGGCTAGCGTGAGGAAAAAAAAAGTCATAAAGGATATCTTGTGGTAGTAAATATAAGTGCTCGGATAAGAAAGGGGAGATGGTTTGAAACATTTTTTTTTTATACGGCGTTGCGCGTTCCAAGGGATATACGAGCCACGTTACATCGTGAATGAGAGTCCGGAGAGTGTGTGGGGGAACGCGAAATTTTTTTGGGGAGGTATGAGGCTTGTCGGATATAATCACTGCGGCGGATCCCTTCGACCTTATACATTTGTGTCTTGTGAGCCTCTCTGTCTCTCTTCATCGCGCTTTGGCGATGTTCTCGTTTTTTTTTTCCTTCGACATCTTGCTGCAGGAAGCTCGAAACCGTCTCCCCCTTTACCCTTCTCTCTCTCTCTCTCTCTCTCTTGCTCTCTCGTTAATTTTTTTTTGCCAATGTAGAGGCCTGAATCTTACTTTCTCACTTTCACTCGATCTTTTTTTCCCCCGTTCATTCCGGATTTTGTCACGACCGGGTTTGCCTCTCTCGCTACCGTACATTTCTCTCCTCTCCTCTTTCTCTCTCTTCTATACCGCGAGGTATTGTCCCTTTCAGTTCCCGAGGGATTTTGCGGAAGGGCAACACGCCGCGCGCGAGATATCGGATCAATTTTTTAAGCCGAGGGTGCCGTGGAGACTTTACACTCTCCTTGAGGAAGGCGACGGAGAAAAGTCCCGGGGAAAGAAGGAACGATAGAAAGAGGCGAGATGAGTTTTTTCGCAAAGGAAAAATAGGGAGCGAGAGAGAGAGAGAGAGAGAGAGAGTGAGTTGCGGGTGTTACCAAGGGGAGTTATGCGGTCCCAAGCGATGAAAGGGAGCAAGATGGAAAAGCGAAAAAAAAAATCGACTCGACGACGACGACCAAGTCGCGCGATGACGAGGGGTGAAATCAAGCCGCGAAGAAAATTAAAACGAGGCAAACCGAAGGATACGTCGCTCTTTCTCTCTCTCTCTCTCTCTCTCTCTCTCGCTCTTTCGCGAATGAATAGGAAGCGCGAGGGCAAGCTCGAGTCTCTCGTAGTCCGCTGTGTCGAACTCTTCGACGCTCGAGTCCATAAGGATACTCGCACTTTTTTTCCACTACTATACGTATATGAATATATAGCCGTATCACACAACTACGAAGAATTTCTTTCCAACGCATCGGTGGCGTAAAAATTTCGCGATTGCTCTCTCATTCCTTTTTTTTTTATCTCTCGATCTTTCTCTCTCACTCTACACTCCACTTTGCTGCATTTTTCTCCCTTGTATACACCGCAGCTCTTGCTCTCCACTTCCTCTTGCCTCGACCAGTATGAATCTCGTGTTTCTCGCTATCATACTTTTGGTTCTGTATACAACAGAGACGTTACTCATTGTCCGCACGGCCTGTACCAATTTCCATAACGAGAACTCTCCGCACAATTTTTTTTTTTTCACTTCGTCTATAAAGATATTGTTTTGCCTTTCTTCCGAGAGCAAATATCTCGAGAGTGCTGGCGCGCGTCATATTTGCTCGTTCATACCCGATATGAATAGACTACTGGCCACTTTGAAAACGATTTTTCTTTTTTTTTTTTTTTCGTCAAATACGCAACTGCGGACTATGCGCATATAATGGTGCATAAAAACGTTAAAAACTATAAGATCTTGGAGATATCGGCAGCTGGAGAAGCGACTTGGTTGATCTCTGTGGTATTTAACGATCGACAACCATCATGGAAAGTCCAGATTCGTGACTTCAGAATTTTTTTTTTTTGTAGTTGCATATGTTTTTGTAAACTTGTATAATAGGCATCAATCTGTCATTAAACAAGATCGGTAAGATACGTATTTCGGCTAGCGTACTCGAAGAAATCAGACTCCTCATTCGTTCTTTTCGTTCATTGCTGCGTTTGCAAAAAAAATTTAGTTAACCGGTAAAAATTTTACTTGGCGGGCGAGGCATAGTGTTTGTTCATATAATGGCTTAATTTCGCAGTCCTGGAAGTTATCAACGTGGCGAAAGGACGCGCGAGAGAGAAAAGAGAGAGAGAGAGAGAGAGAGAGAGAGGGTGACGAGGGAGAAAAAGAGTCACTAATAAAATAAATCACTGGCTCGTAAAGGCCATCCGTCATGCGAGCCGTTTCTACTCCTACACGGTGAGCAGAAGCTCTAAATACGTATATACGAATACACATAGATACATATACATGAACATATAGGGAAGTATCGCGAAGGCTGTGAAACGTTTCCAATGCTGGTCGCGCTTTTGCGTTAGCGCACCAGTTGAGAGTTTGCGGTTGTAATATAGTTTAGTGCTAACGCACGAATGCTTAGGCCCCGATCTGCCATACTCTCGACCAAAGCCTGGCTATATTTCTTTATTTAATGTTGGCAGTAACACGCCTTGATGGCAATCCGTTTTATTCTTACGCTGAGTCAGAGAGAGCCTACGAAAGGTGGCATTGGTATTGGACGCTACCACCAGGGGGCGAAGCGAAGTGGCGACCTCTTATATTCATACATATATATACATATACAATCACTTTTGAGCATCATCTTGGTACGAAAAGAACGTATTTTCGTCAGCGAGTATCAAGTTGTTATGTTTCTCTATGTGAGAATTAAATTCTTCTCTTTCTTTTCACCACGGTTTTAAGACCACTCGCGAGTATCCATCTTCCGTTTGTTGTCATTGCTTACGACTTGCTAGCTTTAGTATCCCACGTAGCACCGAAGATCCTGGATGATCACTTGAAGATACAATATTTTTCAAGAAGTTGGTCGGTTACACTGAAAAAAAAGTTTCCCGATTCGAGCCATAATTATTATTGCTTCAGCCATATTATATGGGAAAATACGCTACTGCCATACCATCTAGGTAATAAAGCCATACAAATATGACTGACACAATATCGTTGGCGTAAGCATACCACTATGTCATGACAGACATATACCCAATAGCTCCGCGAATCTGACAAGTATCTCTATTTCAGCAATACCATAGTATGGTTGAGTTCACCATCACGAGTTATGCGTATGCCAACCATACTAGTATAGCTGTCTTATAAACGCTAGCATACGAGGTAGACGTACCAGCCATACTACCAAAAGAATATGGCTGAATTATAAATTCATTTTATATAGATAAATTACAGGATATTGTACCTACCTGTACTCGTATAGGTAGGTATATATAGTAGGAGATATTCGGGTCACAGTAAAAATTCAGCCAATATGTTTCATAATCATGAATATTTATTTTAATCATCTGTTATCGATAATGATATTCATACATAAATATTTTGCAAAAGAGACTTGATTTTTAGAGCTAATGAAACACACCTGGAAGTTTGAGAGAATCCATGGCCCGGAGACATATGATACTCTCCTTGCAGGAAAATGACAGTTGACCTAACCTACAAAAATTCGCTTGTTATACGATTGGCGTTTATATAACAGGAAAAATAGTCCTTTTTTACATATTCCGTAGATAAGTGAGAACAGACTTACCTTCAAATGTTGGTATAAGCTCATCAAGATTCCGTTCGTTCAGTTTCTTCTTCACAAACTCGTTCATTATCAAATTTTGCGTAGCGAGGTCTCGTTTTCGCGCGAGGCAGAGGCATAGACACCACGCGTTAACAGATTACTGTAGGTGTTCCAAAAACGTAGTATAGTTGCGCGAGCCATATTAGTATAGCTATGTGTCACAACGTTATTCTCGCAGCCATACTATATGGTTGAAATAGCTAGGCATGTAAAAATCAGCTACTACAGCTGTTTGAACAATACAGTGTAGTTTCGCGAGCTATGTCAGTATGGCTGATTTACAAAAACGATAAATTTCCAGCTATTTATAATGACTAAGCTAGCCAGACGATTGAGTGTCGTCCACAAAGGCGCAGTATAGGCGCCGTAGACAAAACTGCTTTGCCTTCACCAGCGATATTATTGTTGAATTATAAATACTTCACTAGTCATATTTGTATGAACTTTACGGCAATCGGGATTTTCTAAAAGGGCTACTGCATTTTCTGTGTGGGCAATATTTTTTCACCAGTATACCTATAACTGGCCAACAATAACAGTATTATTGTAAATCCCGAACCATTTTTTTCAGTGTATTTGAGAATAAAAATTCACTTGAGATTCTTTCCAGTGGACAATTAGATTCTCTCGATTTAATGAAATTGACGTATCCGTAGAGTTGCTTCAGGCATCGGTTTTCTGGTTCATATACAGTTGTCTTAATGTCATTGCATATCGAATTTTTGAAATTTATTTTGAAATTATTTTTTTATTACTACAGTTGATATAACTGGAGTACACGTCGAGCTCTTGAGTTAAATTTCATTAATAAAAACTTGCATTATAAGCCTGGAGAAGAGAAATCAAAGTGCAAGTGGAAAATTACCTTCACAACAGGAATCGAAAATCGAGAGAGGCCTCTTTTCAAAAATGTAAAAAAAAAAAAAGAAAATATGCAACCTCGTAAATCTTAAAGTTTATAAGAATGCATGTGCGAGTTTTAATTTTTTTATAACAATGCGAGATAGAAAAAATGCAAGTTTCAATTCGAACGTATTTTTCTTCCCTGCGTCGTTGGCGGGAAGTCCTTTAATTCTCAGGTAAAGACAATATTATATAATATTAAACATTTTGAATTATTCAAGAAACTTTCATTTTTCAATTTTTTATGTTTCTTTAAAACTTCTAAATACAAACTATTTAATTATCGTATTTTTTAAATTATTTTAAAAAAATTTCTTCACTCGAATGAAAAATGTGCCGTGACTATGGTATAACCGTTTCCCGCATTATAATGTAATTGAAAATGTATTTTGTCCCGTTTACTTCGACTATAAAGCATTCGATAATTAACCACATTCAATCAGAATTTATTTACCCGAAACGTCCGGATTTCTTTTCGTTTTTTACGACGCACACTTCGTTCATAATCTTGCGCGACGGCTCTTCATCACGAAATTCGTATGCACCAGTTTGCAAATTGCGTTCAGTCATCGGGCATAAAAGGCCTTGCGGATCGCGCAGAGGGGCGAAGAGGAAAAGCGAGAGAGAAAAGTTTTATGGGACGTTATATATACGCGACCGCGTATCCGAACCAATAAAAATGGGAAATAATAACCAGAGAGCTGGCTGTTTCTGGTTTCACTGTTCTTGGGAGGGTTGCAGGCACCTTGAGGCAAGCTTTTGGGTTGAGCAAACCACCGTTCGCAAAATTCACCCCCACGGCGAAGAAAGACTGAAAAACCCTCGAGCTGGAGAGTTCCTGCCACGAATTGTTTGCATTTATTCGACATATTTTACGATATTTATTTTTCCTTAGATATATATAATAATACATAAATACTTGCATATAAGAGTATGGGTATATGTATGGATATAGCATGTATTTAGATCGGAGAGAAAAAGGGTGAGAACCCTGTCACTCACAGCAGATGGTTTTACGCGTGGCTCGCAATTCGACGTGAACAAGCTTCGTTTTCGCTTTCCGAATCTACAGGGGGTTGTAAGTTTTGTAAGCCATATCGTAAAGAAAAAATACAAAAATACAAAAATACCCAAGATGACATAAAACGCACGTTTTTCTATGGCGTTCCCTGAAAATGTTATTCACGGCTATGCATACCGAAATCAGCATAAAAAATGAAAATATGAAAACCTTGCTACAAAAAATTGAAGTGATATTGATACGAGTTTGATGTGTGGTCTCGCATATATTAAGGATTAATGCTTACATTCGTTACACGGATGGGTGACTGCTACGTCATGTGCTGGCTGGCGCATTGAATCCCTATATGCATGAGGTCATATTTTTGGAAAAGAATCAGTAGATACCTGTAGAACCGTTGTTACGTCTTTCTATCCTTATCGGAATCCAAGGGATCACATAGCGGTTAATCTTTACTTTCGGGTCAGGGCTTGTAAGCCCTTTACAGCAGGGACGAAGATCTCGCTTTTCTTACTGCAGAAATGCAGGAAATGACTTGGTGGGAAACTCCCGGATGCTGTACATGTAATAAGGAATTCGTGGAGGAAATATGATTACTCACGTTTCTCTGTACGTACAAGCATACCTTTTAATGCCTCAAGAAAGCATAATAGACGATACAATAGTTAGGTTAAGGTCCGCGCAAATAGTGGCTAGAAATAAGTATTAAATAAGTACTAAATAGAAATAACTAGTACTAAAGTACTAAGTACTGAGTAGAAATAAGTACTAAAAAGTACAAACTTAAACTAATATGCTTGATAAGGAATTAGTCTAGACATATAGTTGAGTTGGTGGTCGGAGTAATTAGCTTAATTGGATGGCAAAATGAGACTACTCTCGATTAATAAATTAGGTATTATGTTATAGTTTCTCCTCCTTTAACCCTCGCACCTTACCTCAGAATGTTTCACGTTCGAAGCTTTTATCTCTCTCTCTCTCTCTCTCTCTCTCTCTCTCTCTCTCTCTCTCTCTCTCTCTCTCTTTCTCTCTGTCTAACTGTCAACATATTTTAAAAAACGGAAAAGCATATCAGCGGAATGTAAAAAAAAGGAAAAAATATCAGCAGGACGTAACAATGACAGCTTTGTCGAAAGAATTTTCCGTATTTGCGCGGGTTTTCCGCAGTTTCCCTGTGCCCTCGTATGAATGCGACACAGCAATGAGGTGTAAGACGGTCGCGGGTGATTATCAAGGATTTGGAAGCCCAGGAATCGCTGGAAAATATTGAAGAAGGGTCGAGAATCAGAATATCAGGAATTAAAGAAAATTATAATACAAACAATCATAAGTTCATAATGTTAAGAATGAATTCAAATTATCATGTAATATATAAAGTTCATTAAAAATTCACAAAAATTAACAAATAGGCAGTATTTTGAATAGTCACATATTCATATTATAATGTAAGCTTTTCAATTATTAGATAAAATGTTTACAAAAATTCCGTGGCCGCGTGCCAATTATAAATCAGACTGAAATTTGATTCGCGAAATGAATGCAGCTGTCACCAAATTTCTGATACTACACGCGAGTTGTCATCTGTTGAGATTGATTTTTTTAATTCTCTTTCAGACCGACTATCTGTCGGAATAATCAAGAATTCAATGTGAAAACTCAATTGATCAAAACAGCTTGACGTTTTTCTTTTGTTTTTCGTTTTGTACGAATATGGCTCCTGAATGTTTGTGCGAATTGCTTCATTGATTTGGAAATTCACGATGTGAACAAGCAGTGATATTTGAAATGCATAATGAATTTTCGTGTAATCTCGTATTATCGAAAACAAAAAATTATTACGAATGGCAAGTGGCTGAGATATGAGATAATGTTAGAGTGCTCGCTCAAGACGAATTACGATGTTCTCGCACAGACTTATAAAAAGATGAGCTGTATAATGTAACGTCAGCAAGTGCCAGCACATCGGGGCACTTGAAGCCGCTCTTCTCCTCGCCCTTCGTACAAGTGATAAAGACCCTGTCTTGGATAGTATAGTGAAATAAATATTATACGGTTACGAAATAAAAATACGTGAAAAAAGAGCTTTCTGCGAGGGTTTATTCGTTGAGAGTGGTAGATACATAAAGCTCCTCGACTGGGTTGGTCGTTTGACTCTTCTATGCATTTATATGTGTCATACCTGAGCATATATGTATGTGTGTGTGTGTGGGCATACATAAATGTACAATAACATTGACGATACAATATAAAACCCATAGCGCACCATCTTTGCAATAAGTTATTGTGGCAGTAAGAGCGACGACGGCGATATGCGGTTAATGCCGTGTGGCTGAAGATCGCGAAGCGTTAAAGTTTTGCGCGTGAAAAATCGAATGCGAAAAGGAAATTAGCTTCCCCGCGAGCACACGGCTACCAACTCAACCTCTCGCGCACTGAAATATCTATAGTATATTTCGAGGATAAAAAAAAAGCCAAAGGGCGTAAGATCGCATCATTGAACACGCGAAACAACGTTGATCGCGCTCTTTTGCTTTTCAGTCGTCGATCCATTATAATACGGTGAGTTCCCATAAAGATAAGGAAACTCGTGAGCCTTGTACGAGGAAAGTTTTGCGTTTGAAAAAAGTCTCGACGGAAATAAAAATGTCCTTGTCAGAGAAAGAAGAAAGACGGCCACGGAGTATTCTTTTCTTGCATTGGATTCACTCGTCACTCTCTCATTTTTCTTCGCATGATACTGCCGTTTAATTTCTTTGCGCTAAAACATAATCTGAATCTATGTATTTTCAAAAAAAAATCTCGCAAATCTCAATAATCAATGACGATTCCGAGCTGACTATAGTTTTCCTCTCGCCTTCTCATATCCCTTCATATACCAGAATAATTTCCGAATTTTTAATGCAGAAGTTTCGAAACGAAGTCAGCAAGGTGGAGGGCATAGAAAGGGAGGCATAGAAAAATCGAACATATTGATGGATATTCTTAAGAACAATGATCGATTATTTTTAAAAATAATTTGACAACCCTTGATGCAAACCTTTTGAAAGAACACCTCACTTGCCAAAATATAAAAAAACAACATTTTTTAAAATAACGTGTTTTGGGCCCTCAAAAAATTTACCAAAAAATATTTATCGATGAATAAATTGGGGCTCGTCTGGGCGAAAGTCCATTCAAGTCGTATGTCAAATTCCAAGTTGATAGGTTGAACCTTTTAAGATTCAGAGGCCTGTGATTTATAATTAATTTGTTTTTTATTCGACCAAAATGCTCAGTCCTGCATGGTGAAACTTCACAGGGACCCATTATTTTAATCCAATTTTAAATTCATTCTTTATTTCACAGTCTTCTGAGAACGTCTTGACGATATTTTGTTTTTTTTTTTTTTTTTGTGTGAATTCGCGAATGATTCGACGGAAAGTTCATTCGTAGCATAAGCTTCAGTCGCGCGAGCTACGACGGTGGACAAACTCGAAAGAGCTTTGGGTCCCTCATTCCGAATCAAACCTCTTCTCCTTTCTTCTATACCTCGATCTCGGTATATATCTTACTCGTGAGTGAGAAAAGTGAGGAAAGATATCTCCGAGGTGGAATAAAAAGAGCATGAGAAAGATTGAGTTCGCTATCCAGACTCTTTAGTCGCGAGTTTCATTTCTCTTTTACAACCGCGAATGCAAATGGCGCTCGGTATCCGGCCTGGCCGCTCCACTTCCTGGACCAAGCGCTACTATATAGGAGAAGCCACGCGCGGGAATTCAAGAGAACCGCGACTGGAAAATCCTCGAGAGGGACGAGAGATGGGGCGACCTTTCGACGTTTCGCTTAACTATCCTGACAGAAATAATAAAATGCAGATTTTCGTTGCCGGATCTCTTCGTCCCATCCCCTTCACCGAATTCGCATCGCAGCCTCTTTTTCCTCGTCGTACGACTTTTACTCTCGCAATCTCTTCCTTCATCACTCTTTCTCACTGTCACCCGTAACAACCTGTTTAATTCGCATAGTATGCACTTTCAAATTTTCGAACGAGCATCCTTTGTCGTGTGGATTCAAACTTTACTTCGTCTTTATCCCTCCCCCCTCCCCCTCACCCTTTTCTTCGCTTCAACGAACTTTAGCGATGCATCGTTATCCGCGGTTAAGTTAGCCATTTTTTTTTATCGAGCCTCCGCATCTTGCATACAAAACGCGCATATAACCAGACGATTATGAGGCGCATGCGTGGTGTTTGAAAAAATACACGAGCTTTAGAAAAAAGCTGATAAAGTCGTTGGCGTAAATGCGGAACATTCGAGGATACGTCGATTGACACATGGTTTTTTCTACTTTTTTTTTTTAATTTTACAATAGGCGAAGATGAATGACGGATATTTTTGTTTTACGTCGTAAGATGGAAATCGATCATCGATTATATCGTGATCAAATGCATCTTGTACAATCCTCCGAAGGCCAGCAGAGTTCGCGAAGGGGATAAAGGAAGCGTCTCGAGACGAGGCGGTATAAGAAACAGAGGAATGAAAAATATTTTCCCA
The DNA here is from genome assembly GCA_963564615.1 of Rhorus exstirpatorius. Lineage (NCBI taxonomy): Eukaryota > Metazoa > Arthropoda > Insecta > Hymenoptera > Ichneumonidae > Rhorus > Rhorus exstirpatorius. The sequence continues at coordinate 18,643,394 of OY751316.1, read as the reverse complement.
GCATAGGATTTTATTTACGAGCCGTTTTTCCAAATGCAACGACCTGCAATCGCTCATTTTTTTTTTTTTTCGCACACACCCGCCACTTCTCCCTTTCGCTCTGTGTGACCACCCATAGACCGGAGTCGCCAAAGAGCTTGACGCATCTTCATTTTTTTCCCCGACTCTTGTGTGAGGGAGTGAAAAAAATGCGTCGCCCGACCTCCGGGCATTAGCAGTGATATTTTATTCATGAAAAAAAACTCATACTCGCCATATATATATATCTGTTGCGTACATATAAGCGTAGATCGCGTGAGATATCATGGTGTGTGTGCGAGAGATGCTTCCCTGTTAGCTGATCGTTTGCGAGAGCAAGCGGGAGATACGGGGTAAGAAAGAGGGAAACGTGGAGTGGAGGAGTGAGTCGAAGCTACTAAATAAAACATCCATACGCGCCTCTCACCCATAAATTTATATCCGCGCACATAGCTGATAGATTTACAAGCTGCGCGAGGCAGTAACATGTATTATACACCCATATATGTACACCATACACAAACACACACACATACATACATACACAATATACATATAATAAACTTGAACTGATATTTAAATTAGTCCAACTTACTTGGCTGAGCCCGCAGCGAGAGTTACTTTGCCACACGTTACAAGTAAATACGTATATATATGTGTATATGTTATATCATGGGGTGCATCCTCTTTGCCTCGCGGGCTTTTACCCTTCAGGAAATATGCTTTTCCCAAAGTTTCGAGCCTTCCTTCCTAACGTTGACTGTAACATGTCTATAATACCCTCAGAGCTATCCATCCACCCGAAAACTTTACGCTGGTGTATTCATGTTTATCCTGCTCGCGAGTTTAATGTTCATGAACGTTGTTTCCTTCAACGATTTTAATTTTCGACGATTCATTATCGTATATGCGTACAATTTGTATACGGCGATTAAAGTTTCGGGGGATAATTATACACGTTCGCGTTTCAGCACTCAAGATTGAGAATTCATGATCCAGGATCAATAAGCATTTCCAGTCGTAAACAAAATTTATTTTACGATATTAAGGGCGATTTACAGATTTATAAGCGAATAATTGACTTTTAATTTTATATGCGCATGGATAAAAACCACATGCTCCGTAAAGTGGACTTAAGCGTATAGAAAATATTCAATGGTTTTTTTTTTTTTTTTCGGGCATTAATAAAAATATTTTTTTTTTTGTAAATCCAGCACTTTGAAACTTCATTGGAACTTTTTATTTTATTTTGGAAAGAACTACAATTTGTGCAATCGCGAAACTATTTTTTTTCCAAAAACTCCCCGTCGACAGCTTGTTCATGGAGAATTTTTAATATTTTCGTAGCTAGAAAATTTACGCGTATACAATATTTCAATCACCAACTTACAGTTTTATTGTCGACAAATTTGTGTTCCTTGTTTCACAATTAAAAAAAAAAAAAAAATATATATATATACAAAGATAAAAAGTATGCTCGAATTGCAAAGTGAGGTTTAAACTCAATTGCATGGGGAATGTATAAAAAAAGAATCGAGAGAATAAAGGAGCAGAAAGGTAAAGTGCAACTCTCGACTATTACGGGTTCGGATAGCCCAGTGGCCCACTTGCATGCAAGCCGAGAAAAAAGTTGATTGGTGCGGGTAGGTAAAAAGGCCTGGGTTTGAAAAAACCAAGCAGGCATGAGAGTTCACCAAGTGCATCCAGCATCAACGGCAAGCCCTTTACCGCTCTTCACTCTTGGCTTCTTCTCTCACTCTTTCTCTCTCTCTCTCTCTCTCTCGCTCTCTCTCTTTCTCTCTTCACTCTCTTCAATCTCACGAAGGGTCTTGTCGTTTCACGTGCAGAGTGCTAGGTGTTCTATACACGTATATGAATATGTATATAGGTATGCACACGTGTATACGTATCGTGAAACGAGTTCACTCGCTCAAGGGGTGTAAATAATGAACGAAGGGATGATATATGCAGCTCGCTTTCTCTGGCTCGCGTAAAAGAGGCAAAGGGTTTTGCTCACTGGGTCAACATTCCACTCGGTCGTTCGGTGAAATGAGAATTCAACGAGAGAGAGAGAGAGAGATAAAGAGATGAAAGACGCAAAAAAATATTTAAAAAAGTAACCGCGCGAGAGGGAAAACTAAAGTTCAGACAATCTCGGTGAAATAATTTCGACTAAGAGAACTCTATAGAATTTTATCGTTTTATGATTTCGATGGATTGTAAATGGTTCTTTAGAGAATTGAGATAAAGAGAAAGGAGAGTGAGAGAGAGTTGGAAACTGGTGCAATCGGGATTTAAAAATGGCGCGTACTTCTCATATAATCGTTGAATCTTCGAGCAACGCAAATTTCGATTCATATGTATATATATATATTTATATATGCATGGCTCTATATCAGTAACGGAATAATAGCAACCACGTTTTACGACTCTATTTTCGAATTCGACCGACTTCGTAATACGAGAAAGCGAGAGAGTGTACAAGGAAGACTTGGACGATGCGAACAACTCCCAGGTCTCTGAATATGTTAAATTTTGCGAGATTCCGGACGCTCTAGCGAAAAAGTCGAAACGAACGTGTATAGCCTCACTCTCTTCTCATTCTTTCACCGCATAGATATATATACATATATATGGGACATTCCACGTCAAGTCGAACAATTTTTGCACGAGATTTCGGCAATGCTAATGTTCGTTTAGGATTTTATTCTTTTTACGCTCGCAGGGACAATTTTACATTTATAAATCACAATTACAATTGGTACGACGAATATTGTAAGACCGATTTTAATGAAATTCTTAACTTACTGTATAATTTGCCCCTCATGTCTCCTAGGCATAAATTGGTGACCGAAAGGATTTACCCTGATGAACATTGACCGCAATAATATGCTCCTTTCAAAATTATAACAAATTGGATCTACAAAAAAATGTGTCGCGGAAAAAACGAAATACATTTTCTTATCGTAAAATTTTTTACCAAAAACAATTCATAATCAAATGGAAATGTCGTTACATTGATGCTCTTACGTTCTTAATTTCTGGAAATTCTTAAAAAATAGTTTTATTTAAATAATTACATGGAGCATGTAATTTTGAGATCAAGCATTCATGTCTCTTTTCTGTTTCGGTAATAGAAACCTTGACATCAATGAAAAATGCAAATCGAGTTCCGAGCATGGAGTATTAATGAGAAAAAAAGAAATGCTTCGGAAATTCCTTTCAAGAAAAGAAAAAAGATTTTTTTTTTATTTTCCCCACAGATTTCTTCTATCCCTTTGGTGTAAATTCGATTAAAAAATCCTGCGCATCCAAAAATAATTAAATCGATTATTTTCCAAAGTTTTTATTTTTCTTCTGGACAGTAAGGATTTTTTGGATAATTAATTCTTATTCATTGTACAAAATTACATTTTTGTGATCAAAATGCACTGGCGAATAAATACACTGCTTAAAGTATATACAGAAAAGGATAAATTGCATAAAATAAATAAGAATTAATACAGGAGCCAAGTGATAAGTTTAATAAAAATCGTAACTATAAGAGACTCTCTACAGGCTAACAAAAGTAAATTCCAGTCAAGCGTAAAACTGCGGTGACCCCGGCCAAAAGCCTCTGGATTTACCGTGGAAAACCCCATATAATGCATATGTAAAAGCAAAGGATGGAAATCCGTAACTGAAAGGTCTAATGACGATCCCAATGTATACTAACCGAGGGCGCAAATCGTCGAGACCAATTTTCTCTTTCCTTCTCTCTCTCTCTCTCTCTCTCTCTCTCTCTTTCTCTTCCACACTTTTTGTCAGATTTTTTACGCGCTTTTTTTGCCTCCCCCCTGTGTACGTACCTCGGGCTGCGTACACCCTCTGCTGTGTTTCCATCTCTCTTTTTGGACTACAACGACGCAAAGCTCATTCACTGGCTCTCGGGGATTTCTCGCGATGCTTATACACACACACACACACACCGAAGCCCCACGACTGCAACCATTTGAATGCAAAACGAGTCGTATCACTTTGCCGGTATACGTATATGTATATACCTCTGCGAATGGTTTCTCATCCTTCGTTTTCTCTGCGTTATTTCATGAGCCACGGTTCCTTTTTCACTATTTCCTCATCCTCCATCCCGAGAGAAGCGAGAAACCTCTCATTCTTGGGGGATGGGATGAGCGCGCGCGCGAGAGACAGAGAGAAAGAGGGAGAGCTTGAATTCGAATTTTCCTGTGCAGGCGGTTTTTTTTTTAAACAATTTTGAATAAGAATAAGACGATCGCTAGCTCTGCTTTATATTGCATGTCCTATAGTTTTTCTCGTGTCGTGAGAAATATTTCGATTTCTCACGATCTTCTCAACGTGCCGATTTCACATTTTTTTTAACATCGTCGAATCGCCCGCATGGACTCACTTGTCTGAAACATAGGCTACATTTTGCTGCAAAGAGAGTCGCATCAATAATTCATACTTCGCAGAGCACAATTTGGTGTTTCCGGGAAGGAAAAAAAAAAAAAACGTGTACACACCTCGTGTTTTCACGTGTGAATCAGCGTTGAGAATTGAAAAAAAAAATCGTCGAGTACCGGCAAGCTGACCGGAAGTCGAGGAAAATCTAAATGAAATAAAAGAGACCCAAAAAAAAAAAGGTAAACGATTCGATAGGGGACTGGGTCGTGATAATACTCGCGTGACACGTGCGATCGTGCATCCGATACACCAATAACAACCACACCCTGAATTATGTATGTATATAACATAACACGACAGTGGAGAATATAATAATGATATATATACTACTAATCCTAGACTCAGTGACAGTCTAGTATATCGAGGAGTTATCGAGAGCAGAAAAAAAAACGTCACGAAGACTATAACGACGGTTGGATATGTATTTTCTTTTCGTATATCGTGACCAAATAAATGTCTTGATTCATCAAACGTTTGCCTGTTCATTTATTTAGGCTCAATTGGGCGGAGAAATTGGGTCAATGAGGATCGTTGTTCGAGGCGGTGGAGGCAAGAGGGCGTTGTGCCAAGGGTTCACGAGCGAGACTCGCGACATGGAGGAAGGGAAGAAGATACGAAAAAAAAAAAAACGCGAGTAGAGAAATACGAATGACACGGGAACAAATAACCACACGCGTGTGCGACAACCTCTGGGAGATTAAGGGTCCTCTTTTTCTTATTCCATATGTGTGTAGTTGTAGTATCCTCCCTCTCAGAGTCACTCTTCACCTTTCGGTCGAGTGGCGCACGAAGACTAACGATAAGGGCGAAATCCTACACCTACTCCTCTCATCCTTACCCATCTGTTCCTCTCTCTCTCTCTCTCTCTCTCTCTCTCTCTTTCTCTGGCTCTTTTTTACTCTTCGAGTCCTCTCTGTGGACCACGTCCATCTTCTCCTGTTTGTCCTCTTTATTACATTGCCGGATAAAAATTTACCGAGGAACAACAAATAAAACTGGGAAAAATCGACACACGCGATACGATTGAGCGTTAGGGACGAGACATCATGAGAGAAAAAAAAATGAAATACAAGTCTTATTCTAGTCTCGAATTTCTCGTTGGGTAACTATATGAGTTTCAATTATTTGATGAAGACACGTTTATCGTCCGGAATAAGTAGTATTGGGTCAATAATAATCTGTGACTTGATCGACATTTACTGCGAACTGCCCGGGTTATTGTTACTTCCAGATATCCAGCTTGAGTTATTAGCTCAAAAATATTTTTCGTTCACTCGAGACTTTGGATCTAAATGACATAATTTGTTTGAGCTGGAAAATCTTTTAATTTTTACCAATGTTTAGGTTGCCATCATCCATGCGTGTTATGCATGAAGGATTATCGTTCTTGAACCAAATTGCATGAAAATTTTGGAGCAAGTGCTTTTTCCATTTAAAAAATTCCTAATAATTTTCAAAGTTTTGTAGTAATTTGGCAAAACCAAACACAAAAGATTAACTTTAAAATGATACCTCTTCAGCCCGAGCTGCCTCGACTGTCAGTAGTAATGACGTAACACTTTAATATTCGAGTTAAATAATAACTTGGGAGCAAATAGATTGAAAAATATCTTTTAGATGTGAAAATTGCATCCCTCCAGAAAGGGAAAAGTTCCTATTTAATGAAGCAAGATATACTCATTTGACATACTCGACGATTTCCTCAAAAATAAAACAAAAAAAAAAAAAACTTTCGACTCGTCAATGTCAACCCCGTTCACCCAATTAAAAGGGACACGATTTTTACATTTTACGAATATTTTTCAATTGACTCGGGCCAAGTTTGAACGATTTTATATTGATGCGTGTTTTTAATTCAGACGAATGACGATTGTGTGACAGATGAAATCACCAAAAGGTAACGAGTAGAATGAGCCAGCTTTTTGTATTTTTCACGAGGGTTTCGAGAGTTCCAGGGGCCAATCTTACATGCTGCCTCCATTTCAATCATATGCATATTGTATAATTTTAGTTTTAGTTCTAGAAGCTTAAGGTTTCACAACACCTTGATGCATGATGCATGTTTGAAAAAATATTATAGCGAAAATTCTTAAAAAATATATTAAAATTCTTTTTAGATTCAAAGATTTTTATTGCCGAGACAAAAAACGGATTTTTGCTTCACAACAACCGTATGAAATCGTAATAAATTGAATTCGCCAATGAGCTAAATAATAGCATGTCAGCGCCACAAGAATTCATAAAAAAAAATATCGTTAAATAACTTGACTCGAGTCGAAGTATAGGCCAAACAATAATATTCCCCAGACATACTGCCACCGCACGCGAATAAAATAGCACACAATCCTGTACAATTTAATTGACCGACGGATTTTCCAAACAAGCCCCGTCGTTGTCTCAATCATTTTAATTCCGACTAATTAATTCTCCAATTAAACGTGGTTGAGGGTGGCTCGGTTTGAGGACAGAAAAAAAGGACAGCTAGCACTAAGTCCCGAGCGTAGTAGCGGGGAAATTCGTCAGATTCGAAAGGGTTGAAATCCGAGGCTGATACGTTCCCTCGAGTCCAGCTCCACCCCATATCTCTACATCAACATACACATATACATAAATATACGATCCATAGAAATCCGTTATCCAACCCAACCTGATGGGAAACATAACCCTTCCGACTAACCGATAAGTTATCCATGCGATTTCTCGTCGTCGTTGTCGTCGTCGTCGTCGTCGTCGTCGTCGTCTCCCCCGCGCCCTCGACCATATATCTAGCTTTAATATTTATCGCTTAATAGAATATAACCGGAATATGCAAGGGGGTTGTAGTAGAAATGGCGAAACGAGAGACGATGGGCGAATGGCGAGCGTTTACGCGACCGGTTAACCAGCAGGAAGCCCCGTCGACGTCATAAACTCGAAAACTAAATCCGAGACCCGAACATCCGAGCTCGTACTGTTATCCCAGTAGTGGGTGCTCTAACTCGATGTACTCAGCTATATGTACGCTCGTAGATATAGTACACACGGGAGTATCACGGCGTGTACCTCTGCCTAGTTGTTACCGTATACGTTAACCTAGCATTTACCAACCCTGATTTTCCCAGCAACGAAAATCTCCATTGGAGGTACGCATACGCGCCGAATGAGAGCCAACGTTATCACGGATATACGAGTTTCGGTGTTCCATGCTCTTTCGATTCCTTTGCTTTGCATGCGTTGATGCGGGTCTGAGAAAAGTTATGGAAAAAAATAGTAATTCTCAAAACATCGTAAAGAAAATTGTCATTCAACACTACAGAATCGAATTCCACAACAATTTTTAATAATCATAACTGAGATTTGATTTCCATGGTCAGTTGATCTAAACGAGATACATATATTTCCACTTGCATCGTCACATCATTATCTTCACAAGATTCGACAATTAAAGATACGGAATCTGATACAAACTTCTGATCTCGGATCCGGTGCTAATTTTCAGGTTAACACCTAATAATAACAAATTTAATTAGTTTCAAAATTTTCAAAATTAGTTTCAAAATTAGTAATTATATCCGAATATCGGTATCCTGATCGAGTAAGATACGGAAAAAAAAGTTTACCAAGCTACCGACTCCCAGAGATCGTATCAAGGCATTGCACCTAAGAAGAACGAAGCTAGGGTTATATTTGAGAATTTTTATTGTGACTAAAATTTTATTTTATTGAATAATCGTTAGGTAGGTATATTTGAATTTACAGTATTTCGTCTGGAACTTTCGAAAATTTCATCGATAAATTTGTAAAACTAAAATATTTGTCGATTTTTGTCGAAAAAAAGTGTTCTCCTATTAGCGCTTGCCCGAGGATTTTTTTTCTATGTTTGTCATAAGTCTTGGAAAATGAAAGAAGAAATGATTTTTAGTTTGAAAATTGCATTTCTGAATTTAAATGACAAATACTATAATACTATATACTAGACAAATACTAAAATACTATAATTATGAATTTGCGTAACGATTGTTCAATAATTCAGTTATATATAATGCATATTCGATATAATAATAATCGATATTATTAAAAAATTTAATAATTCAATCCAACTACTATATAATTATGAGTAAATTATTAAATTATATAAATTTTTATACACGAAACAAATTCTCAAATATAAGGCTAATATCATCCTCGCTACGTGTATCTACTCCTTAAACCCTAGAACGACAGACGAGGGTGAATATCCACCCCAGGCGAACTGGCTCAGGCGAAAGTTTTGGCCGTTTTTTTTCACACTTTTAGGTATTCAAACCCATTTTTCACCAACTTAAATTCAATAAAATCGAATTTGGTCTTCGCCATTCTCTTCCGTATGAAAAAACGAAAAAATTAATGTACTTACAAGTCTCATTATTGCTTTCAGAACGATTTTACGGATAAGAAACGTGTGGGGTGAATATTCACCCCAGTCTGGCGTTTAGAGGTAGAAAAAATAAGTCTGTTGTTCTATAGGGTTAAGAAGACTAACTCAGCATGATCCTGGTGGTGAGATTTAAATTAATCGACAAGTCCAGGTTAAATGCTCTTATCACTCTTCAACGATATGACATTTCACTGTCAAGATTCTTTTTTTGTTGCTGCAAAAGAACTCAAATTCTAACAAGACGGCATGGTATCGCTCCATTTTCGAAGATTTTTCGTAGAGAGATCCGACTCAATCATGCTCCCGTGGGATGCCCAGAATTCGTGTCTTTCTTCAAGTATTATCAAACAAAAATGTAATTGTATTTTTTTTTTTTAATATAAAACGAAACATAATATTGTTGCAAAATATATTCCTGTGAAAAGATAATTTAATAGTCGAAACTTTACTATCATTCGATAGAAATTTCAAGCCGATTTAGTTGATCGATTCGGCAAACTATCCTACAATGATACCGCCCCTCGGCTCAGAGTGAATCGGAGTCTTATGAAAGGACGATCCCTATAATAGCTCTGGGACCAAGTAAAGCTCTTCACTGGGGAATCATTGGACTTTTTCTTATCACGATGACCCATATAGATCACCTCACGGAGTTTACTGTACCTCCATTTGAGAGCTTGCAATCATTGCCAGTCTGAATTCCTAAGATGGTTCACTGGCACGATCTCTTTCCTTGCTTAATAAATAAGAATTATGAAAAAAATATTTACATTGTATACTTGATTCTCTCGTTATACTTGCTACAAGTGCATATGAGAAACATGTCTGTTTATGTAGTGCAGTTTTCTCGGCGTGTAGAAACGAAGCAGAACGAGGCGAGCATTCGTATTATACACGTCGATGTGTCATGCCGAATCGTAAACCGGTAGATATTAAACTTTTACAGTCTTCCCCCATTTTCTCCCTCGGCCATCTCCGAGCAGCCTCTGCTCGTTGCTCTTTTGGTCGCAGCTCGTCGGACAAGAGACGTTATGATGATTAGATGTAACTCGATAATACGCCCGTCGGTTGGCCAGCTTCCGGCGGTATTATGGAGAAAGGAACAGAGAGAGAGAGTTATATATGAGTACAGGAGCGAGAGTAAAAGACAAAGGGAAGCTCCAGTATGTTGGCAGAGAGCGGGGGTCGTTAAAGGCTGTGCCGTTAAATCGGCGAAAGCTGAAAATCGTAAAAACCGTGCATTGTTCTTTTTTTTTGTTTGTTTGTTGTTGTTCACTTTTTTATTTATTTTTTTGCCTCATAACGAAATGCACTTGCTCGAGTGATACGTTTGTGCGTCTCATATGTAACCCACAAGTTACGCGAATAAAAATAAAATATCGAGGTAATAATTATCGCAATAAGAATAATAATAGTAATAATAATAATATAAAAAGTAATTTGGACGTCGAGCTGCGACCAATATAGTCGTGATGCTCCTGTTCGAATTTTTTCTAAATTAAGGGGATCGCGATTCTCAGATTTTAGAAGTTCAATATGCATCGTCAAATTTTATGAAAACTTTCCGGTCATAAAATATATTAATTGGGCTGACAAAATGATTTGTCAATCATAAACGTGACTTGACTTTTCAAATTTTTTTTTCGGATCAATGTAGGAAGACAATTATACTGACCACATCCTCTCGAAATATTGCAAATAATATAGCATTAATAATTCAGTATTTTATTATATTGTGGGAAGAAATGTATTGTCACGGTCACCATCTCGTTTAAGATGAAGGACTCAGTGAATCACTCGAAATCACCTAACGACAAACAAATTATTCCATAACTCATTTCATTACTGTTGTTAAACATTTCAAACTGTCAACGGGATTTCTGATCCTCGAAAATCACGCAGGCCTCAGTTTCCACCTCTCCAGAGCCCTAGCTTACTATCCTGGAAGCCCCTTACAAACTCAAACAAATAACAGTCATGATATTCCGAAATCGATTGTATTTTACTTGAAAAATAATAATGTCAGATAAAAGTGCAGACTGTGGCAAAACAAACGGATACCAGCAAACATTATAACGTTCCTTAACTTTCGTTACGGATTCTACGATCGTCGTTAGTGAAGGGAGTCACGAGTGAAATTTCCAAAACTGACATTTCAAAATGGATGTCAACTGTCGGCCCAAGTGCCCATAGGAGCTCTTATCAATCAATAAACATTCAAAGTTATTAAATTTATGGGTACTGACCTCTCTGGGTACCGGTCTCTGAGTTTTCAGGGTTCTGCGAGGGGTTCTGCCTTTTGAGAAATCACATTTGATTCACCCGCAAAATATTCGTTGTGCATTGTGTTAGAAAAACAAAAAGTTTCACAACGTTCATTCGGCACTTGGAAAAATAGAAAAATTCTCTCGTTTGTCTGTCGATAACATTTCTGTTGGTTTGAGTTACGTCAGATCGCAGCGGATCACGGTGAAGCAGGGGTGGTCGGTATGGATTGGAGTACAATCGTAAAGTATTCATTTATTTTATTCGGAAGTCAGAGTTAATCGGAAGAACGGAAAGGAGACAAGGGAGAGAAGAAAAAAAACGAGGGTAAGTGCACGGATAGTGCACACGCGTATTTGACGAGCCACGGCAAATAGTTGACGCACTACATTTTTATGCGATCAACATAAACTAACGCACATATATATATATATATATATATATATATATATATATATTTGAGAATACGAGCTACCGTAGCGGAGTTATATGAGCGCGTGTCACGGTCATAAACAAATGCGTGCATTACCCACTTCTCGCGATGTTACATGCACTATACGTATAGATCTGTTGTATTACACAGTATAGAGTTCGCGATACATAGACAAGCCCTCGAAGATCATATAAACGTCAATGAACAAGAGAACGTGACATAACAATGTAGTATAATAATTCGGCGTATTGTCAAAGCGGTTACGGCGCCCACTTCGCATTATTAACGTTTAACTGGGTGAGATAACGTTCTACCGGATGCTCAGGGTTGCACGAAACGATCGACGTATACACAATATTCGGGGATATTTCGATCCGAGTCACAACTTCCACCCTTCTCGTCATCAACGATGCTGGACAACAAAATGGCGATAGCACACCAAAAGCTAACTACCCTCGTACTTCATCCACGTATCCATGTACATACACGTTATACAGACGAAAACGCGAAGAACGTATAAACGCGAGAGGACCACTACCCGAATATGTCGTCGTATGTTGAACGATCCGTTTACAATTTCGTTCGTATCGACAATTTCTGATTGGTAGACGACAATTTCTCGGCTTAGTGCTAATAAATTCGTAACACTGCCGACGACTCTCCGCAAAGTTCATGGTTTCATATATTATATATTTTTGGTGATGTGTGTGTGTGTGTGTGTGTGTGTGTGTGTGTGGGAAATTCATCGAGGGGTGAGAAAACGGCTTCGAAGACTCGGGGAAATAAAGCGGTTTTGGTTCGATGATTTTATGAATATGCTTCTCCAGGACACCCCAAAACTCCTGACTCGACGCAATATCTGTATGGTATTGCGTGCACTCTGCACGATCATCGTCAGGGTGCAAAATATCGTCTTTCCGATAACGAAAAACTACCCATTTGACATTCTAGCCATTTTTGTGATGTACGGGAAATCAATGCAATTTTCAATAATCGCATCGTGCCAAGATTTGAAGATTTTTGAGTGCATTTAAAAATAAAACGATAATTCTGTTCGTCAATTGATTTTACTAATTTTTGAAAGGTCGTTTACAACATTGTTAATTGTAGAAAAAATTAAAATAAAAACGATCCTAGGGTGAAAAAGTATGAGTCCAAAAATTCACATAGGCTCGTTCACATTTCGTTGGAACGAAAAATATAACTGAACTATGCTGGAACGAATAAAAAAATAAATTTCATTTAGTCTGTGCAAGTGTAATACTTATAATCGTTTTTGATTCGCACTTTCTTCGGTGGGAGTTTTTGGAAAAATTCACTATTAAGTTTACCTGACGCTTCGTAAAGTGCCACAACTCGCTTGACTTATTATTGACTAATTTTTACTGACATCATTCAGGCTTGAAAGTCCATGGTTTTTTATTCTGATTATTTTCTATTAATTCGTTTTGTTTTTCGCCGAATAAGAATAAAACTGTATTAATAACGTACGAAGAAAAAATCATTAAAATATGAATAAAAGTTTCAATCAGCTAAATCGCAAAATCCTGCAACTGTAACTGATTGTGACTGTAAATTTCAGCAGAACTTTGGTAGACGAACGGTTCGCAAGTAAAATTTTATTAAATGAATGTGATATAATATCACTACAGTAACACGTTGATCACGCAAATGTCCCGTTTTATAGTATTAAAGGAACGAAAAAAGTTTGTCGAAAAGATCGAGTCATTTGAAAATCTTGAAAAAAAATTGCGGTGCAATTGCACATGAGAAGCCTTGCAAACCTTGTAAAAAAATACTACTCGATGAAAGTAAAAATTAAATGAATCGTCAAGCTCAAATAATTTTATAATTATATTCCAAATAATAATATTACTAAAGTAATTCTGTGCAGTCTTTCAGATGTGCAGTTTTGTTGGTGGCTCGATAAACTTGAAACGACAAGTTATTTTCATATTTGAAGGTTTTTGAAAATGATAAATCTAGAAGTGATGCACTGCACATTTGTTAATTGACAAAAACTCTTGGCAAAATGTGATTAATTTATTTTGATAACGAAAGCTTTTCATTTGAGATTTTTTTCACTGTGTATAACGTGCGATTATGAAAAATTAAGTATCATTAGTAACGAGAGGATTATCGTTTTCATTCTCATGGGGAAAGTACAGGGAATATTTCCTCTTGGCAAATATCCATCGAGCTCATCAACTGAAGCTGATGATGGAGGGAGAGAGAGGTAGAGCGAAAGAGAAAGAGAGAGAGAGAGAGAGAGAGAGAGAGAGAGAGAGAGAGAGAGAGAGAGAGAGAGAGAGGGACAGTGATAGGGATAGAAAAATCCACCTCCCTCGTGATAGCCTGACAAACTCGTGTTTTATCGTATTATTTATTGCTTCTCTGGTGGATATATGTAGGGAGAACCCCTCGTTCGTTCGCTCACTCACGGAGATCCGTGAATCGCATTCGCACATACGCATATATATATATATATATATATACACATACATACAATATATAATAATGATAATATATATGAAGACAAAATCACATAAACCCATGTTTCGTCTCTCACTCGTCCAGAACGTTCACGTACGTATATTCGCAATGAAAAAAAAAAAAATGCTCATACTGCCCGCAACATCGAGTCGTGTGTGAGTTAGCAAGCCGCGTTATTGATGGATTCCTCCCTTATGAAATATCTCGGAACCCGCTACGAATTTATTGCTCTCAGTTCGACCTGCGTTATCTCACAGTATTGTTCATGATAAAGCCGCAGTGATATCCCGAATTGATAGATATATGTATATGTATATGTATATATATATTTATATATATATATATATTATAGACGACGAGTTCTCGACGGCGATTCTACTCGCGCGCTTTTCGCCCCCTAAAAACCTTACGACTCCTTTTTTTCCCTACAGCTTGACATGTGTGTCTTCGTGTCTATGTCTCTCCTCCTCTTTCTCTCTGCACTTCCTGAACACTCGTCATCGCTGCGATCACTATTGCCGTGTATCACTACTCTTCTCGCCCCGCAAAGTACTAGTTTTTAGTACCAACCCTCCTGGCCGGATGAAGGGAATTCTTGGAGAGAAATACAAGGGTGGAAATTTTTGCAGATCAGAAAAATTTCGATGGTCCTGAGATAAAAGTTTTCAATACGTTTGCTCAATATGACAACAATTGAAGGAGTCACCGAAAAATCGCGGACATGAAAATTTGATGCGAATGCACACGCATGATATTTCGGTGGGAAAAGACTGGAGCTATTTGACGCAATGGCTTGATGCAATGGGTATATCTTCGGTGTTGTGACAGATAATTTGTTTTTAGTCCAAGAAAGTTAGCATGATATCGTCATAAATCAGTCGAGAGTTAAAAAAAACGCTCGTTGAAAGTTTGTTACTGCAAGCCATATTATTATTGTACTCGAGGGTTGAAAATGCCACTTTTAACATTCAACTTTCGATTTCTGTATGGCTATACTTTTTAGCGTGCACCGATGCAAAAAATTGTCTTCCCAAGGACTCATTCTCTGGGTAAGAACTTTTGGGGTGAATTTTTCTGTACGCAGTTACGTATCAAATTTGGTGTGTATACAACTTCTGTGAAAATCACCCATTAACTATAGCCTTCAAAATTAATCTATTTCAATTGCACTTTTTTTTTGTGATTTTAGTATTCGTCAAGTACTTTTTTCTTTACAGACTACTAAGGTTTATACATGCAAATACATCACAGTTTCATTTCCACGATTCTCAGGTGACTCGACAGTATTTACAAAGTTTGAAATTAATCAGAAAAACAAAAAAAAAAATAAAAATAATCTCCGAACATTTGTTCAACATTTGGTAAATAAATTGTCCCCAATTGTCGCTGTATTATTAAGTTCATACACATCTTTAATCGTTCACGCTCGAGTTTCGTCAACATCGTTCATTTTTTAACATTGCCATTCTATTACGATGCCTGAGATTATCAGATTTTTACCAAATATAATTTTTCGACATTACCAATTACGCTACGAATTCTTGACCTCCCTTTCATGGATATATTTTTTCTTTATTCTGTGCCGTAGATAATTGGTATGACTCAATCTTTTGCTTGCAGCATTTTTTTTTTTTCAATGTCATTTACCATAATTATTTTCCGAACATCTGTTCCTTGAAGTAAAAACGTTCCAATTATGTACGGGGGGGTTTTTTTTTTCTTCGAGCACGATAGAAAAGAAGAATTTTGCAAAGGTGGGGGAAGTGAGCAAAGGGATTGAGATGTGTATATTATACATGAAATATATCGTAGTACCGGTATCAAAGAAAATTCGGTAATCGCTTGGTGAATTTTTACGCAGACTGCGGGGATAAAAGAAGATAGAGAGATATTATATCGGAGACTAGGAGTTTGCTTTTTCCGGAGCTTTGCTCGTCGTTAAAAGAATTTGCACGCTCTCTCGTCAGCTGTTCGTTCATCCGTGACTACACCAGACCGAAACTCGCCCTAAGAACTCGACGGGGCTTTGCAACGCGCTGTTTTCCGTTTTTTTCGCCTTTTTTTACATACATATATTTTTTTTATGTACACGCCGGTCTCCCCCTGCCTCAACAAAAGTCTTCTCTTTCCAGGTTTTTGCGAGAATAAAAAAAAAAAAAAAAAAAAGTACGTGAAAAGAAGCGATCCCGTAATAATGACGAGAGCCTACCTTTTCATGTGTCTCCCTCTCCTGAATTACGCTTTTTGCTCACCTATCTCGGTGGCCGACCCACACACGGCTGATGCACTACGTTATATACAATTCGAAGAGACGATCGTGATATCAGAATCACGTGCACTCTTTATTATCGTCGAAGCGTAATAATGGATCGTCCATCCGGCAGTTCGTTATTTTTTATAAAGAGAGAGAGATATTTGGGCCAGTTTGCGGTTCGACTTGGCACGCGATTTTCGACTCTGAATTAAATTCTCGATGTTGCGAGTCTCGGGTCTGAAAGTTTTTTTTTTGCACGAGTAACATACGACTATAGCGAGTGGAAGAATAAAGAAAGCTGCAAATTGAAACTTTCAAATTTCTATCTCGAAATTTCACGCAATGTTCGAATCCCATCTACGTGGAAATCTCTTCTTTCATTTTGGTTTCCTCACGGAAAATAAACTTTAAGCACTGTGTGGAATATCAAGGAAACAATTTCCAATTTCAACTTGCAGCGATTTGTTCCTCTTTCGTTTTTATACAGCACACGCCACTTAATATAGACACAGATAGAGGAAAGCAATGGGAAATTTTTCAAAATTTCACAAAAACCCTCTTTTATCGAATCTCGCAAAATTCGATAGCTATCGTTATTGAAAATACGAAATTTCGAAGGATTGTGCAAAGTATTTTCATTAATAATGGCGAGGAGCGATACGCATGATAACGCGTGTGATTAAGCGATGAATTGTCCCCTCGTTCATCAGCTATTGTGAGCCAGTGGGTGAGAATGGAAATCTCGTTACGCGGGACTTGAATTCCGCGAGTAAGAGCAGTATGGCAATGCCGACGACATATTCTCCATCCTTTCATTCAACGCGAGATCTCAAACACAGATAGGCTTTTAGCGTATTAGCAGGCACAATGTGACAATGGACGTAGTCGCGGCTTGAATAGCAATGTAACGTCCCTGCACTCGGCACACTCTATCCCTTTCAAATAAATACACACACACACACACACACGCGCATATATGTATATATAACTATCCATCCACCAGTGTACATTTTCCATCTGCAACGGAACCGTGTTGTTCTCTCACGACGAAATACCGAGGCGAGACACGTATTTCATAAACGCCACCGCACCAACATCCAAGAAGCTCGCAATCGTTTCCTATCGTTGGTTTCTCACTCTCGTGGGAAAAAAAAAAATTCGCTGAATTTTCGCAAAACGTCGCTGTGTCTCTTGGCTAACTTTTGCCAAATGGAGAATGAAAGGATTTAGCCTGAGATCTTCGGACAGGGTAAATGTATCCATGAAAATGCTAAAATTGCTGATCTCAGAATCGAAACGAGAGCCAAGACGCAATCTTCGAGCACCGTTATCTAAAACATTGAAGATGGTTGAGATTATGTATCGGATTGTTCTTTGAACTCGAGTCACGAGGTTTCATTTACAGGATTTATAGTCTTGAGCCACTTGAGATTCGCTCCAATAGTGAGATTGCACCCCGAGGGACCTTGAATAATTGCGATAGAATACAAATGATATTTCCTTCAGAAAAATTGTCAGCTTCCACAATTTTTTGATCAACATCAATAATTTTTTGGCATTGTTACAAAGCCTTTTTTTTTTCTACGGACAATAAAATTGACCTCATGACAACAAATAATATGTGATTTATGATATTTTTTTTTCGATACATAATTTGGAATGATTATTCTTCATTCACGAGATAAATCGTTCGAGTGAAAAAAAAACTCCGGATCGACGTGCACATGAATTTCTCAAACGGACGTCACTTGAAGATCCAAAACAGGCAATATACCGAGCTCTTCTCGTCAACGATTACTCGAACGATATCCTACGGATTATTCTACGTGAGAGCCTTCGGTCGTCATAGAGGGAAACACCGGGAATCGCGGAAAGCCACTACGTTATCTGGTCTACCCGGCGTGGTGTACATGTGGTTGCTGGGGTTAGGTGGAGGAGCCGAACAGTGGACAGTGCTCGTACAGGGTTGATGGGCGGTTTGCAGAGAAGCTATAGAACTAATATATATACATATACATATAAAGTATCATGCTGGAGATCCAAAGCTGTGTGTATGCATATACGCGTGCTACGTCACTGTTGGGACGAATCCAAACGTTAGATTCGCGTGGCACTACGTTGGTGGTATATTCCGACGAACGGGCAGAGGGGAAAGCACGAGTCTGGCGTATACACGCGTCGTAAAGTGACGATCCGATCAGGATTCGCAGGAAATTGGCCGGATTCGCGGGCAATGGGCCGTGCTGATACTGCGCCTACCAGCCAACGATACGTTTGACCCAAACGTCGCTTCGATATCTCGACTGGGGTGTATACAACATTGCCGAGACTGTAACTGTACAGTCACAGGCAATAGCGCTGTGCTCGGTCCACTATACACTGATAGGGAGCATGCAGATACAATGTATTAAGGCTCTTGGAAGATGAAAACTTCGATACAGAGGGAAGGGTGCAAATATGGACCAGGAGCTCAATTTGGATCATTCACCCTCTTTGGGATTCTAGATGAATTAATCAGTATATGTATACCTGCTTAGTCTAAAGTTTATGTAGACGAATTGCCATTAACTTTTATCGTTGTGTAAATTTGCACTCTCACCTTCATGACCTGATCGGGGATTTTTCACCGATAAATGAAAAGTAGTCGAGATACTAAAATTCGAAGAACTAAAATTGCCTAGCCCATTCCCGTCGGTACACTTTTTTGTATCGGCACAAGTTTTCCGCTCATAGAATACCGGCAAAGACATTCCTCAACCTTATCGCATGTTGTAGGGAGTGGAAATAAATAGGAAGCCAATTACAAGGTGCTTTTCGCAGATGCAGAAATGAATCTCATCTATTGATATGATCCTTTCTGGACAACGAAAATTCTTCCTTCTCCACAACTTAAGTGCACTAAATTCAGCCCTTTTTCTCATATTGTACAAGGTGTGGCATAAATATTTCAGTTGACAGCAGACCTTGTCATTGACAAAAACAAACCAACAGTAATGTTTTGCTCACCGGGTATCATTTCACTGAAGCAACGTAGCTAACTGTATTGGATTTGACACATAAATTTTAGATTCATGAATGGCAGTACGAAGACAATTTGTCGAATCTTCAATGTGATGATTTCAATGCGGCCATCAATTGCAGATAAGCCGAATACGAAAATGTCCATAGCGGAGAACTCAAAATGGCTTCACAAGAGAGATGATTCAAAGAGAGAGAGAGAGAGAGAGAGAGAGAGAGAGAGAGAGAGAGAGAGAGAGAGAGAGAGAGAGAGGGTGAAGAGAGATACTGGCAAATATTGTATAGGTAGTTTGCCGGATTGGGGTGTTGTGTGCAAGGGCGGTTGTGCATTAGTGGCAGTATTGTGTCTGCAACCCCCTAAAATCTATATTACTTGGCCAATAGTCGGTCAGTGTCTGGCCAGTACTGTCTCCTATCGGGTTTAGCCACGAGTCTTGCAGTCAACGTCGAGTGAGGGAGCTAGGCCAGCTCGCGTCTATATGCAAACCACTCGTAATGAGTCCGTCAACCCCGTAACGACGTTTGCCTCGCTATCCTTGCACTTAGGCCGCTCGAGGGCGTAGCGATTCCTCGTTTGCCGACAATTTCGACCGGGTCCTTCGGTTTATCCGTTGTGAATGCAAATTTCCCCGTTACGAAGCAGCCTTCGTGAACCACAGGATCGAGTATATAGCTCGCAATGCGTTGGATTCTCCTATGCTCGTAATTTCTCTTCGCGTCATTGAATTTCACTGGCCAGACGTTCATGAAAGCTTCTCCGATCGCATGTCAGCATATCCGAATGAATCAGGAGGCAAACTTTGCTTGACACATATGCTCAGCCCGTTTAAGATGTGTAGATTCTTAATCGAAAGCTCAAGTATTTACATTTTTAAAAACCCAATCAAGGATAACTGTTACATCGGATCAAGACTTGGCTGAACAAAAAAAAATGACTTTTTCCCCCTTCGTTTAAAGATAATTCGCTACATCTGGACGTTTTTTTTTTTCATTTGACACTAATTATTGCTCTAGAGCCATTATTTTTATACGAACACGAAAATCAATCCCAAACCTTCATCGCACACTTTCAATTTCCCTCTAATTGTACCCTTCGTATTCTACGCGAAAATAAAATAGACGAGAATGCCTCAACGTTCCTCCACATAAATGGACCCTCTGATATTTCGCGCCTCCGAAATATTCACTACCGGTCATTATACACGCAAAGTATTTTTGAAAAGAAAAAAAAAACGCAAACCCTTCACAGCTCCATATTCCCCGAGCGCAAACTTACTCAACGTAATTGAAGGGGGTGGTGATATTTCCGGACAAACGACCGTGTTGGTGACCGAGAGTACATACACCGGCTCTCGTGCCGTAGTGGGATCTTTACGCGTCATAGGGTACGGCAAAGCACATCCGCGTGCATATATCGTGAAGAGAATACAGCGACAGTCATTCACGGACCAAAACGAGATGGAGCACGAAGCGACAGTGCGAAAAGGTCCCATTTCGAGTGACAGAGAGACAGGAAGAGAGAGAGAGAGAGAGAGAGAGAGAAAGCGAGGGAGCAAGTGAGATAGAGAAATGTTGCCGAGTGCACGTGATAATTATTCTACCACTCCTATTCTACGCATATATTCCAGGGTATAATAACGGGGACCGAGGGGGTGGTTTGACTGACCACCCTAATTCTCCACTAGCATATAAGGTCCGCGCACATATCCGCATGAATATCAGCGCATCATTTCAGCCATGATGGAAGCTTTACTATACATAAATGTGTACATATTTCAAGGATCTATATATTATGTATCCGTCAATGGAGAAACGGAATTACTATGAGGACGCATCAGACCCAAATGAGATGTGGGAATATTAGTGAACTGGAGTTTCCGTTGTCGTCGTCATCGTCGTCGTCGTCATCGTCGTCGTCGTCGTCGTCGTCGTCGTCACCGTCGTCGTCCAGGCTGATGCTCTCACGCGTTGGCATAATATTTAGGATAGCCTGTCGCAATATGTTAACCCTGGGTTGGGATTCGGTTTTGCTAGGTATACTGACTATATACAAATCCGAATTACGCTTTAGGCGATGAATCTGCGTACGCGAGAGATGCTGGTCATGTATTCCGGAGACAAGCTCTATAATTATATGTCGTGTTTGGTGAAGAGCTTCGATGAATCGAACGAAATTTCACCCAGTCATATATTGCGTATAGCATAGAACGTTCGATATTACAATATTGCAATCTTTATAATTGTTTTCGGACATTGATCAGAAAAAAAAAAACTGTTTTGTAAAGATGAAATTTTTCTTTGCAACGAACATTAATTCTATCATATATCTATCGTATGAAATTTAGTGTATTTTTTCTACTTCACATCGTTGTTAGATTTTGGAGATTACGAGGAAGTAATGTGGAAATTTCGAGCTTTCGTCGCTAACTTTCAATGTCAAACAACATTTCTGAATCCGACTGATGGCTCTTCGAATGATCAACCTGCTGTATACATTACATAACTAAGATTGCTGCACTGTACTACTGTACATCTATGCAACGCATGCATGCAGCAATATACAGCATTGGTATTGCAAGATGTTGAATGCTGAGAGAAATGCCCGTGGAGCAACTAGCTGCAGCCGGTGATGCCGGTGGGTATAAGCGTGAGTGAACGCTGGGTGGCACTACGGGGGTTTGGAAGCGAACCAAGGGGATGTTACTGTACAGGGGGTGTTTGAAACGTATAGTTATACACGTATACAGGAGATATACAATACTTCATGTTATACGAAGAGAAGGGGTATACGGGGATGAAAAGGGGATGGGTTTGGTCGATGTGGCTGTCAGCGTATGCTAATCACGGTAATAGGGCATACATTGTGCCTGCTCTAGGGGGGTTCTGCTAATATTTCGAATAACGTCGATTCGACTCTGACTCCTGTTCTATCTCTCTCTCTCTCTCTCTCTCTCTCACACACACACACACACATACACACACATGCGCACATGAACACACACACACACGCACACATACTTCGCATAATCTCATATCCCTTCTCTGCTCGATATCTCTCAGTCCATGTTACTTACTCCCCCATCCCTCCACGAGCCTCGACTATGGATGTGTAGCATAGCAGAGCAAATGGAACTAGATTCCCTCGGTTTCTGCGCGCACATGTATATATTAATGTACCGTTGGCTGCATATATAGGACCGAAGGACCCCACAGGAGAGAGGCTCCAACCTAGTTGGCTCTGGTCATCGAAAACTCCTTCCATCATACCGTCCGCTGGCTGATGCCGATGCTAGCGGCTTATATCTACACAAGCCGTTCAGCATGTCAACGTGTCATAATTATGCAATGCTTCCATAACGCTGGCTAACGACGAAAATTGTTGAAAATCGAGTGTCATTCGATGCACGTGTATATGATACATGCATGTGTGTGCGTTTGATTATCCCATATCACGACTCTCAAAAGTGAAAAAGACGCATCTGACGTTGTTTTACGTGTTAAATGATATCGGCGATACGCTCTTCTGACTTTTAGCACTTCAAGGTAAGCATGCATGTACGTGTGTACGTCGATGCTTACGATGTATGTATTCGTTGTTTTAATGTATGATCCTGCAGCATCAGTGAACGATGATAATAACGAATGGATCGAAAATTCGTGTCGTTATACACGTACTCTCCATCTAGCTTATACCCAGAACAATGATTTTCGCCACTTTGATGGAAAATCTCGTTGGCACATAACATCATCCACTAGCGCAACCAATCATTTTCTACTTTCATCGATTTTCACGCTGATTTATAATCTCCCTCGAAATAACGAATTATCGCATACGTTGCAAACGATGCAAATTACCGAGGAGCGCAGATAGATGAAGAGGATTACAAACCGTCATCGAATTTCCGTTCTGTGATGCAATCAATGGGACTCATCCGAATCTCATTACAACGAATTTCCCATTCTCTCGTTTGTGTTTTCTTTTTTTTTTTATTAATTTCTAGCCCGAGTTATAGATGAGCAAGTGTTCCGAGGGGCAGTTTTGTGATTGTTATGCCAAGGTTGAGTGCTGGCCTCGACAGAAATCGCAAAATGCAGTGTGGGTAATAAAAAAAAATATGAATACACTCTCGCGGAGTACAAAAAGAAAAGACGTTTGAATTGTTACGGTACAAGTGGTAGGGCAGAGTTTGGTTGAAAAAAAAAACGCGCCGACCCTTATTGGTGTAAGGGCGCGAGCGCGACTGTCAGGGAGGGTCGTCCGGGCAAAAGGGACGCATTAGTGAGTCGACTTGTACACGATATAGGTCCCAGGGTGCCAATGCTGCAATGCGATACAGATATACCAGCACTTGGTATCGCCAATCGACGCTCTAAAACCCAACAAGCTTGAATATTATAAATTCCGAGTCAAATGTAGCGTATTGTAATTTCTCAGGGATATCACTTAATGCAATCTGTAAACTGTCCTTCTCCCTTTGCCTCACTGGAGACCTAGCAAAAAGAGAAAAAAAATTGCAATGACATTTTTTTCCCGGTGCTCGCTTTATTTTATTCAAATCCCGACCAAGTACTCGAGCCACCCTGTCTCGTATCTTCGTTTAATGAATAATTTTATTTTGAATCGTGTTTTTCCGTCAGAACGTTAAATTAAACGAGAGGGAGAATATAATGAATGACTTTACGACGTTCGTGGAATGAATTTGCGCTTTGAAAACGATTTTATTTGTGACTAATTGTGCGATGTCGTTGCACGATTCTATGGATTATCGGGAGAATTTTGTGAAGTAAATTGTAGTACTAGAGCCGGTCGCATGAGGTATACCTCGAACGGGAGGCCATTTCAAAATGCTATAATTGTAGGCGACACAATAATAAGATAACCCGGACTTGTAAATCTGAATGATCATAAAGAATTACATTTTATACATCAAGACTATTTTTTACAAACACTTCTCTTCAAGTCTCCGCTCGAACTAACTCTTTTTTTCTCTGCATATCGCATGCTTGGAAACGCATAAAACAAACAAAGCAAAAGTGGACATATGAAGGACCATAACGACCATACTTCATCACAAACTCGTAAAACATATATCTATGTATTCGATCGTCTTATATAGCCCCTACATAATCTAATCCAAAGTGACCCGCAAGGCGTGAATTTGAAGCTGTGCCAGGCCAAATCCAGTCGCGATTACCCTTTTGTAATGTCTGCCATTTCAAGGCCGCCACAAAAACCCTTTTCAAACGATTTATAGCAATGAAAACTGTCGGGAATAATCACTGTACTGCCCCCGAATCAGTTGGTAACCCTGGTACAGTTAATTCGCATGGGTGCGAAAAAAACAGTTAAGTCGGTTCACTAGGGTTTGCAGAAGGCGAAGAGGGTCTGCGGAAACCCTATGCTTATACATGGGCCGATGGCACTGCAGCCAACTGTGAAAATAATTTATTATGAATCAGAAAATCATGGAATTCAGATGAATAAAGTAACGATAAATGAATACTCAACCCTTTTTGAAAGTTAAGGATCGATCAAAGTTATTTTACATTGATATAAATGAAAGAAATTCGATTTTATAGTGTACATAATTCGCAAAGAAGTCTGGCAACAAGGCGCGAATTTCTTACGGTTGGTGCCGTCAAGTACCATAGCCACAGGCACCAGAGAACAGTCAAGCTGTCAAGAAAATTTCGCGCTCAACCTAACCCAACTGCTCCGGCTCTACAGCGATGTTGCCATGCTTATCCCCTCTTTACATCCCTTTAATGTGAATAACTATGAATTCTGTGGGTTCATGTTGCAATGCTGTACCTATCACTCTCGGTGAAACGCGTAAATTAGATTGGAAAATATTGTTGAAATATGGAAATTGCTTCTCTTTAGTCAGGGAGCGGCCTCTATTCAGTTGAAAGAAATATTTACCAGAACAAATTTTGTGATTTCTTTAGCAACTCGAAAGACCAGCAACTCCTCAATGTCAGGTTTTTTAATTCATTGATGCCCAAGTTATTGTTTAAGCCTGTTAATCATCTGTAATTACTATTTTTTCAATGTCATATTTCACCCTGTATTGCAGCATTGATTTTAGAAATTTTACCTGCCAACAAATTTCGCGAGGGAAATTTCGGTATTGCATTTTTTTTTTAAATCTATTCAAAAAATTCAATATTTCGCCAAGACTGTTTGAAAATTTGACAAGCGTATAATTTGAAGGTTCATAATGTTGAATCTAACTTTTGGATGAAACGGTATACGCTAAGCGTCCTCAAGATCACATTGAGTATTCGAGCGAAATTAAAAAAATACTGTAGTCGTGGGTCTTCTTATCTCTCGACAGAAAGGGAGGTACTTTCGGCAACGAGAATACAGGATTACGTGAGCTCATACATCCTACTCGCGACTTCCTCCTTTCGCGTCTTTGGGTCTCGCTCTCGCAAATGCAGAGGAGTGAGAGGATGGGGGTGAATAAAGAGAGCAAGAGTCATTGACGAAGAGGGGACTGCGTGTATGCTCGTGGAGGGAAGAAGAAGGAAAAAATATATAAATACCCCGGAGCGCGAGCAGAAAAATAAGCCCTTAAAGAGCCTGATGAATTTTAAATCAGCCACGCATTGAAATCGGGGAAAAAACGTCTTCTTTGCTCTCGACGAGGACTATCATTTCTCTCTCTCTCTCCCTCTCTCTCTCTCTCTCTCTCTCTTTTCTTCTTATTCTTTCTTCTCCTTCTCTCTTAGATATACTCTTTATCTCTCCACGCCCAACCGTTCACTCGTTCGTTTCCCACCCCTTACGATTCTCTCGGTTTCAGCGTCTAAGTTTCCATCCCTTAATAATACATAGGCACTAATACCCTGATCACATATTCCTCGGTATGAAAAGCAAATCTCGCGCTCCGGGCGGGTTATAAGGAGCACATTAATTCCATTAGAAAGAATTTCTTGGCTCTTTTTCTTTCGTTTTTTTTTTTTTTTTTTCTTCTTCATCTTCCCTCACCGACGCCACGCGGAGGATCTAACGCTTTTTCTACTCGCAACCTTCATCCCCTGCCACACTCGTGCGCTCTCACGCTATCGTCGTCGTTTTACCAAACGTTCCGGGTTTCACTCGCGTCACCATCCTTCCATGTATCCCACTTCAAGGACGCGTCTCACCTATCCTCACATTCACAAATTTGTATTCTCTCGCGGGGATACTTTATTCGTCGCTAGCAGCCTTTCCCCATAGACCCAACGGGGCGAAGCTATTCGTGGGAATTCTCAACCCTCTATTGAATTGTATTTTCTGTTTTGTTTACAAAACACGTTGCAAGTTTTACAATAAATCATATTTTAAAGTTCGCTGTATTGGGGAATTCGAAGAATTCATACACGGACGCATACACGTACGCATCAGGTGCATGAATTTAAAAAAAAAGTGATTACTTTTTACACTCCTACAGCGTCCTTCCTCATTTACGTATCCCTTCCAATTTCTATACTTGATTTTATTCCCCATACTTCTTTAAATACCCTGAGAGTTTTTTTCGCAATCACTTTTTCCTAAAGCCCTATACTGTATCGCATTTGTACTGGGGCACATGGAAACTGTGCAAAACCTGTCTGATACGGGTGGCCCATATTTTCCTGAGTTTTAGTTGTATTAGCACCGGAAACTCAGAGAAACAGCCTTCCGCTCAGTTCTTTCGACAATCTCCAGTGCCATCGCATTTGCACGGTGGCACAGAGAAACTGCGAAAAAATTAGCTAATAGAGGTTGCTATATTTTACCGGGTTTTATCATTGGATTAGTTCCAGAAAGAAACTCTCAGAGACACAGCCTTCTGCTCAACCGTTTTGGCAGTCTCCGATTTTGAGCAGTATTGCTTGCGTCTATTACTTGGATGAGTGAATGCGTTGTCTTGTGCTGATTAGCATATTGAATCTCTGAGCTAGTGAACATTTACCCAACACTTTGGTGTTTTCATTGAGCTCAATTATGCTAACGCCGTTGTATCAATTACAACATGACCATATCTTTGCGAGTACGGATTTTCCGCAGTTCCCTCTGTACCCTCGTCCAAGCTCACATTCCCTGATAGAAAAATTGAATTACGACATTTTCAACGGCTGACGGGATCGAATTTTCTTCAGGCTGAAAATAAGAAGATGTCTTACGATCTGGCTGCACAATAAATTTGTCAAAACGTTCGTATAAATTGGCAAAAGTAGCGTTTTTTTTCCTGGTTATTCCCTGGAATAAGGAACATGATGAAAATTTTTGTAGTACGGAAAATATTCCCATGAGCGAGTAAACTAACATTTAAAGCACTCTATACACGCACACGTGCACATCCACAACTGCGCACTTGCCCGCGGACTTATCCCGCAAGTATTATTAAATTTTGAGCTCGCTCACTTTTCACGTGTGTCATTTTTCACGTAAGCTCGTGTATATGGTTCGTGCAACCCTGGCTTTTGAACGGTAAAAACTTGCGTCATCGTTTGTCGGGGATGGGGTCGCGGAATAAGAAGAAGAAGAAACGAGAAACCGCAAAATTTTTTTTTTTTTTTTTTTTGGAGCTTGCTGTATTATGATACTCGCGACGTGCAATAACGCGAGAAAAGTGCGTTTTCTCTTCGTTGATGGTTATAGCATGGCAGAGGCAAAGTTGGCAATAAGTCAGACGGGTTTTGCGAATTGGCGAGAGGAACGGGCTCGAAGTGCGAGAGAAAAAAATCTCCCTCCGTCCTCTCTTTCTCTCTTTCTTTTCCTCTCAGGCATTCTCTTTCTACATCTCTCTGTTTCTCTCTCCCCGGGAGTGAAACGCAAGCCGATATCGAACCGCGGCGGCTGTTACGCACCCTCTCGAGGGAAATCGCTCTAAACCTTTCAAATTCTAAGCCACGAAAAAAAAAAAGAAAAAGAAAAAAGAAAAAGAAACCCCTGACTTCTCGCTACGACTATTATACCGAGATGGTCTATAACCGATGGCACTCGAACGAGAGTATAAAGTATCGGTTCGTGAATTTCCCTCCATCTTTCTCCTTGCGTTATATATATATATATATATATATATACCATTACTTACGCGTATATCGCGAGCGATACTCCAATAGTCACAGCATTTATTTGCATTCGTATTTGTACTTTCGGTACGCGATCTTTCTCTATCCTGCGTATAAGTGTTGCGATATGCCGGATGGATTTGTACGAGTTCTTTTTCTTTTTTTTTTGGCGGGATGAGGGGTTGTATAAAGCGCACGCGACCCCGGGTCGCCCGTGCACGGCACATAAATACATCCAGAGCGGAAAAGGGAATCTGTTTAAAATATGTTCGTAGCAGTTTCGCCATGGTCGTTTGCCACGGGGAATAGCTAAATGCTTTTTGCGAGAGGGCATTTAAATCTTTACCTTTCAGCCCTGGCTGCTTCGCCACTCGACCTCCCTCTTTCTCGTTCTCTCTTTCTCTCCCTCTCTCTTCATGTGCCTTCACACTATTTATCTTCAAGTTCTTCCTATTCCGAGTTCCTCAGAGCTCTCTGCTTCCTATATTTCTCTCTTCCTGACTCCAATCTCCAATCTCTCGGGCTCTCTCTCTCTTTTTCTTCTCGGTGGAAAAAACTGCGTCGGGAAATACTGGATCGAGAAGATGCAGCTTTTTTCCCCCGAAAAGCGAAGAAAAGTATGTACAATATAGATATTGTATAAGCGTCGAAAAGATAGACATACATCGAGTTAAGGTTATGAAGCCAAAAAGACTCTTCTCCTTTCTCTACTCGTATGATCTTGGATTTGTTTGTTATCAATTCAACTCTCAGCGGCTTTCACGAGAAACTTTTATTCGCCAACGTTGAAATATCTTTGAAGTGTATCTGCAAATATTCACGTACGAGTTCAGCAAACGCACTTTTAGCGATCCTTACGGAAATTCGTATTCGCTCTTCTCGGCTTTTTCTTTATATTTTTTTCTCGCTATCTCTATATATATTCTCTCTTCTCTTTTTTTTTTCTGCCCCGAGCGAGTTTTTATCGAGATTGCTCGGGAAAGTCCCACAGGAATCAAAGCATCCCTGTTGTATGCGTCCGTTCGTAAGCATCGAATGTGCGTCTGTCTGGTTCGTTTTCCATATATGCATGGAACTAGAGTCCTCTTTGGGAAAGAGACGAACAAAACTTTTGTATTGATGCGACGCATTAAAGATACTCGATTCACGTTCGAAAAATTGATTCGATTAGAATTTTAGTAGATCGAGATAAGTCAACGCATCTGATCACACACTTAACGCTTCTTGAGATATGATGAACTTTTAATTTCATCAAAAAATAGCACTGTTAAAATATTACTAACCAGTTTGAAAAAAATGCTCGACAACTATTATACTTTTGTTGGTCATGGAATTAAGTCATCGAATTTTTTAATGCTGAGAAAAAATTTATAGTCGAAAAGATGCTGTAGTACAAATTAATATGGTGAATAATATTTTATAGTCTAAATAAAAATGAATCGATTCCTACCATTGTAATAGTTATACGGAGTGAATAAATGGTGACCCAAAAATGCTATATAACCGAAATGGACAACTGGTTACTCCGATAAAAAAAATTGTTGCCTCAATTATAAAATATTCCTCTGAGTAAACAATATGTTCAATTTAAAAGTCATTTGTCTCCTTGTACATATAAACAATTTTCTGATGCAAATAAGTCTCCATTTTTTAATCAGGATACTTATCCGAAAATTATAAAACTGTATTTTAAAATCTGGTTGTTCAGTGCTCTTGAAACTTTGGGGATGTATATTACGTAAAAGTTCTGTACCTAGAAAAAACTTACTACTCTATAATTTTTTCGCATAATTTTCATTCAAATTTTTCTGGATGAGGTTGTAATGTGTGCCGAGGAAGTTTAATGTATTTTCTACACAACTTTCCGTATCTCTCGTATCACTTCATTGGTTTATAATATTAGTTATCTAAAAAATGCACATTCTTAAACGCCGCTTATTATTTTTTATATTTTAAGCCAGACGATTGCCAGTTTGCAGTTGCATCAATTATTAATCTTACAACCGTCGTCCCTGTCGTCTCGAAAAGGGAGCGAAAAAAAAGGAATGTGCATCTTTGATCTCGAGGAGAGAAAGGAGGTGAATCGAGAATCTCGAGACGCGAGTCTCGCTCGATGAGATTCTTTGATGTGACGAGTCTGCAGGGCGTCACTATATACATATTATATATATATATATATATGTATATATATGTATATACACAAATATAATCCCGTCTCCCTCGGTTTACCACGTGTCCATTGTAAGTAAATCGGTCACTTCACCGCTCATAAATGCCATTCAGATAGAAAAGACGAGGCCCAAAAGCGGTAGAGATCATTCCACGAGGGTGAGACAGAGGCACGACGATGGAAAAGAGAGAAAATCATTATAGACGACATAGCACAGAGTACACGACGTTTGGGGTATTTGAGTTTTGGTCAGTTCACTCCGTCTCATATTCCCTGCCTGAAAAGCGATGTCCGGTCGTCACCCTTGACTCAAAGCGTTGCCCTTATAGTCCGATGTACTAGACTTTTATTGCGCATAAATATCAAGAGCTCTCTGATCTCGATTTTTCTCTTCTCTCTCATTTTTCCATCGTTTTTCTCACCCCAGCCATTTTATTAATCCGATATCCGAACTGTATTATCGGAAATGGTTGTGGAAAGATAAGAGAATGATTGTTAACAGTACTATACTGTAATAGGAATAAATATAGATGTATAGAACACAGGCATTTGCGAGTAAGACGATCAATAACTCGCCACTGCCACCCTCGCACCTTCGACGAAATGTAAGAAAAGCAAATGACACATGATACCCGAGACTCATCACTACAGATATTGAATCGAATGTCGAAAATTCACACGTCAATTCGGGTGAATTTTCAACGCTATTCGAATGATCTCCAACTCAAATCGATTGCAAGTTTAAATTGAATTAGGTCTCTGACCGCGTTAAGCTCCTCCGTTCAGTTGTTTTTTTAATACTATGTACTCTCTAAATTTGCATCCCCACTATTTGGACGCCAATAAGGATTTCTCAAGGATAAATCAACGATGATTCTGAACGAAATAGACCCAAGATTTATCTACTCGTAGTGAGTTTCTTTGAGCAATAATCTATACCGAGATGAAAACGGCTGGTCAAAATTTGCACCGAATCCTCCACAAAGAAATAATCCATATAGTTATTATTACCGGAATAAAAATCAGTGAGAACGATGAAGAGGAGTGCTCATCGATTGAGCCAGACCGATTGAGACATTTCTCTCCAGGAAATCGAGCACATGCTAACGTTACAGTTACGTCGTTTACCGCGGATTTACCCCTCTATGGCCGGTTTCTCTATATCAAAACCCGTAATAAGTAACGATATCGATCGATCGATCGAACGATAGATCGTTCATATCCGTTCTCGCTCGGTATATATTGCGAGAGATGATGAGATGGGAGGCAAATGAGACCATCGGTTACGCTCTCCGGCCCGCACTTTATATATCTATATACTGTTCCTCTTATTTCACGAGCGAAGCAACCAGCTCTCCCGCCTTTTCGCTGTGGAGAACTTCGCGACCGGGAATCACAGAAGTGTTATGGCAAAGGGGATAAGAAAATTTACCGAGAAACGGGATGGAATGAGGGAAAAATATCTCAAGCAGCGTGGATGGAGACGAGGATGTAGGGAAAGATCGCATATTGTCGGGCCATCAGCAAAAACTCACTTCACATCCGGCTCAAAGAGCTTCTTCTTCTTCTTATTCTTCTTCTTCTTCTTCCTCCTCCTCCTCCTTCTCTCAAGACGTCTTTTCTACTCGTTCTCCGTAGCTTTGTACACCCGGAATACTATATACACATCAGCAGTCATGAATTTTTGCAGATGTAGTATACCTGTATACACGGTGCACAATACCCAACACACATTTCTTCTACTGAACGAACAAAGGGACGTAAACCACGCGATTTAACACGTGAAGCGATGCGGGTTATGCCCTTTTGTTCACAATCAATCACGATTCTCGATGTATTGGTAACCATAGACAAAAATACGTATAAACCTATATATGCGTATACATCGGCCCCTATCCATATCCGTGTATGGTTCCAATAAAACGGGAACCACTCACAGCTTTTGTGTCCAGAGAAGGGAGTAAATAGTGAGGGGATACAGTAGCGGGTCGCTGTGGCTCCACCGATATACGCTTCTGCCTCTTCCGACTGAGGGGCGAGCGAGTGGTTGTTATCGGCCATCAGGTTTTATATCCTACCGACCCACACACACACAATTCTCTTTCTCTCTCGTATTCTCGCATATCGCTCTTTTTTTTCCCTCTCAAATTGTTAATACATATATCGACCGCTAACAAACAAAGGGGCGTAAACCACACATCACTTTGCGCGTTGATTCGTGTCGATTATGCCCTTTTGTTCACTTGCAGTCAACGGTATATGGCGAGTATATTTATATGGATCTGCCGATGAACGATATCCGTACGTCTCTCACAAGTGTTCGAAACGTTGAGCGCGTCCACGGATGAATATATATGCGTCCTACTCTATCGAGTTGATGACGAGGGTGTGCGTCGTTACATCCCGCACTCTCGCCGCGAGAAGTGAGGAAACGAGCTATGTATATATGGGCGAGGGGGAGCAAGAGATGAAGAAGCCGCTAGTCCAAACTCGATACTATACACTAACGTCTGCGGCAGCATATATACACCGAATGTGCCGCGTGTTTCAACAAAGATTCTATGAAGATTGCGCGGGATTTTATTACGGTAGAAATGTCGGTTAATAAAAATGAATACGCGCCCGAAGATCAGGCAGGAGGGTGAGCGAATCGTGGTGGAAAAAAGACCCGACGGTTTGGGAATGTGATGTTATACGTACTTGTGTGTATATAAGCTGCGGTTGTGCGCGGAGCTTACTTCGCTCTGACGGTTCTTTGCGTGACCACTATAACCATCCGAAATCGTTTCATACCAATACATTCCGTATAGGTTCCCTGCAATTTCGTTCTTACATCCAATGATGAGCCAAGGTGTCGATTCATACACCTTATAGTCCGTTGTCAGGCAGAAAAAACAAAATAATCGAATATTGTACAGACAGAATTTTCATGGTGATTCGAATTTTCGGCCGCGAAACACAACTTTTTATTTTGAAATACGAAGAAGAGAACGTTCAGATGCTCTGCTATTTGATTTATAGAATTCAACCGTTTCACTGGCACATTTACAAGTGTATCTCCAACTTGATTGCCCAATCACATATCTCTACCGGAACTGAGCCTCCCCGAACAAGCTTATCAAACTACAAGTCTACGAAAAAAAACTCTGCTACATGCGAACGGCGGTTGAAATCTCTAGCCAATAACATCTCTACCAAAATGAAACCTTCGCTAGCATCTCTACTCAATTGGTCTCGCAAAAAAATATCCGCGACGAAATGTCCGAGCAACAAAATATCCGACGATAGAATATCCAACGAAAAAATGCGTACCCCCCACTACAAATTGACTGTTGAAGACAATAAAATTTCCGATTATTCATAAACGGAGTAGTCAATGCTTTCGATTTATTTTTCTAGATATTTGTAATTCGTGTGCCTACTTCCTTACAATTTTAAAATAGCCACCTCTTTTTTAAGTACCCGATATCAAACGATTCCTCACGTCATAACGTCTGACGCCATAAGGGTCTATGAATTTCGAGGGGATGTTTACGTTTTTTTTTATCTCGGAAAGTAGGCAGTGAATCTTGTTGAAATTTTTCAAGCACACAGAGTATAACCTTTCCACACATGCCGGTAAAATTTCAAGTCGCTGTCACTTTTTTAAGGTTCGGGAAGAACCTCCTTAGCTGAAGTACTTATAAGAGCACAAATAGTTGCTGAGCACAATATGGCGACGTGGACGCTCGCTTAAAACTATTGCCGGCAGTTGTAATCGTGATAGCGCCATCGAGTATCTGAAGAATGTCGCATCAATAAGGGCCGGTTGTTCGACCTCCTGGTAAAATTTATCCGACGGATGACCCTACATTGATTGCACCCTTCAGATAAATTTTACCCGGAGGTCGAACAACCGGCACTGATCTTGAAGATTTCGATGGTTTTGACGTTGAAAATTAGAAATTAATTCAATGCGGATATTGAATGTGTATTAATAATGATTATATGGATAATGGATATGGATTAATGAATATGTAAAGGTTTTGTTCATCGCATATTGTACTTTGCAGCAGATATTTGCGAATACCCGTGCAGAAATTTTTTAGGGATACCCTAAGTCCGACCATATCCCGATCGGGATTGTCCATGGACTCCCCAAAACCGGTATCCCCATAGGAATCTATATGGTATCCGTCTCGTAATCGGATTGGTGGATGTGGCAAAATTTGTAAGTTATGGCGCCACTTTCTTTCAGGGTGTACCAATTGAATCCCAATCTCACGTTTGTTCTGAATCAGGATTTGTTGAGAGCTCCTCAAGACGAGTATCCTCCGATGATTTAATGGGATGATCGAAGAATTTTAATTTGCGAAATGCCCAGTCATATTCCGAATAAAGCTTGTTGACACATTATTCGATTGGCATAATAATATAATAATAATAATAATGAGTAGTGGTGGCGGCGGTGGTGGTGGCGGTGGTGGTGGTGGTGGTGGTGGTGGTGGTGGTGGTGGTGGTGGCGGCGGCGGTGGCGGTGGCGGTGGTGGTGGTGGTGGTGTGGTCGTGTGTTCGCGTGTTCGCGTGTTCGCGTGTTCGTGTGGTCGTGTGGTCGTTATTGTCGTGTGGTCGTGTGGTCGTTATTGTCGTGTGGTCGTGTGGTCGTGTGGTCGTGTGGTCGTGTGGTCGTGTTCGTGGTGGTGGTGGTGGTGGTGGTGGTGGTGGTGGTGGTGGTGGTGGCTCAAAAGTTGAAACGCCATCGTGTTTCTGGATCGATAGACAATACTCTCGAATTTTTCCAGATCTTTTTCGTCATGTGTGCGATTTTAATTATCAGCAGCCATTGTTAATTAACAAACAAATCAACGAAGGAGTCAGTCCACTCAAAAGTTGAAACGCGATCGTGTTCCAGGATCGATAGACAATACTCCTTAATTTTTCCAGATTTTTCCCGTCATGCGTATTCTTTTCTGAATTTTGGCTTCTCGCTACCGCTGCTAGCTTCAGCCTCATGTATAGTGTATAGAAGATATTTATAAAGTAAATGTACAAGCATTCGACAGCGTCGTGGTTAGAGCGTTAGTTCATTAGGTAGGCAGATAGGTAGGTAGGTTGTCCTTAAATCATTTTCCGGGTTAGCAAATAAATTTTCAACGACCGGAATCATCCTCGGAACAACAACAATCAATAAAAAATGTCAAAAACATTAATGTTCATAAAATATAATATTTTTTGTCATTCATTTCGGGTCCAATACGCAAACGAAGGCTAGTGAGACGTCGTAGGTTCAAACCCCGGTGTCGACGTTTTTTTTTGTTTAAATTTTTTCTATGGCTCAGATAATAATAAACAATCGCCTATAACCTGAATTGCGGAAGATAAATATTTATTCGGGATTTTATATATATGCCAGATTAAACCACATTTTGATCGGGTTTTGGCTGGATACCATAATTGGAATCCAGTCAGGGGTCCCTGTCGGATTCCAATGTGCAAACGTTACATTCAGTCATGGGATCTGATCCGATGACCAGCTGGATCCCTATCAGAAAATAGGGATCCTTCTCAGAATCCACCTGGATCCCGACCGAAATTTCTGCACGGGTATTCGCGGACATTCTGTTGCTCGTATATTTTGAAGTTTTAATATTTTATCGTCGGATTACCAGATTACTACACTCCGGCGTGACTAATGGTAAATTTGTAAGTGACCGGAAGATTACCATATGTCATATATCCGAGTAATTTGTCGGTAACTTTCCATTGTGTTGCGTGTTGCGAGGCCAATCAATTTTTTACGGAGACGATAAAGAAGAAACAAACACAGAACATGTAAGTATTCCCTGACTCGTGAAGAAGAGGGGCAGAGGGATATACAAATAATTTACGAAAACGATAAACGATTGAAGTCGATGATAACTCGAGTGAAAGCGTGTGTAATCCAATCCGCCATTGCATCGACCACCATGATTCGTTCGGGCAGGCGTAAACGCGAGAGACACACACGGCATATAGATCGAAAAACGGCAATGAAAGAGTGAACAGAGAGACGCGGGTGGTCAATAGAGACAGCTGTCTTAAAGTTTTCAGGCGTAAAATCCAATGAAATGTGGCGATAAGCGTCACGGCGCCTCGTGTGTGTCGAACGGGAAG
Organism: Rhorus exstirpatorius; assembly: GCA_963564615.1. Lineage (NCBI taxonomy): Eukaryota > Metazoa > Arthropoda > Insecta > Hymenoptera > Ichneumonidae > Rhorus > Rhorus exstirpatorius. The sequence goes on along the minus strand of OY751316.1, from coordinate 18,606,706 downwards.
CTTCGGTAAAGGGATACATTTAATTAACAGCCGATTCATTAAATGCCCCGTACGGAAGGAGTTGCGTTCTTAACGAATGTCTTGTCTCCCCTCTTTGTTTAAGAAATTTTCCAGCCACGCAAATGTTTCGACTTTCGCGTTCCGATGGAATACAAAAAAAAATGGCATCTGTCCAAGTACTTCCTCAATTAACATATCTGAAGTTCAAGCTTATCGCAGACATGTCTCTAATATGTAAATAGGTATTTCATCAATGCACATTATTCATCGTGCACATTATTTCACCAATGCATCATCTTATTTCGATTTCTTTTAATACATATTTTTTTATTAGCTTATTCCAACGTATACGGCATTGAGATTTTTACGATCTCCCGCCTTTACTTTATACTTTTTTACAGCACCTTAAATTGCGTCTGTAGCAATCGTTGCTTTGCTGTGTCGCGTTTAATAACGAAAAACGAGTGATTTAATGACAAATTACGTGTTCATTCCGATCACAGAATATACCCTATACTAATTTAATCGCAATGTCGTGTCGACGAACGCAAACTGCAATTCGCAAAGTGACAATGAAGATGCATCGTTTCCTACCCCTACTAGCTTTAAAGTTCACTCATAGAATATTGGGCCATTCGTATAATCGTGAATAAAACAAATATCACATCTATCCAATCACTAAAATTACGAGACACTGAAATTTAATTCGAACTGGAAAAAAAAGGCAGTCGAATGTTTCTATAGCAAGAGATATAAATTTTCTTATTGACTACATGCCCAATATTGTTCTGAATTCAACGATGCGATTGCAGCGCGAACTGTCTTCGGCATCGCTGGATACCAAGGACGTGTATATATACACACGACGACGATTCATCCTCGTATCGCGACGTGATTTGTCCTCTCGTATAACGAGTACGATGACTCTGTTTTATTTAATTTTTCAACGATGCATCCACCGAACGAGAAATTCTCTTGCCAAGAAGAGAAATAGAGATGAGAAATCCGACCACTGGGGGTCCTGCGGAACCCCGAATTTAATCCCGTGGAATTCTTGCTGACGCAGACTACAACAGGCGGAAAGAAGCCACCGCTTTTACGAATTCCAACTGGCGATAGCTCAATGTCGCGAGGATGAAACGGGAAGAATTTGTCGAAGGGAAAGCACACAGCGTGGATATGGAACTGGAAAAGCTGTGGTAGTGATAAGTGAGTATACGGAGTATATATATATATATATATATATATATATATTATTCACTTCCGGTAAAGCCCACGACGGATATCCTGCCCTTGAAATGATGTAATGTTAATAAAGTGCATTTTCTTTGAGTTTGATGTAACAATAAGGGATGCATATATGGGTTAAGATTTTGAATGACTAATCGGTTGATTACGGGCAACCTAATTATTAATCATTCAGAAATAATCTTAAGTGACTGCAGAGATTTTTAGCTTTTCATTTAATATATATAGAAAGATGGATAAATGTTAGGGGTGTGCGAATAGTGATCGAATTGAATCGAATTCGATTGAAATTTATAATCGACTAATTCGATATTTCGAATAATTTGATTTTTTTAAAAACGCGATTTTTTTTATCTGACACAATCAGTTAACATTTTTTTATCCTAGATACAAGAATTTCAGTTGATTGAAAAATTGTTCGCCATTTAATATATGTTCTCGGTATATAGAGCGAGAAATAAAAAAATGGGTCCAGTGGAATAGTAAATCGAATATTAAAATTAAATACATAGTCATGAAATGATTATTATTTTATGCGCTTTCAGTATTTTACGAACTATTAATAAATAGCATTCGATGCAGTATTTATTTTAAAAATTCTGACGACTCAGTATATTGCATAAAATAATAGACAACTCGAATGAGTAAGAATTAGAAGCGACCATATAGGGCGATGCTAGCGCACCTGGCTTAGCAATCTGACAGTTACGACTTGGAATCTCGAGCAGCACAGTTTATTATTCTCTCTCGTCGTTTCTGAACCGTCGCTACGTTATCGACAACTTGACTGCGACAAAATAATTTAAAAAATAGGATAATTCGAAAGTTCGAATTATTCGAAAACTCGAATTATTCTATTTGATTTTTTAATCGAATAGTACTATTTGATTCTCATTGAATAATTTAAGATTTCGAATAAATTCGCACACCGCTAATAAACGGGTGTCAAAGTTCAGTTGATGATAAATTTCAAGATTTTTTCTGCCGATACTTTATCCTTTCTAAGTATAAACATCCTCGATGAGAAACCATCCCAATTTTTTTGTGGATGAGAGAAAATTACAACGGGAAAAAATTGAGTGACAAAAGCGCTGAAACGCTTTCTTCTTGAAGTGGCTCCTTACTATCAATTGGTACGAGACAATAGAATGTTTTATACCGAAAATGCTACTCCTCGGTCCCCATGACGCATACGAGAAATTCAATCTCTATTCGAATCCACCTATCACCAGTACAAAATAATAGTACTACAAATTTTATGAGCTGAAAGAATAGTCGGTTATTTTGAAAAAAATTATGTTTTTGCCAAACAGTGTAAGAGAGAGAGAGAGAGAGAGAGAGAGAGAGAGAGAGAGAGAGAGAGAGAGAGAGAGAGAGAGAAGAAAAATTTCAGGCCTAAAATTCATGGGAAGCTTATGAAACCCTGACGACTGGATGGTCAATCAGCAGTAGAGCACGAGCCCCTTGTCATTCGTAACAATAAAAAGCTATGTAGCCTTTGTGATAGCACACGAGATTCGGGAACTCGTTCATCGAATGTCCGGTATTTTGTCACCCCATGGCAACTCCAGGGCAACCCTCATCGACCTTAGGATACAGGTCGGAGTGATTCCTTGCTGCTCGGGAAATCGAATTAGGTTCGCGTAAGAAAAAAGAAGCCCACTATAAAAAAAAAAATACCGCATGACGAAAGAACGAATGTGCGTTGAATAAACGAAAAAGGATCGATCAATGCACACAATCAACGCGGTCACATTTTCTTCTACTCCAGCCTTTGTGTCGTTCATAATATTTGCTTGGGAAGAATGCAGTTGCATCAAAATCATTTCCCACGTTCAGACCCATCATTTTTCCAGTCACTTGTACAATTTTTTTGCTCGTGGTCATATAACGCGTCTCATTGATATTGAGACAAGCGGTTATAAGTCCGAGTATGGAGTCGAAGGAGTAACGAGAGAAAGAAAATCGTAAGAAAGCGACCGGAAAAAATTGCTTTTTTATTCCAAATGTTACGTCGTTTCTCTCGGTTCCTTTAGCTCCGAGACGACATCTCTCTTCGGCGATGCACGCACAATGGTACTGACGTATGGCAAGACATAAGTCAGCCGACAAAGCTGCCCGAACTTTGTCTCTCATGCCACGACAAAGGTCCGGAATATAACCAAGCTGGTGCTCCACACGCTTAGATAATATTCGTCTATCATCTCTCTCTCTCTCTCTCCCTCTCTCTCTCTCTCTCTCTCTCTTTGTTCCGAGCTGATGGCGGAGATCCGGAAAAACAAATTTGCCACGGACTGGCCCGAAGTTTTGGAAATATTGAGCCGCACAGACAGACGCGTGTCTCAATATTTTTTTTTTTCTTCCCCCTTCGTCTTCATCCTCATTCGGACACTCGAATCTCTCGTCACGCTAAGAGTTTAAGATTTACTACTTCGGGGTTATTTTCTCGACGGAAAATGCTTGTCGTTGCGACAAAATTTCAAAAGATTCCTCCTACGTATAATATACCTTTTTGCCAAATTATCCGTTGTCCCGTTTTCGGGCAAACTTTCTTATATATCCCGCATAGAATGCCTTTATTTTCCACCTTTCGTCGCGCTTCTATGCGTTGTCTCTATCAGGACACCTTTTTTTTTCCCAAAAGTCCCAACCTTTGAAGTTCAACTGCGCAATGGCACTGATTTTGCAGCGTGTATAATCAACGTCCATAACGTCCAAAAGCCGTACGGGGGAAACGATCCATTTATCGTCATGGGTCAAAGATGAAAGAAGAGATTGGAACGAGACTCCACCTATGGATATGTCCCAGAAGAATCTTTTTCTACGATACCATTCCTTTGACAATGCCGACTTTTCGACTTCATTCCTTTTTTTTTTTTTTTTTTTCGTGGCTGAACTTTGCGTCGTTTCCATTAGCCGAGACTCTCGGAGGAGCGGCGTTTTCTTCGCCATAGACTCGTGCTGATATCTCACACGAGGTAAAACTCCGGAGAGTACGTCTGCCGCGTCTGTATACGACTTCTTGTCTCTTGCGAACAATCAACGAACAAATAGCAGGACGTTATCGGTAATTGTAATAATTGCCGACCCGCGTCGTCACGTCGCAGTGCCCTTGCAACTTTTATTTATTTATTTTTTTTTTTTTCGTTCTTTTTTTTTTGCCAACTCGCGTCAAGGCTTGAGACGTGCGTGCACGTTGGATAGCGCGAGGGAAAGCATTCGCGATCATACGTACATATGTGTATATATATATATATAGAGCTAAGGGCAGTACGAAGGTAGCCGGAAAGGACGCCATGTGTCGGACGAGCCCGGAAAATGTATTGTCCGTTCGTGTCTACTCCTTATATACACCCTCTTCTTCTTCTTCTTTTCTCCGCATCGTTCCGACAGTCTCATTGTCTTCGGCTCTCGTTATTGCCGGGTACATCAAGTATATAACCTGCTCATATCGAAGAGCCCGTAGTTTAGATTGTTCAGAGTCTGTCATTAAAATATTTGTTCCCCAAGATATAGCTGAAGCAATTCACAACCCCTTACCGCAGTCATTGTGACTTGTTTATCAAGGGCCCTTATTTTTCATCATCACACCGAGCGGAAAGCCCCGAGAATTACCCGTTGTTCACTCGATGGACTCTGTCTCACTGACGGACCGTGAGAAAATCCAGAACATCCCGCTGTGCTGGTGCGGCTGAAGGGGGGGGGGGGGGGCAATGAAAAAAGTTTTAATAACACATCTATACGCGAAACAGGTGCAAAATTTAGTATTATTATAATCTAGCTGTCGTTGAGTCGCATAATGAATGTACATTATCCCCGTGGTTCGAGGTATATTCTCGGATAATAATGGATTGGTCGAAAAAATGGTCTTGAAGAAGATGGATTCAACCTTTGGACAGGTAATAAAAAATAAAAAATACCACGGTTACATTTTTTTTTTTTTTCGTGATTCACTCGAGGAATGAAATGTTTCGCGTCATCCGAAGGAATTCCTTCGGGGAAAATGAATACGGTACTACATTTACAATGTAAGCTGAGCCGTTGGGTAAACATTCGGCGATCGTTTGGAAGGAATTGAAAGGAGAGAATATGGTGGTATGCGATCGAGCTCAGGTGGACGCGAAAGAAGAGTGGAGAATTGATATTAAGATTTCGAGATTGAGAATTCCGATAAGAAACATCGACTATAAGGAGTTTCTCGGTGGTACTCTTGTATGCACGAGGAGATGAAAGAAGAAGAAGAAGAAGAAGAAGAAAAATCAGAAGCGTATCGCTCACCGTACTCGATAGGGGTGCGTGACACTTCGTAGCTTTCTCTCTTGGGTCCTTACGTGACACGCTGCATAATGGCGTTAGTTAGCCGTCATTGTAGAGATTGTACAAGCGCGCGCGCGCACCCGCGCGCAGCTTCTCACGCATAATATCCATCACAATGCTTGTCTTAGGGAGTCCGCCATCCTCTTTAGTGACGCTCAATTTTTTTCTCTCCGGCTGATGGAATTTTGTTTTTCATTCTCCATGTCGCTTCGATTGCGATGATGTTTCTTCGAGTCAGAGGTGAAAAATGCATTATTCGTTTTCTCTTGTGTGTTTCTCTGCGTGCGTAATGTGCATGTGGCTATGTGTGTGTATAGGGACGTTGGTTACGCCAAGTCTGATCGAAATTTCGTCACGGACAATCCGTCATGTGAATGTCGACAGTTTTTTTTTTTTTTTGCATAACCGTCGAATGAGCGTCGATTTGTCATTTCTGATGGGCTTCATTTACCGATCTTAAAAGAAGCAGAATTGAGTATCGTTGTTGAATTTTTTCGATCCGCATATGAGAAAGAATAAATATCAACGAAATAAAGATCAAAAGCCAAAGAGCTAATAACAAAAATAACAATTATAATAATAGTACCTTTATTGTGACATGAGAACAAGTCACCGATATCACGAAGCAGTGGAATGAAGGAAACATAATTAAAAGACATGAAATTTATGAATACACATACGGGTGCGACCAAATTTCTGCGTCTTCTATCCCATAACCTGTCTGTTCTCGGGGCCTGAATTGTTTTCTTTTTCATTTTATTTTTGTATTCATCGATGGTATCTAGGAAAATTGCCTTACGCGTGACCAGAGGAAAATTTATTTTGACATAGGGTACCAAAAAAATTATAAAAATCCATTTTTCTGATGGATTATGGCTAAAATATATTCGATACACTGAAATGACATCAATTCCGCTTCCCCAAGAAGTTACGAGTTTACTCTATGCTATTATTTATGGGGCATCAATGTTTTTTCGATTTATATACAAAATTTCAAAATTGGGAGCATCGATTTTTCCCAATTTTTGCATACTTTTCCTCGAACCATAAGTTCCAGACATATTTCTTGATGAATATTCATTTCCATGGTATCATTGCCTACTAGATAAACAATTGATATTTATGGGATTAACAAGTCATTTTTATTTTTATCACCATCACGAAAATGCGGTGGCTGGTGTTGTTCGAGCTAGCGACTGATACCGGCTGATCACACAATTTTTCAAGTCATCAAAAATATGTTGGGGGCGATCGTGTTGGTGCCCATGACGGCGTTAATGTTTTGAAGTCAACTTATCGAAGTTTTTTATCCACTGAAGTATTTTGTAGAAAACTCACGTTATAAGTACAATTTGGAGGTTGCCCCTTGTTAACCATTACACATTGCTTCTTCCTTAAGCATAATTATCTCAAATATCTTTAATACCGATAATATTAGAGTCACGATAACTATAGTCCCAATTGGATTTATTCCCAGTTAAAATTGTTCGTCAGTGAGAAAACAAAAGTTCAATCAAGCTCATGCTTTGATTGAACCAAGAACTATGCACATTCTTGACCCAAAGAAATGCAGCAATTAACAGCTGTCCTTGTAAATATGAGAACCTGAAGTTTCAGCAGAAGAAAAAGTAACATTTACCACGCGATAAGAATTTCGTGTGATTTAAACTGATGTATGATGCGATGCTGAAGCTTATGTGCAGCTCTCGTGTTAGCATCTAATCAACTATACGCTCTGCTATCTCTGAGGAGGTTCGGTATATAGCAAACAAAAGGAGCCAAAATGAATTATCCAGACCAGCGGAAAGGGCTTGGTGATCGATTTAATAGTTGCATATTCAATACACGACAGTTGTCTCGGTATTTTTCTCTCTTCAAGCTCCCTGGTAACGCAGCTCATTCGTCATTCGTCAATTTCAACTTAACACCCGGATTTCACGTTCCCCCTTAAGAATACACGCTACATTGTAACAACTTATTGACTCGTTCCCTCGTAGGGATACTTCTCACGTCATTTTAATGGTCTGGGTAGAGCCTCGTAAAGTCCGAAAGATCGAAAAATATATGCTCTCGAGTTCAGAGCGAGAAAAAAAAGAGTATGCGTGTGTGAGAGAGATCGTAGAAAACGTCGAAGACACTAAAATATACAATAAAAATACATATAATAAGAAATAGATGGGTGAACGAGCTGAAATTCCACGCGACACACAATGTTTATTATAGTGTATATATATATATATATATATATATATGTACAAACCTAAGTACGAAGCTCGTAACATTGTTGCATGGTTGTAACTCGAAGACATTATATATCGTAGTTACCAACCCATCGGGTAAAATTATATTGAAGTTCGAGGAATAACGATCTGGTCTTACGATTTTCGTAAGCGTGACTCGTTGCTCTCGACCCTCCTGACGTCTCTCAGGCCGTCCTAGTTCGATCTCATTGTTGCAATGCCGATGGAGAGAAAGAGAAAACAGATCGAGACAGACCTTGCCTAGAACTGGGAGTAAGCCAAAAGATTTTTTTTCTCGTTTTTTTCGAGGCAAAAATTAAGAAAGATTCTTCGTTTTCTCTCTCTCTCTCTCTCGCTGGTATCGTCGTTTTGACGAGATTACGACGTTACGGTATAGGGGGGCAGAAGTATTTTGCCTACAATGCTTGGTCACGGGTCCTAAGAATTTTACAACCTCCTTCGGTGTTTCCTTCTCATTTCTATATATATACATAACGGCCGTGGTCGTATTCGTTTTAAAAGCCCTTAAGCGTACTTAGCGCGTTTCGGAATTGCATAAAGTGGCACAAAGTCGTGGAAAGAGAGAAGAAGTAGGGGCGAACCCGATCACGGCGGTCAAAGATTCTAGGAGACCCAACGAGGCGGCGACATTGTCGGTGTCTCGGGACATAACACCACCTCAAGATACGTTTTGCCATCATGTTCTTTCTCGATATTCGTGCCTTTTACTCTTCGTCCGTCCCTTCAAAATTTTACGGTCCACGGAGGCCGTTGCGAAAGCCATTCGTCCACGCTTTGGCCCGTGGATTATGGGCTTTGATGGGCAACCGGCGGGACGTTCAACGGACAAAACGCAAAGGTACTCGCGTGTCCTACGGGGCACACCAGTGGACGATACCGGATCTTATCAATGTATGCTATATCTATATATATTTTCGTATACACACTTTTCGTGTATATAAAATTGTGGCGATGTTTCATCTTCAACCGAACTGTGTGACCACCCACATCGTCCCCGTAACCTTTTAACCCTAGGCCGCTTCCGATCAGCTTTCCCATCGGGCTGGTCCGACCAACTTTCGTAGGAAAGTTGCCTTTTTGGTTTGGCGAACGACAATTTTAGGGGAAAAGCGTGAACAATTTTTTTTCCACATCCGGTCAATCCCCCATCGTATTTCCTATGCATTTGTAGGGAGTATTCATTCCGACGACATGCAAGTATTGACACGTTAATACTCTCGTCTTTTCAATTTGTTCGAGGCTTACGATTTTGTAGATATTTGTATCCAACTATGATTCCCTTTTTGATTCTATCGAATCTTTAATTTTTTGCACTTTTTTATATGTCTGATTCTGTTGACATAGAATCGTTGATTCTTTTTTATACCCTTTGACGCTTAATTAACTGGGTATTTAACGCAGATTTTGTGCAAATCATCGCGCAACTGTAGTTCTCCACATTTTTATTGCTTCTTCATGCTTCTTTGTTTAGTTTGGCAAGATATTTCATGATATTTTTTTTTATTGTTCATGTCAGTGTCGAAAAAGTTTTGCAAAGTCAGAAAATCACAGTTAAAGAAAATGACTGTTGCGTATGTCAGTTTACAGCTTCAATGTTTTTTTTTTTTTTTTTTTTTGGACAAAATGATTGGGTCTACTTATTCGCGTTTTCATTTTATTTTATTTCAGACACGAATAGTCAAAAATATTATTTTTGGTATGACCCGGACAGATCGAAGGTTGTAAAGAGGCGTTAACGAATACAACATCGAGAAAATCACGAGTTTTTTGTCTGTTCTGCGGATCAGACTCCACGCTAGACTTGAAAATTTCCAATGTTTTCCACCGAGAAGTTTTATCGATAATATTCTATTAAAGATTGAATTTTTAGCTATTTTTATTTTACCATAAGTGGAAGCAAAAAAGTACAAGCTTCAAAAATTAATTTGACACATCTCTACGTATGCAAAATAGATCGAGAAAATATTCAATTTTATAAAGTCTGAATTAAAATTTTATAGAGTCCGAAATGCCTCGCGTTTTTTTGCATCACATTCAATAACATCTATGATCCTATCACGATACCACATTCGAGCACAAAATTTTATCTCCAAACTCAAAAAATTGCTGGAGTGAGAACTCGTGCAGACATTTCCCAAAACTTTCAAATTTTCATACAAGCTCGACACATCAGGTCAATTTCAACAAAATTCATATCAACAAGACCGTATCACTGGCTTGATATATGTGCGAAGTTTCAACTTCTTAACTCAAAGTATTCTCGAGTTATGGAAAATTGAATGTTTTTTACGATGCACTTACACACTTATCGGGACATTTTTCCTCGGCTATTAGAAATACTCCAAGCCCCCCTGACATTGAAGCCACCATTTTTTTACCCGACTGACACAAAGGTTTCTCCGTCATGAGGAAGCAAAAAATAAGAAACAGAAAGGAAAAATCTTCCATCACTGACTCTCCAGCCCCCAGTCGTATTTCAACGCAGTCACGATTGGCAAGTGATAATTGCGTCGGCGATGTGTCTGTCGAAGCGTGCAGAGCCTCGTAGGCAAAACGTCTGTAATCCGTTGATGGATAATGGAGAAGAAAATACACTGAAATTTGTAAATGAAGCGTGATCCATTATCCAATACTTGACTACTTTACTATTACACTAGACAATCCGACTCACTTACCCACGCGATGATAGGTCGTTGGCGTGGTCCGTCCCGGACGAGGAAGCTTCTCTCATCTTGCTATATAACAGAGAGAGAGAGAGAGAGAGAGAGAGAGAGAACAAAAGAGAATATTTAACGCCCAAACGCATGAGGTAACGTCACGCAATCACAAATGGAAAAGACGTGCGTGCTCGAGCGAGAAAAAAAAAATAAAAGAAAAAAACAGGTGTTTAACGTGACGGGAAAAATAGGTACGAAACCTCGAGTGTTTAGAAATTCGCGAATGTGTCTCAGTGGGACGACGTCCTACACACGACGGTGCATGCCGTTCCATGTCGATTCGCAAATAATACACGTTTATAAAGACAAACAGACGTATATGCTACACGTATAAGAAATAAAAGTATTTACGGTATATATATATATATATGTGTGTGTGTATACAGGTCGTAGTTACATGGACATATAGTTTTCATTCATCGATTCTAGTTTGTCTGCTGCTGGTTAAAAGCTGGCGACACGTCGTATCGCGTAAAAAATAAACTCGTGTTCGCCATATTAGGTCGATCTCAAGCGATCCTTCATTCCAAGTTGCGGAACGTTCGATACCCTCCGCTTCTCCCTTCCGCGCCACCTTCGTTTTCTCGCTGCTTTGCGCGGGCAAGTCGAGCTGCTTCGCTTGACCGGATCCCAGACGTGTGGTTTCCCGCGTTTTCTCCGATCAATGGCTCGCGAGTGCCCCTTCCGACAGACGCTGCCGCAACACTATATGTTGGAATATTATTATAAAAGCTGCTTTGAAGATTGCATGCGCAATATATGTGTTACCACATTGTAATATTTGCGATGCAATGCCGTTTGATCTTTCGGATTTTCACGACCCATACCTTCACGGATCCTTAAGGTGAAATGATAAGTCCTGAGAAATTTAGATGCTCCGAATGGGCTGCCATGAGTGCGAGAGAGATAACTGAATCAGCGGTTTCCCTATTTGAAGAAGAAGAAAAGTGTCATTCTCCACTATATTTTAATAGACGTAGCGAATGATGCTCTTATTTTTCCCGAAATGTAAACCACTTACGAGAAAACAGGGAAACGGATTTTTTTACCGACCGAGACTAGCCGTTCCGTGGATCGTTTTACCTCAACTAATTCCTACCGATTTCCGGTACCCCCCCAGATACGGGTCCACTGGCGGCTTTGCTCACTAACTCTAGCACAGTTGCCCAAGGGCACGGGGAAACTATCGAAAACTCGTGCTGATGGAAATTGTCCTATCGTGAGTTGCTTATGTTTCCTATAAGTGAACTATCCAGCTTGGCGATTCAGTGCACCAGATCGAACGTGACTAACCAATCACCCATCCGAGTATTAGTAGCATGAAGTAGTAATCGAAGACAATGACAGTATAAGCGGTGGTGATAATAGCGCATTTTCTCGTCCCTTGCCCGAAAAATTACCCGTAACTCATTGGATGACCGTAAAAGTACAAAGTTTGTTTGGATTTTTAATTTTTAATCGATTCACGAAAATCGGTCCGAAAATTCTAAAATTCACGCCTCGAAAACTGCGCGAGATAAGAGTCTCAAAAAATTCGTAAATGACCATTCCATCCATGACTCAAAAAAAATTGTTTAAAGTCGAAATTTCGGTAAAAAAGGGTCTTCATACACGTAACACACTTATCTGATACCTGGAATACATACAGAAAAAATATGTCGCTGTATATCGATATAAGTATCGATAAGTGCAGTAGATTGTACTCGTGAACGTGTAATAATTCGTGGTAAAGATAAAAAATAGTGAGAGTAGAACAAGGGATTAAGCTTCATCCTGGACGATGATAAATTCTAAGGGATAATTCGATTTTTTCCACGCTTTTATTATAACTATATCATAGTGAGCGCTATACGTATGATAATAACGATAAAAGTATAATGACGTAACCCACTCGTGCGATTGAGGCAGTATAAATTAATCATGTCATTGATAATGGCACTTCGATGTATGATACAATCGCCGTAGCATATCGACTGCTTAAACTCAAAAGGACGTGCCGAATTTGTGCAACCTCGTACCTTGACGCCCTTTCGCGATTATGACAACCGTATAATACGCCATTACTTCTGCCGTTACTCTAACATATCCCTCGGGTTGTAAAATTCATGATTGATTTATAATACATGTGTCAGGCGTTTCATACACTCCCTCGAGAGGGAGAGCGCGGTTGACTTAAGGATTTTTCCAGATGGAAAAATTTAATTTGTCCGTTTGCACTGACAATGATAGAGAGCAAACAGAGAGGAAAATTATCGGACTGGAGGTGTTTCTCCATATGTGCGTGCATATTGGGATATATTATACATAGTGGAAAAGTGAAAGTAATCGAGAGAGTTAATGAAAGAAACGAATAATATAACTCGGATTTACCGTGTGTATTCATTCTCCTTGCAGCTACTGCGGAGAAAAATCATTAGTCAGATACACCTTCTCGTACATACAGCTGCGTAATATAGAATCGAGTAATTTCGCGCGCTGGAAAAAAGAAACACGCTTGTACGGATAGCGCGAATGATGACGTTAGTGTGCATATATACGCTACGCGCTCATAACTCCCACAGCGCTCCCTGGTGGTCACTGTTTGAATCGGCGGGGCTATGGAAACTAACAAAATGAATAGCGAGGCCAGTGTTTCTGACGTTTCTGCCAATTTATCGATTAGAAAAGGGCCTACTTAATCGTATATGCTGTGTCGTTGGATATTTAAATCGTGAATGGAAGTATCCCGAGCGAGTAGCGATTTCCAGAGTTCGCCTGGGAAATAGACAGGAAAAATAAGTGGATTGCAGCAGTGCGTCGTCGTGGCATATCTCTTAAGACGGTGCAATCGGCGATATCCTTCGTCGTAGCTTTCCTTCCGTAGATCGGATATGTGACAGGAACCCAATAATATTTGCCCTTTCGATGTGCTTTTTTTTAACGGAATATGTCTAATACGACCTCCTGAAACCCGCTACTAATGATAACAACCATTATTTTGAGATCGTATACTGATATGAATGCAAGAAATTTTATATAAGAAAACAAATATTTCCGTATGGACACATGTACATATTTCTACATGAGATATTAGTTCCCGCAACCTCACCGTTTGAACGGAGTTCCAAGAGGTGAGCCGGCACTGCCGCTCCGCGCCAGAGTGAGGTGCGTAGCGTAATATATATCGTTTTTTCGTTTCACACCGGGGCTAATAATTTTTTTTTCAACTCTTGTTGAATCGATTCTCGTAGGTCAACACCTGCAAAAGCGTTTTCATACGGCTGATATGCGGATGAATTTGCCGGGAGCTCACGGAAAGCGATGGGTAAATTATAACGGTGATATACGCTGTTCAGAGAGAATACAGTACTAATATGAATATCTACGTACAACGAGTATATATAATATATATAATTATATATATATATATATATATATACGTACTAGTTTGCCATTATTGTAGTTGTGTACCTGTATATATGTCATTTTACAAGAAATCAACCAACGTCTGACTCCCATGTCTACTGCTTAAGGTCATGATTTTTCATCATAATTAGTAGGATGAACTGGATACAAAGAATTTTTGCTAATTTTTATCTCAAATCTTTTTGCATCCTTTTTTTGTAAAAACTCGTGCGATAAAACTTGAAGCAACATAAGTTGTTCATTTTCTAATCAGCTGTTTCTCTTATTTAAGAGTTCTGTAAAAATTCCTGATCTGCCTATACAACGATTAAATTCTTCTTCGACTTGAAATAATTGACTTTTCACAAAATACATTATTTTATTTTATTTTTCGCCAGATTTTTCGCAGTTTACCTGTGCTCTCCTGAAAATGCGATAGACTAGTGCATTAGTAACGAATGACTATGCACAACACTCTGAGGGGGTCTGAAAGAAATAAATGGGATATAGGAATTGGAAAGGGCAAGAGGGTGGAATGTGTAAATGACGAAAGATACCGTATGATTCTTCGTGCATGAAAAAAAAATTTAGAAAATTTAGAAATCCTGAGGTATAATACGAGAAAAGTTTTCAAGGAAATTCCAAGAGCATGAGAATCGAATTTCGGGTGATTTGGAATGGAATGACCTATATGTATATGCGTAAACGTCGAGTCTGTGTATGACGAGAGCATCGAATATGGAAAAACAGCTTTCTCTCTCGACGAGGTTCAGGTGGCATGAGAGGCTACCCCCTCGCGGTTCGTACATACGTAAGAATTAAGTAGATAAACATACGCGTAGTAATGGATCCGCGTAATATCCATTCGCATTCGGGCCATTATAGAGTCAACGGTGTAAAATCGTGATACGTACGTAGCATATAATGTTTAAGCCTTATGTACCTGCTGTGCGAGTAATATGAGCCACTAGATACATATATATATATATATATATATATATATATATATATATATATATATATATATATATATATAGATGTGTACGAGTGCGTCGAACGCGTACCATTATATCCATCAACGAGAATTCTATCTACTACGTATTATACTATCGTGTATATATACATACTTTATAGGGAAATTATATATTCTCTGCTGCGCAATATCGCACTTTCTTCGCTCAGCACTGTTCTCTTACTCTCTAGTTCTTGCTTCAATCTAGATTATTTCCTGACAATGCTCTTTTGGTTTGGTTGTAAAAGAAAAAAAATGGTTAATGGTGTTAAATCACCATTTAATAACAGGGATTTTTCGAATTTTCGTTACGGTGAAATTCGATCTCAGCAATATTCGTTCTTAAGATTCATTCAATCAATTCCAAATAATTGTACAAATTGATTCCCGCACGTTGAAAATTATGAACCCAAGCCTCAAACACAAGGAATTTCCATCCTCTATGCTCAAAATTTTCCCTTCTTCAAAAGCTCGCCCGTGAGAAAAGCGTCTCAATATATTTGTTCAAATATTTTTTATCAATTGTTCCAATCCCACGGTGTTCTTCGCCTTTTACGTATCTCAACCTCTCATACCCCTTTATATTTTTATGTTCCATTTCATTCAACTCTTTCATTCTTCTCTTTCATTCCACTCTTTCCCAATGCACTACTTGCATCGCATTTCCACGTGGGCAAAAGGAAACTGCGGAAAACCTACAGCTGATATAGCTGCCTATATTTATTCCGAGCTTCTGATGATAATGCAACTGAAACTAAGTAAAGTATATCTTTGGGATGAGTAACCGCGGCTAACACTGCTTAACATGTGAGAACATCGAAGCCTGTTCAATCTTTTTGTTTCATCATCGAGTAAAGTTGCGGATGAAGATACTCTTGCTTTTTCTTTTTATTTATTAGCTAATTAGAGTTCATGAACTTGATTCAGGAAATAATAGTGCGCCTGATATTTAAACGATGCATGTTGAAGTGCATCGAGACTTTGCATTATCTAAATGTACAAGGGAAAATTTCTCTCGATTGTACTCCACGAATCACTAATATTTTCTTCGACATGCGCGTGTATAATGACGGGACAAACATCACTTTCTTCTTCTCTCGTTATTCCGTATACTTTCATTTTTTTTCTCGATTATTAATATCCCCTCGAGCTGCATAATCTAATACGATTACAATTTCTCATTATTAAACACCGCGCCATATATGCATTTTGTGATATAATGATCATTCATGCGGGAACGTGTTCTGAATTTGTAAAATCAGGGAAAAATCATCAACAGCCCAATTTTCACAATATCATTCTCAAGCTCGTGAATAAGACACACTCCTGATTAACGAGACAGAGGGATATCGCACACGCGGAATAATAACGCGCTTATCCGGAAACGTCGTGGCGAGATGGTTCCCGTTATACCGGCCGCTTTTCGTGCGGGTCGCAACGTATAAATGCAACTAACACGGTACGGGAGGAGTAGCTCTTGACTTTTAGCAAGAGTTTACGAGCGCTGACGGGGGAGGTTAATTCAATCGGGACCCATAATCCCCGCCATAATCCTGATTATGGTCCTTTGCGAGAGCGCGTTTGCGTTTGTATGTATGTATAGAATGATTCGATTCTCTGATTAAAAGGTTCGATGACTCTTGCGTCAATCACCAGTCGATCTATATATATATATATATGAATCCTCGATATATATATATCGAGGATTCATCGTCAAAGAGGCATCCTTTAAGGCGTTATACCGCGAGTCAGGAGGCCGAAAGAAGCGAATTTTTGAAAAAAATTTTTTTAGAAAAATCATAAGGGTGTATCGGTTGATAATTTTTGCACTCGAAAAATCAATATTTGAAGAACTTTCGTCAATTTTTTCATGTAAAAACATTCATTCAAAAGGATATTGCAGGCGATGTCCAGGAAGTACGTTTTCAAAGTCCATGAGCAAGATATTTGATTTTTTTTTCTGCTTTTTTGCGATACATGAATCTCGTGTTTGATTTAAGGAATTTTTTCTCCGCGACGTATAGCTTCGATTCGTTGAACAAAAAAATATCCATTTTTTTCGCATAAATTAAGGCTATAACTTTCAACATCCGCGATTTTGTCTCAACTCAATATTTCGGAAATCCCATCGAACAATCGCAGGATAAACTAATATTTAACATATTTTTACATAATATTTGACATAATTTAACATATAATTTTTTTTGTTTTTTAATTTGAAAAAAATTTGACTCTAAGCGGCAGTGCTCACCGCAAAAGTTCTTTCCAAAAAAGACCTCCAGTACATTGGCTGTAACTTTCTTGGAAAACAAATATTTTTGCATGAAAAAATTATTGAATTTTCTTGAAACATTACTTTTTTAAATACAAAACTTCTGTACAATTATGTGCTAATGATTTTTAAAAAACTTATAAAAAATTCGCTCCTGACTGACTCGTCAACAACGTTCAACACGTCAAACGATGTGGGCCACGTTATTTTAAATTTTTTGCAGTGAACGTAAGTATACATGTATGAGGTATATGGAGGACATTTCGATCTCGTAGATCGGGTCACCAACTTTGACGCTGGTCTAGAATTTAATTCTTTTTATGTCATGCAACCGCAGTACAACGTTGCAGTGCGTGAAGTACACATCACAAGCGATGGAAGTTATATCGTGATCAAAGTTACGGCGGCATTGCCTCGGTATTATTTTGTCCGTTTCGATTAACGAAAATAGAGCATTTCACAAAATGCGCATACACCTGCAATTATATAGCTGATTTTAATCATTTAAAAAAACAACGTTGACCATCTGTCACTCAAGTGATGTGTCAAATTTGATGCTTAATCCTCAAAATTCTTATACGGTGAAACGGATAACTCCCGCACTTTCTCCCCGTGGGCAAACGGAAGTTAATGATATAAAGAAAAAGACGACTAGACTATGCCTATACGCGATGGCTTTCAAAACCTATTAGAGAAACCAAGGAAGAAAAGATAGAGAGAGAGAGAGAGAGAGAGAGAGAGAGAGAGAGAGAGAAAGAGAAAGAGAGAGAATTTTGTTTTCTTTTCCGTCCATTATCTTATTTTGACCAACGAGAAACGTTGAACATTTCTCGAGCCATTAGGATTAGTGGCACTTTGACTCGCCACGGGCTCACTCCACATCGTTCCTAAACGGCCCTTATGCGTGTATATTATAATACAGTTACACCGAAGAGAAAAGAAGAGCGAGCACTACTGAAAATTATGACGATCGAACCCTTCGTATTTGTATTATATGCATGAAGAATCTAGAGGATGGGAGCACGGGCACGTGGACATGACGTTATCGCTCGCTTAGCTTATCGGCGATACGAACAGGCCATAAAAAAGGCCTTTTTTCTAGTTTTCAAGCAAGCTGGCACGCGTTTTCTATAACGGAAAAATATTTTTAAGTGCGATACGTAACTCTCGAAAGAGCTTTGTATATGATCATGACGATATTTCATGCTCGTATTACAAACCGTTATTTCGGTTGAATAGCCAGCGAACGATTGGCTGCAAGTGGATCAACGAAAACCACCAACAATGACTATGCAATCTATGCCCTAAGTGGCATAAAAGCCTTCAATGGATTTCGAATATTCTCCGATTTTAATTACTCCGATGCTCCACCTTATATTTTACAATTTCACCCTGCCATCGTCTTTGTAATTTCTCGCGTATTTAAAATTGTAAATCAACGACTTTCCGATTGACCACTCGTCCGCTGAGCTTGCTACTTAATCGTCAATTCGATGTATCAAAGTATATGTAAAATCACGCGTAGAACGAGCCTCTCTTAATCTTTTCCTTCCTTTCTACTCCCTCGATCTTTTCTTCCTTTCAGCTCCAAGCTCAAATACACCATCTATGTATGTATACTGTACATATAGGTGGAAGCGCAGTTTATCGCAAATCGAGAGGCCCCGCGGATCTTATCTTCCGAGATATTATAAAACCATTAGAGTCAACGCGACTTGGATACAGAGATTTTCCGGCGATAAGATCTACATAATCGCTTGTGTATATGCTCGGGCGAGCGATACATGGAATAAAACAAGTCTCCCGCGGAATGATTATCCGAGGAAATCGTAGGTTTTACTCTCTCGATAATCCTGACGACCGAGAAAATTCCCTCATCTTTTTGCACAAGCCTGTACAGAAAACAATGAAACAGTACCGTACGCGCATTTGATAAAATTTTTCTCTCGTATATATTTCAATATACCTTCCTACATGCAAAATGAATAGAATTCGTATGCTGCACCAGCTGATGAATATTGATCGCCTGGAGGAAGAATCGTGTTTTTATTGCTTCTTTCTTCTCAGAGTTCGGGGACTTTTAACTTGACCTGTTATATGCGAGTATCTATTAGCACTTCGATCACACCTCCGCTTATGACTTGTATTCACGGGTTACAAATGAGAAAGTTAGGATTAAAGGTGCCCTTGCGATGCTGTACTCTTACGAGAGAGATTTTGCTGAAATTAAGCATCTAGCAGAGCGTTGGTCAAGCTTCACTCATTATATGAGTGTACGAAAGTCAGCAATAATGCTCCAATCGAATCATTGCTGTTTGGATTGGATTTTTGAAAATGATCAACCAACGTAACGTTGTTCCAGTCCGTCAGATTATTGTCCAATACATCAATAAATTTATAATCCTTGCGACGATTGTTGGCATCGCTAAAATCGCAAAGTTTAATATCTGAGATAGCTCCGGCTGTCTCTTTTCAGATCTTGTTAACGTTTTCTCTTTATTCAATGCTCCGTCGAGAAAACTAATTTCTCCGCGTAAACACAGGTGGCGAAAACCGTAGTGGCAACGACGCAAATCAGTTCCGTTAATCGTGAGAGATGGAAGGCGAGAAAAGAGAGATAGAAAGAGAGAGCTATATGGACTGTAACCTCTCCGTTGTACATGCAGTAAGAGCTTGTGATTACACTTTCACTCGTTATAGTCTATCGTATTCAAAGGCAGAATGAATTATGAAATGAATTTCAATACGGATTCAAAGATTTCGTTACTCCATTTGGATAATTTCACAATTTACTATTTTATTCATCACTGTGTTATCTGTTGTACACTAAAATTGTATTGTAAGTTGAGAACTAGATCGCGAAGACAATACTGTCGATAAATGGAAGTTTAAGTATGCCCTTTATTAGAATTTTTTTGAAATACGTCTGAATAAATAACCATCAAGTAGCTTCAAAAAATTTACGAGTTATTCTATAACATACTATTTTACACTTCATCTCATAGAATATTGTTCAATACTGTATGGAACTCTTGAAGTTTTACGAAAGGTTTTTTTGACGAAGCTTGGCGAAACCTTTTCGTGCCCAGCTAATGGCCACGAGCTATTGAAAATGATTCCACAATTCTGGATAAAACTACTGATTCGAGACTATGGAATCTGCAGTTTTTTTTCTGAGGATCGATTGTAGTTTCGGAATGGCGGAAAGCAATAACAAGATTTTATGAACCCACAATTTTACCAGTACATTTCCCTTTTTATCAGCCGCAATAATACTTCTGGGAGCTCTCTAATAATATTATTATCGATGTTCAACAATAACTATTTTGTGAATAACTATCTTTACTGCTTAGTTACTTCTGTTCCCTCATAGTAATAATCGAAGTTCGCTAATAGCTTATCGTCTGTGAGATTCAACAATATCATCGATATCCATTGCAAAATTTTCAGAATACATGCAGATTCTGTAACGCTCCGTTAATTCGCGTAATACCATCAAACAGTCCAATTCAGAGATTCGAGGTCAGAAATTCCATTTCCGTCTCTCTGTGAACGATCTCTCGGGAAATGGCAAAGCTTTCGTACAAGTAACTGTATCTATGTGTATGTATTATACACTGTACAGTAGCGAATGCACGAAGCATTGGGAGATTCGTGAAAATCAACGGTGTGTGACAAAGGGGTTTATCAGAGAAGGGAAATACGACAAAGAGAGAAAGAGAGAGAGAGAGAGAGCGAACAGAGTCGGGCAATCGCCCAGGGCGTTACATTGCACTATATCGTCGAATGCTGCTCCGGGATATACCCGTAACATAATAACTGTGTCATCTCACTCTCAACTCCCCCCCCCCCCCCCCCCTCCCTGGCCTGGACCCATCTCGCCATCCCTTTTCCCTACATTGGCCCTTTCTCTCTTCTCGTTTGGCGTGCATGCGTTGCTATTATACACTCAATGCTGTGTTGAGCTTCAATGTTCGATCGTCCTCCCTCTCTCAAAACTCATTTCATCCTCGTCGCCACAGTGAAATCCTCATTCGCTCCATGTCCCTTTCTCTATACGCTTGTATACGTTGCGTGCTATATGCGCTGCCACCGACTTGATTGGATCCACTTAACGGGGTATACGCCATGCGACATTACTGCTCTATGGTGTATGGCGAAGCCTCTATATCTGTCTCATCTCTGTGTGTTACGCCATCGCGCTATAACATGCCACCGTTGCTTCTACAATCGCCTTCCGTACATGTGTGTTTAAGTGTGTGTGTGTGTGTGTGTGTGTGTGTGTGTGTGTGTGTGTGTGTGTGTGTGTGTGTGTGTGTGTGCGTGTACATATGTGTGCCCGATGGCACAAACCACTCGCGATATTTTGCCCCAATGTTCAGTTACCGTTGGCGTGAATCGTCAATATTTGAAATTTCATACTTATTCTTAATTAATCCATTAACTTGAAGGTTCTTGATTACTTTTATCATGAGTTTCACGAAATTAAACTTTAGTTTCCAGGGAATCGGAGAAAAATATTCTTCGCTAAATCAGGAGTTGGGACAAGTGTCGAAAAAATGTTTCAACTAAAAACCGTGCTGAGTCTCACGAAGCCTCCGTTATAAAAAAAATATAATTGAAAAATCTACTTGCTCACAGTCAGCTCTGTAAGCGAAATAAAATAAGGAAAAAACGATGAATACATATTTGTAATTTGGATCGCTTTTTGCGTCTGCGGATGCAATTTTTTTAAATTATTTTACCTGCTAGCTATTAAACACAAAACGATCAGATGAGCTTCTGACCTCCTCTGACCTCCGAACCTTAGAGTCGAAAAATAAACCGAAAATTGTGAGTCTGTGCCGGGGGCAAACGCCATGAGATCGAATATCGATTGTTCGTAGTGCTTCCAAATTTTTGAGTGATCCAGTCCAGTTTTTATAATAATTAAAAAAAAAAAACATTTGAGAAAATACATTTATTGAATTACGAACACAATATGAATATTTTACCCGTTTATCAATTTTTCCGAATTAAATAAGAAATTGTTCGAAATTTTCATACGCTTTCCTACGCTCAAAAGCAACGATAAGCAGTAACAGAAATGTTGCGTGGTCATAGTAAAGTTAAGTAGTAGCGGTAATGCTAAGTAGCAACAGTAAGGCTAAGTAGTAACAGCACAGTTTAGTAGTAACAGTAACGCTAAGTAGAAACAGCAAAGTTGACTAGCAACAGTAATGTTGAGTAGCAATGACAAAGTTGAGCAGTAACAATAAAGTTTAATGGTAACAGTAACGTTTAGTAGTAACAGCAAATTTGTGTAGTAACTTGAACTTTAAGTAGTAAGATTAAGGTCAAGTATTAACAACAATGTTGAGTAGTACGAGCAAAAGTTGAGATGTGACAGCACCGTTAAGTAATTAAAGCAGCGTTGAGTAGTAATAGCAATGTTAAGTAGTAAAAGTAAAGTTAAGTAGTAACGGAAACATTAAGTAGTAAAAGTAAAGTTGAGACGTAACAGCAACGTTAAGTGGCAACAGCAACGTTAAAAGAGGGAGAGAAAGGCAGGGAAAGAAGGAGAGAGTGAGAGCGAGAGAGAGAGAGAGAGAGAGAGAGCAGAAAGTGAGAGAGTAACCAAACGGGAGGAACCTCGGGAGCATCGCGCAGACGTTAAGTGGTCTTTGCTAAGTAACAAGGGCCAGCCTAATGACTCGAAAGACTCAGATTATTTTATTATCGCGTTGCCAGTGATTTTCGTCCACGAGAGACGCGACAACGATGATGAGGAAGACGAGACGCGGGCATATATATACCTACTATACTCGTAAACTTACGGACCCTTCGAATACGCCACTACGTATATATATAAATATAATGCACACACACATACACACACACACGCGCACATTATATACGAAGTTGACAGAGTAAACGTCAAATGTGAACACTCTGGCCACGATAGACGCCTCTCCAAGAGAGTGAAGACTCAATGGACCGTTGAACGAGGTGCTGGCGTGTGCCTAGGGTGACCACATCGTCCGACATTTGTCCAAAAACTTCTCCGTATATACGTACATACCCATCCCTTGAATTAGATCACTCTTGGCTTCGATCGTAAATTTCTGCGAGCTCCATATAAACTGCATTATATGTATAGCTTTACCGTGCAGCCACAAACAAAGACCACGCATTAGGAGAGATCAGCTAATAGCAGTCTGCTGGATCGTATGAAATAATTCGAATTAATTAAATCGTTTTTGTTCCCTTATTTTTTTCATTATGTTCGCCATTTTCGATAATTTCTTATCTCCTTTCGACTATTTAGCAAATAATAAATTATAAATCAAATTGACACTCGGACGTAAACATTTTTGTCAATCACCTGTAAGTAACTTAATCAATTAACTATTATATGTTGTAATCAAATTCTAAGTAAATTGAGGTAAAAACTTCTCCCGTAAATAAGTATCCTTGGCCATGAAAATTTTCCGACTTGACGATTGCATTACTAAACATAACACGGCGCCTAATTGAACACCATCTCTTTGACGCAACGCTTTTCTATTTTCATAAAGGTGAGTCATCATCTTCGTCGCGTAATTCGGTACACGCTTTGCCGTCGACATCGTGTACATTATCCGTCGTATCGTTGCGTGTCTTACAACGTGATAAGCCACCGCCATGTTTTGTCGTATGAGAAGTGGCTCTCGCTTCGTGTGTCACGAGTTTCTCACAACCTTGTGATCACTATTGATATCAGGAGACGCGCTTTATATTCATTCACTTCCATCGTTTCACGATTCGAATAATATTGTGTTTTCTGCATGATCCCCACGCGATCTTATCGATTGACAATCTCCGCGCGGAGAGATAATTCCATAATTCCGTTACATCGCGCTGTTCTCCTGGTGGAAATGACCGTGAATGTAATGGACCGTGAGATAAGCTTAGATACAGGAAAACGCATAAATGAAATTGTTACGATGGTAAACTGTACGAGCAGAGGAATTGGCGCTTATATATGGGCCAGGATTTAAATTTGCTCCATATCTGATGAGTTGTGCCAGATGATCCGAGGTCGATTCGCCTATGCATGTGCCAACTACTTTGCAGTTAACGCAGAAAAATTACCATTACGGCCCTGTTGATCGATTCGATTGATTGAAAATGTTTTCGAGCTTGTATTATCCGCTCGCAATAAACGATTTTATAGTTATTGCAAGGGCTCTGCTGGGGTATTTTACAACGTGAACTTCATTGTATGGGTCAGAAGGACTCCGAGTAGTACGAAACACCATTGAGACTTCGTGACACGCGAATTTCTTGCGAAAAAATAAACAGCACCTGAGATTTACCCGTTTTTTTTCAAATCTTGAACGATACGAAATGATTTTATTAATAAAAAATAATAACTTCAAACTTGAGTTTCGTGAAATTACTTTTTAGCACTTTTTCAAAATTGACAGAAACGATAATTAACAACCATCGTAAATGAACTAAAACCATTTGTAAAGAAAAGTGCAAATTAGAAATTTGCGCATTTCTTCCTCATTATTTTATCTCGCTAACAAAAAGCTTCCTCTATGAGCAAATGAGTTTTTCAATTTTGGCTTCGTCATAGAGGAAGCTTCATATGCGAGCTAAAATGATGTGGAGGCAATGTGCGATTTCCTAATTGACGCATTTTTTTTCTGCGCTCAATAACAGTAAAGGAACAGATGCAAATTTTTCAATAACATCTGAAAAATTAAAAAATGTACCGAGACCCGCAATTATTTATCGATTATCCAAAAATTTTCTCCCAATTATCCTTTCAAATATTCTTTTTACGTAGATAAAAAGATCACCTTTTCTTCAGCATCCTAAATCAGAGGTTCCCTCGTTCAACAGTAATGGCAAAAATTTTCCTTCCTCCTGCAGGACGCTACGTCAGGATGAAACTTCATGTCACGTTTCGAGTCTTCTCACTCGTTTATTGCAGCAATTTATATCCACGAGTGTATTTATTACAATATATTTTTAAGCTATAGAGCCTTTTATCGTGATTATCTTTCGTCCCAGCCTTGATCGGTGCCTGTATCGCTGTAAGGTGGTATGATGAATCAGAGCAAATAGAAAAAAAAAAATCATCTCACAGGATAAGCGTGATTTCATTGTTATCGGAATCGATACGATGTAATTAATGATCGGTAGGTCCGAGAGAATTATTCATTAGGCTAACGGATAAATCTCTCGGGGTATAGCACGTTCGGAAGCTCCACAATATCGCGGAGAGCTCATGAATCGAAGACGGGTTTTAATTCTCGCATTTTCTCATTCGCCACATATGACGTTCCATTCGCGTACTCGCATCCCAGATAACGGCTCTCGTACACGTGTAAAATGTTTACGCTCACACACACACACACACACACACACACACACACATAGAAAAAGATATATTTATACTCGATGTACGAGAACACGCATGTACCATCGGCTAAACGAGAGCCACTTCGAGCCACTTGAAAAAGCCATAAATCAACGTTCCCTGATGTTATACATAACCAACGCGCGAGTATATGATCGAATATATATCGATGGTGAAAACTGTGATAATATGCGCGCTTGCATTCCCCCCCGAGGCAACGTTTTACAGAAAACTCTTCGGGGTCACGTAGTCTCAATAATTAAGTCGTGAGCGTTAATGAACCGTTAATTAGTCGACGTGTATTATACATGCATCGTCAATGCAATTCTAATCGACGCTGAATCGTGATTGCCGATTGATCGACAAATCGATAGTCACCATAACAATTTACAATTATAATGTCTACACATTATTAATAATAAGACATTCGTTACACTTGCGAGATTCTTTTACTAATCAAATTTATACGATGAAGCAAAATTTTTTCGTAATGTTTTTCCCATGTAAAGGGAAATCTGTGGAGAAAGAGCTTTGGAGGTTTGAGTATCTGTGGAATCGATAATTATCCGAAGAAACTGAGTTTAAAAAAATGTTAATTTATCGTTTTAGTCACCAATGGAAGTCGAGTCAGAGGGTCCCACGATGTGAAAACTAAAGTTATGCGTATTGCCATGATTAATAATAACCATAGTTGTTCCTCCGCATAACTAAATAATTTGCTTGTTCACCGACCTCAAAGTTTTCCTTGCACGATTTTTTCCAGACTATCAATAACGCGTATGTAAAACATGCCTGATCACCTTCAATTGTATTTCTAACGAATGAACCGGTACGTCTGATTTTTTTAAATTACAAGGATTATTCCGGTTCGTTTTTGTCCGACGTTTTGTGAGGCAAAAAAAAAAGACAAAACAAAGTGTCCGAAGCGAATTGCTCGCGGTGATGAATTTTTTAACGGCTATAAGCGAGGACGAGGGGCATCAGCTGCGAGAGAAGTTCGAGACGAGCAATATAGCCGTGCGAAGGCCCTTTCGACCCGCGACGATGAAACGAATCGCTCCGAGAGACCCGGAATGGACCTTAATTAATTAAGTCCTTTACGGGGACTCAGGTGGTGCGAAATCCGAGCAAGGGGATGCACGAACAACATCCCTTTTCTCCTCTGCACCCCTCTCACGGTCGACCCTCCTGGCGAACGCTCTCCGCAATAATGGGAGCATTATCATACACACGACCTACTTAGCTTCTGTCTCGAGCCTGACGCTCCTCTCTCCCTATCCAAATTTGATGCCCGTCCTATCACCTCTGTTTAGTCTCAGGTGTCTTGGGCACGTTGCCATTGGTACGATGAATATAGTTTGCGGGCTCTCTCTCTCTCTCTCTCTCTCTCTCTCTCTCTCTCTCTCTCTCTCTCTCTCTCTCCTCGAGAGTGCGTTACGGATCGATGGAATTGATCAGAGCCTACATTATATATGCAACTATTGGTGCGTCCATGGTGGGTTAATCCAAGCGTATAAAAGATGGAAATGAGGGTTAGAGTGACATGTATACTAGCCAATTATAATTTTATCCAACAAATTCAAGCCCAATTAACACGGATATAATTTCACATTTCATTTATTCACGAATTATTGTTTTTTCGATTAAATACAGTTATGATGACCCGTACACATATTCCACGATTACTGCGAATCTAAATACGAGAACCACCGAGCAGCGTTTTATTCTTATCGACTATACTGTATAGATAAGAATTGTATATCTGCGAGCTCGTACAGACTCGCAAGATTTTTGAGAATCGTGAAAGCATTTTTGTCGACTACTCCCCGAAGACGTGACTCTTTTGGTCGTTTTTATTTCAAATTCATTTTCTTCCGATAAATTATTTCTCAATCTCGTGTCATAACTTCGAGAAGTTAACATCTGCAAATTAGAATCTCGCACATATCTTTCTCATTATTTTATCCTGCTCCCAAAGCTTTCAGCTACTGTCAATTTTTCGATGCGTTCCTTCGACGATAACATTGAAAAAAAACGAAGAAAAAAAAACGATCAATAAAATGGAGAATTCCAGAGAGAGAGAGAGAGAGAGAGAGAGAGAGAGAGAGAGAGAGAGAGAGAGAGAGAGAGAGAGAGAGACGCGTTTTGCATACGACGATAATCATTTCGCTAGTGCCGAAGACGCCAGACAAAAGACTCCGGGATGCAGTCACTCAGCGCCTTAACGAGACGGGAATAATGGAAAGCGAAGCGTGCGCATATAGCGACATCGCGAAATGTGTAGTACGGTTTACGAGCAAGATGGCAGAGTGGAGTTCGCGAGAGATGAAGCGAGTCAAATGAACGAAAAAGAGAATGAAAAAGAAAACTATGAAACAGGTAACGAGTAGTTTCTGTACGTCTATAGCTACTAAAAGTGATACACAGAGGAGAAATAGGTGTTACGAAATTTCGCGATATCCCTCGACAACACCGATCTAGACTCTCCGCTCGTTTGTCATTGTACTTCACGGTTTTTTAATCTCGAAAATTGGTTAGTTATACGTGCCCTTTCCTTTTCCTGAGTGAATTTATCTATGAGGCATTCCACATCGAGTTGAATGCTTTTTTACCGTCGAATGATTTTTGGCATATTTGTAGGTTATCATTTATAATTGGCACGGAAAATACCATCACTGCTATTTTCATGAAATTCATTACTTTTTCGTGTCTCCCCTTATCCCGTTCATCATAAATATTGATGAAGGACGAACTTTTTTTTTAACGCTATACATGCGACAACGAAGATGTGATCTTTTAGAATGAATGAAAATGAGAATTAAAAAAAAATTTCTAACTACCAAAATATTTTTTAAACGTTGAAAGAAAGAGATGCAATTTTTACGATTATGGCCTTTTTTAAATTAATAATCCCTTGGGTAAAGCAATTTGACGAAAATATCAAATTTCAATTAAAACTAGTTGAAGATCAAAGGGAAATGTGGTGAATTGAGTATTTTTAAAACACCGATCTTTCTTGCTTCTTTAATATTAATGTAAGAAGAAAATAATTGAAGATTATTCATTTTTATTTTTACATTTCAGACGTTTAAATTTTTATCGAAAAATCTGATTGTTATGTATTCGAAAATTCTGCGATTATAATATACTAATGAAGAATTGGTCTCCGCCAATTGAGTCCAAAAATATTCAGAGGAAGCGATATTGTATAGATAATAAAATTTCATTGAAATTGCGATGAATCTCATTAAATCGCAGTTCTATGCCAATTATAATTGAGGCCTGTAACTATAGGAGTTCTTGTGTATGACAAAAGGGAAGTTGATCGTAGACGAGGGTAAAAATCGCTGAACCGAAAACCAAAAATCGTTTCACTTAATGTAGAATGTTCCATATATATACGCGAGCGTTCTCCTCTCGAACAACGTACTGAGTTTACGTATTACATATGAATACGCTACGATAACTACGAATACTGTATGAATTATATGTATATATAGGCACACGATTGAATATCCTCAACGAGGCGTATTCACAATTTTGCATTAGATCTCCATAGGCAATGGCCAATAAGGACAGAGAAAAAAAGAGACGTGCCTGATGGTGCATTACCTGCTGCCGTAAAGTCTCGGCTGTATACAGTTTTTGCCTGTATGACGACGTTGGGTATGGGACCTCCCTCGACGTTTCTTAAGGATTTCGCAATTTTCCAATAGCAATCGTACCTCGTCACCACAAGTCTCTCTCTCTCTCTCTCTCTCTCTCTCTCTCTCTCTCTCTCTCTCTCTTTCTCCCTGATGTGACGTGTGGATTAAAACCATTAAAAAAACGTGCATTACGAGATAAATAAGGACCATTTTAAAAAGTTCCCTGAATAGTGTTTCGATAGAAATAACATAAATGATAGCTGAAATTCATTCGAATTAAAGGTACGAATCGTTCAAGATTCTTATCTCGATACAAATCGACAATATCACGTGCAAACTTGTCAGCATTAGAGGGCCCGCGTTGATAATGAACATTGTAGCTAGAATCCATTCGAATGACAGAGAAAAAAGCGATTAAAAGAATTTGAATTAACAATTATTAGGGCAGGATAGATCGTAGCTTATTGTAGGGTTATTCCTTTACATCATTTTTTTTCAATTAACCGATTGAACTAAAATACGTACGATACTCAAGGATCACTTTTTACCTACTTACTGTCCAAATTTCAAGATTCTGGTCCATTGGGTCGACGGAAATAAGAACTCATTAATGGGTAATCAAAATGACTCGGAATGGTCCCGATTTGGGGCCAGGTGGAGCATCAGGGAAATGCAAATAAATCGCGAAAAATCTCAAAAGTCAATGCCTCGTTATAAGAAAAAGTTAATTGAATTTACCCATTGTGATTGTTGATTAAGGTGGTCCTCGTGCTACAATAGTGCGAGAAAGTTTTCTATGTACCACATGATAAAATATACACGATGCTAGTGGTCATATGCAGCGAACTTTTTGATTGAGTCTGTACAGAAATGGCTGTTACACATGAAACCATGCATATTCAGATACATTCACACCATAGAATATGCAGCTTTTACGCGTCGAATTTTCATTCATATTGCATTATTTTTGTGATCGTCGTTCGTAAACGAAACGGTTAATAATTTTGTTCTTTTTTCCTAAAATGTGAATAATAGTCTTCTCCCGTTTACAATTTTGTTTATCAAAATCTGGTCACCCGTTTAGTTGTAATATTTAAAAAACCGTGCTAGTATCAGAGTACAGAAATGCTTGCTATATGCACTACACGTAATATAGTTGCTAACTTTGACATTGAATATCTCGAGTTGGGAACGGTCAATCTGCTTCAAATTTTACGAGAAGTTGGGTACTAGCATTCTCTTCGTCCACCATAAATTTCCACAAATTCTCATAATGAACGCATTTGCACGAGGACTACCTTAAAGACATTTCTTTATGAATTCTGGTAATAGTTAGTCTGTTCGTTCGTCTATTGTCCACGTATTCACGGCTTGCAGATCAACCACTCGACCCATACGTAATGTATTCTTGGTGTGTAGATAGAAACAGAGACTATCTCGCCATGCTTGATGAAACATTAACTATAGGTAAGAAATGAATTGCAGACTTTTCTATCATAAAACATCTGGTCACCAGGAAACGAATTGTGAGTTGCAGATCTTTCACGATTATACTGTTTATGGAAAAATATCAGATCCTTTTTCCACAACGTTTTTCATATCTATAATCAGCCCGTTATTTCATTTATTTGCGATGTTGAATTACGTATTTACGTGTTATGTATATGGGTAATATGCAGCTGTTGTGAACAATGCGCTGCAAGACCGCTGCAAGAGCTTCATTGAGGCTCTCGGTCGATCAACGATTCCAGAGTACCCTAAAGAGGAGTATGGGAGTTAAAAGAAATTTCAAAACGGTCTAGTTGATATTTATCACCTTGAGAATATCGCTACATGTTAAAATCTATGCGCTTAATTGCGCCTGACTTTACTCACCCCTAACCTTTCAAGCCCCAGTCACTCCCGTCGTAAAGTTCACTTGATTTTACTCAAGAATAAAAAATTCGAACACAAAAAAAAAACTGTTGTAGTAATTGCAAAATCGTATTCCGCGATAAATCGCTAATATCGATCCTGAAATTGTCAAATGGGCGTTTTGCCGTGATATTTCGAAGCGCACCTAAAACCCTTTCACATGACGGAAAGCTAAAAAGATATTTTCGAAAATATCGAAGTTAATGGAGTTGTCAGGATTTTCAGGATTTCAAAAACACGCGAAATACGACAATGAGATTCGCGATTCCAAGCGTCAGGCTCCCCTAGATCCTTCCATTGCGCGCAGTATAATTATCAAGGCTCCTCGGGCACGCGTCCACAATCGTCATGCGTACACTTGCATCTCAGCACACACGCAAACTCTCCTCGATCTTGTGTATAGTGAGAACCCCCCCCCCCCTGCCGCGATTATTAAGTACGCGAGATCTACAACGCTCGGCTGAGACCTTCGCAAATGTGCTCGTCTATGTGCGGCGCTCTCGCGCTCCCGCTGCTGGATAACCTGGATCCAGTCGCGAGGCTCACAGCTTCTCGAGGACGACCGGGAAAGCTGAAAAATCCATGGAAAACTGCGCAGTCTGCTCGGAAAGAGAAACAGAGAGAAGTCTCTCCATGCAACTATTGCTTATATAGATTTACATACAGTTAATGTAATCTGCAGTATGAGCGCTCAGACAGCTCTTGGTTGACTTTGACCAACGGCACAGAGTATATTCATTACCGTTGCGTATGCGTCTTTCATTTTTTTTTTTTTGACGAATCCTTTGAGCTTTGTCTGCTTTCAGGTTGAATGGTAAGAACGCCTGAACCAAATTTAACGACTAATCAGAATCTCTTGTATAGTGCTACTCCGTAGAAGTTAAAGATATTAAAGCAGAGGTTTTATTTTAATGCGATACAAGATCCTACTTTGACGCCAAAAGTGTCCGAAATTTTCTACCTTGGAAAGACAGGAAATAGTCAACTATAACGAACAGATGAAAAAATCATTTTCAATCCTGCATTCGCAAAAATAATTATTACTAGATTTCTACATAAATTCAATGTTGTGCATTATCCTCAATCTCTTCTTAATAACTTTTCAATCTGAAAATCGATCTAAGGAATTTTTAATTGGACTCTCTTTGATCATTCATAGTCATAACTCATTAATAACTCATTTTAATGGTTACTACAAATACACAAAAAAATTATGTAAAATTTCTTGCATCATAAATTCTTAATCGATTAATCAAATAATTGGATCGATACTTTGACGACTGATTATAAATTTCGAACATTTTAATAGTCAGAATTTATATAGAGTTTTATATTAATTATATTACTTTATATAGAGAATTTATAGACAGGGCCAATGGAGGAGCTGTAAGTTGACGAGCTCCAAAATAAATTCAATTATCTGTTCAGAGTTTCAAAGTAGGGTTGACTCTTTAATTTCTAGGGGCTATATAGGGATTCAATGCAGGGGTTATACGTTCAGTTTCTTTTGAATTAGGGTCATATGAATCTTGGGAGGCTAAGATTCGAAGGTGGCTAAGATTCTAGGGTGGATTTATCCGTTTTGAATAAGACATGAATTTATTACCATCAGCTCGATATATCTCTGACATGACGAGCGGCAAACTTGGACGTAATCGTGTAGTACATCAACCAATTGACATTAGGAACGAAACACGAGTTGAAGAATATATATTCCACCGGAAGTTATGCCGGAATAAATTCACCAGCAAAAAACAAGTTGCTGGGCTTGGATAAAATTCCGTCGGTCCAATCGGCAAATTTCGCAATTGTCTCAAATTTCATTCGTTGCAGCAAATACAAATTCATTTTTCTCGCTCGATGAGTATACTTTCCGAATAAAAAGTCTGTCTGTTATCGTGCGAATCAGCCCTTAGCGCGCGAAACGTTGTCCATCATCGATCAAGACTTTCCCTCAGCCCTGAGCTAAATACTCCGCGACTTTACCAGTTGGTAGACACTTCGGCGCGCACATGTGTTACAGGCGGCTAGCATAGACAGTTGCAATTATAGAGCGCGCAGCGTCTCAGTGTACACATTATGGTTGAACTTACAGCGTTAAATGGTACGTACTTCGCGTGTTCATGTAAAAAAATAAAGAAAAGGAAAAATAGCATAGCAAAAAACGGAGATTTATCGTTGATTTTTCATAGCTCGATTAACCACCCTGGGTTGGATAACCCTTTAAATGTGTCGGTCGTAGAAGAGACACCACTTATATAGTATACCAATGACTGATTTCTCCATGTTTTCTTCAATCAACAATCACCGTGTACAGACGTTTTTTTTTTTTTTTTTTTTGGCTCATACGCAAATGACCAATTTTCCATCTCGTTCTGTCAGCTATGTCGTTCTCTTACCGACAGATCGAGGCGTGCTGCTCCTGTGTATATTTGCTACAAGCTCACGAATGTTATAGACTCCACGCTGCGCCAAAGTGCTCTTTTTCTCTTTCACTCTCTGAATCTGACTCTATTCCTCGGTATGGCAAATTTTAATGCGAGACAATAACCCGAGCTCACAACGTAGCTGCGTTATAAATCCTATATCGTAAAGCTAATTGCAACAGACCTCGTTTAGTTCGCCGCGTCTATCGTTCGCGCTACCCAGTCGTGTTGGTCGCACCGCGCACGACCCGAACACACACTGTGTGCACCACTTTCCGCGTTAGAAATTTTTTTCCGGGCGCTAACAAAGGCCAAGTTAGTTTTCCCGGATATTTCTAAGGCCCAAGTTCGGTCGTCCGGCTTGGGATAATGTCGATTTGTACCGCTTTTTCATTTGGCCCATTATATGCCGTCGAACTTGGGCCACTTTGTCCTGCCCGACAAATGTGAGCCCGAGTTTCGCGGTGTATATCGGGCCAAACAAAAAAAAGCCGGACAAATCGACAATGGCACAATACAGCTAATCGAACTTGGGCTCACATATTGGCAGCCTGAAGTGGCCCAAGTTTTCCCGCATATATATATACATATATATATATGGAACGTAATGAAAAAAGCGGGTCAAATTGGCACATTAAATATAGTTTATTATTTATAAATTAGCAATTATAAATTACGGTAGGGCGGAGAAATGATCATGGTCTTTGAACAAAATATCTCAAAGTTGAAAAAAAAAATCGCTCATGTCTCCTGAAGAGGTGGAAATTAACAAATAATATTGGAGCCAAGGTTACTATATGGCGTTGCACCGAGGCATGAAACTTGGTGGTAACAGAGAAGATGAGACCCAGAGGGAGAGAAAGAGAGATAGAGAGAGAGAGAGAGAGAGAGAGAGAGAGAGAGAGAGAGAGAGAGAGAGAGAGAGAGATAGAGAGAGAGAGAGAGAGAGAGAGAGAGAGAGAGAAGGTTTCTCTATAGTTCGGATCTCGTGAAACAATGAAATTTATGCGAATACCCCGGGCTCTTTACTCTGTGACGCCCTGATGATAAACACTACTAGCATGTGTATATACAATATATATGTACACAAGGGATACTCACTCGCACCTTGAAATAATCGTTGCGCCGGTTTTCTGCGTTTAAAAATGTTAATTTTTTACCGCGAGGCCATTGTTCCATTCCGCAAAGCACGTAAGTCCCGACTATCACGACCTCGCAATTTTTCCTTAATGCATATATACATATCTATGTATACATATATACAGCCACATATACGTGAATATGTGAATGCATAGAGCATCTTTATCTACGATTTTCGCGTTAACGTGTATTTAACGTGCCGGAGGCGAACGTTCTTGGACGAGCACGAGCGCGAGGAGGCGCGCGCCGAGAGCGTTTCCGCTTCTCACGAGTCATACCCGAGATTAGTGATATGAATAGTCCTTTAATCGTTAGCCACTTCGCATACACGTTGAGTCAAATTTTCTTACTGGATCACCGGTTACATCTCCATATACGTAGGAAT
Source organism: Rhorus exstirpatorius (assembly GCA_963564615.1). NCBI lineage: Eukaryota > Metazoa > Arthropoda > Insecta > Hymenoptera > Ichneumonidae > Rhorus > Rhorus exstirpatorius. The sequence continues at coordinate 18,571,591 of OY751316.1, read as the reverse complement.
GAAAATAAAATAAACTTGAACCCAATCCATTATAGGATTTCACGATCTGCTCAAATTCGTGCTATATCTTTTGTTATATAAGTATATAAGTGAAAAGGATGATTGCGTATAGGCAGAGATATAATTGTCGAATCGCACGATATTTATATCTCGGTCAATGTTCTCGGAGCTTTTCTATCGTTTTGGGGAAAAATAGTAGTCCACACAACGGGGGGGGGGGGGGGGGGGGGGGCGCTTGTATGCAGATCTTCGTCGCGAAGAGTTCACGAAGCTTGAACCCTTCACGAATACTTTATTTGATTCAATTAACATTTCAAGATCCGAGAGTGACCCGAAGTCTCTGCTCTGCGAGATATTAATACATACATGTGTTTGCACAATCCGAGTCCAATACCATTGACGAATATAATGTTCAATCCATAAGTAATCGAGATACGTTTAATCGATCGTGTTGTTTCATTATTTAACGAGAGTGGTAACGAATAAAGAATGTCACATCGAGGATCGAAGGAGATCGGTGCTCGATAAAACTCGTAAATTATCATTGAGTCCAGCGAGAGTCATAACTCTTTAGCATCTTGACGAATCGATGCTGCCTCGTATTTCACCGTTTTGCGTTTTACACATATAACACATATACGTATCGATGAGGGAGCTCTACAGGAACTCATAGCACGCCACACGTTAATTGCTCAACTTGTCCTCGCTATAACGAACGAGAGACTAATCACCCTCCTCCACACGTCATGTTACTAATCTTTGTGATCGCGTACACGTATACATGGCACATTCCATGATTCCTCGGCAAGTTTTTTTGGACCAAAATCTTGATGCCATTGCCATTCTCACATCTTGTTATACGTTACAAGATGTGCGGATGATTTGCAAAGTTATAGCCTCGTTGCTCTACACGCTTTTGAGAAAAAAATTATTCAGTATTTCCATGTTGATCATGTTAATTTTGAAAAAATTATTCAGTATTTCCATGTTGACTTTGTTACACCATTGCTCAGTCCCTATACGGCCAGTTAAAAAACTATATAAAAATATACTGTTATACGTAAAAAAAAAGTCAAAATTTTTAGGAAAAAAATATGTTTCACTCTAGGGATAGAATCTACCCGACAAAAACGTGTTAAAGTAAAAAAAAACTGTGATTTTAAGCTCAGCACTATGAAAAAAAATCCATTTTTATTTTTTCTCCGGAAAATTTATGTCATTTTCTGTGAAAAATTAAATTTACAGAGTGGGATAAGCCATAATGATCATCATCGAGTTAATTATTCAATTTTTTTTCTTTGTTCTCCAGCACATATTTTTTTTCACATTTTTTCAGGTACCCATTTTCGACATGAACGGGAGAATTTAACCGAAACAGAACAATCAATTAATGAATCAAGTCACTGTATCTTGAACAGTCTTTTGAAGACATTGACGACATTGGCCCATCTAATTCTGATTTTTAACCCTTCTGCGCTGTACGATAAATAATGGATGTCGATTAAACTGAGTGATTGTGGATCGTGTGGCACAGTTCGATACGTTAACAGTGACATTCTGTCCAAAATAAAATTACCATATTGGTTACCGAATCGGGAATTTTTCTTTTCCATCCGTGCGGTGAGTTTTAATGATGACATCGAGGGTGACAGGCACCCATTGGCAAGCTGAGCTCATTTTTTTCGGCTGCTTGTCGATCATGAACGTTCAAAACTAACTTCTTTCATATAAATATTAACGAACACCGTTAATAGGTATGATTCTGACCCCAGCGTCGGGTCATTTTGACTAGTTCCTTCTCTCCGCTTGTATGCGGATGTCTATTTCGATATATGTGTATTTGTGTTCATACGAGACTCTTGGGTTAAGGATTGGGCTTGCTATGGGTTTACAGCACGTTTCAGAATCGCGATTGGACCACCGAAGAGTGGCCGTGCTCACTTCGTTTCGTAAATCCACACGTTTGCCGCTCCGGGTGCACTCTCTCGTCGCACACGGAGAGAGCATACATAACCCGGAGAATTGCGAAATTTTACGCCCGCCACGAGTAACCAGAGTCAATGCCCTCGGTCACTTCGTATTATATAGTCTTGGCTCAGCTATAGTCTGACCAGATAGTACATACCTTGACTATTGTACTTTACATAGTAAAGTATATGTACTATTTGTACATATATATATATATATATATATATATATATATATATATATATACAAGAACTTTTTCACCAGAGCACGTTGCGTCGGCAGCAAAACCTCCACCCGACTAATTGAGTCTCTCGCCGACTATAGTATAGGTATCCACGGACAAACGCTTGCAAACGCAGAAACATGCAAGGAGCTATAACAGTTGAAATAATACACAGAAGTACACACCTCGAGCGATCGATCTTGTAGAACGAAAACGAATATGAAAAAAAAAGTATCGTGAATATAACGGTACGTCGTTATATTTCTATAGTCATTGTTCACCAAGAGAGGGCCTCGAGGAACTCGTTTCTCATAAAATGTGTGCACGAAAGAGAAACAGTGATCGGGGGGGAGGGGGGCGTTGATTACGGGTGAATCATCATCGCTGCACGCGAAAGTAAAGTAATTTTTTCTCGTCGCAATAGAGCGCAAATGGCGCAGTCTATTGGCAATCTTGACAGACGAAGAATGACATTGAGAAGCATGACGTTGCAATGAACAATATAGGGATAATGAAAATAGCAATGAAATTTATTATTTTTCTTCTCTCGGGAAAAACGGTTGTTTGAAATTGTAAGGAAAGTCAATACGATACGTAAACAACGCTTCAGTCAATGCGTCACATACGCATATTGAAAATCCTAGAGCTAAACTTTTCAACTGCCGGGGCACGAATGGCAGGGAGGCACAGAGACAATACGAGCTGACTTGTGAGCGAAATGCCACAGCAGTATACCATATAGATGAACTTTGACGCAAGGTCTCTCACTCGGGTCTCTCAATATCGAATCATACATTTTCGTCTCCCGCTCTTTCTCTATTCACCGTGTAACGACGATTGTACGATATGCTATGGGTTATTTCCACTGGAAGCGAAAGATGTTTCGACCTCGATAATTTTTCCTTTCGATAAAAATCGAACTGAGCTCAATGAGTATAATTAGGGAACAGCTACATTGGAGTAAGAAATTGAAAATTTTAACTTATTTTTTCGCTTAAAATGCGAAAAAAAAATCGAATGAATTATTGTCTCATGTGCATATATATAAGCACAGCATCCAGGTGCGCGTATGTATATTTTTTGTTGAATATCTTTTCCACTATTCTCAACTCCACGCCCACTTGTCTCAAATATTTCGCAGGGAACAAGATGGCGAGGTGTCTGCGATCGCAGACAATCGGCCACTCACAGTTTATGCACCCCGAATGCAAAGACGCTGTGTATCGAATATGAATGTAGATACGAGTGAAAGAGCGTCATATGAAAATCGGGTCGGTAAACCCATTTAAATTCATACGCCAGGAGAAAAACGAAGGAAAATCCAAGTAAATTTTGACTCGTGGACTGGGAAAATTTTTCCTATGCATGTAGAAATTCTTTGAGGCGTGAGACACCCTGTTTTTCCATGCTTTCTCGAGATTTGAAGATTCGCCACTTCATATATAGATAGACGCTGGACATTTTCGTTGTGTCTACACGGGGGATCGCACTCCTCGCGAAATTCGCGGTGTATACCGGCGACACCAATGTCGTATATATACCAATACACACGTATCCACATGGGTAATCGCATGTGCATCTCTGCCGGTGTGTGTGTGTGCGCGCGCCAGAGACGAGTTCCTTGACTTCGTACGATGGTCGTTGTCATTGCATTTTTCCGGATTACCTTTACTACTTCACTCCCTCGCTCGCTCTCTCCTTTTTCTCTCTTTCTCGCTCCCTATGTCTCTCGGTATACACACGGATTTGACTTGGTAATTCAAAGGTCCTATACACCCAGAGCGCGTGTATATGTTCCTGTGCAACTTATACCGAGTCGTATATGAAAACCTCTATAGCGGGTCGACGCGATGAAACTGACGAAGTAAGCTCAACCGTACCGTTGAACGTAGTAGTACCGGCTGCGTTAGCTTCAACAGCTTCACCGCGTCAACCGGCTACGTATATGGCAGTATTGTACGATCGAGCATGTAAACGAAAGCCAGCAGGAGCACGAGTAACAGCATGAAATAGCTGTATACGTATCTACATAGTTGGTACATACGTATGCATGTATGTATTGTAAGTTGATCCAAAGTTGTGTTATACACAACTGTGCTTTGATGTGACTGTACAGCGCGACGACGCGACGCCCCCGACCAGCTCAACGAGGACAATGTTCTGGCAGGTCCCGAACGCCAATGTGGCCCCTTAACCTATAGTACAAAACGATTCGGAGCCAGACAACGGGCTAAAATTCTATCGAGCAAAGAGTATCTCGTCTCGTTCCTCGTATACCAGGCGTGTGTTACGCGAAGAAACCCAAGAACACTGCGGTCGTTGGCGCGAAAGCGAGAACACAAACACGCGCGAATACAAACTTGTTAAAGACGGGTCGACGATGTCGTTGGAAATGAAGCGTTCACGAAACGTGGTGAATGCACTTTTATCGTTCTTTTGATAACTGCCCCGGCAATCCTATACTCCCGGTCTTTCTTCTTCGTTCTCCTTCATTATCTCCCTTTATTACTTCTCCATTCCTTGCCTTCGAGGTCGCTTGTTCTTCATGACTTTTTTTTTTCTCTTCTTTCTTTTCACTTTGCACCAATTTTTTCGGCCTTTTATGTGGTATGTTGGATATGAGGAGATGGGAAGCGAGAAGGAGAGAGAGAGGAGGAGAGGAATGAAGGAAAATAATGGTGCTTAGAATGGTCCTCTGCATCCAATCTTCCTGTCCTGACCTCCCTCAATGTCTTATCTCGAGTACTACCGAATCTCTTCATCTTCTTTTTCCTTTGCTCCGCTCTCTTTGGTCGTGTCTCGACCCGTGGACGTTACCCCGTTCTATTCCTCGCGAATTCACACATTTCCTTCGACTATCAAGTATATATATATATATCTGTACTTTGTGCTATTGCTCGAATTCACGAGACAGAGGAAGAGAGAAAACAGCGAAGACTAACGCCATAACACCGTCGAGAGACTCTGGCGAATCACTTTTCTCGAACGTACCAAATATATATCTGACACTCGAATGAAATTGAGTTTTCGCACTATCCACGGAATACGAGAGCTACCGAGGTTCATTCGAATCAATCCAATTCTAAATTGTGACGAAAATTTCATCGTATAACCGAAATCTCATCGAACCCAATCCAGAGGCTTCATAATCGAAGAGGAAACAAAACCTGAAAATTCAATATTTGCAGCATCATCGATCCTCATTTTCCCATTTGCAGTAAATTTCTTTTATATGAGAAACTTTCTCGATCTCTCAGATCCCTCGTAGAAGAGGACGCGAGAGAGTGTTTCATGGAAACAATGTGAAAATTTGTAATGCCAACTATTTGTTATACTTTCATTGTGCTTAATCATTCAGAGTTGGAGTTTTTAATGTAATTAGCTATTGGGGTAGAGAAATTTAGCTCGATCGAACGATGTTTAATGAAATAAAAGTATTTTTGTTACTTCGAGAAATTAAAAATTTTCTAAAATATAAATCCTCGAAGAAGTACCTTTTCATCGAAAATCATCGATGATTTCTTATCGAAGATCGTAGCTGGATTGTTTAAAGTTGGCGCGAGATGAGCATTCATTTTCTATTTGAAAAATTTCGAAATTTTGCTAAAATCTCACTGCTCCTATCGACGTTGACTAAAATCTAAGTCAAAATTATTACCGACAGAGGCAACGATCACGTATCCTGTGCGTGACAATGCAGGTCGAAAGCTGCAACAGTTCTTGAGTTATAAGGGGTTGATTTCCGGAATCCTTATTAAATCCTCGCTGCATACTTTCCGACTATACTTGGAAAATTTTAAGCTCCTGGCATAGTTTTGTAAAACCATTAAGTAGTTTTATGAAAATAAAGCTTTCCCAATGAGGAAAAAACATCATTTTAAAATCTAAAACATGTTTAAAATAAATAGTAATGATGACAATAATTTAAGTGATTATAATGCACGCTTATAGATAACAGAGTAATGGCTGAAAGACACAATGAGTGTTGGAAACTTTTTTTCTGAGTCACCAATATACACTGTCGTCACTAGTAAGAATTTTTACAATAACTTGTCCGGGCCTTCTTCGGCGTTCAACGTCAGTGAAAGCTCGCGTTATACACGACGATAAATGTCGAAGAAAAATGCATAGTGTGGCTTTTTCCCCCCTGAAGAGACGGGATTGTTTGACCAGGTTGCATGGATCTTATCAGAAGTTGATCATTTCTATAGGAGCAACTATGCTGCGTCATATGAAATTGCTTATTATTAGAGTCCATACTAGAATACATTGCACGCTCTAGTCAACTTCGATTGTAGCTTTTTTTCTTATTTCTCTCTTCGATAACGATAAATTGCATGATTTCGTGAAAGCTGAGCTCTGGGTTTCCTGAAATGAAAATTTCCACGTCTTAGGAACGACCGATTCGTATCTCACACTTCAACGTAACCAGAGGTATACAACCCAACAGGGTATTGTCTCGAGTATAATGTGAAGGCTTGCTAAATTAAGCGAGTGATTGATTCTTCGATTGTTGGGTCCGCACTGGTTCACTTTCTCTCGCATTATATAGTAGTACAATGTCTTGGATATTTCATCAATTCCCGTAACAGTTCGGGGTCTTGATGTTCTGAATTTGACAGGTTTTTTTTTTTTTTTTTTTTTTTTTGAAAATACATCACTGACGAAAAAGATAATTTATCCAAGTATAAATGAGTTCCTAAACGATAAATTAAAATATATTTTCATAATTTAAATGGCAATTTTAAAGCAGAATCAATTACATTGTCGTTGTTTTTAGGATAAACCCTGAAGATCTGCACATCTGAAAAAATGAACTTTGGCACACTACAGTTATTTTAGTACGGCCATGCAAAAAAGTCTTACGACTTTTTTGTTTCTTCTTGATTACTTAAAAGCCGCTTTTTCTTGTTTTTTTTTTTTTTTTTTTTTTTTAACTAAATTAAGAGCTCTATTTTACGACTTTACAAATTTAGCATGCTGCTCCATATTGTCTATGGCTCTTAGAGATAAGTGTCTTCAGACTTTTTTGTTGCTTTTTTTATTTCCTCAATGCCGATATTTTTATCAATAAAAAAAAGGAACAAAAGAAGTCCTAAGACATTTTTCTCCAACGGCCATGCTAAAAGAGCTGTAATGTGCCAAAGTTCATTTTTGCAGATGTACCGATATCTTCAGGGTCATCATGTTCTCGTATAAAATATTTTCGACCATACTACCTTTTTGATTACTATATATATTTTTTTTACCGGAATCACATTTATCGTTGCAAACTCTGCCAGGAAACAACTGTACATAGAAACGACTCTACCAGGAAACAATTCTACCTGAGATGAGCAGTGGCTTATCAGCTTTACCCAATAACATCTGTACCAGAATCAAGCTTTCGCTAACATCTCTACCCAATCACAACTCTACCAGAAAACAACTTTCTCGCGTGGCGGATGGTAAGTTACCGGCAGCTCATTGTATTACCGAAAAGCATACTTATCGTCAACCGCCCCGAGAACTGTTATTTGGTAGAGTAAAATTGCTTCAGGCTAACTGATGACACCAGGTAAAGGGTCAGCTACGCATTACGATCACAATATATAATTTAATTATAAAATTGTCATAAAGAGAGTTTGAAAACAAAAATAATACCTACCCGAAAGACATACAGGACTGCAACGGGCGATATAAACGTGCACTACAGTATTAGATTTAAAAAAAAATACCATCGTATTCTCGTGGTTAGTTAGCTACTGTGGGTGCGGTAGCGTGAAACTTCCAAGGTCAGCACAATCATCTCCTTCGTTCGCTCGAGCATAACGAATTATTTTTATAGCTCGGCTAATGTGAAATAACGTGACGGCTCTGTGGAAGCGGTCGTAGCCTTTTTTACGTCGTTGTCTTCGGTTGTTATAACGGAGATTTCGCACGCTCGTTTTCTCGAAATTGCACGAGGATTATATATATTTTTGCCCCGCGGTTGCCCCTCCCGATCGACATTAGTACCAGTTCGTCCGAGATTAGAGATTCGCCGTTTCTTTTTCTTCAGTTGACAAAAAAAAAAACGATTCTAGTGTCCCGCTATAATCGTAACTTTGAGTTGAATATCATTAGGGGGAAAAAAAAAAAAAAAATTATCGCAGAATGTTGCATGTCATTGACAGTACGTTAGAATTTATTCAAAAAGAAAAAAAATTCTCCATTATGTGTCACCAGTGAGAAAACTTTGTTTTCGTAAAAAAATAATCGAGAATTTAATGGCAAAATGCTAAACATGAATCAAATTAGATAAATTGCTATAGTCATTTCAGTTGAGTTCGAACGTCAATGTCCTGCGATCTTTCGGCTAAAGCGTTGAATCTCAGAAAGATTCTGAAAATAGGTACCTTCACCACTAATTCCTTACGTTTTATCAACATTCGGAAAGTTTCATGAAGCACCGATAATAAATAAATTCTCGTCGGAAAGAGATCATTCTCGTTACAATACTCCGCGAATAATATTTTTTTTAAACTCACTCACGCAGCGCGATATACCTACGTCATTATCCGTAACTTCGAGCTCGGACTGTACTCGTCCGAGACGTGCAAGCTGAGACACGTTTCAACCAACGTCTCTCGTTCTCATATTTCCCCCGGTCGAACAATTAATGACTGAAAATTCATGGAGCACGCCGCGGCTAACGTTTTACAATTCGCAATTATTCGGAAACGAGGATTTTTTTTTACATTGTCACTATCGATTATTCTGCGTTTCGCACTGTATCCCACGTGAACCTCCACGACTCCGTAATACCACAACATCATTATCTTGGTGTGGCAGTTTATTTCAAAAATGAAAACGCCAAATTGAACGTTTTTTTGGAGAAAACTCAGTAATTACAAGGATGGGATTAAAAAATTAAGAGGCTTCGACAAAGGTTCCCCAGGCTCTTCTGCAACGAGGCAAAATTATGGAGAAAGAACGTTGATATCGCGCAATTCACAGATTTTTCGTCAACCCCAGCTTAGAGAACCCATAAGCTGGGATCTCAGGGCCCTCTGATTTCTCAATGCAAGCAAGCCTAAGCTGGACATATTTTAGTTTATTTTTTGTCAATCGATTGAGAATCAAGTACCAGAACTGTACTTTCGAAAAGTCAATAGTATCATGTAGTTCCAAAATATACGGGTTGCCCTAGAACTCCGAAAGGACCCCGATGTGTTAGGCTGCGGTTTAGATATTGTGAAACACACGTGGATGTGGTATGAACAGAAAATGTGTATTGAAATGAGCGATTAGCTTCAAATTATAACACAAATTTTTCTTGAAGACCCGTTCGTCGGTGTAAATATGGTTTGATTTTCAACTCCTCGTATATAAGGTTCGGGTTGTACGAACGATTGTTTTTGCAAGCTCTTATTACCTTTGCAAAAATATAATTCTCCATCACAATATTGCAATTTCCGTTGGAAGTTCTTGCGTAGATAATATTCTCGTGGTTAATTTTTCTTTATGCTGTGAAATTTTAACAAATTTACTGTACAACTTGCATCTGAAGGGGCTTCTTCGCATAGAGAATCATCATTACTTATGAAAAGAAACTCTACCACGAAATCTCTTGTTAGGGAGTATCTGAAATTATCGTCTACCTGAGAGCGCAGACTGGCACCGCAAAAAAAAAAAAAAAAAAAAAAACGCCAACAAAAATGAAGCCTTTTTCCAAATCTATTGTGTATCTGGGGGCGACTTTCAAGGCTCGACAAGTCGCGCAGGTACACCGTACCTCTCTCATAATACACGTTTGCCAGCATTCACAGATTGGTGTCGGAGGCTCGCTCAGGTAAAAGTACAACCAGGTCTCGGGCAGTCGGGTAACTCGGGACGTTACCACTTTTCGAACCTAATGTTATGATCGAAACTTGTTGTTTCGACTGTACCGGGTCGTGTGCAGGCTGGGACACGTTTTCCGAAGCTCTCCTCCAACAGTGAGCGTCCCACCAATTGCCTCCACCATATCATGCACACACACACACACACACACACACACGGACAGTTCTTACCTCTTTCCGCTCCTCCACTTGCAGAGAGAGAGAGAGAAAGAGAGCGAGTGAGGGAGAGGAGTGGAGTACGAGCGGGGTCGTTCGCCGTATTCCTGTCTTTATCTCCAACACGACACGAGCGGGAGTGCGGAGAGGGCCAAGCAGAAGAAAACGAGGAGACCGGTCAGGTAAGTGTGCAGCGAGTGGGAGCGAGAAACCCCGACAGCGAAAACAACAGGGAATGAAAGAGAAAGAGAGAGGGAGAGAAATAGTTAAAAAAAAGTCATTGAAAAGAGGGAGAGAGAGCCACGGCAAGGAGGAGTGAAAGACGAAAAAAAAGATCAAGCCGCGGAGGGGGATCAGGAGAGGCCAGCAGAGGTTCTCCCTTTCTACGACAGTGTGCAACAGTGCATGCGGCTTGCATTATATCTTCAGTGGTTTTGGGTTTGCTCTCCCTTCCATCTTTTCGGTTCAACACGCGCTCCCGCAACCTCGTGTTGATTTTAGTCGCTGCATCAACAGGGAGTTCCAAAAACGCACACCAGCAAGAGTTCCAAGCCTGTCTTCATCTCCTCTTACCTCCTCCTCTCTCTCTCTCTCTCTCTCTCTCTGGACTGTATCTCCCTCCTTCCTCCTCCTGAGGGGATCCGTCGAGTCGCAATGTATCCAGGGCACGACGTCGTCCCACCACCCTCGCATAGAGCCTTCTATATAACCCCATAAACGTGATAGATTCGAACCTTTTCTCGCTCTGATATACTCAACCACAAAATGAAATTCTCTCTTTCTCTGAGTCCGGGGTATACAACCGTTGACAGCATAACATTTATTGGTAGTTCATTCTGGGGAAAAAGATTTTATAATTTTAACATGACTTTTTCTCGGTCAGGCGAAATAAATTTACGCAATTAATTAGCCAAATTTAAGTAATTGATTAGAGATTATTTCGCGAAATTAACAAATTTGTTTCTGTGAAATAACATTTTTCAATCTGCGCTTCATTTTTATTCGTCAATCTGACAAACTCGTTGTTATTTACTCCGGAATTATTTGGAAAAATCTTCAAATACTAAAATAAATGCTAATCCTTACGAATTCTTATTACTTAACAATAGCTAGAAGATGTTTTCGAGAGGAACGTTTCGAAGTTTGGAAATAATTTACCAGCTAGCTTTTGAGATAGCAGAAAATAAGAGACAAAATTTTGCTGGTTGATGTAAGATGCTCCTGGACCTGGTGACACTTTTCTCTCTCTCTCTCTCTCTCTCTCTCTCTCTCTGTCGCACGTTTTCCAAGTACTATTCCGCAGGGCATGCAGATAATCCCTACCATTTTGCTATCTGGAGTTCTCTTAAGCTGCCAATAACTGTCCTCTTTAACATAGTTGTTACTCCCGCTAGTCCAACTTGTGCCTCTCTCACTTGTTCGCCAGTTTCCTTAGTAGTATAAGCACTTATACAGCTTGTTCTTCCTCTGTCTCTCTGCGTTCTCTCTCTCTCTCTCTCTCTCTCTCTCTCTCTCTCTCCCTATCCCTCGCATGGATTTGTAGCATTTAGAGTCGAGCCTCTTTTACTGATCCACGAAGAACCTACCGAGCACCCTCCTTCGTTTTTCTACGCGACTATACAAGCCGTCCTTGATCCCTGAGCCACGCTTCAACGCCATGTATCTCACCGAGCTCCTCGCAGTTGTTGGCCACATTGTCCAGTCATTTAGCCCTCCCGGAGTTTTTCGCAATTTCTTATTTTGAAAAATCACGATTCATCGGCAAATTTTGTTAACGACGACATTAATTACGTTTTTCTAATTAAAGTCAGATGTGGACACAGTATCATGTATTGTTGAGAGATATTTTCTTTTTTCGCCTCACACATCAAGTTAATTTACTGATGCTATTACCCTGTGTGTATGTACAACACTACAAAGTATGGAGAGAGGGAGAGAGAGAGAGAGAGAGAGAGAGAGAGAGAGAGAGAAAGAGATACAGGGAGAGATGATCGGGCTGCCGGGTCGTCGTAGTACTACGTGATACACGTGGTCACCACTGACGTCACGAGCTGCACTCTCGATTTATCACTCTCTCGAAAGAGAGAGAGAGAGAGAGAGAGAGAGAGAGAGAGAAGTGGAGAAGTGGGAGAAAGAAAGACGCTGAAGGTGTTCTCACAATTGCAACAGAAGCTTGTTTCTCGATTTAATTTTTTCACGATATTTCATAGTTGCCCTTGCAGAAAAAAAAAATTTGGCTGTTTCATAGTTACTCTTGGGTTTTAACAATTATCAGAGAGCATTAGTACCTATATTGGTATGGTTTTTATAGTGGAACTATTGGACATCAATTGTAGTCACATTTTAAAAATCATCGTGACTTATTTTACTGGGAACAATAGCGCCCAGTGTTAATTTTTATTCCGAATAGTAATTATTGAGCGTCCATGAGACTATTTTTTTTGGAGCATTAGAAAGTATCGGTATGGTTTTTTTTTTTTTTAATAAAAGAAACTAAATTTCTAATAATAGTAACTCATAGCTTTCGTAATTATTGAAAATAGCTACTGTTGAATTCTAATACTACGATCAGAGAGTAAAAAAAAATTGTTTTCGTAGTCATTATTTATAACAGTTGCTATTGAACCTTGGTAGCGTCATTGTTAAGGGTGCTCTCACAATTAATAATGAAACCGATAGAAAAAGGATTCTACCGTGAAAATGATGATATACAACAATGCTGCTACATCTGTTTTTTTACATGATTCAATCTACCCTTATGAATCAGTTTTGTCGGCAGTTGTCAAAAAACTTTTTAGGACACTCGATGGTTTCTCTCAATGGCTCAATAATGTCAACAATTTTCGTCAGTATAATCCTAAATAGTTTTTGCCTCGTATATAAAGGTGACGATAGCGAGAAGTACGTTCAGATCCATGAATTATTTATTCGGAGCACGTCCTTTTTTTCGTGAGTATAAGGCTTCGCTTTCGATCATTATTGTTTGAATTCACGGTATACGGAATTCGAATGGACTCCATTAGTTCTATATTTCGATTATGATAATTTTCAAAATTGCCAATGTCAGCGTACATCCGAGACGTTTGTTATATTTTCTCCAAGCGCACAGTAACAATCGACTCGATTTACATAAATACCTTTTTTTGTGCTCGCGAATGTTTTTGTTACTCTCGATATCTCGCGCTTCCTCCTTGCTCTACAATTTCTTTCCATGTTTTTTTTTTATCTCTCGTTTCACGCGTACGTATACATACGCGAGGTGCGCGGTCTACCTGCTTTGCATAAAACTCGCGCGTCTCTAACTTTCCGCGTAATAATAATAATAATAATAATAATAATAATATACACAATAACGCTAATAGGTGGCCTCGGTGAGCGCGCTAAGCGCAGGATAAATCCGCGCCAGTCTCGCTGACGCCATCCATAGACAGCACCTACGTCCTGCCATCCATGTATCGGGTATTCCAGGCCAAATCTACAGGGCCATGATCATCGAGAATAATTTTTTTTTTTCCCAGTACCTTGCAATAACCCCTGTAGCATGAAAAACTGGATTGTTTTTTTTTTTTCATGAAAACGGTTCACTGCATGACGAAACTTTTAGAAAAAAAATTCATATTTGTGTTTCTGTACTAGAGAAATAAGTCAATTTGAGTAAGGATGTCAAAAACTTTGTTTTTCAATTAAAAGTTTAGTATAAAAAAAAAAATACGCGATAACGTTTCACAATGTTAAGTGTACACAACTTTTGTAACGACGATAACAATTTTTACTAAAATTTAAAAACTGTTACCGAGAATTTTTACTCATTAGTCGACATACAACGTACTTGAAAGAATATAAATTCAAATTCGTAATTATCGAAGATGCGTTGATTTCATCTGGAAGAGCCCATACACCTCCCCTCCCCCTCCACACACACACACACACACACACACACACACACACACACACACACAGACCTCTACTAAATGTTATATTTCTCCACTACGTGCATCCAACCACTACTCGAGCGTTACATACGTTCTCCCCCTCGCACTGTATGTCACTGTATTTATGTTCATATTATACCGAGAGATACGCATGCAAGAGTGCCAGTGCGTCCCTTGATCGCATGCATCGCCTTCTCTCCGCAACTTACGAAGAAAATCTCACGAGAACATGTACACACGTACAGAAAAATACTCACACTCGAAATCTCGTACTCAAACATGCATTTGAAATAAATACGGTGAATTGCTTCGGAGAGATAAATACGACTTCCTCGAATGAAATTTTGTCGAGTAGTCGTTGCAAAATATGTACCATTGTAGATGATGCTTTTTTTTCTGAAATATCATAAAAACACACTTCAATCGATACTTGAAATTATTTTTTTTAACTGTTTATTCATTTTTCCTCCATAACTGTAAGGTTGACGTGCATTCACCGAAACAGAAAGAGATAGAGAGAAAGAGAGATATGAATAAGAGTTTGAAATCTTTATTTTTCAAACTATTTCAATAGCAATGTGTTCTCAGCCGCCATGATGTACATATATTTATCTTGCATGACATTTTCATCACACGTTTGGGATCCAGGGCATGAGTTGCAATTTGTGGAACGCCCTGATTCCCGAACCGCTTGAATCCGACATACAATTTTATGCCATAAGGACTAAAGGTTTCTGTTCACAAATTCGAGATGACATTATCAGAAATCTTCTGATCCTGTGTTGAAGTGAAGCCGAACAACTTTTTTGCCTCTATGTGGTAGGCGAAGGTGAGGGGCTCGGTCGACGTGCAGTTTATCATAAATAAAGTAAATAAATGCAGTTTTTGTTTATCGAAATGCAACTATTGAGTGTCCGCTAGTCATTTTTTTAAATTTGAAATCTCTGCTTTATCTTTATAAAACAAAAAACAAAAAATAACTGCAACTTATGTTATACTGACTGCAAGATTAAGGTTTTGGCTTTTGCCGAATTATTTTTTCGATCAAACAAAACCTTTCCGTGGCAATTCATGATTATACTTGAAATGCAGCTGTATTATTAAGATATAAATAATTCAGCCTTCCCACCATCTAAATGCAGAAATTTAGACCTTAAAAAACACATCCCAAGAGACGATCGCTGGGACTTCAAGAGGTGCCTAATTACATCAGGGATGAAGGGTCAAACTAGGCATCTCTCAGACATAATTACCAGCGAATTTATTTCGAGAGTTAACCGCCAAGATCGAAATTTCTACTTCAACAATGTAACGATCACAATAACGAATAAAAAGTTAAAAAATCAAACACCCTGGTCGGATCCTTATCGAAACAAGGATCAGAAATGGTCCTTTGAGAGATCAAGAATTTGGGTATTTTACCTGAAATCTTAATTTATAGAAGCAGAGTTATTATTTTAGTTGTTTTAAAAACAATTATTTATAATTATTCCGAGCTACGATAATTATCAATGATTTTTCTGGATTATTATTTATTTTTTATTACATACGTATTAATCCGTCATCTTCACTATATAAATTTTCTTCCCTGTACGGTTAAAGTCTCTCTATCCCATACGATCGAGCTTCTCTCGGTCCATCATTAATCACCGAGTTTACACACACACACACACACACATATATATATATATAAATATCTATGTATCCAACGTCGCAATAGAATCTGAAATCAGATGTGTGGTAATCGTCGTAGGTCTTGGGGAGCGGCCCGTTACTTTTTACTGCCACTTGGGTATATCATCGAGTACTCCGTGTTAGACGGGAAGGTGAAAAAAAAAGGTTGCTCGAAACGCAACACCCTCTCGTATACTTTCTTGCCGTTTGTCGAACAATCCTCGATCGACGACGTCAAACTCCCAACCGTTAATCGTTCGATCTTTCACCCGTCGATCATTTTCCTGCGAGGCTCACATTGCCATTTTACGTGTATTATCGAATCAACATTAAATTCGTATAATTTTAACGCAATCTTCAAATCAAATAAACTTCTGTTCTGAATGTAAGCTCAACTTCGAGGCTGAAGCAAAACAAAAGAGTGTCGTCAATTTTATTTAAATAGAAAATTGAGCGTTTGTATACCGATGTTTTTTTTTTTTTTTTTTTCAAACCAAATTATTATTGTTACTCGTTTGATGAAACTTTTGCCAGATAAATTTGAGGTTTCGTACGACAGTGGTTGGTTCTCGTGTATATCGCGTAAATAGCGGCTATATAACTATCCCAATAATACTCGGAAATCTCGGAATGCCAACTAAACAAAGGACTGCATTGGCGCATGTATATGTGTACATATCGGCAATGGGTTTTAAATCTCGCGTATCGTAGATTCATCGATAGAGTTGTGTTTGTACGTTGTCCACTACTTAGAAGAGAGAATTCTATGTAGTATTTTCAATGCGTATAGGAGAGAATGAGGTATATTGGATACACACCAATACCTTTAACGTTCTTGTACGTTCAGTACAGCTCTTAGCCTATAATACTCTGCACATACGTAGGTGTGCACTCCAGGCCACTGGAGATTTTACTACTCGCTGCTGCTGCTGCTGCTGCTGCTGCTTGGTAAGGCACGGAGAGATTGTGGTCTTGGTGTTAGGCAGCCCAAGGCCAGCACCTGCATCAAATCCCCCACCATGATATCCTCGACATCATAGCCCCAGAGTGCAGCGACGTCGAGAGACGTATATATATATATATATATGCCTACGTGCAGCAACTCCCCGGGACAGAATTGTACCACTCTTTCCCCCTCGTGCTGTTTTTTTTTTCTTCTTTTTTTTTTTTTTTCATTCGTTAATCATCTCTCGTCCCCTCGGCTCTTCTCTGACTGTTGACTGGCATCAACGGGCAACGTTTAACAACGAGTAATGAAAAAGAAAAAAAAAAAAAGGATTAATTACAAAATAAAACACCGATAGGAATTGTAATGGTCGAAACACGACTATGGGAGTGACAGCTGCAATTTTCTTTTTTTTTTTTATTTACAGGAATTTTCTTTTTAGTTTTATTGAGATGTAGATATCGTTCCTCGAACTGTAACCAGTAGTGGGACATGCCGAGTTAATGTATACTATTTATATTTTCCGCCAATGTATACAGAAGCATTGGTTGTCCAGTCACCGGTTCCTGTTTGATGACCGGTACGTTCACTTCGTCTGCAGGAATACTCGCATTAACAATATACTCCACAGTTACATCAAGTACAGATATAGTTTTTATGCAACCATATACATGTGTGGTTGATGTAATTATAAAAAAATATTCTGCAGTCTGAAATTTGTGGTTGTCACTCCAGCAGTTGCAATGTGAGTATTTAAAAAAAATTTTTTTTTTTAAATTATTATTTCAAACGATTACCTTTTTCAGGTTTTTATGTCCCTTTCCCCTGTTTTTTTTTCATTCCTTAAAACGTCCTCCAGAATGTTGTCCGCAGCCACCTCTTATCTAATGAACTTCCGTGTCGCATTTGCACGAGGATACAGGGAAACTACGGAAAACCTGGCCGAAGCAGACGGCTGAATTTTACTGGGGTTCAAATTGTATTACAGTAAACTCTCTCTCTAATTCAATGCTCTCGGGACTGAATTTCCGTGGTACTAGAGAGAGTTTGGCCTACCAGAGAGCGTCCCCCGCACCATGAGCTACCGCATACGGCAATTTTTTTTATTGTAGGAAATGGCTGGGTTAGGGCACCGAGGTGCGATTAGGGGCAAATTTAAAATGTTGCGTCTATTTTAGGTTATGTTGTGGAAGTGCCCTCCATGATAGATAGATAAAAGTTGGGATAACCGCTTTCCCACCTGGGGCTCTCTGCCAGAGAGAATTTAGGAGAAATTGCCTCTCAGAGAGCGTTGAGTTAAAGAGAGTTCACTGCGTACCATCAGAAACTCAGAAAAACTGCGACCCACTAAATACTCGGAGCACGCGTGAGTGTCAATCCAAGCGAACACCCATCCAAGTACTGGTCAGGACCACTTTTCAGTATAGTCACAATTCATATTAGGAATTACAGATTTTTGCCTGAAATACATATTATTTCTAATAATTATAATAATAACAATAATAAGAATTATATTTATTTAATACGTTGCTAGGCTAAGAAGTGATTCTGCAAAATTCGATGCAGCAATGGTTAGAGATTTACCGTCGGGGAGACGCCCACGCGAAAAACTTCTATGTTAATTCACGTCGATTGAGCTCAGCCGCGAGAGCTCCGTTCGCGGCATATACTAGATACGTCTTGTGACGTCAGATATAAACCTATGCGTGTTGAATGACCAGAGCTATCGACGATTATCGACGCAGTTCAATGAATCGTACGTGTGTAACGGTATACATCGAGGATATAATGAAAAGGTGATCGCTCGTGCGAAATTTGCATCCCGACGTTTATTATTGTGAGAAAATAAAAATAATATGACAACAACTATCGTCATATAGGTATTACCTGCATTGCCGAGGCAATTTTCCGCGGCTGGTCGACGCGACGTTCCTGTGCACGCTGACGCAAGGATTCTTGACTCTTGGCATATGCATCTCATCATATAACTGTGCATTTTCTTGAACTCTTATACGAGAATAACCGGAATCTTGTTATTCATTTTAATCCATATATGTACTATTTTTTTTTTTTTTTCTTCGCTTATGCATATTCGCATCACCAACATATAATATGCCTTTTTCATATGTCACGATCTTTTTGCATTCAAGGAGGCATCGATTCATCCCTTCTTCGTTAAATATTAATCTGCACAATCATAAAGTTACGAGGGTTCTCTGAAATCGCGTATAAAAAAAATTGAATTCGGAGATTCGATTTTAATTATATCATACAAAATGTCATTTTTTTTTTCTTTATCCAATTCAAGCTGAGTAGTCTATTGTCCAAACAAACAGCAAAATTAACGTCATTGAACTTTGAGAGGTTACTACAAATAAATAGAATGAAAAATAAAAATGAAATGAATTTGTCTGGACTAAAACAACTTACGAACACGCGAAAATTCGAAAAAACGAGAACGTCGAATTTTTCGTGAGGAAGAAAAACAAAGGTTTTCCTCTATCGACAAAATCTGTTCAGTTATTGCGCATGAGCTATAATACCGTTATCAATCAATGCAATCAATTTGCATACAATGCATAAATGAGTTCAGTCTCCACCCCCTATATATAGTTGTTTCATCGGTAGCACACGCATCCGACCCAATTTATCTCCGAGTGAAACAGTCGTCTCTCGAGCTCATACCGACATTACATTATAATACACTATTATGTTATACATCAAATGACACATGCGGTGTGCGGCTGCGTGAGATGCAGCGCGGGGAGAAAAAAAAACACGAGAGGTGCTCGGGCGAGAGATCAAGCCGGCTGCAAAACCGGCTGTTATATAGCGAAAGATCGAGAGAGGGAGATAGAAACGATGGCATTGACGGGGCTCGAGAGTGCCAACATCGAGAAAAGGCGAAAGTAGTGCAACACTGTAGTAAATGCAACGCCTCTGCATCTCCTTCAACCACCCCCCGATCCTTCGTTCTCGCGCTCTGCTCTTCATATCGCGATTCTAGACGTCCATATCTGTTCCATATCACATGGAGTATATCTACACTTCATTCGACAAGTCTTGGTCACACATTATATGCCAGTTCGCGGATTATAGTTTAATGCTCGTGAACGTTTCTAGGTTACTATACAACTGCGATGTATAGCTCTCGTTTCACGCACGAGGATGCGTAAACCGGGTAAACCCGGTAGCTCGAACACTTCTGTTCATGACCCCGGGAATCCAAAAATCTTCATTGAAAAACCACAAACCTAAACGACGAAAAAAAAATCATGATTTCGTAAAATTCCGGCATTTCCGGGGGTGAAATGAAGTTCGTCGCATTTGGTCTAAAATCTTTGGATCGAGTGAATGATTTAGTATCGTAAAATGCTTGAGATGCACATCGACTAGCGGCGATTATTGTAGAGTCAATGAAGCGCTTTTTGCCATTTTTTTTTTTTTTTCGATAAAAGACAGTTAACCGAAAGAAAACGACCCATTGATAAACAGTGATCGTTTATCTTTACAATGATTTATTGGAAAAATATGATAATCGAAAGAAAACAATTTATATACAAGCTGCGATATTTTGGCTTCGGTAGTCCGAACTGTTTAGGCCTGAAAGCTTTTTGAAGTTCGACTTGATAGGGTCACAATAAATTGTTTGCAATACATTTTATGGTCCTCACTACCCGCGGTAAATTTCGTCATTTTAAAAAATGTGCACATTGAAACTTTTTCATTCTGTTTAATTATTTTTGCCTATTTTAAAATTTCTCTTTATGTAATATGACTGGCTGTTTCAATTTTAGATTCCTCATAAAAAAAAAAAAAGTTTCGTCAATGCACAAAAATAACGAGGAAGCATCATGCAAATTTCAATCCATCCCTCTCTTCTGATTTTCTCTCCCTCTCTCGTTTCATCAGTCATCTACTTTCGTGATCATGCGAAATGAAAAAAAAAAAATATTTGATTCTTTATCAAAGCCACGATGTATCGCCTGGAGCAACGATTATTATCGACAAAGTACCATTTTACCATTAATAATTCGCCATTCTGCGATCGCATCGTCGAACAAGCGGATCGATAGAATATATATATGTACGTCGACTGCTTCACGGCGAGAGATCTCTGTATATTAATCGTAAAGCAGCTGGATTATTTACTGTACACACACACACACACACACACACACACACACACACACATGCATATAGACTCATGCATAGTAAAAACATAGTTATTCGTAATAAGTCTTTGCATGCTATCTCCCGAGCTGGTCCATTGGGGCAAGGGGCTCTCTGTACTCCGTGGCGTTCCCCACGTAAGTACCTATGCCTTTATCGTCTTTTATATTGCAATATTATTGTATAGACATTATGTTATATATATATATATATATATAATATAACCACATATACACAACGGAGAGACTTTTCGCAATAATTCTTTGCGCGCAGTGTGCGCTCATGCGTGCGACGACCTGAATCTTTGTGCGCATGCATAAAGGCCCTCGGGGAACACCTCTCTTTTGCACACTTCACCCCGATATTAGGTAACGGACAAGACAAAACGCGCGCCTGACTTCATCTCGTGACTTATCAAAATCTCGAGATCCATTGCCGAGAGTTTCGCGGTTTCCTCGCGATTATTTCTAACACACAGACACACGCACACACACATCTCCGAACATATATGTACCGCTTGAAAGTCTTATGTGCTATTGATACATTTGATCCATAATCAAATTACGTACAATGTTAATCCCTCTGTTCTGTCAGCTTCGCAAATAAAATACGAAGAGAATCCATTGGAAGTCGAGTTTCCAGTTAATAGTATAAAAGACGAGTGAAAATATCATGATTAATTCGGCCAATTATACATAAAGTTTTAACGTGCCCTGATTTGATCTTCTCCGATGCGTCACGTTCTACACGTAAAATGTCGCCTCATCGCTAGAAATAGTCCGGTTATGTATACATATTATATGCATATACAAGCCGCCAATTCTCGAGAGCCACATATATTCAAGTACATCGCGTATTATACTGTAAATATATATACACGGCTACTCGGGATCACTTCAGACTCTCATCCACGACTCTCCATCCCACCGGAAGCATCGACGATGATCCGAGCAATAAGTGGCACGACGACTTTGCATCTGGGGGGGGGGGGGGGGGGAAATTACAACGAAAAAAAAAAATATCTACAGATTTTCATCTCCCGCCCTGCCCCCCCCCCCCCTCTCCCGCTATACTTAATCTTATTTGAACACGGCGAGGCTTCGTTTCGATGCATGTATATATGTGCAATCATAGGCGCGTAGATGCTTCTGAACGCATCGGCGACACAGAAATGGCAAATCTTAACACACTCAAAATTTCATTCGTCCGACACTCGACACGCAACTCGCTCGCGTATTTATGGCTTGGGAGGGGGGGGGGGGGGTGTTATGAAAGAGTACTCGTAAGGCCCGTTATCGTCCCCAGGACCCGGCTGATTGCCCCTCGTGAACAAAGAGAGTGTCTGGGGCGATGCAGAGCAAACGACGAGGACAGCTGGATCTCGTGGAAAGAGCGAGATAGTCGACGAATTGCGGGAGAGGCGGACGAGGAGGTGAGGAGCTTAGTGGGAGGAGAGAGAGAGAGAGAGAGAGAGAGAGAGAGAGAGAGGAAAAAAGAGTAACTCGAGGAGATTGTTCGTGATGAGGTGGTTAAACCGGTTTGGGCACGCGTGTGCGTGAAACGTGCAGCTCACCCCTCCTCCTCCTTCTCGTCCACGGTCTCCTACTCTTCCTCTCCGCTCTTTTTTCGACCAACTCGCATTCTGTCTCTGTCTTTTTCACGTACGTACACTCGCCTTGTTTTCCCTCTTACTCACTTGCTCTTTTACTCTTTTGACTGCAACGCTGCTCCCTCCTTTCCGCTCCTTCGCTCTTCAGCCTTCTTGCCTCTATCTCTCTCCTCGCGTTGCATCGGCGTCGCGGACTGCATCGAGCTCTAGCGAGAACCCGCGAGGGAAGAGACACGAGTTCACTTTATCGTTTTTTTTTTTTCTTCTTTTTTATCTTCATCTCTCTCTCTCTCTTTCTCTCCTCCTTCTCAATCGCGTCTCGCTGTATCTCTCGCTCGCCCATCCTCGCTTAATCTTGGAGTTCTTTCTGATTCTAGGGGAACCCAACGACGGTGCACTGCACTCCGTCACTGCTACTCTTCGGGTCATATCAGCGACATTTTCGGATACTAGCAATCTTTTCATTCTCTCTCTCTCTCTCTCCGAGTATATACGTATTTTATTTGAGCATGCTCTCCTTCGCAAGGTTCAGGACTATAGGTTCTTCTTTTTCAGATTGCTTGAATAGGATAAAATCACATGATTGCACAAGCTCGCTATGTTTTACGTTCTGTATGAATCGATTTTTTTTTTTTTTTTGAGAAAAAATTGACTCCACCGTATGAAATGTTTTCCGTCTCTTTCATATTTTGTCAGCCACGACAGTGAAGCTCCTTAACACAGACACGCGCCTGTACAACGACGACTGCAAGACCAGTTCTACCGTATACACACCATCGTAGGATTGAACATTTCACGCGAAACACACGAATGCATATGCGTGCACGTAAGGCTTTTGTTGTTTCGTGTATATTATCCGCTTCGCGTGGTAGAGAAAACCGCGTCGTAGTGTGTAAAGATACACACACACACACACACATACACACACACACAGAGATGTGTGTAAATTTGTCGCGTGTGGATATGCGCGAAACCGATTTGGAGTGGAGGGAGAGCACGAGAAAGGGAGAGTGTGGCTGGCGAGTAAGGGAGAACGCGAATTACAAAACTACTATCCGTTTTTCTCTTTTTTCTCTCCTCCTCTCTCTCTCTCTCTCTCTTTCCCCTTACGCTCTTGTGACTGTGGATGCTGGTTGAGATATTGCAACGGTGGCGTTTGTGCTTGTGTATTGGAGGCGGGTTTGTTGCTCTCGCTTCTCTTTTCCTCTATCTCTCCGTACTCTCTCCCGTCGTTTTTCCTACCTTTCCTTCTTATCGTACTCTCCCACTGTATCAACTAGGTTCGTCCCAGTCGTTTTCTCTCTCTCTTTCTCTATCGTTCTCCTATATATCCATTTGCTCTCTCTCTCTCTCTCTCTCTCTCCCTCTCTCTCTCTCTCTCTCTCTCTCTCTCTCTCTCTCTCTCTCTCTCTCTCTCTCTCTCTTTCTTTCTCTTTCTCTCTTTCTACCCGTTTCTCTCACTCTGACGAGCACGGGCTTGCTTTGGTTCATCTTGCGTTCACCCATCTGTGTTTGTGCGTTAAAAGAGCGGGGACTCGCGCGTGTTAGTCGCACGCCGTATATGCGTACGACAAAGCTGTACCATGGCTAAACGAGCTTAAAGCTCCAATATACTTATCGACTGGAGAAGCTGACGAAGATAAAAAAAAATACAGCCTTAACTCCGTATTTTTCTTTCCTACACCCACTATTCCATTTTAATACGCGCCAAGTGTTATTTATTTGCATCAAACGAGATTTCTTTGAACGACACAACGTATCGAACTACACTGCAAATCCAAGTGTGTAGTTTTTACACACTTATGTGTGTAATTTCTTGTAGTCACTTTTTACTCACTTTCACGTGTGAGTACAAGAAATTACACACATAAGTGTGTAAAAACTACACACTTGGATTTGCAGTGTATTGCACAAGTACGGAACGATTGTAGCCTGATCAGATTCTGCGTTTTTTTAATTAAGCTTCGGATGGATGAAATTAACATGAAATCAAGCAGTTTCATTTTTCTCAGAAACGAGTCCGTTTGAGTTGGAATTGCAAGTGCAAAAGCGAGGAAACTGACTGTCATGGAGCAGCGCAAGTGGCCTCGCGGGTGCCCCAACCAGCCTCGGATGGATCGGGCTCCGTGGACCACTTGTCTCGCTCTTCCTTGAACTTGAACTCGAGCTGCAAAACAATCCTTACAGCAAATCTGCGAAAGCTTCAGGTCAGAGGAGCTCGATTCGTTCTTCAGGAGGAACGGAATCAACGGACCGTGATACTGGCTGCCCACTACTACGTAGATATTTTTTGGCGCTATATCCAAGCCCGATAAGCAGGTTTCCGGCAGGGTAGTAATGGCACAGTGCGTCATTAGCGTGATCCTATTAAGGCCGGATGTGACACGATTATTCAGGTCGACGGCTATCTGTTAGTTTTCTCTCGCGAAAAAAGTGATAGTGAAAACCCAAAAGTATAATTATACAACATCAAAAGCATCGCTATTCTTTAATGGCGCGATTTGATTTCTTTTTGCTGCACCTAACGATTTCAATTGTCACGCTCATATATGCTGCACACCAGTGCTCCAAGAAGTTTGAGCAAAATTTTCGCGTTTCATTGCGACAGATCAAACATGGCACTAGAATCCTTTTTGTCCTACGAAAACCAATCACGTAACGGACAGAGTGAACCTTGCCGAAGACCCACGGGAGCTTTATTGTCTGTGGTTTTTGCGCTGACCACAGATTTGATACTTCTGTTATTGACTCTCTTCCAACACAGCCGTTTCCATCCGTTTCTCCGTTTGTTCGACCATTCATATCTCTATCCGACGGTTTACTTTTATTTTCGTCGACCACTCGTTAATCCCATCATATTGTAACTCTGTTTCTAGAAGGTCATTACCATAAGGGCGTTGCTTGTATAATTTCAGTCAGGCGTTTCACGATTTTTCTTTTTGGTCTTTACAGGAGACGAACACGTTTTCCGTATCGTTGCTACTGCGGTTTTTTTCTTCTTCTTCTTATTCTTCTTTTGTTTCTCCTTTTTCAGGCGACCTGCGGTCGGTCACTCAGGCGAGCCATTATTACGCTTTATATTTCGACAGGGTGCGAAACGAGGCAAAAAAACGCGTTTATTGAGCGCTGTGGTAATCGAGTTCCTTGAACCGCGTATACCCGATTGAAATATCGTACAAACGGCTCGACGCCGGTTAGAGTTTGTATTAGATTTGAATATTATTTTACCTTAGTTGGAAAACGATCAGTCCTCCGTGGATACATAAATAATATCTTAAGCTTTCAATTATCATATTATTGACCTCTGACCATTACCGAGTGAGACGTTTTAACGATAAAAAAAAAAAAAAAAAACAAAAAACAAAAAAACCTGATTCACTGGGCGTCTTGACTCCGAAAAATCATTATTTGTGTCACGGTGACGTCGTGGACATTTATTGCCTTTCCGACCTTTTCACCCCGAATGATCGATAACGCATATTTTCCCTGTACCTCCGACATAAACCTACAGCGTCTCTATCTATCACTCGTTCTCCCGGACAGCAAGATTAATCGTCGGGTCAGCCGATATTAGACATTCGTTTGTATTTAACGATCTCGGGATCCCTAGTGAGGTAGCATCCACATGTTTTCTATCAGAGATACTTCGTCCATCAACTTTTCGCCGATTTTTCCACTTTGATAACGTTTTGGACTTATTTTGAGGCTTTATTCGTCATCAAAATGTACGATACATCAAAACTGACTTATTATTCGAGGTATCCCGATCGAAAGAAGGGCGTATCTCGTTAGGCTTTCATTGGCAACCCCGTATATACACACAGATGTAAAATTATGTTGCAAAAAAAAAAAAACGTTAAAGAATAACAATTAGATTGATGAATAATGAAATCAATCATTTTTTGAAAATATGACCCGTTGATAGGAATACGTTAATTGTTGCACCAATAAAACTTTCGAATGTGATATAATTGAATCATAGAACTCAACGTATATTTATAATTATTACAAAATGTATTTTTTGCACCGAGCGTTATTAGTGTCTTGTGCGTCTCAGGCAGCGCTGTTTCTTCGACAGTCTTCTCCGTCCCTCATACTATAATACCAACCCCGGAGGATTTCTCAAGGATAACGAGTAATCCAGAATAGCGGATCCGGGATATATATACACGAAGAGGTTTTCTCGTCTCGATTCGCTCCTCGATCGAGCTGCCGCCTCTTTGCGGTGTCAGAAATCTCCTGGGTCGTAATTACTTTGTATTTTGATCCTTTTCTCGACAGTCCTGCGAGGAGTGAAATGACCGAGGGAGATGGCCAGTGGCGGTCGTGGCTCGTCTCATCGGTTCTTTTTTTTTTTTTCTTTTTTTCTAATTTATTTCTCAGAAGACGAGGGAGGAACGGGGGTGAGAGAGTGCGATCAGGACGAGACCTGGCTATTCGTCCAGCTGGTTCATCTTTTGAGTGGGTTTGCTCGAACCACGAACCACAACACCATTCTGATGGTTCTTCCTCGTCTTGGTCTGTTTTCCCCCATTCTACTTAATTTTTTCTCCGTCGCTTATATATATGCCCTCAAAACGTGACTCGACGAAAGACGAGGGGCCCGTTTTGTTTTGACAAATCTTCAGGGCCGCGCTTGGCGTATAATGCGCCGCTTCAGTTGGTCCACTGTTTGGTTTGTCCATTGAAGACCATCAGTGACATCAGTATACGCTCCTAGGGTCTCTCCTCTGCCGTCCAATGTTGCACGTGTGTATTGGTGTCGCAACGTTGCCCCATTGTATATGAGACTGGTCCTGTTCACCCGATGCTGGTTATAGAGGTTCGTATACTACGTTCTCCTCTTCACCAGTTTTATTCCTCGTGTTTTTTTCCAAGGGCGGGGGGGGGGGGCCCCTTCGGGTGTGTTTCTGTGGCGGAGCTCAGTAGTTTTTCCCCTCTTCTTCGCCAACACCGCTGCTTTTGCTGCTTCCCCGATGTAAACACGGGTGGCTGATAGCCATAGGGCCTTACAGACGCGGGCCCACGATAGCTGAACGGGAGTATGGTAAGACGAAGAAGGAAACTGAAAGAGAGACAGAGCGAGAAAGAGAGAGAGAGAAGCGACGACAAATGGAGGAATGGGTAAGAGAGATAAAGAAGAGTAGATATATAGGGAGCCGTTGGACGATCAAGCGGAGAAACTCCGAGGGGAACCGTACCGAGAAGAATGAGAAACAGAGACAGAAAATTGTAGAGAACGAAGAGAGAGAAAGAGAGAGCAAAGCGAAGAACGTAAAAAACACGGACGGGCGAGTGAGCAGTGCGAGAAGGCGGAGGGAAGCAAAGTGCAGCTGAGCTGCTATGGTCTCTACCGCAGTAGCGTAGGACCCCTTAGGGCCCCATGAAGCTACATCGGCGCTGGTTGAGCTGGCTTCGAACATCCAAGTATATATAGTAATATATGTTGAAGCGAGGACCGAGCAAGGTCTCGCGGACGACCAACCCAAGCTCAGCTGATATCAACCCAGCTCGGTCCGGTGCTGCGGGCTGCAGTAGTCTTTCCGCGTGTGCACACAGACGTGTATACACATACATGCACGCACAAACACGGACTCAATGTAACCGATAAACAGGTTCTTGCACCCGGAATTGTATATGATTTTCTTCCAATCATACCATAATCTATCTCCTTTCCCGGTACATCACAAACAACCAAATGAAAATCACACGGTGGGCGTATGAAATCAGAGCTCTAGGATTTTCTGTTTTACCCGAAAAAAAAAAGAACAGGGACTTACGACTTGGCTTATTTTTTAAACACCTGCGGAATAGGGTCACTGTACCGTAAAATCAGCCCTCCAGAATGTTACCCTCTACCCTATAAGTAGCGCAGCGTTTGCCAGAATGCCGAGTAGAAAAGAAAATGGAGTAATGAAAAGGAGAAAAAAGTTCAGATCCTGTCCCCCCTCCCCCCCTCACTCCCCGAAGTCTGAAGTAGGCATAAGGCTTTTGTAAATGACGGAGACCCTTTGCGCTTTCTTTCTCCGCCTGTCTCTGGCTCTATGAGCCTCTCTCTATCTCAATGGTATCTGCACCTACGACACCAAAACGTGTCGAATGAGCGTGAAGGTGCCATTGTGTATCCCGGCATCGCAAGTCAGTTTTCAATAGAACACTCTTCGGGGTTTTCTCTGTCCTCTCTTAATGTGAACATGGGCCGTTCCTTGTCACATCAGCCTTTCAAAATTCAACAGTGATTTGAAGTCTCTCCTATGAATCAACGAAACAAAGATGTACGAACACGAACCAACAGAATTGGCCCCCATTTTGTTTGCTGCAAAATTTCCTTAAAGTTACCGCATGTTTCGAGATTTCACAAGATCATGAAATTTCGAAAAAAATCCTGTCATCACTCCAACTTTCGTAAACTTGTAGCTATATCGAGGCAAAAATATTTACACACGTTGGCCGCAAGCGACAAGGATTTTTGGTATTAACTTCTTGAAGAATCGCTTATAGGGGTTCTTTTACAATGGGATTTTGAATTTTTCGAAAAGTATCCAAACTCTTTAGGTCATGCAAATTTCGAGGTACCTGTTCAAGTTTTTTGTTTTTTTTTTTTTGCAAAACTAAAATAGAAGACAATGATTCGTGATGTTGAATTGCCGCGAACGATCGACAGAGGTTTTCAAATTTTGTGAAATTTTTCTTAAAAACGAGATATTAAACAACGTAACTATGGTGGAAAATATTTTTTGATCAAGTTTTATCAAGAATCCCTTGATTTTGTGATTCGACGAGAATTTGCGAATGCTTCTAATTTATAGAGAAGTACTGCTGTGCCTCCTCATAATTTAACTGCCATTTATTCATTCGTAGAAACTCCGTGTTTTCGTTTTATCGTGAGCCAATTAATTTTACACGAATCGCCCCGTATGTGACTCTGTTGTGGGTAGATGAATCCACCGCTACACCGGGCGCTACCTGGAGGTGTGCGCATCACGTTTTTCGACGTTTATCCGATGCTGCCCCAGGACTCGGAAAAACACGAGGAACACGGTAGCGCGTTCGTGATGGCGTTTCGTATATTATCCAAAGGGGACGAAAAACCGTTTCTCTCCATCCTCGTTCTGCCCCATCCAGTCTACTGAAGTGGGTCACACCGAAGTGGTTGATTGTATTTCCTTTTTTTTTTTTTTTTTTAATTTTTTCTCATTCGCTTTGCCCGCGCAGAGCCTCTCCACCGGTGCATCCGTAGGTACCATATTCACCTGTATATGTATATGTGTGTGTGTGTTATACCAAACTATACACAACGATGGTACTCGGTTAACTCTGTCTGCTGCTTGGTGCCTGTATAGCTTCGTGTAAAAGAGCTCATGTGGCGACGTCCAGGCTACCAGAAGCAGCATCACCAGCTCCCCGCATCACTGAAAACTGGCTCGGGAGTCCATCCACCGCCATGGCTGGCTTGTACCTCTCGATTTCTCTCTCTCTCTCTCTCTCTCTGTCTTTCCAATGTGGATGGGCCCCCTCGAACAGGGTCCTACGACGCACAAGCAACCTTATGGATGATACGTTGTTTTTTTTTCCTTCCTTTTTCTACTGTAATTTTTTTTCTTCTTATCGTCTCTTGCGCCCAATCTTCACGTGTATTTCTCTCTTTCTCTCTCTCTCTCTCTCTCTCTCTCTCTCTCCTTCTCTACGACTTCTCGTTCACCGTCGAGTCGAGAGAGAAGAGGATGTCATTATGAAAATGATACTGTATGTATATCTCGAGATACCTGCGGAGGGAAAAGGGGACAACGAGAGACGGAAAGACCGCAGCGTCAAAACCACGGCAATTACTCGTAATGAAACACCCCGATCTCCACCCGAGTGCACTATATATAGTATATTTTATACAGATATTTAATATTATATACACATGCATATGTCCGCAGTGAATATGGGTAGACGAGAGAAAAGAGGACGAACCGACCAATCATTGACGACATTTATGCTTCGTATCTTTATATAATTCGCTCTGCTTCTTTATTTTCGCGGAGTTGAATTGAAACTCGGATAAAAATGTACGATAAAGCCCTTGAAGAGCACTATATGTCGTGGTCGTAGTACAACGCACACTTTCTACAAACGGTATAGTATGTATGCATATACGAACGAGCGCATATAAGGCTCATGAGCTGCACATCGGCGATGTTGCATCGCGTGCAAATAACTCGTAAGGATTCTGATACCCCGCCCCTTCCCTTCAGCTCTCTCTCTCTCTCTCTCTCTCTCTCTCTCTTTCTTTCCTTTTTTTGCATCTTTTTTTCTTTTTTTTTTGCTTCATCCACTCCTCTCTCTTCACTTGTGTGTACGAAGGCTCATGCAGCAAGGACTCGCGTACCCCGCACCACCGTAAAATGAAAATTATTGCTGACGTCGGGGCGTAAAGTTTTCGCCTCGTATGCACAGCGTGGTCCCCGCCGGAGCGAAAAAGGAATCGCGTGTAAATATATATAGATACATGTATATATGTGTATAGATTGGGACTGATTTTCCTTCCCTCGTCCAGTCTTTCTGTATGTATTTTATTTTTCGCCAACGCTTTGCTCTCTCTCTCTCTCTCTTTCCCTCCATCTGGTTTATTCGTACTGCCAGTTTCAACGCGATGTTAACGGCTCCTTAATCGCGTACGTGCATGCGGGAGCATATAATAATCGCGAGCCAACATCGTGGACTCTACCTCGCAAAAGCTCTCAGGAGGGATGCCAGCGCGTGATCTTTTGAAAAGCCAGAAATCCAATCATTATTAGCCACCGGGCAAAAACACGAGGCTCGTCGCGCGATCAAATTGATTCATGACATATGTGAATCGCTTTGCGCCGTTCATATTAACTGCGAACCTTTGCATCTACGATAAGGAAGATTTATCAAATATTATGTGAATAAAGTACCCGTACCACTTATCGATCGTAAAAAGAAGGGCTGTAAAATGATTTTTTCTAGAAACTCAAATTTGAGAAAAATTATCATAGCTATAAATGAAAGAACAATATATTCATATCGCGTTTCACTAGACTCCCATTTGGCTCTTTTGCGACGTCTGATGGCCACTGTAGCGAAATATAGTTTCAAAAAAAACATTATAATTTTACATAAAATGTTTCTCCAACATGATCTACGATTGCACTGTTTTTTTTTGTGTCTACCGAATCGTCATGGTTTTCGGAATACAGGATAAAATTTTTCGTATCACAGAGATTAGTTCACTGCATATGTGTCGATCTTGGGGAAATAAATGTTTTAATGCACACAGCCAATTAAGAGAATCACGACATTTTGTTTGAATTACCTACTTATTTTCAGTGCTTCGTTATTGGATCCGAATGAAATTGAGAAGACGTATTAATACGATTTGATTGTCGTATACGCAAATATCAACCCTGACAGATATTTTCCATATTACAAAGATACATCCTTAAGTTGCTACATTTTAAAAATCCATAATTTGCAACAATAATGATTCAATTATGGAACCACCATGTCCCTCCTAATTCCAATGTATACATACGTTACGCGTTTATGTGAGGAGTCACGATTCATGTTTAACGTGAATTTTACACGTTGCATGGTCGTAAATGAGCCCGAAGCATGTGTAAATGCTGCGAGCTTCTCGTGACGGAAGAGGGCGGGTGTATCTGAATTCCACTATCGTATGTATACAACGTATGCATATAATAATATATAGACGCACGTGTTCAACCCGGAGTCACACACACACACACACACACACACACAATGTATGGCCTTTTGTTTGATGTGAATCATCAAAGGTGTTTTTCGTCGAATAAGTATAACGACGAATCTGATTGTATACCAACTGCGGGTCTCAAGCACCATATATACTGTATAATATTTTAACAGTCCATCATTTTAGCCTCCGTCTTAATATTGAACATATATAAAAAAAAATTCCGGGTTAAATCCCACTGACAGCACCATCTGTTATGTCTGACAATGAATGCAACAGAAAAAGGACATCTTTTGGATTGGGTTGCGACACTTTGAATTTCAGTCAGTGGCACCGAAAGCAGCTATTTTATGCAATAAGAAACTTTTATAGTTCAAATTTCATTTAAAAAATTTCTCACACTGTCAAAAATTGAACTACCCTAAGATAAGCCAAAATAAAGATAGTAAGTTCGTTGGTTAGTTGAACAATTGAATTTAAAAAAAAGTTCGCGACAGTTAGGATAAATTCTACCCTACAGTATGAAATGCAGTCTAAAAATACCATCGCAATGATAATGAGTGTAAACGTCAAACAAGGCATCTCTCGAACTCAATTGCCAGCTATCGATCCCCTTACGCGAGGTTCTATATATGGGGAAACTTTTATAAAAGGTGGTAATAGAAAAAAAAAAAAAAACTTGAAAAAAAGCACACTACCCTGATGCACATTCATATCGAGGGTTTGAAAGATGCAAGGCATAACAAGTTAGTCTGGCGTCGGGCCATCTACACACATGCATATTGTCGGTCTTCGAGCCTTGCAGCTCAACAGGTAAACGCACGTAGCGAGCATAGGGAATAACCCACCCTGCACAAGTAACTGGCAACTAAACCATGTTAATGCAGTTGTGTATACCTATACACATTTTCTCTGCGTATAGGCGGATATAATATCCAAGCGTGAACAAACGCTTACATCCCTGTTGCACACGCTAGTCTTGTGCATGCATTGGCGCTGCGTGATGAAGGGCTCACCGCACTATATATATTGTCTCTGGTTCTCCGCGTGTATGACTCACTGGGGCAAGCATAAAATAGTCATAGACCCGATATGTGAGTTGTGCATCAGCGACACAAAGACCCGACGCTCGCCTACATTTTCTGTGTAGTATTCATAGATGCTTGTGCACAGACAATGCTTTTTCTACAACGTATATTTCACGGATACAACAGTTCGAACGATCGATATGATTCATTCCTGATTTTCAACCATATACTATCCCATCAAGAATTCGTAATTTAATTTGGCATTCACGCGATGAGGTACAACTATGAATAACAAATTTATAAATTTTTTTTCTCATACTTTTCCTTTTTTGCCTGCCTGACTTATCTCTATTGGTGTCATTTGGGGGAAGATTTCATATCAGCCGCTTGAGAAAGGTGGCAAATTATGAAGGAATCAACTTGAAAATTTCTGATGAGAAAAATTGTGTCACTCGTCAAGCTCAATCGTCGGAATTCGATGTCATTGCTGTGAACGTTTCTACCGCCAAAAAAATTGCTAAACTTTTTCGTCCGATTGGAAGCTCCGAGAAGTTCTTTGCGCATTGAATGTCATCGATGTGCTCGAATAATTTTTTTCCGTTGCTCAGACCGTGTATCCGAAGAACTTCATGAAGAAAAGCATGAACCTTGATGCTGAGAGGATTTTATTTCCAATGTCCAGTGAAAAATGCTATCAATATTAAAGCTTATGACGTTTTTTCTCAACGATACTAATTCTTTCCAAGTATTTGAGGCTCTGATGGGTGCTTTGAAGACGAACATTGAAAGCATTTAGTTAGCTATTCACTGAAAAAAATTCTATCAATATTACTGACAGTTACGATTCTTTATCTCTCATCGATGACAGAGTAGATCTCAAGACCCGGATACTTTGAGCTTTCTCGAGAGATGATTTAAGCACAGCAAAAATCAGGATAGTTTACTGGTGACATTCAATGAGCATAAAACTCGGTGGAGCTTTTGCCCTATCGAAGATATTGAATCACACACATTCGAATGATACGTGGTGCTTATAAGTTCCTATAGGTCTTACTAATTTGGACCCGTGAATAATTCATTGATTGTCACTTAACGTGTGTTTTGAGATACCGGAATTGGAACATTCGATCAAGCCTCCCTTTAGTCATCATTCGTCCAATGAACTTCCAATCGAAGCTTTGTTTTACTCATTATTGATTCGATAATGAGGGGGTGACGAATTTACGAAACCGAGCTATCACTCGGTTGATGATAATAGAGAAACCAGTGATTTATTGCAATTAAAAAATATCTTGTTCATCGATCCTATCCCGCCAGAATTTGGTTCAACAATGATTCGAAGAACAGAGCCATGAACGATGAAAAAATTCCAAGAGCGTTAAGGAGTTTCCGGATCTCTCATATATATGCCCGTGCAGAGTGTCACTTGCACGTGCGCGAGAGAGACTCGTTGATTGTTTTGCGAGGCCCTGAAAGCTTGTACAACACACATTGTTGATCCGGGTTCGCGCATCAACTGACGACAACGTCATTCTCGCATCATCGCTCTCCTCACTTGTAACTGGGTGGCAATCTTTACTTTGTTCCGTTTTACTTCTCGCACTCTCACCCTCTCTCTCTCTCTCTCTCTCTCTCTCTCTCTCTCTCTCTCTCTCTCTCTCTATCTCTCTCTTTCTCTCTCTCTCTCTCTCTCTCCGTTTTTCTCTCTACTCGATACGAGAGATCGTTGCAATCGAACTTGTTTGGTTTTCGATGCACGTACCAATATAATGTAACATGCGATTATACGATCACTGGTATAGACGAGAATATCTTCGCGTCTTTTCTCTCGTATAGAAAAACGAAATCGAGTTGTCGCTCTTGTACATTTCCGATCCTTCTCTAGTCATTGCCGTGTTTTTCTGTGTACAGATACACGTACATACACGCTCACACCCACATACATACACACGCGCGCGCGTGTATATATATATATATATATACATATATATATATATTTTATATCTCCATACTCGTTCCTTTCGATCTCCGACGACACCAATGCCGCTGACCCAGATCCGAAGTGGCTGATAATTACAGTCAACATAAACGGGACGGGACTCCCGAGCAATCGAGTAAATATATATACGTATATACATATTACACATACATGTATATACGTATTACATTCTTTGCGATATCGAAAGACGAAGAAAAAAATAAAATTATTAAAAAAAGATGTGCCTACGATATACATGAAACTATCATGAATGCATATTTAAACTACGTCATACAAATGTTGTTGGATCATCTTCTCTGCTTCTCATTCATGCTATAATGTCCTACGAATTGAATCGAAAATTAAGAGCGAAGAAAAATCTCGTCTCGTGTGAGGCACACTGTGCTCGCGCATCAAACTCGTGGATTAGGGTCGTAGAGAACAGAGTGTGATGGATACAAGAGCAAAAGGGTCTCCCTGCACTCGGACGCCTCTGCTCGAACCATTCACTCGGATTTTTTTTTTTTTTTTTTTAATTCTCGCACCATTTCATATAAAATAAGACCATATGCACATACCGTTATGTATAACGGGGGGAAAAAAAAAAAAAATAGAATTGTATTAAGCCTCGTTTCTTTGCTGCAAGAGTCGTGACAATTTCCAAAATATCGTCGCAGGTATTGATGCGTTCCTTTCGAAATTTCAATTCATCATCTCATCCATCGTACAACCCGACAGTTTTCTTTTAATTGGCTCCAATTGATTGACAAATATGACCACGATTCTTCGCACAAACGGAAATTGATCTTTCTTATTTTATCTCCTCAGCCTCGAGGGTAAGGCAGCCCCTTATTTCCCGTCTTCATTTCATCTTTTCGGGGGATTTTTTCCCCGACCTTCTCATTATCTGCCCTTTTTTCGTCTGGTGGTTTTTTTTTCCTTCTCTTCTTCACTTTTCTCCCCTGTGCGTATTAGAGCGGCGACGAAGCAACGTGTGTCGAACGGTGTTGGATTACGAAAGAAATTCTCTTCTCTTCTCTTCTCTCTCTCTCTCTCTCTCTCTCTCTCTGTATCAGCCATAGAACCAGCATCGTCGAGCACTATCGGTGTGATTCACAGTATTTGCGGAGCGAGAACGATGAGTCCTCGACATTTTCAGTTCACTTCTTCTTTTCTTTCTTCCTCTTCCTCGTTTAAGAGCCCTGTTTCACCGTCGTACACCCTCGACCCGGTCCTCTCGATTCTCTCTTCTTCACTCACTCGCAGTTTCCCTCACTCTCTCTCTCTCTCTCTTTCTCACTCTTTCTACTGTCATTGCCCAGCTCTGCCCTTTCTTTTTCCGATATATACACATCGCGTTTGTGGTCCCACCAGAGTAAACCGGTGACTATGCCAGTGACATAATTATACACATAGAGAGAAAGAGAGAGAGAGAGAGAGAGAGAGACAGCATCGAGGTTACACCACCTGAGTCATTCATCTCCCTTCGCTCCTTCATGTCCTCTTCTCCATACAACGTTTCAGCTTTCTTTTGTTCGCAACAACGTGTGAGCGCGGGTGTCCCCATTACCTCCATCTTCACAAACCCATCATCAAATCTGAACATTTCTCGAAAAAAATAATTTTCATAAGATCCTACTGACAGCAAAATAAATTAAAAAAATGTTGTGACAAAACTTGGACAATAATTATCACAATCTATTAACGCAGAAATTTTTCAGAGTCGAAAGGCATCACAATTTTGATGACACAATTTTGATAGTGATACATTTAAAACACAGAGCATTATAATTATCATTCCACTGTTTTTTAAACTTAATTCCCTGTCGGGAATTTATTTATTTCTTTTTTTTTTCGATTCATACTTTTTGGAGTTTATTGCCAACAATACTTGTTGCCGTTAGTCTTATCGCCCAATTCGCTTAATTAATATTGCAGCAAAGACAGTATAATCCTCAAACTGCCATATTGTCAAGAAAATAGTCTCTTATGCACACGTAAAACGAACAATAAAAAAAACGGAAAAATTTCAGCACCCCTCGCGGCAAAACTTCAGGTGAGTGAGGTAACGTGAGTTTCGAGTCATGCACCGTCTGAAAACAGTCGATATATAGTCGATCACCTGCATCGTTTTGATATAATTACAAACTAGCTAGTTCATAAAAACCTTTTGTCTGTGAAAGTTTACGCGTGATTACGACGATTCATGACCACTGACACGGGTCGTGATTTAGGAAACGGTGTGCAAAGTTTGATTTCGAAATTTTACGCCGCTCTCCGGAACAATGGCGGAGATGGAGGAGCGACCACATGAGCTGATCGCGGTGAAATACACACAGGCGGTTAAATAATAAATTCTATCGAATATCTCCGTTAAAAAAAAAACAAAAAAAAAAAGCGCTTATAGAAATCACTCTCGACAAAAATAGCTCGTAATGTATCAACGTGCATGGGCTCGACGAGTATTCAGGGAAATTTGATATCTCACCCTCCCTCTCTATGTATCATTACTTTCAACGTATCTGTCGAATATCACATCCCCAGGTCAAAGGAGCTATACCACGTTACAAAAAAAAGAAACTTCCTCAACGTTCTCTCATACCTATAATCTCACGTGCAACCCTTTCGACGCTTTTTTTTTCCTTCGTCTTTACTTCTCTCTGTCTCGTTATTTTCATCGAGCAGAGCGCACACTGCGCGCATAGAGAGAGAGAGAGAGAGAGAGAGAGAGAGAGAGAGAGAGAGAGAGAGAGAGAGAGAGAGAGAGAGTGAGAGAGAACTGAAACAGGGGTGTAACGTAACCGAGGATATATCTGCATGTCAATAGATGGCTGTAATGCCTTCACCCTACAAAGTTTGCAGGTGTAAAACCCCGCATTCTGGTTGTATAGGCATCGAATATATATATATATAGTATATATATATATATATATATAATATGTGCATATAATGGGTATATAGGAGCCAGTCGAGGGAAGCCGGTAGGACAAGTGTGTTGTTACGAAGTGCTTGCTGGTTCTCCACAGAGAAACGGTTACACCATGATTTTTTTTCTCCTCTTTCTCCCCTCTGTCGTGTGCTTCATCTCTCTCGCCGCACTCGCCTATTTCATATTTCTCCCCTACATTCGTGATCTCACTTTTTTTCTCGTCTCTCTCTCTCTCTCTCTCTCTCTCTCTTTCCCTCGTTTCATATTCGAAGCTTTATGCTCTTTCGAGGGGTATAGAAGATCAAGGAAGGGCGGTGGAGGTGAAAGGGATCGGCAAAAAAGGAAGAATATATACATAAGGGAGAAACTCTGCTGCCAACACAGTGCATGGGAATCTCACAGGTGCACGGCTTTTTCGATCGAGTAGAGGAGTGAAGAGGACCTCGGAGTTCCCTATTGCTCTGGTGCACATACTGTACATATGTGTGTGTGTGTGTGTGTGTGCATATATATGAACTACACACGCTGTGTTCTACATAACGTTCGTAAATCTTCCCCTTCGTGTGTTCTTGAATCGGGGGTGAAAATGGAGGGAGAAAAAAAACTGCTATTTTTCGGTGGTAGTCTAGCGGTGACGGATATTAAAACACAATATAGGACGAAAGGGAAAAATGGCGTAGTTTCGTGCGCATATAAATGCTCCAAACACTATTGCAAGCTCTGTGTGCGGTATGGGTTTACACGTGACAGACACGGGGATAAAAACTAACGCGTTTTTGAGGTGATGACACTGCTAGAATGCACGTGCATGGGAATTCGATATGCCGAGGCAACCCCGAAGAAGCCCCCCGGGTCAACGAGAATAACTATATGGGGTATACATATCTATAGATATATGGATATGTATAATACGCATGTCAAAGTCCCACGGGTCGTGGTGCTCGGGGATCAGGCTCTTCGGGATCATCGTCGCGAAACAGGAGCCCTCTTTACCTCGGATATTTCTTTCTCCTTCTCTCTTTTTTTCTCTCTCACTCTCTCTCTCTCTCTCTATCTCTGTCTCTCTCTGTCTTTCTCTCGCGAGGGTGTAAGCATGATGTGTAAGAAAGAATTTGATCGATCTTTTTTTCATACGATATATTACCGAGGGATTGATCACCTTCGACCTCCTCCTGTATACCTCTACATAAATTGACTGCTGGCGAACAAAAAGGCGCAACCCACATGATTCAAGAAGCAAAGTGATGTCGGTTAAGGCTTATTGTTTGCTAGCACACGATATACGCCTCTCGGGCACTCTTTCTCGCCTCTCATTCAAATCCCCATGGATTACAGGTGTGTTATACCATCCACGGAAAGGAAACGTTTCGGCATGTCTAGCTTGAGGATGAGGATAACATTGGAATATCAATTTTGAATAATTCGTGGATCATTGAATGCTGCGATTTAAGGAACGAGACTATGATATTATATGTCCTTCTGGCGACTCGTTATCACGACGAAATGGTTTACCGATGAAGCTCCGAGATGAAAAATCTAAAAGATGCCGATCACCGATTCGACTTTTTTTTTCTTTGCATGCCCCATAATCGGATAACGCGATCGATCGAATGATATTGCAACCGGTATTTTAGGCCGCGCGTGGGTCATTCAATCTGTCTTTGCGATCTCGACTTTGAACCGCTCTTTTCCGGACTGCCATGCGAAAACTCAACCCGTGAGAGACGGAGCAAGAATGGGAATATATAGGGAGTCAAAGAGCCGATTGAAGAGCGAGAGTTATACGGCTATTCCGTATAGATTCTCGAAACCAAGAAGTAGTTCTTAGCCTTGAAAGGGTCAAGCCCGAGGATCCTCTCGTTCATGTACGATCCTCTTTTCTCCATTTTTTTTTTTTCCCCCTCTATTCGCATGCGCAAAGTCGGTGGATCGGTGGAAGCAGACGCGACTGAGGAATATAGAGAATAAAGAGGCTGCGATGGAAAGGAAAAAAAACAATGGTAGTGATCTCTGATCGATATTGTCGTGGTTTGGGGCACGCAGGAGGATGGTCAAGAGATCCCCTTGCGTTTTCCGTTGTTAAAACTTTTTCCCCGAAAGCCCGTGTGGGACGTAAATCGATCAGACACACACACACACACACACTGGCTGCTTTGGCTTGGTATACGGCTTGTGTCTATAATATAAATATACGTGTCCGTGTTCGCGTCTGTATTTTTTATAAAAGAGTGTGCTGGGATCTCGATGTTTTGTACGTTTTTGGGCCCTGCTCCCGTACAAGAGGGAATCGAGGGACCTGATGAGTCACGGACGATGCCCCGCGGCGAGGGACCAGTGGCTCCCATCGTCAACATCATCCTTGTGCATCTCATCCCGATATACATAATTCCTGATCGTACCCGAATCCTTGCATGAATCACATATCGACAATAATTTCTCATAAAGAATGAAAAAAAAAAAAATCGTCAAAAATGAATGAAATCACAGATAAAACGCGAATCTACTGTTTGGCGATGGAAAACGTAAAAATCAGAAATCAAGGTTCACCGATTCATCGGAAGTAACATAAAAAAAACAAAGTGATATTCGCGTATGGAAATTCGGTAAATTGTATAGGCAAATTTCATTGAGCTCCATTAAAAAATGGTTAAATGGTACGTTGTATATACGATGGCTGCTTTTTCGCGGTATAATTTATCGGGCATAAACCCACTTTTAGTGCCTAGTAATTGGCTTTTCGACCAGTAGAAAAGACGAGGGATTCACGTTTGCTCGTTCAGAAATATATATATATACATACATCGTGGACTAAAGAGTGGAAGAATATCGCTGGAGCTTGAGAACCGTTTTTCACGAAGGCAGGGGTTTGGGTACGTTAGGAACACGTGCAGTCTCGGAACGGTCCAGGGTCCCCTCCTTGCCCCTTCGTGCTGTAAACGTGTTCGCGTTCGGACGGGACTCTCTCCACTGGGTTCTTTTGCCTCGATTGTCTCTTTTTCCTTCTCCATCTCACTCTTATTCCTCCTTTGCTGTTGCTATAGCTCTCCGTGTGTTGGTTCAAGTCTGTGAATCTCTACTCCTGCAAACGAGTATGTATATATATATATATATGGATAACCGTGAGCTGGTCGGTGTAACACTCTTTCTCCGCTTCTTCTGTACCGAGCTCTCTTTCTCTCTTCGTTTCTCTCCGCTGCTCCATTGCTGTGTGAGTTGAGATATAGGTGCCTTCACCCCGACTTCCTAAGTTATATATTCGAAAGAGGAAATAAAGAAGAAGAAGAAAAAAAGGATAGCCCGAGCGCGAGGGGGGCAAAGGGGGATAGCAAGGAGAGATTTGTATTTGTGCATTGGACGTATTGTTTGTGTAGGTTTTGGATCCCCCTCTGCTGTCCAATCCTCGGCAGGTTAGCCACCTGTTGACTAACCTGAACGTCGTATATATACCGACTCCGTCCCTGCCCACACGAGAGAGAGAGAGAGAGACCCCATCCGAAGATGTTTTTAAACTATACACCCAACCCCCGTAGCCCCAAACCCGTGTGCAAGACGCGAAAAGCAACGTTGGTATATATACATGTATGGCTGAATATGTGTGTATAATATATCGTATATATTTAAAGATGGTTCGTGTGAGCAAGCGCATCAAGCTCAGAGCCCCGTTCTTTAATTCTTTATTTGTGCTCAGTCCTCAGGGGTTAGGGACCTCTTCTCGGTCTCCCCTTCGTCGAGTCTCTCTCGCTCGCTATCCTGGCGCATTTTAAATCGATCCTATCTGCCAGCGAGATCCTCGAGACTCGATCGATCCTGGACTTGAATCAACGGACAAGCGGATGATGACTGTACAGAATTTTTTTTTTCTTCTCCTTCGTCTCATCATCCTTTCGCGACAATTCAATATAGTCGTTGGATGCTGTAAAAAAAAAAAACAAAAAAAAAACAAAACAAAACAAAACACAATGTCGTTGCGGTTGACACTTCAACGAAATGGTATAACGATCGTGACTTTGTGAATTCGCCAAACGGATTGAACTGAAGTTCGATTAAAATTGAGTTTATTTGATAGTGGAGAATGTATACAGTGTTGAACTTTTTTTCTATTAATTTATTCGGGTTATTCTTTCGTGTATCCTCTTCAGGTTATTATCTCCCCTTTGTTTTATCTTTTCTCGTTCCATTCTTTGAGTCCACCCAAGAGTGTTGTCTCCAAAAATTCCGTCTATCCCCTGCCGTGGCACATTTGCACCTGTAGGCACAGAGAATCTATGGAAAACCTGGCCAATACAGATGGCTCTTTCAAAAAATTCTGTGTGTTTGTCCGATACAGGACACCAAAGACACTGAGTTCTTGGAAAGAATAATGATCTCGCGAGCAGTCATTTATGTGCCAATTATAGTGCACAGCTTAAGCAATCACGCAATCGAGTGATCATTAAAAATTTGTTCAGAACTTATCTTCATACACTTGTACGGCAGAATGTTTGGAGCCAATTTGAACGGCAATTTAAGTTTAGGAATATGTTTGCTTAGAAGAATTAATCACATTCATCAATTGGCATTGTTCACCCCAAGCTGCATCAAAAATCAAAATTAATCGACTTACGATAATGATTTGCCCAAAATAATTTTTGATTTATCGAAACAATATTAGATTAACAATAATATTCTCCAGTGCTGTTCTGTGAAGTTCTATACCTAAACATAATGATTTAATTTTATCTGCTCCTAATGGGACTTTTTCGTTTCCCTCTTCAACCTCAATGGTGATTCATAGCGACAAACAATCATTAGGCCCAGAATTCATTCCACTGATACCCACGTTGTAAAATCCTCCTGAGGCAATAATATTCTTCAATCGATGAAAACCGATTTTTACCTAAACCATTTTTACCTAACTACCTAAACCACCAATCGTAGGAAACCAACGTAGTCGTTTAGCTACATAAATTACAAAGCAGATACACACATAATGCACGTGATCGTGAACTTGTTCAGTACACTTTCATTTGAACGAGATTTATTCGGATCAAGCTGAAATTCGATCGAGCGAATTTCCATCCGAGCTCCAAGATTTTATCCAAATGTAACGTCTAGCGCAGAAATCGGTGCAGCGTATATTCCTTCGCGTTACGATCTTAGAATTCGTTGATCGTCTATTTTTGTTTTTCTCTTTTCCTCCGACAAACGATGCAATCTCAGTACGAGAATCCTCCGAGAATAACAGAGTAGCGTATATACACGCGAGCCAATACTTTGAATGAGATTTACATCCAGAATCGGGAAGGTCGCTGGCCCGCTTCCAGATGGACCTTGTGAATCTTGTTGCTGTGGTTCACTGTATATGCTCAGCTCCTCACGCGGATCGGTCTCCCTACTCAGTCCTCTGGGGCTTGCGAATCGCCAATAGCAAGCAAAATCAGCAAATTCATTCAAACTTATTCAAAGCTATTCTCGACACGCGGATGTATACCTGCAAACGAGATAACCCGCGTGCATCTCACTGTCACAGTTTCGTTCTTTTTTTTCTTCTTCTTCTTCTTGCAGTCCATGCATAATAAGAAGAAACGTTTCCAATAACATTAGTCTTCAGTCTCTTCCGCATTGTGAGAAGATCGTAAGCTCAAAATATTAAAATACCTCTCGACAATGATATGGATTAATCGGTTGAAACAAAATGCCATTGAGCTAAATTTATTTATTAAATTTCCACCAAACGACGGATGATTGTGCCGAATAAAACCTCTGCGTAAAAAAATAAATAAATAAATTTTTCTATGCAGTTGAAGGATCAAATACTATACAAACTGAGCCGCCGATCTATCCTTGTTAATCAACCGATTTATAATGATAATCGTGCTCGTTGTAATGAAGGGGAATGATGAAACAGTGATTAAGGAATCATTTGCTAATTCCTCCTTGGACACAACGAATAGCAAGGCAAGGATAAATTATAGATATATATTTACTATACCCCATGAGCAGAAGGAAAAATATTGTCAAGCGTATTACCGTACGCGACGCATATACTCCAGATAAATAAATCGCTGGTAATTATGCAAAACAGCGTGGTCTCTCGGTAAAGGCGATCATCGATCGCAGCTCTCTCTCTCTCTCTCTCTCTCTCTCTCTCTCTCTCTCTCCCTCGTACAATGAAGTCTAATGACACGAGAACGGCTAATGATCCGTCACTCGGTGCTGGCTTAGTTGTTCTCTCGCTTTGCGCTCAGGTAATCAACCGTTGGGTAAGGTTAAGGTGTCACGGTCGAACTTGTTTGCATTGTTTTATGTATGTTACGGTAGACGCTCATATAATATCGTGAGCAACAGCTTGTACGTGCGAGACAGAGATAGATAGAGAACGAGAGGAAAAAATGACGCGACGCTCAGTCTAGGCATGAAAACAACGTTTTAAAAATACTTATTAAAATTCTTTATGAGCGTATACATAGTTACAAACTCCATGAAGCGAGGGAAGCTTCAGGATTTGCGGTGTTAAAGTTCTCGTCAAGGACTCAAGTGTTGCAGGACGATAATAGAATTTACTCGAATATATTATTAGCAGTATTAGTAGTAATAATAACAATATGAATAATAATAATAATAATAATAGCAGCAATAAACTATTGACAGAGATCTGTCTCGAGTCTGTGCAGTGAAGCTCAGCGCATCATTACGAATTTTTTGGAATACGAGTCCCTGAAAATCCAATACCCACCCTGATCAGTTTCAATCTAT
The DNA here is from genome assembly GCA_963564615.1 of Rhorus exstirpatorius. Classification (NCBI taxonomy): domain Eukaryota; kingdom Metazoa; phylum Arthropoda; class Insecta; order Hymenoptera; family Ichneumonidae; genus Rhorus; species Rhorus exstirpatorius. The sequence continues at coordinate 18,526,657 of OY751316.1, read as the reverse complement.
CAACATATTGCAAATTATAGACGTAACGCGCAAGCGTAATCGACAGGATTTCCCAGTCCCATGAGAGCTGCTAGTATCTCGTGTTAGAATCCCCGACGATCCTTCTCATCTGATCTCCCCGCGGTCCGCGAGGGTACGCAAGGCCAAGTTTAGATCATCGTCGATTCCGTGACGGTGGATCGCGCGCACTTTCATTATTCAATGATTATATTCTCGCAACGAGAGGATTTATTCGTCGATTATGGCAGTACGTTTGCTTCTTTGTAATCTTCAATCGTATATACTAAGCACACAAACACGCGCATGTATATTTTCTCGAGAAACAAGCGTTACACGATGGGCAGAGGAAAGATGGAGAGGTGCCCAACGATAATGACACAGCCACCGCGATCGCACCTCTCGTTACTGACACTCGTTGATTATTTTACTATCTGTTTTTTTTCCCTCTAATATTCAAGATTATTTCTTAGCTCTTATTTATCTACCGTTATCTTTTCGTCGGATCTTTCTCCCTTCATGTCTCGATTGCCGGATGTTCTGGTTAGTCGTGATAACCGTTGTCTCTCATTCACGCTAATAATTGCTCTATCTAGTAACTCGACATGTCCGATCAGAATAGAGAAAGAGAAAAAGAGAGAGAGAGAGAGAGAAGAGAAAGAGAGACGTACCATTCAAGGTATTGAATGCGCACTTGCAATAAACTAATTGCTCTATCAACGTCTTTACCATACGTATACACTATATATATTCAGATTATACACGTGGTGTAGCATCGATTCACCGTTATCGACTGTCACTCCGAGTTTTTCTCGCCTCTTTGTTTAACATGATATTGTGTATCAATATATTAACAATAATAATTGTCGAGATACTACTTCTGATAAGGCAAGGGACTGCGATCACGACAATTATATAAATGTATGTAAATATATATAAGGGAGACCAAGGTTTCTTTCAGAACTAGGCGTATTTCCGTTGGTATTAGATATGGAAATGGTAAAACCACAAAGAAACTGTGCGTTGATCCACTACGAATGTGTTATCAATTTTAAAAAAATATAGCAGCAAAATCCAAAGATACCTGTTATTTCGGATTTTTTATGAGAAAATAGTGAAACAATTTGGAAACGATACATCATTAGGGTGTCTCCACCGCGCCTCCGATGGCAAGCATTGCACTCATACGTTCTTTCAGTTTGACAAATGACCCATCGTTAATTCATTCGGAAAACTTGGGTTCTCCATAGTCTAAAGAAATAATACCTAAAAAATGGTGCTCAAAGCAAATTTTCATAACTTATTACCAAAAATACCAGTTTTACACAAATATATATCCCTCCATCTGTACTATCAATGGGTCTTTTAGGGCACAAGCCAAATTTTCAAATCGAATATCTCCGGAATTAGGAATTAGTATTATAAATTTTTTTTTACTATAAATAGCTAAATAAATAATTGGATCATAAAAAAGGATATTATAAAAGTATTTCAGAATTTTTCCAGATTTTTTTGACGTTGTATCTTAGAAAAAATATTAGCAGTACTTTTAGGATCCATATAGTACAGACGATGTACCAAAATTTCATAGTACAGACGAAGGGTTAAGATATTTTAGCTGAGTGTGCTTGAAAAAGGCGCTATAAGTGGACGTTCAACAGATTCCGGGATACGCGAATATTGAAATTCGAGAAATCAGATTTTTTTAAATCTTCATTTCCAACGTTAGCTATCATAATTGCTATTTGTGAAGAAAGTTTTTTTTACTCAAAATTATTCAAAGCTTTCGCTGTAAATATTGGTATACAAACACCGCAAAAAATTTAACGCCCAATATCCATCAACCATACGAAGGAAATACAAATGAGCATTCCGTTAAAAAATAGCGCGAAATCAACGTACGGGAATCTCCGTTTGTTTATAGACACCCATAGTCAACTTGAGCGCTGACAACCGGACAAAATTCAACATAGTTGTCATTTTTTTTTATCAATGATAGTATTTATGTATAGTAAGTAAATATTTGAGACGATCACTTTGCCTCGCACGGCAACATTATCCTACTCTTCCTTAAATCTCAATAGATTTGCTTGAATCTGAGTAGATCTAACGGATATTTTAGCTAGATATAAGATTTGAATAATTTAGATCTATGCAGATCTATACTTGATCTACGTATCTAAACTATTTTTCTTCGGAACGTAGCACACCGCTAGTAGTTTGGAGTCAACTGGAGCATTTTAATTATCAAAATTTCGAATAAATTTTCGAAATTAGGACGGCCAGGAAAATATATAATTTTTCAACAGATCAACCAGAGAATACCTTGTTTTATATATATGTCGCATTCCACGTCAACTCAGTCACCCCGTTTTTTTATTGTCTCGAAAAAATTATTCAGTATGGGCATTTCAAAGGACAATATATCCATGACATTTTACCAAAATTTCATCCCCCCACTATTGTTGGTTCTCGAGATAATGATTAATGAAGTCTCAATTTTGTAAAAATCATAACTTCGTAACTACTGATCGGATTTAAACGATTAAAAAAAGAATATTTTTTATTTTTTTTGCTCTTTTCGAAAAAAAATATGTCATCATCGGATAAAAGCTCATTAGACATTTTTCGGAGTGTATTAACAAAAAACAATTTTTCCCTCTTCACTGATGCCTTGTTCCATTTTGAAAAAATCCTGCGGAGTTGTGTATTGCCTCCCTCTATCAGAAAAAAAAAATACTGAGTAGAATTCCGATTGGCCCTTTCGTGGAAAAAAAAAAAATCGAAAAATTTCCCCGAAAACTGTCTAATGAACTTTTCTTCAATGACGGCATATTTTTTTTCAAAAAGGGCAAAAAAAATAAAAAAGATTCGTTTTTTAATCGTGAAAATCCGATCAGCCGTTACGAAGTTATGATTTTTACAAAATTGAGAATTTATTAATCATTATATCGAGAACCAACAATAGTGGGGGGATGAAATTTTGGTAAAATGTCATGGATATATTGTCCTTTGAAATGCCCATACTGAATAATTTTTTCGAGACAATAAAAAAAACGGGGTGGCTGAGTTGACGTGGAATGCGACATATATATGTCAATTTTACGAAGATTTAAATTCAAAGTGCAAAGTGTGCGCAAGATAACCTCGCTGCTCCTCTATACATGCATGTGAATACTCTACTATATACATCGATCTCAGTAATGACGATAAATCTATAATATTGCTGCCTATACATCTATAATATTGATCCTGAACTTATAAAACTCCGAAGCAATCCAAGTATCTTTTTTTTTTTAACTCTTAATTCTCCTTATTCAAAGGACACACACTGGTGTGGTACATACTCGGTGAGACGATAATGCAAAGATCCTTGTCACTGCGTGACGGATTGCTAAGTAGCCTTTATTGTAACTGCACGAGAGGTCTCTTCGCCTTTCACGCTAGGTCTTCGTCTTCTACGTTGAAACAATACATTGGACGTGACGATGCTTCTACCGTTGGTATATATGTGAGATGCCCTCGGGCTGTAGTTGCTCGGTCTGCAACGATGACGCGAGCTCATGCACGAACGTATGATCCATGGATTGGCATTTTTTTTTTTTCTTCATCTTCTTCTTCGTCTTCTTCTTCGCCCGGCAGTTGTACCACCAGCTTCGTAACGTAAGCATGACCACGTGTCTTTCTTTCTCACACTTTTTTTCCTCTTTACGTTTCTCGATCCTCGCGATCTCTCAACCTCACTCTCTCGAGCGAGGAACAGAAACGGAAAGGGCAAAAAGAAGATCGCAACACGTGTTTCGTCGGGTGTGTGCCACAGTGAAAATAAATCACTGTGTGTATATAGAGTCTTGTACATGCGAGAGAACGCGTGCTAAGAGAGAAGAGTCCGCGAGGAAACTTGAGAAAGCCCAAAGTCTCTCGTCGTAAGAGCTCTCTTCCAGCGACAGCGAGACCCTCGTCTTGTCCCAGACTCGTGCCACAATCGCGCATGTCTCCTCTCATTGCCATAGACTTTACGAGTATACGCTAAAAATTATCCTGATACGCAGCATAAAATAAAAAAAAAAATCAAAAAAGAAATTACAAAAGTTGCGAGTGAGAAGAAAAAACGATTGAGAACTGAGAATCAAGCGAATCTGAATGAAAAGATGGACCATCAGCCAGGAAATCGCATACCAGTGATATGAGACGCGTAACGTCATTGCTCGTCCTCATAAGAACAACGAAGGTGGTCTCCTTTTCAGGAAAACAATATTGCGAAATTATCCTAGCTATGAATCCCCGCTCGTTGACTATATCTCCTCTGCAATCTTACTATCGTTCAGTGCCAGTGACAGAGTTTCAATGGACGAGCGAGTCGCTGGTGACGTTGAATACCGCGATGCTTCCACGATGAGTGTCAATCTGCGGTTCTCACGGAAGAAGAAAGAGAATTCTCTTGCGAACCTCGAAGACAATTCGCAGGTGTCTCAACGCGAGAGGGATACCTGTATTCAAGGTTGTTGTCGTTGGCTACTGTACGGGAAAACAATTAAATTCGATTATTCACCCGGATTTTTTTTTTATTACACGCATACATCATGTCCAAACATCCTGGGTAAAATTACTGCATTGAGAATACGTCTAACTTCATTGATGATTTGTGTAGGACAGCGAGTCTGGGATCCTTCAAAATGAGCTTTCGTTATCAGGTCACTTCTCTGTCCATGTAAAAACTAAATTTATTTCACGGAGATTCCCGATATAGATGAGATTCACATTGGTTCATATTTTTCTTAAAAAAAAATCGCGTCTTCGTGTCACAGTCACAATGCCATCAAAATTTTTCGATTCACTTGTAATCCAACTGAGCAGCAGAAAAATATCAGGCTCAAGAGATCACGAAAAGAAAAAAAAAACCCGTGTTGACCCATTAACCCTCACTGCAAATACGTACTTTCACTCAACTTTTATTTTATACGTCATGATTTCTGGAAAGAAATTGAAGAGCAGATGTATGATGATCGAAAGAAGTGACTAACCCTTACAAGCTACTTTACATCTTGACAAGTATGGGAGCCGTAACGTTCCTATTTAAAAAAAGCTGATATCCAACAGGGAATCATCAGTAGCCGGAAAAGCGACCTCTTGGTCAGCGATTCGAAGCGCGAGCCAGCGCACGGCTAAGCCTGTAACTCATCCGAGTATTGGCAGCGTTAAATGCTACTTGACTCGGGCAACCATCCGAGATGTGCGCGAACCGCACACCCATCGTTCTCGGTAGAAGACTGACAAGTATTATTGACCTCGGTTGTTTGATTAGCAAGTCCACATAATCGTTTCATCCATCGATCTTTCATGTCAAGATTAGTAATATCAACAATCAACATGGCACATGCATTTGCTGTGTAACATCAACGCGGGGACCACAGCTCGTGCGTGCAACGTAGTGCATGTATATGCAACCAATGTATGTCCTAGCCTCGCAAATGCCGGACGTATCAACGTATGAGACACGGACACGCACACATTTGACTGAGTACACCTACATGTTTAATTAGCGGTGCAAGCACAGTAATTTCTGGTTGCTGTTACCAGAGCCCCTGAATACACAAGCCTTGGAAGAGAGATAGGGAGAGAGAGAGAGAGAGAGAGAGAGAGAGAGAGACAGAGTAAGGGAGCAAGATAGGTAAGGGGCCTGTGTAGGGTACCAGGCTGTTCAAAGCTCTAGTGTCACTTGGAGACAAAGAATGAAAATGAATTTACTTTGATCTATTTCTGGCGTCAGCTGCTGATGTCAAAATTTCGACAGCAATTCTTCCATGCTTCTAGATATATCTGAAATAATTAAAAACAATTATTTGACCATCGTCTATAAAAAGCCAAGGTAAAAGCGTCCTCTTTTAACATTCAATGAACATCTCTCGTATATATTTCCTGACTGTTCATCATCAAGTTAGTTGTTTCCATCGATTTCTCGGGGCAAAAGGAAATAATTCAAGCTCTGCGTCTTTCCCGGTCATCAATGATAACGGTAGCCAGCTCAGTGAACCAGCTTCAGAGATGCTGCCCGCGCGTGTTGCATGTATATATTCTGCAGTAACCAGTAGGCTCACGAGCGCGTGCTTGCCCAAAGAAACACACGGAGATAAAGAAAGAAGGAGCAAGAAGCAAAGTGAGCGAAGAAAAAGGAAGAATAATACGGAAGAGAAGAATGAGGCTGTATCACGAGAAAAGATGAAGATGCAGATAGTAGCTGGAAAGTTATGTATTATATATTTATATACATATCTATAAGGCATTTTACGACAACTCGACCCAAGTCTCCGATCTCCTTTTATTTTCCCTCTTGTAATTGAAATCCAGAGTGACACCCCAGTTTTCTTCAAATATTTTGGAGGCTAATATAGTTGCTGAATAACGATTCTCTGCAACCCACTTAAGATGACAAGAAGTTGGCCGAAATTGCAAAGTATACAATAAAATTTTGCCACTGTTCGCTTCGATTTCTTAAGTTTGCTTTCAAATGTAAAAAAAACATCAAAAAAATAGTATCCGATGCCCGTTTATCCTATAGCCAGTAAAGTATTTTTATTTCACAGACAATTTTTGTGAATTTCTTTAAATTTCGGAATTCGAATTACTGTATACGTCAAAAAGTGTTTATTCTCAGAAATTATTATTAAAAATCGGCTGCTATTCGAAAAGTACTACAAAGAAATACTGGATGAATTTTAGGTTTGCCCACAAATGATACAAAATGTTGCGGTGGGAAATTCGAGAGGGCGAGGATCAAATATAAGTCAATTTCGCGTAGGATGCTTTATGCACATATACGCATATAAAGATATGTATACGTGAAAGCGTTGAAGCCTCTCGGAGAATATACACGCAGCTGGGTTCGACGCGTGGATTACCCCTGTTCTCCCCTCGCGTGCATTATGCCATCGCGTAATGCCTATCTCACTCAAGGCCAGTTGTACTACAGTCCTGGCTACGCCGAGATCGGCGTGCACGTATCGCAAGAGGAAAATAAATCGTTGTGCAACAACCACCGGTACAGCATCAGCTAACGCGCGCGCCACACTCCACAGTCTTATATGCTAGTACACATATATACATATATAGTATATGCCTATATATATATATATATATATATATATATATACAGCACATGGCTTACATTAGGTAGAGGCAAGCTGACTGTTGTGGCCGACTAGCTGACTCTCACAAGACGAGGGTGCTGCTTTATTCCGCGTGCGATAGTGCTCTCGGTATACAATTATTCCCTCGTTTATTCCAGGCAATGATCTCATTGCCGCGGGTTCGATATATACACGTATACACACGTTCATGTCTCACTGCTGCTTTTGCTCGTTCACAATGGCAGATCATTTCATCTGCGACCTGTGTGAGAGATCGATGAGTTGTATTTCGCTCTTTCTCTCGCTAAGTGTGTACTTCCACCGTTCAAGAAGGTCGCGGGTCACTTAAAAATCATGAAGATAGAACTACCTTGCCATCGAGCATTTGAGATCTTAGAGCTTTGTGAAAATACCTACACACGGGAGCACACCAAAACAACGAAACATATTTTCTTAACTGAAACAATTTTTTTTTTGTATTCCAGTTCATCGGTGCAAATATATTATTCGGCTTAATCGGCTTTCAACCTTTTATAAGATTGAGGCTGCATCCTTGAACGAAATTAGCTTTGCAAAGCTTTATTTTTCTCATAAAAAATTTTTAAAACTTGCACTTGCTATCGTCTTTGGGGGTTGCGCTTGTTACAACAGGCGGGTCAGCCCAGGTTAGGGAGCCTCTGTCCCACCATTATGTGGCCCCGTCCGTTTTACCAAAGTGTATATCATTTGCCGACGACACGGGAAAATCTGCAAAAAATCCTTGACCAATACATAGTCGATCTGATATTTGGTTCGCGGTACCGGAGCCACCTCCTACCTCGCGTCTCGCCGAGAATTCAATAAAAAATAAACAGTTACTTCCCAATTTATTTCCCGCTATGAGACCGATATTGACGATTCAAAATCCTTCCTGGGTCCCTATAGAAGATAATTTAACACCCTTCATTTAAATTTTAACTAGTCTGCTTCTTTATTTCCATCATACCAGTCAACAAGAAATACAATCTAGGATGCTTGACTGCGGATGAAATTTTTGGCTATGCAAGTTTTTCCGTGTCCTCAGCAAGAATTCTGGCCCAGGCTTCCTCGTGGAGAGTTGTTACGTCATTATTGTTCACACGATAGAAGATGAAAGACTGTCTCGCCAGAGCGATGCATATACCCGCAAGTTTCTCTCAGATTCATTTGATCTTCTCCAAGTCGGCATTCACGAAGATACGTAGCGAGAAAAGGGGATGAGAAGGAGAGCCCTTTGCTCGAACTCGCAATTCTCCATTAACTCCGAATTTCAATTCTCGTCTTACCGCTAGGTGGTTTGTCGTCCATGCAAAATCGATTTCCCAGCGTCTTCCGAGGGTTTCCGAGGTTACTACCCGCTAGTAATTTGGATATCGCGCTGCTAGGGGCGAGAGCATCTGTATCACGACATGTTTCCCCGACGCTCCTCAGCTTCGTGGAAATCTTCAAGAGAACTCCTTGACGCAATTTCCTCCAGGTAATACGGATGATAGTTCATGCTGGTCTTTCTCTGTGCCTCCTCTGTTTCTGCATTTGCTTCTCTCTATCTCTCTCTTTCGTTTTTGTTCATCTATCAAGATAATTTTCGAGATAGTCTGAAGATATAGTTTCACGGTTCCTGGTCTTCTCGTTTCCCTTCAACTTTACGATGCCTCTTCCACCGTAATTTTTCTTATCTCGAGACCCCGTTCATTTTTTTTCCTCCGAGTATAACTCTGGTACAATAAAAAATAGGTCAGAGAAGACGGTAAATCGTATGAGACAATATCCTCGTGAATTCAGGCGAACGTTAATCCAAATCAAAACAGGAGCCTAACGAAATACGGTATATAATAAAGTTTCACGCATGAAAGCAACCGGTGAATTAAAAAAAAATGTATCGTAATCATAATAATCACGATGAAAAAAAAGAAGATAATAACGGTGACGACGTTGCTCCAATTGGATCGCTGATCCCTTTGCACCCTTCTCAATTACGTGACCAGTGGCGATGGCCGAAGAGAGAGAAAGAGAGAGAGAGAGAGAGAGATGGAGGAAGCGAGAGAGATGCTTCGATGCGTATATAATATAAAAGTCCAGTGAGTCTCCAGTAGCTGATGCGGATGATCAGCGCTCTAGGCCTTGGAGAGTCTTGGACTCTCCTCGAGGATCTTCTGTATTATAGAAGCATCTCTTTTCTGCTGTTGTGCATCCTCACGAACCACTCGACGTGATTCAAGAGCGATCCGTCCGAGCGTCGCAGTTTTTTACACAACGACTATCTCGTCCCTTGTTCTTTCCATCTTCCTTTTCTCAACATACACCTATATATACGCACTCGTGTATATTTTTTTTTTGCTCATTTTTTAAGTTCTCTCTTGACCGCACTACTATTCAGTTTTGCTCGCCCATCATCGTTTCTGATGTTGAGACAGGTAAAGGCTGATGTCCTGTTACTGCATTTTATATTACAGTAAGATTATAGTTCAAGTATTAGTCGTAGTCGTATTAATGGTACTAGAAGAGCCGGGTAGTTCTTTGGCTACCGCCACCGGCGCGCGTTCGATGCCCAGGGCATATAATTTTCTCGGTGTTTTTATTGCGGGGTAACTTGTCTTCAGGTGAGCCTCGCGCGGTCGCGATGAAGGTGGAGGTGGCAGCAGCACATACAGGGCTGACGCTATATGCCCGCTCAATCCCTCTCTATATATCTCTGTATATTGCGTATACTGTATCATCTGCTGGTAAACAAAAAGTCACAATTTCTGAATTGAAACACGCAAAGTGATGGGAGTTACGCTGTTCTGATTGCTGGCAGCCAATACATATAGAAATACTTAAGATGGATAGAGGGAGATAGAGAGTCGGAGAGTGCAGTACAGACAGTGCTAACGCGCAGTAGCCTTACACTCCCCTTTTACCTCGTTCTCGGCAACCCTCCCCTCCACTAAGCTTTTTTCACCCGCCCGCACCCGCTATGCACGACAGCTCTCTACCTCCTCCTCCTGCTCCACCACCTTCTCCTTCTCCTCCTCCTCCTCCTCCTCCTCCGCCACCTCCTCCTTCGCATCTCTGTCATGTCTCTCTTTCGCTTTGCGACTCGCTACCCCAGCTTACCTACTTGCTCCATCCGCCACAACTCTTCTCTTTCGCTCTCCTCGCTCATACCCTTCTCTCTATTATCGTCCCACTCCCTCTCTTCCCAACCTCGCAAGGGCCTGTACGCGATTTTTTTTTCTTCCACCTCAACGTCTTTACACTCGGACCTCACATCTACGTTCGTATATACACCACGACACCTCTGAACTTCATCCTCGTCTCGCTCACACCTTCGCAAAGACTCAAATCTTTCGTTAGGCCCTCTTTGTCTCGTTCTCGGACACTCAGTGTCCTTTATCCACCTGGTTCACTGAGCAGCAACGTTTCTCCTCCTCCTACTTCTTTTTTTTTATTCTCTCTCTCTCTCTCTCTCTCTCTCTCTCTCTGCTTCTTCTGCTGCTTCGTCGTTCACCATCCAACAGCTAACCTTTTTTCCTCCAGCCAAGGCACCAAGGATTTTGACCCTTCGTTTCGTGTTGTTTGCGTTTCGCCGCTACAACAAACTGCGAGCGCTGCGACTTTGTTTTTCTTCGGCGATTTGCCAACCCGAGATCGTACACGATGCAACCGAGTGGAGGGTGGTTCTCGCTTTTGACTTCCGTATGGCTTTTGTTATTCGCACAATTCGCCAAAGTCCACATAACTCGGATAGCGGCGAGAGGGTTGTTTGAAGAGATAAGAGGACCCTGATAATAAACCAGTGCACAATGAGACACTCTTTGGAGAAGCTTTGGCTACGAATTCTCCGTATATCATGAAACCGCTATCGATTTCTACAACACTGGCTTTACCCAATACATGTATACGTGGATATTTATATCTGCGTATGTACAATGTATATATTGTACTATATACTATATACTATGTACAATGGACACGTGTATGTATTCCGAGTGGTGCATGCACGTATGTGCGAGTTAAACCGGAGGTTGGCAGGTCCCCGGTAGCTAACAGCAGCAGATCCGATCGGGCGAGCGCGACCAGAGAGTGGTCTTATTGTCCTGAGGTCCTTGACGTTATATGCGGAACGACGCCGTGCGCCGCTCGAGCCTCACTCCGCTCCTCCTTCTTCATCTACTATTGCACACTCGCGAGTGTGCTCTGTGACTCTCGGGAGCTACCGAACCGCTGCAGGAACCTACTGCTCAGCGCCGCTGACCCGTCCTTCTGAAATTCTCCTCTTCGTCCTAATACCATGGCTGATCCTCACGAAACGATCTACAAAAGAAAATTCATCAAGTCTTCTGCGCACGGCTTTTTTCCATTCAACATGGGCTTCTCCTCGATCCTTTTGAAATTCTTTTGGCACTTCACCAATGTCAGCCATCCTCGATCTCATATATGACACATTGGAAGGAGAGATCAGAAATGGAAATATGCCAATGATGAGTGTCCATAGGTACTTCACAAAGTATCGTTATACCACGTTTTTCCGTAGAGGGATTATGGGTTGCAGGTATAGAAGTTTCAAATAATAGGGGTGACGTCCTCTTAAATATACTATATATAACGTTGATCTCATGGTTGGAGTGGGTTATATATAAATACCTACCAAGCACTTATATTGGGAATATGTATTTTGTACCAAAGAAGTGCATCGTCATCAATGGCTTTATGTATCACTCGCTCTTTTCACAGACACTCCTCGTATCATATGAGCTCGACGAGGGAACGAGTTAAGAATTATTCAAGAGTGCAGCGTACCTGCTTTCCGACGATTAGAGGGGCAAATAAATATCGTCGATATGGGTCTCGGAGTGAAAATAGGAGAGCATTGGGTATCTGGGTATAAAAGTTTCCCGGTTCAAAGTTTCGCGAAGAGAGAGATGGATAGGGTCAGAGAGAAAGAGAGAGAGAGAGAGAGAGAGAGAGAGAGAGAGAGAGAGAGAGAGAGAGAGAGAGAGAGAGAGAGAAGGAGAGAGAGAGACGGAACGAGTCTAATGTCGGGGAGTGGAACGAAATGATAGGGAAGTTCCATATCGCAGTTTCCAATGTGGGGATAATAATTCTCTTTGGCGAGCTGAGAATTTGGAAAACTTTCTTATATGGTCGAATAGTGTGTTGTCTTACGACAGATATAGCAGACAGTTTGTATCTCGACGTTCGCGATTGAGTTACGAAGAAGTTTTTAACAAAAGTTTTTCGTAGCATGTAGAGGTTTATCGAGGATTCATATCTTAAATTCGGGTTCGAAGAGTCCGTTGACCCCGACTGAATAAAAATGCAATTGCATCGTCAAATACATGTATTTTTATCAATTTAATTCCTAACAATATCAATCGTTCAGTTCAAACATCGAGCGTTGCAATGAAAAGGCATACATTATCGAACACATGGCACACGTAACTTCGCAGTTGTGACAAATCCAACGAACAAATTGAATGAGAATAAGGAGTACGCTACGAAAGAAGAATGGAGAAATGAGAGAACGCAGGAAAAACGTTGTAACTCTTATATCGGATTGTCTTAAAAGGCGTTAAAGCCTCGTAATTAGATGATCGACCTGCACCTGCGCTCCCGGTGACGCGCGTCTCGGACGACGGTAAAATGAACGAGAGTTGTAGTAGTCGTTGAAAGTCTCGTGTAGTACTCTCTAGACACAGTGCCGGCTATGCCCGCACGCCTTTGGGCTAATAATGAGGGGCAAAGAAAAACGTCATGAGACTCGATTTGTCGATACTGGATCTCGCTCACTATGTTAGTCATACCCGGACAATGTACGGTATTTTGAAGAGACGACAATATCTGCGTTACAATATTAAAGCAGTAATCACTTGTTCACAGATATATGCTCACAAGCCTCGTGGCTATAAACTCTTATGAGTGAAGCTTAACGATGGTGTATTGGCTTTACAGTGAATTACCGATAAGAAAATGAAATTTACAGATAGATATGAGATTCATACCAACAGCGATGGGCGAACTTAGAGGACTTTATCATTGTCCCTTGTGCTAACCAAGAAATTCGGGAAAATAACATTATGTTATGAATCGTCATTATACGTTTTTATGTATTTATACGTATGCATAATTGTGTTTAACCTCTATCTATAAATGGAAATATTTGCAATCATTTCTGTCTATCTGTCTGTTTCTCTCTTTCTCTTTCTATCTCTCTCTCTCTCTCTCTCTCTCTCTCTCTCTCTCTCTCTCTCTCTCTCACACACTCTCTCTACCCTAACTTTGAGCTGAATAGATGCAAATAAGGAAATTTGATTTTAAAATATGTCTTCAACAAGATGAACATGTTCGAAATCTAGAACAAATATGATGAAGCAATATGCACGTTTCAAATTGCATCTTTTCAACTCAGATTTTTAGCTAGACTTAGTTTGAGTTTTGGATTATCTTGTGGCAAAATATTTTTTTAAAAAATCCAAAACTTTCAAAAATCTCAAACCCCATGATACATTCTTTTCCTATCTACTAACCGATCATTCTTCGTTATTATTCAAGCGTGACATCTTAAAATTCACTTAAATTGTGATCGAGCTTGACAGAAGTTTCTTTTATTACCTACAACAAACTTCGTCCTAAAAGAATTGTGGCAATCATGGTGGGCCTGAAAAAGATTTTTCCGAATCCAGGTAGCAGTTAGAATCAAAATGTTTCGTCGAATCGATAAAATTACACATTTTGGCGAAACAGGACCATCCCGAAAAAATTCGCTATGTAATGAGGTGTACTACGACACGTGGTGCCACAGTTGAATAATCATCAACACCTACAAGTTGCATAATTCATCTTTAATTCGTACTCCCAATATCATCTCTCCAACTGGCCAAACTGGGTCGATGTCCATGAAACTCGTTCCCCGCTTTTTTTTTATATTACCGTTGTATAGTGCGTTGCCCCATCCCTCTCTTTCTCTCTCTCTCTCTCTCTCTCTCATCTCTTCCCATTTCTTTTTCTTCTTCCTCCTTCGGTCTGCAATCGCGGTCCCCCGGGGGCTACCGTGCAGCATCAGGGCATCAGCTAATCCGCATCGGTCGGTTCTCGGAGAGTTGCGGTAGCCTGAACCGCAGCAAGATGAAGCGGGAGAGCAATGTGCAGCGTTAGTATAGCCTTCGTGTTATTAGCGGTGGAAGAGCGAGAGATGCTCCAACAGCAGCGTAGCAGTGAGAAGAGCATCATCGGGGCAGGGTATCCCTGCAAAAGTGAGATGGCCTCTTGGACGAGTTATATGTGTATGCGTTTGTATGTGCCCTCTGGGCTACCGTGCCGCGCCTCGTCGAGACGTTGTCCGTGGCTGATGCACCAGCCGATGGCTCGAAGAGGAACACGAGGTGGAGAAGGAGGAGGGGGGGGGGGGGGGAGAGAAAAGAGACTCGTCGTTTGTGAGTACCTTCTCGTCCGCCTCCGGTTCATGAGTACTCAGGTCTTGCTGGATTGAACAGAGAGTGGCGGACAGAGTACCGAGAGGATACGAGTACTCGGGAGGAAGGAGGATAGAAAAGCAACTTTCTCTCTCTCTCTCTCTCTCTCTCTCTTTCTCTCGTTCTGGTTCTCGCTCTCCTTACTCTCCCGAACGAGAGCGTAATGTATCCACTGACGAACCATACATGTATACAATTTGCCCAGCGTCTATAACGTATATATCGTTACGTACACGTAGTATTCAGTAGGAACAGGAGTTGGAGAGCAATGGTACAAGCTCGTAACATCTTAACGTTTTCCTTTATATATATATGTAACATATACATTATCATGAATTCTAATGAGCAAAAGGCCATCACCCACATCACTCCACGTGGTGGACAGTGCAAGTTACGTCCTTTCCCCCTTCAGCCGTGGAGTTGCTGCATACGGGTTTGCGTTCAAAGTATTACGTTCATTTGTACGCAGATTTACGCACACGGGCATCGGCATCTAGTTGGGGTCGTAGTAGCAAGATAATCCGGACAGTGAAGTACCACACACCGTGCCTGGAGCGTACTCCGCTGTACCTACAAGCTCCGACTAATATACAACTATTTAGACAAGAGAGAAATAGCCGCTGGGTAGAGGGGCGAGGAGGAGTGGGAACAGACGCTCGTATTGTTGATCGCGCGCTAATTATCCTACCCTACAATTAGGTACAATTATCCGACACGCACGAGCATCGAGATCCCAAGTTGTATTTTTTTTTTGTACTTGTGCGTAAGTCAGTCCACGGTGAAACAGAAAAAAAGAACAGTTGATCTCGAATTCTGGGTGCAAAGACCATTCTCGGTCATTTTCGTGAAACTGATTCTTTGTTCTTCTTCGTGGCGGTTTTTTCATGCTCTGGATAAAATGTATTGGCCAGGTGGGTATTATTTTCAACGCGTGACTTTTCTGCTAATTTCCTCACAAATTTTTTGTTTGTAACGTGATGAGTGCAGACGTTAAAATGCAAGATCTCGTGTTATGCACGCACGAGTTGAGCGTATAAGTGGGACGTCAGCTATCCAGAGTGTCAATTATCCCAGCCATCCCAAGACGAATAAGTTAGATCGGTCCGTGGTTTATCTATAACCTATGTACGGATTCATTTGCATCTTTAAGCGCATGGAAGATAAATGTGGAACTAACCTAATGCGATGCTTGAAAAAGCGATTCTGATGACGATGTTTAATCCACAGCATCTTTTTTCTCAAGCCTCTGTATGAGACTTGTTCTCTAAAAAAACTGTAACCCGCCATACGATAACCATGGATCTAATACTGTGCCAAGACGACTTGAGGCTTAGGTTATTATTCGCTTTCTTCATCGTCGAAAAATATTGTGTTTGCATTGTTCGAAGTTTCGTTTGGCCGAAGCTGAACCTGCCCCAATTGATTCGTACAATCGACGCTCTACTGTCCATGTTTTTTTTTTTTTCTCGATGTGCTAGACTGTGGTTTCTATTTCTTCTTATTTCTCTTCTATTCTCTCACAAAGGTCCTCGTAGTACTACGAGAGCCCTGATAGTATTTTTCCGTAGGTGTACACGTGCGCCGGATGCCTGCACAATATAATAATAATAATAATAATGATAAATAATAGTAATAATAGTAATAATAATAATACTACGAGTACTATGTAGTATGACGACGCTTGGCGAGACTGTGTATCGGTGCAAGTGAGGTGGAGGAGAAGGAGGAAAGCAAGGGGACTTGGAGAAACCGGTGTACCCGACAGCGTGACGCCACATCGTCTTCTATCCCCGTTTCTTGGCTTCTTCTTTATCCCTGTGTCGTCCACTCTCGTTCGTCTCTTTTCCCTCTCATACTCTTTTTCTCTCTCTCTCTCTCTCTCTCTCTCTCTCTCTCTCTCTCTCTCTCTCTCTCTCTCTCTCTCTCTCTCTTCTCTCTCTCACCATCTTTCGAGGATATCTTGTGTACAGGACCTCGTGCGCTCAGCAGCAATAGCCAGCAGCATTTCTCCTCTCCTATCACTGTCCAATCTCTGCAGACCACTTTATCGCGAGTCCAGCGCAAGCCGAGGGCACAACTCGGGCGAACGTGAACAAATACAAAAACAGATAAGAGAAAAAAAAAGAGAAGATGTAGAAAAGACTCGGTGTCCATCATAAGCAGTTATTTTGAATTGATAAATCCGTGAAATTGTCATTGTAAATTTAATATCGATAATTATAAATTCCATTATAACCAATAAGTATGAATGTTAATTATAATTGATGACATGCGTGTTTCCATCGTGTCATTTTACACTGAAAGAATGGTTATTTGGTAGAACCACCAAAATTGGTTGTGTCAACCATTCAATTGGTCGTTTTCCACTGATTGATTGACTGCCTGATTGGTTAAACCATCCGATTGTTGATTCTTCCAGCTAATCTCCTCTCTCCGTATATAGTATCAGTCTTTCGTTCCAATTCGTGTTTTGCACGTGAAAATTGTCACCGATGACGAGAACAAGCTCTCAAAAGCACAGAACGTATAATTGTGGGTCATACCTTCATCTCATTTCTCACTTCCTTCTCTGATACTGTCAAGCTGTGGCGCGCGAAAGAAGTAACGGTACTCGCGCGTGCATACGATTACGATGCGCGCACACGTTGGGGAAAGAGAGAGAACCCGCACACGCGCCTTTACAGCTTCTTTCCATATATTCTGTATCGTAAATCTTTATGACAACAATATATTAAGAATAATATTATTATTGTCATAATCATTATTATAACGACTAGGATGATAATTGATTTTAGCGTTATTATTATAACATTAAATACGTATATATAGCAGGTACGCATTAGCCTTGATGCAGTTCGTTAGTACAATGAAAGTGATCGGGGTTGTATGTCAAGTTTTATCGCGAGTGCTCGCTATACCGTTGTATCTATTATCTGTATTGTTCTTTCCTTAACTCGATACAGGTTATTTTTTTCCTACGCGGTTTCCTTGCGAATTTTGAATTGCCATTACGATATGCCGTTTGTGCTATTGGTTATTCCGTAATTATTTTTGGGCAATGCAATTTAATGCTTTGATCCATTTTTTTAACGCGAATAGTGAAAAAGATGGAGTTGTGCTGTGGTCGCGAAGAATTAAAAAAAAAAAAAAAAGTAACGGGACATCGCTTTCGGATTGAGTTGCCTGAAAGGTTACTGCACTGTATAAAGTAGAAGCGCGTCACAAACGATGTTCCTGATCTTTTGAATTCTCGTCATTCTTAAAACACTTTCATGTGTTTCATATTTACATGGCCAATGTATGAGAAAAACAACGCACGTCCGAGTGTTAAATTTTTCCCGACGACAAAAGTCTAATAAAAAAACTATTGCGAATCAATTACTCCGGCACGGATCTATTGTAAAATATTCGTAATACGTGGAGTTCTCACCGCTTTAGTTCGGAGGACCACTCCTATTTTATCACACGGAATAATCACTCGAAGGTGTATTACGACTTCTTTAAAAATGAACAAAAGAGAGAACGAGCAGCTCGTCAGTTTCAAGGTTCCGTCTCATTGAATGAGTGCATTTTCCAAATAAAAAGAATATTTTTTCCATCCATCTTTGTATTTTTAAGTCGAGGGTTGAAAAAAAAAAAAACCGTTTGCCGTTTTTTATTTTCGTTGATCTACCTGCATACTCTGTCTGCCTGGTATTGTTTTCACTCTCGGCTTTGACATCGTCGCTATACGATGTGGCTCAGTGGATATGGAACTTGTTCCAGTATACAATAAATGGTTTTTTATTATTATCATCATCGTTATTATTACACATTGTGGTATCTAGTGGATCGACACGCTCGAGTTCGTACGCACATATATATATGTGAGCTAAATTTATGCGTGACCTCGATACGACATAATACGCAGGGAATAAAATATTTGAGTTGCATTTTTTCTCCCGACTTCGAATCTATATATATATATGTGGCCTGTTCATGGCAGAGTTACATACACCAATGCATTTTTACGTGCGCATATAAAATGCATGAACGCGTGTACCACCCAGTCAGTTTCATTTGTACGGCATTGGATCTCGATGATTGGCAAACGACAGGATTCCCATGTTCAATTTACTTCGTCTCACTTTCTCGATTTCTTGACGCGCAGAATTCCCTCGAGAGACTCAGGCGCGGTGCATTGAACCTATCGCTCAATTTTGCAAATATATTTTTTCCGTTTTTTTCAGCGGATAAGTATAGTTTTTTTTGCTCTTCTCGACGGCAGACCCTCGATCACAGGGTTCACGGGGTGATCCTCCTGGAAAATTGCATGGTAAAAATTTTATGGATAACCACATGTCAATTCCCGTCGAATTGTGCTGACAAAGAATCTTCTGCATTTTTTTTTTTTTCTGCGGTATATTTATATAATACACATTGTCAGAATAAAAAACCTCCTGTGCAATCTATGCTAAATTTGTTCCATCAAATACGATGCTCTGTGTATACACATCTATAAATCTATGTGTTATAGAGCTATTTTATCGATGCGTTGGATCGATTTCAGCGATTCCCTGTTATTTTCACCATCATCCCACGAGAAAATTGAATTCTATTTTCGCTGTATTTGCGTGACCGAGAAAGTCGAACGCGGAGGGACGCCGGATATTTTCTTTGTGAATATCTTAACAGTGGATGGAGCGTTCGGGCAGGAATGAAAAGCTTCCGTTGTACATGGGGTTCGATTCGCAATAATGGACAATGAAAGTGTCCACGATTAACGTTGAAATATGACCATGTTTTGACGGTTATAAAAACCAGATAATGGTATAGTTAGAGGATAAGTGGAAAAATGACATTGACGCATCGAAAAATCTAGAAATCGTTCCCTCAACACATGGCAACAACTCCCTCAAGTTTAGATACGTTGGTCACTTCCGCTATCCAACTCGCAATTTCACTGGGCACGAGTGGATATCCTGTCGGCTCTTCTGAACAATTAATTTTTAGTTCCAAGTTACTACCAAGCACGCTAGTTGGCAGCAATCCTTTTTCTTGTTCATCCAAGCGAACATTAATTTTCGTTCGAATCTCACCATTCAGCATTTCTCTGGCGTTTCGGTTCGACGCTGGAAAATTTTTAACCGCGGATCGTTTCTCGACAATATCATCTCGTGCCCCTAATTCAATGATTGGTTCCTAGTAAATGACGATAATTATTCATCGTTCAACAATCATCTGACCCAGGTGGACTCGTGACTCGCGGCATTTTTCTTGTTTGCTTCGACTCGTTTTAAAAATTCGTGATAGGAAAGAGCCATGAAAAGCGCAAAACACGAAAGAGAATCCCCGATGAAAGAGCATCGGGGAATCGAAGGAAAAAGGGTTTTATATCCGTATTAGAGATGGACGAGAGAGAGAGAGAGAGAGAGAGAGAGAGAGAGACAAGCATACAGTTTCCAGTACGCAGAACGATCGAGTATGTGTTCTCCATACAACGTGGTCCACGGACCAGTCTCTCGGCAGGGTTCAAGGTGACTTCGTGATCAAGCCAGTGTGCATTACCGAAGATCTTCTCTCTTTCTCTTTCTCCTTTCTCCTTTCTTCTTTTTTACTCAGCACGATATACGTGCGCTCACTCCCTCGCACGCCGTTCACGTTGCAGCAGCAAAACGTGTGCGCGCAGCGTCTTCGCGAATCCCCTAGCGCTCGCGCGAGCGCATGCAACAAGTTTCACTCGCCGTCCCGTTGCAACGGGTATGTATACTATAAGCGCGCCCAACGACCCCAAAGCAAACGCCGTAAAGCTTGTACCGAGAGTGTATATCTTGATATATATATATTGATAACCCGAGGTCGACAACACAATATCCCGTTCCCTAAATGTGTGCGTGTCCAGCAATGGAAACATTTCGCGAAGAAAAAGTCCACTCCTGTTTTTTGTTATTCTTCGTTATTTTCTCGAGTCAAGAGAAGTAGAAGGACTGACGGAGACTACACGATGGAGGCAGAAAAAATTGACGAGAAGCCTGCTATTTTCTCGGCCCCCCCCCGGAGTTTAACGTTATACATATGCTTGTATTTCAAAGCCAAACAAGATGGGTTATTTTGTAACTTTCACATCGATTTTAGTGCAGAGACCAATGAGACGGGAATAAGAGAAATGTAGCTATGAAAATTGTACAGCAATATATACGTATACTCGAGAGATTTACCAGATGCTCAGCTCAACAGGACGATTCGCGTCAAGTTTCTTTGGTTATTCGTAATTATCGACACAACTATACCTACAGCAAGTTTTATCTCGTTAAACGTGCAATAGGATGAGAAAGAGAGAGAGAGAAAGAGAGAGAGCGAAATAATACTGCTGAACTTTAAGGCTTCTGTTTTACCCTGCTGGTTTATTACTACTTGTTATAGATGTATTATACGTTTACAATGCACGGTATACAATGCATGTATATGGTGAACTAGCAGTCTAGGCAATAGTTGGTGTACAGTTTGCAGACGTCGAGAGGTTCCTGGAGAGATCTGTGGCTCTGGTACGTTGTAAATACGATATGACCCTCCATATTTGGTATCTCGTACTCGTGCAGCGTATTCCCCATTCTCTCTGGCTTGTGTTTCCTCTCTGTCTATTCTATAACTATTCATATGTATGTGTGTTTGTGTGTGTGTGTGTGTGTGTGCGTGTATTTAGCGAATATTATATATAGTAGAATCAGGATGCGATGAATTTCGAAGCACCTCAAAATGAACCTCCTTCTGCCTCCCCAGTCGCAACAAGCTTGTGATATAGATATGTATGTGCAAATATGGACAAAGGTATATATGCTACGTACATAGATATGTGTACCTATATCTTCGCAGAATTCAAAGCTAATTACCGGTGCCCGAACTCTTGCACTCACGGGCTTATGCTCGCTCCCGTATTTTGAAATTCGAGCGCCCGAGCGATGTCTCAACTTACCCTCTCAAATATACGGATCTCCAAAATTTACCATAATCCGAGGGCACCAGCCCATGGTTGGCCATACTTGTACACGATATCATGCCATATACATTGTAACGTAATTATTTGTTTGTACAGAAAGATTATGGTATGAATTTGCGGCAGCTTTTTAATTTCGGTGCAATTTTCGATGCAAGTAATTGATCACACGTAGATAATTCAATCGGTGCGATTTCGTTGAAAATGATATGGCTGAAGCTTAGATTGTTTTAAACCGTGAACGAGAATAAGCGGGCCAATATTGTCTACACTTTTGATTGAATCGGTTTGGCGATCAAGCAGAAAAAAGTAAAAAATATCTTCAACGAAAATTGATTGGCATGACGAGGCACAGATTGATCGAGGTCTTCAGGAATGCTTATATGCGTCATAAGAATACGTCATTGTTCATTCATTGGTGGCCTTACCCTGCGACGTTATATAATTCAATTATCTCTACACCTGTTCTTGTCAAGTTGGATAACGTCACTGCAAGTTCAAACCCGACAACGTAAGCATTTTCACGAGATTAATTCAATATATTTGTAAGGATTCCGAATAAGAAAGAAGGGAGCTAGGGGCGAAACTGTGGCTCGAACAAAAATTAAAGAGAACAAATAGAATTATAAGGTATGGAAGGGAGTCTTAAGGACTCAACGAATATTTTAATTAGGAATAATTCAATATTTGCAGGTTTTTTATATTTGCTTTTTAGCCGTAAGATTCACAATGAGAATACGCCTCGTGCACAGCACCACAAAAGCACGTTCATTTTCAAATCGACGTCCTCCTTTTTTTTCTCTGTCGCACTCTCTCTCTCTCTCTCTCTCTCTCTCTCTCTCTCTTTCCATTCTTATATTTTAACTCCACCGCCTGAAAAGCCAAAATCGATAGCCTTGAAGTCTGCAACAAATTGGTGGAATTTTGTCGCGGCTTCCTACTTCATCCCTCTCTCCTCGCTCTCGCCCTCTCTCACCCTCGCTCATTCTCCATAATACAGCGGTATATAGTTGGCAAAGGGTAGATCGAGGGTTCACCGAGCCATAGTACACGAGACGCCGGTAATTCTCTCGTTCTCGAGTCGCTTTCTCGCCCTCATCCGCGCTCGCCTCTCTCACTCTTTTTCTCTATATTTTGCGATTTTCAGCGTTTGCCTCTCTTCTCTCGAATCAACTGAAGTATCTCGTCGTCCTTTTTCTTCGAAGGGATGAAGATGCGAGAGGGGGAGGGAGGAGGGGATCAGAAGTTTCGTTGCAAAATAACGTAATATTCATATCACGATGTACTACACACACACACATACACACACAAATGCCTATACACATATCGTAACAACTTGAACAGCAAAGGGCCCAACCAAAATTACCGTATGCATTAAAACGGTTCGGTTACGACCTTTTAGTGGCGGATATAGTCGATATATAAACACCTGCCCTTTTATATATTACTGAGATTTCGGTACTCCTATACTTCTGACAGAGTCATAGCTTACCAGAGAGAGAGCAAGAGACGCCAACCAGAGCAGTTTTCACGAGCTCACGGTTAATGATCCATGGCCCGAGGACTTGGGGCTGAGTGTGGCTGAGGGCGTCCTTATTCCTTGCCGACCCAACTTCTTTTTTTCACGTTCCTTTGGTCCCTCTTTTCCTCATGGCATTTTGCCCCGACTCTCGCGGACTTACAAACTGAAGTGGTACATAATATCGTCGTCCCGAGGTCAACGACGTCCCCGCGCGCGGCCCTCTTTTCTTATTCTTTTACTTCCATTTTCCCCCCTTTCCGGCTTGCGCCGAACATGTACTACCAGTGTATACCAGCATATATCTTACTTATTCGATTTTTCTCGTTGCCACGTTTCGTTTTCACGAAAAAAAAAAAAAAAAAATTCTTCTGAGCTTCGAGTACCAGAATGTTTAGAATTTTCGTAATAGTCTGATAATAGAAAAATGTCCTCCTCATGCGTACGCGTGTGGGTGTGTATATACGCGCACGTGTGTGTGTGTGTGCGCACGTGTGTGTTTATGCACCAGGAGAAAAATTCAAACATTCCTAGCTCTGAAATTGATTCAACTATGAAGCTCAACACTTTTATTCATCTCAGAACACATCTTTGTTGACGACGAATTACGTAGCAATTGATCATTGCGTCAAGATTTCTTGGGAATTTTTCAATTTAGACAACCAGTCATTTCAGAATTTCGCCCCATCAAATTTTCACCTATTGAGGTGAAATAAATGGAGAACCCTTGCACATAAACTTTGTACGTTAGGTAACGTTTCGGCATCGGTCAACGGGACAAAAACTCGCGAAGCGATTCAGAATTTTTTGAAATTTGGTACTTGGTGAAAATTTCTAAAAATAGAAAAAAAGGTGCTGATTAGAAACTCGTGGGTATTGCTTCCTCATTAGATCATGGTGCTCTCGAAGCTTCCTCTATGAAGGGAGCCAAAATTGAATAATTCTTTCTCTCATAGAGGGTGATTTGTGAGCTAATTATATACAATGTAGAAGCAATGTGAAAGTTTCTAATTGGCATAGAATGTTGAAAAATTATGAGAAAGCACTGGAGACGTTTTAATTGCTATTTTAAGTTGTTTCATTTTTAAAACCCAAAGTATGATATCTCACAGTCCAAAAGATTTTTCGAGAAGAGAATGGGACTGTTGAAGCGTCGTCAACTACACGTGACGTGTTGGCACAAGTACTACTATACGTGCCAGCCACTGTATACGTACGATGTTTGCTCGCTGATATTTTCTCTGGAGCAAGCTTTCGACTGTATATATATGTATACATAGAGAGAGAATAATTTATATAAATATCCGTGTATAACACATACAGAGGTATATATAGAGTTGAGTATATATAGGAGCAACTGGGCCATGATTGACGACGTGATGCTTCCCTTTCTTCCTTCTTTGATTAATATCGTTCCATCTCACTCTTTATCGTCCTTTCCGATCCGCCTCTTTCTCGCCTCTTCTTTCTTTTGCTTCTCTCTCTCTCTCTCTCGCTCTCTCTCTCTCTCTCTCTCTCTCTCTCTCTCTCTCTCTCTCTCTCTCTCTCTCTCTCTCTCTCTCTCTCTCTCTCGATCTCCGAACACACTTCGAAAAGCAGTAATCCTCTCCCGAGCTCAGCATCACGCCAGAGGCGATTTGCAATTCTCTCGCTCTCTCTCTCTCTCTCTCTCTCTCTCCCTCACGCTGCTTTTTCTTGCTTCTTTCGTTGTTTCCTTTTTCTTTCGATTCCCGTTCCTTCCCATTTCTCCCTCTCTGAAGCTCCTCATCTCTGCTTCCTTACTACCCGTCGATTGTCTTCTTCATCATATTATTGCTCTTGCTCTTCTTCATCGACGTCTTCTTCCCGAACGATTTCAATCTACTACCTCGTAATACCAGAGCTCGCCACGAGCATCCAATCCAGATGTGCAAAAGTTACATACAAGCGAACGCTGAAAGACGCTTCCGTGATTTCAATACACGCAGGTGTGTCACATGTGTAATCTCCACTTGTTCCAAAATCTATAAATATAGACTTCTACGACTTATTCGGGATACGAGACATTTCCTTGGGTTGCGTCCGATTATTTTGTGGACCGATTAATTTTGTGGAAACTCTGTACAGAGCGAAAGATAAAATTCGATGTGAGCGAAAAAAATTTATGAACGAGAAAAGGGAAGAGAAAAAAAAAACGCAACAGCTGAGCGAAAATTCAGAAAAAAGACCTCTGCGAGAGGCTGAGAGTAGTTGGTGGGGTACTTATACCTATATATACAGCGTACTATGTATAGTGTTCAACGAGGAAAGACGCTCAGCTCTCTCGCTTCGGGTCAACCAACTCAAACTTGCAGCGTGGAGTGCAAGTGGAGAACCCGCAGCACAGACACATACATACATACATACACATACATACACACACCACAGAGTTCTCCCTTCTGCGCTTCTTCTTGACTTTGGCTACACTGGTATTAGTCAGTGGCAAGTTGGCAAGTTTCAATATGTATGCACTCCGATCCCGAGCCAGCGCAACCTCCCACCTCTCATTGGTAACACACACGCACACACACACACACACACACACCCACACGCGCGCGCGCACATACACGCACACACACATTTCTATAAACTGCTTGTGTGCTACAAAAATTCCCCCACTCAGATTGGACAAATGTCTCGTGCCATCGAGATTCTCGTTCTCTTTGTTGCATGCAGTTATATCTAGGTATAGATATAGGTATAATACACGTATTACCTCGTAATATATTTGGTGATAATCTATAAGATACTGGAAAACTGATACTAAGCCTGATCAGTGAGGGAAACTCTGTAGATGAGTTAAAGCGCATTTTCTAGGTCATCAGGACATGTGTACCACTTTCCCCGAAATATGATACAAATTTCTTTCTTTCATATTTAAAGCGCCATTGGTTCGATGTAGCCAAATTATTTTTGTCAAAGTTTTACGAAAAATCATTGTACAATTTTTATGAACTGTTTTTTTGGAAGAGAGTTATAATCGATGGATTGCAGTGTCGAATTTATCATTCATGCAAAACGATATTTTTCGTAGCGACGAGTGACGAATGTCCTCTACGAAAAAACTCGGAATGAGAATATTTTTTTTCTTTAATACATGAAAAATTACATTCAAATAACATGAATAAAAGTGAGAAATGTAAAAAAAAAATGAATTATTGATTGCATTAGCATTGCATTATTCCAACTCCGTCAATAATACTAGACTGTTGTAAATCCCGCCTTATCCGATTCCGAAGCACGGCATCGGCGATTCCACACTTTTGGCTTTCGTCTTAGTGTACAGACACACAAAATACCCCATCTTGCGTTCTATCAACATCGATTCCGCGCATAAAACGACAGACCAACACGTGTACATCATGACATACGTGAAGTTGAAGTACGGTTGTGGGTAGCGCAAAGCGGTTAAAATAGGCGTATATTTCACAAATTTCCAACCGCCGGAATATTATATTCCGGTATACACGCCTTGGCTAATTAACCCCGTCGGCACAGTCGGCCATTTATCGCATACTTATTATTGCACACCTATCATCGGCGTTTAATTTCCTTCATTTTTTTTTCACTCTCATGCCATTCTTCTTTCTTTCTTTTATTTAAAAACTCGCGCTAGTATTTTATTCATTATTTCTCTCTTTTTTTTTTTTTTTTTTCGTCGTTTCGTTCAATGCAATTTTAACGCCAGATGATTCACGTGTGTAATATTAATAATATACCGTGTCCGGAGGAACGTACAGTCGAGCGCGCATGGCACGTTACAGCTCGGTTGCCGGCAATTAAAATTTCATGACTTTTCGTCCCATCCTCGCTCCGTCATAATAATTTCATTTTAAATGTTTTCGCGGTATAAAAGACTAAAGTGACAATTACTAGTGTAATTCGCCAAGTTCATGGATTAACCCTACATGGTTTTTTTTCCCTTTATTACTATTATTATTATTATTATTATTATTATTCTTGTTATTTTGACGGTTTTTTTTTTCTGGTTGACGAGCCGTTTAGACTAAGTAAGGATTAGAAGGCTCAAAATCATTGTTGGCTGAACAAACGTGGCGAGCTTGAGCAATCGATTCCACCGTTCAGATAAATAGGCAATGCTTCGTTGGGGGTCGACAATAACGAATTTGTTGCAATTTGCAGTTCCGCAACAACCCTCTCCCCCTGATAACGAGAAATAATAATTGGTATTAAATCGCTCCAGGTTAGATCGAATCTCGTGTGGTTCAATGTATATATATATAAGTGTATATGTATACGGGGGGATGATTACCTTCCGGCGCGACAGGTGGTACCGGTTTGTCTTTTTATCGTTAGACCAGATCGCGGTGTACACACGCTTCATGCCAAGTCCATTTAGATCAGTCCAATGATATCAAGCCTAATCAGAATGGGTGGATTTTTTTTTTTTTTTTTCGTCCAGGGTGCAAGTTTGCTCGTACATTGTAATGTCCACACGTCAATGCATGCGGGGTAAATATTCGAAAGAAGGAATAATTGCCTGTCTGCATTCGGAAAAACTAGATTTTGTTTTCTATTTGTTGACTTCATTTTTAAAAATTTTGTATTCATAGTAATTCACTTATTTTCACAGTTGAAATGAGGAAAAAAATAATGATAAATATGCTTGAATCTGAGTCACATTCGGTTGATGGGATCATCGGTTACGTTAAAGTTTCTCAATCATTGGAAACTCCAGAATAATTGAATCGATCCAATTGAATAAACAGTGCATGGTATGGAAATCAGGTTGGAGGCTGAGTGTATGGAGCAAAATGTGTACACTGTTACTCGAAATGAGCTTATCCAGAGCCAACAGAGTATAGATTCGGTCAACTTTTAATGACGGTGATCGAAATGCAGGCCGACAGGCATTTTTTCTCTACCCAACGCCAGATGGTGAATTGGCAATACATGAGATTATGTAGGATAGCTATTGGAACCTTCTCAAATGTGATACGGAGTCCAACTATTTTCGTTACATATGATTCCTTCTTATTCGTGATATTGTCAACAATTTTTATTATCATTAATGCCATTAACTCCATGAAACAACAGATTCTTTTAGACAGATTAATAATGGTATATATTTTCAGAAAAAACAAACGATCCGAAAAATCTTTGATAAATCGTGCATGCGCGTTACTTTTCATCATTCCGAGCTAGTCAAATTCATCTTAGTTTGGAGTTCATGTCAAGAAACGATCATAGAGACGAAATAAAAGAGAGCGAGAGAGGGGAGGGGGGGGGTTGATGTTGCACGTGCGTTATACCGAATGCATCAACAGTGTGGCAGCACCCACGCATTAACGAAATAATAACAGGGTCGCGAGGAGTTAAAGAGCGAGAAGATTGGTACGCGCGTGTGTGTCGCTCGTTCGAGTGCCAACGACGCCGCGCGATGCTGTGCGCTCCCCCTCCCCCCCCCCCCCTCTCGCGGTTCTGAGCTTTAACCGAGCGACTCCGCGTCTGAAATAGAAACATTGGAATAAGAGAAGCGAGAGAGAGAATAAAAAATATATATGAAATAAATAAAATCAAACAAAAAATGATGACTTCAACCGTCGCTGTGCCGGAACGGAGCCCTGAACAAAAATCGTAATTGAGCGAAGGGCGAATGAGGGACGAGGAGGTGAGTGGAGGGAAGAACCGTTTCTTTGGCATGAACTGTAAACCAGCGCTTTTTGCGTTGATTCTATTTGAGGAGGCGGTAAGTAGAGAAAAGGGGAAACCGAGAGAGTGAGAGAGAGAGAGAAAACGCAGTTATCGTTGTCGGTTTCTCGACAGACGTGCTCACGTGTACGACGCTGCCTATGTGCTCTTTTGTATATATCAGTTTCACCCCTATATAGAGCTATATTAACGTTTCGAAAATTATGTCGGTCGTTGCACCACCACGTATTCCATGCATGAGTGTCAAAGCTCTGTACTTCGATGTTTCTACACTATGCATTTTTTTTTTTACACACAAAACGCTGAGGATTTTTTCCATAATTTATTTCTCAGTTTTTCCAATCGTATATAACGTTCTTCCTCTTTTACGTATCTCATTTTCTTATCTTTAAATTCTTCCAATCTCCACATTGCATTGCATTCCTCAAGACGGGCCCAGAGTGTTGTCGACGCAGGCGCACTCTTTCCTAATGCATTTCCGTGTGTCGTATTTGCACAAGGGCACGTGGAAGATGCGCCAAACCTAGTCTCTGCAGTTGGCTATATTTTTCTGAGCTGCAGTTTTATTGCCAGAAGAAACTCAGAAAAACTGCCTCTCGCTCGGTGATTGGGGCGCGAGCCGATGCACGGCTAAGCGATCACCCATCCCATTACACAGGGGAAAAAAAAATTTGATTTCGTCAAATTTTTCGACGCTAAAGATTTTGGTACATTTACAACTCTGCCCAGTGACATCTCTACCAGAATTTAAGCATTCCGAAGAAGTCTGCCAAATTACAAGTCTACCAAAAAACGAGTCTACCAGACATGAGACCTAAAATTTCAACCCAATAATATCTCTGCCAGAATGAGGTTTTCGCTTACATATCTACCCGATTACAAGTCTAGCAGATAACAACACTCCAGTGCGGTTGATACAGTAAGCCACCGGCAGATTACTTGAATAACACTCGGGGTGATTTATCGGTAACTTGCCGTCAGCGACGCCGGAAAGTTTTTATCTGGTAAGCTTGTAATTGGGTAGATATATTATTAGCGAATTCCTCATTCTGGTGGAGGTTTCATTGGCACTGCTCGTGTCTGGCAGAGTTGTTTTCCAGTAGAGTTGTAATTTGGTAGGCTTGTTCGGAGAGTCTAAATGGTGGTAGAGATATGTTATTGGCTAATGAATTTTCAGGTAAAATTGCCAATGTGCCAAATTGTCGATGCTCCAAAACAATTCTTCTTCAGCTGTATACTTAAACGCTGGCACGGTCGTGCATGAATTCCCACGTACCGCGCACTCGGGGTTTTCATTAGCACCTCAACCCTGTCTCGAGCTACCTATACCCATGCATATATACTATACATGACTGTTAACGAGCAAAAGGAGTTAACCCAAATGAATTTACTCGTTATGAGTGCTACCCGCCTTGTGCCCTTCAGCTTTTTACAAGACCATGTATGTGTTATTGCTTACTGTTTTGCTTTGTATACAAATAGTGAACGGCTCGTAGGTGAGGTGCGTTGCACTCACCTTCGCGTCGGGCGCGAGTGATCACGAACAGGAGGGACGCCGGGGGGGGGGGGGGGGGGGGGGACGCCACGAAACGCAACGCTGCACGTTTACAAGCTGAAACGTTTCGTGTGATGAAGGTCGCTTCCTCGGCCTTGCACCTCCGGCAGAAAAAAAAACACTTTGCGACTGCCTCAAAGCGCGTTGTAATGTTAGCTACAAGTCATGAGTAGGTAGAGCAGTTGGTGGAAGTTTGGACCATTTGAGTATTGGCATAGTGTCGCTGAAATAAATTGCATGCAAGCAGATAAATCAACGGTTCATTTCGTTTAGAGTGATGCTGCAAAATCCCAGATTCTTAAAACGCGTCCGTCTCACATACTGCCCATTTTTCATTATTATCTTCAAAGCGGTATATGTGGCTTTTTGGTTAGGCCTCTAGAAAACAATTCATTCACACATTTTATAGCATTATATGGATTTGAAGTTACGAGGATCAGTAAAAGAAGACATTGTCCGTTTATCAGCAAGAAAAATAGAGAAATGGATAGTATTTTGAATGAAACAGAGAATCTATTTGAATCAAATAGATATCTACTAGGCTGGCCAGTAATTTAATTATTTACGTGATGGTCAGTAAAGTGATGGCCTAGTAAAGGTCTAGTTGATTCATATAAATTCTGTTTGATCCAAATAAAGCCAATTTGATTCAAATACTATAAATATTTATATTTGACACGGTTGCAGAGCAGTTATCAATGATAAATATCTGGACTACCGATATATGAACCCACTAGTGATCGCCAGATTGCTGCTTCTGTAGCGGTCTAAATGTACACTATTAGGTACTTTAATTTCCATCTGCCACGGTAACGGCGTTCTACAAATCTGAGCAGTCATTTCAACGAGAATTCTCTCTAACGATAGGTGGCGGTAAAGGCTGCAAAGCTTTTGGGGCTTTGGCGTGAACTAGAAATATACGGTATATGGGTGGATGATACATTCTCAATAATTGTTTTAATCGATCGAAACGAATTTTTCCTGTATCAATTTTGTCAGCGTAATTTTTGTAGATCACCTTCCTTGCCCTCCAGACATTCAAACGTCCCCTGATTGAAGAGACTTTCATCATACACTGGGCACATATAAGTTTTCTCTTCACTTTCAAAATACTTATTATTTTCTGTTGATTTTGCAACCTATTCTACAACGTCTCAGTCTATCCCGGAAAGACTGCGAGAAAATCGAACTCGAGCAAGACCTTCTTTTGTACGTTTACAGGTTAGTTCAACAGGTCGTCGATTTTATTTTCGTTCGATCCCTCATATAAACTTCACCCCTTATTGGGCATTGTGGATGAGCTCTTGCAACTTCTCCGATCCCTTTACGCAGCGTGTATATGAAAGGGAGTTCTGCAGCGGGGAGCTCGGAAAGGGAAAAAAGAAAAGACGTGAAAATCTGACCGGAACCGGTTTCCCTATTTTTGCCCACATCTTCGTGGTACAATGCGTACCCGAATATAATATACCTACCAGAGCACAGCGGGGGATCCAACAGGTTGAGGATAGAGCAACCTGCGACAAAAAAATAAACATCACACCGTAGACACGAAAATCCAGCAAATGGAAATGTTTTTTTTTTTATCGCAGCACTGAATACGTCGTCCTAATATTAGCGAAATACTCACCCCCCCCCCTCACTGCCGCGTCTTTTTACCTATTTCTCCGGGATTTCGGAGGACTCGAGGGAAAAAATGGAGATGAACAATCGTGCGATGTGACACGAGTGTGAGAATGAGAAAACGAGAGAGGACAGAGAAAACAAGTATAGAGGTACGTGTTATCCGCGTTAACTAGCGGCGTCGCGACGTGCCTCGGATTTATGAGCATCGTCGACACTGGCAACGGTCCAGCCGGCGAGCAACAGCAGCAGCATCACAGTTAGCATTTATCTCGGCGCGTAGCTACTAGTTCCTTTTCTCGAGGTACAATGGTCTATGCGGGTGCCACGATGTAAATATATATATATATATATATATATATACATATATATATATCTATATGTACATGTATGGGGTATTCTACGTGAAGGAAGGCGATATTTTGATTACATTATTGACCGCTATTCGTTCGATAATTGAATGGCACATAAATAGAAATGGCTCCTGAGCTCTGGTTGAACTGAAGAGTCTCTCGTTTATTCAGCTTCCTCATATAAGTAGGTACGTTATCGTAGATTTTTCTTCGATATATTTATGCCAGAGTGATTAAGTTCCAAATAGTCAAAAATGAAAACTCTCTACCTTGAGAATGAATCGAGTTGTCTAGCTGAAATTTTGTACATATTTGAAGCTGCAAAACGTCTTTGGTGGCTAGAAATTTTGCTGCAATCGATGCCTCGAGATTTTTAAACCTTAAACTTCTTAAAAATGTCTGTACGTACTGTGACTCGAACAAATTTTCCGTTGCTGAAGTAAAACTTATTAGACGAATTTGGTATCATGAGAGTACGTTTGTTATTGAATTCGGGGAGCATCTGCAGAGCAGATGAGATTTAATAGAATTCTAAATTTTAATTGAGAAATTTCTGTTTTTTCTCCAGCTTTCGTAAAATATAAACTATATAGCCAATATTACCCAGAGAAATAGATAGAGTGATTACGATTTTTTTTTTTAAATTGTATGCGAGGAGAAATTTTCTGCATAAATGAATTTGTCAATATTTGAGGATTATTATTTGATTTGATTGAATACAGAAGTTTGAGAAAAACTTGTTATATTGCTTTGTCGTAATTTCTGTGCAAACCCAAAAATGATAAGAAAGGAAGTTTCGGTTTGCACGTTTTTTTTTTTATTTTTTCTTTGTTTTTGTTTGTCGAAGCCATCATTTGCGTGTCAAATGTTTTTGAAAAAAGTCCTCTTGCGAAAAGAACGGTCCCACTTAATGTTCAGAGCCCTATACACCTATACGTATACATGTATATATTTACAAACGAACGCTACACTCTCGCAAACCTCGTCGCAAAGAGGATCGAAAAAAGGGGATATTGGGAGTGAAAAAAAATACGAAAGAGGAAAAGACTCTCCATCTTTTCGCTCGAGACGTGTACAGTCCCGTACAGTCCCTCGCATACTCATGAAGCTCGACCCTATATTACCCTATAGAGCGCTAAATTATGCGCGAGAGGATTTTACTACCGCGAAAATCGCCGGTTGAGACCGGCCCATCCCCTTCGAAGCTCGTGTTCTCCCTTAAAATCCGAATATTCCACGAAGCCAATGATGCCTCGCGGTCACAATGCTTTTTACATATACCTATACACGTATTATACGTATTGTAAAAATGGATATAAATAATATATGGAATTTCCTCTACGATGAATGCCAGAATTGCGAAATGTCCCAATGTGCATTCAATGCATATATCACTCATCGAGAGAGGCAATAAAATCGGTGTTCACGTACACGTTTTACATACGCTCTGGTCTGCTCGTACTTTATTCAATTGTAGAAATACGTAGATTCAGCTGGTAATTTTAAATCATTTGTCTCTCGCTCATCTTCGTGCGATATTCGGACCCACGATTATGCATAACGAATGAATTATTTTTAGCTTTTTTTTAACCATTTGGACTTAGTCAACCCCCTTGTCAACAAAACTAATTTGAATGATCATTTTTTGTCTGTCGACGGCCATCATTGTGGTTTCGAAATTTCAACATTGGAGACACAAACTTTCGTCGTGATTCGATCGATGTTGGCCATATAGCTAAAGCTTTTCCAACCCGAAAAATTTGATTTTCAATCAAAATTGAGGGAACTCCATTATCCTCAAGTATAATATTTTATGAAAATCGTTTTTCTTCATTTTTCTAGAGTTGATCATATTAACTTCGTAATTTTAAATCACGGCTTAACAACCACCAATTTTCGTCACTTTTGAAAAAAAAATCTCGGCAAACACAATTATTCCTCCCAGAATTAATGTATGAATATTATTCACATTTCCCTTATATTTTATTTAAGAAAAATTATACACAACTCAGATATATTTTGATGGAATAAATTTCGCGCATGTCGTGAAAATAATTTTAAAAAAATGTAATTTTTTATGACATCATTTTTCTACGTGGCAGCGATC